>CM056994.1:125572992-126772992 GCA_029891345.1 Dryococelus australis | reverse complement strand
ACCTTGTCCTTGAGCTTTAACCCAAAAATTTTAAAAAATAAAAAAATAATAATAACAAATCGAGTAACATATAATGTTACCCTACCTTATTACCCCATCGCTTACCCCACCAACCATAAAAAACCCTCTTACCAGCCCCATCCCTCCCAATAATAAAAACAAATTCAGAAAAATCTAAAAAAAAAAATCTTTCAAAAATTCTAAAAAATAGATAAACATATAACGTTAACCACACCCATCCCACCACCCTCGCCTCACCCTCAACCGCCCCCTCTCTACACAATCACAAGCAAATTGAGAAGAATTGCAAAAAATTTGAAAAATCGATTCTAAAAATCGAAGAACTCATAATGCTACCTACCCTCACACTCATTCCACTACCCTCACCTCATCACATCTCAACCACGTCCCCTTACCCAATCTTAAAACAATCATGAAAAGTCACCAAAAAACTCTTAAAAATCGAGTAAAATATAACATTAGACCCCATTCCCTTGCTCACCCCTCCACCACTAACCCCTCACTCTACCCTCCACAAAAAATAACTTGCCTTAAATAACAAAAATTATCCCTCCATCCATACCAATCAATCGTATCTGCCCATTGAACACTAAATTGCGATTTAAAAACATATCTGTCCAGTTTTGTTCACTATATATAGTTTGCTAGTTGTTTCTTTTTTTAACATCTACCACCAGAGAGCTTCCATGTTGTCCATTCCGAACTTTTTTGACGACTCCGAACAAAAACTATATAATATTTTAAATTTTAAGGTCATTCTTTTCAAAGGCAAATAAAACAAAACTTTTTTTTTAAATTTATTTTAAATGACATTAGGAAATACATAGGCCATTTAATAAAAGTCCTTATATAATATATATATAATATATATATATATATATATAATATATATATAATATTTATATATCTCATCCTCTTCCTCAGCGAGTTAACCTCTCAGTCTCTGCTTCAGCGACCAAGGAATTGTAGCAGGCAGGGAAACCCCACAACTTGATGTACGCCCTTCCGTTACATCGTTTCGGCATCTTCTCGACCAAATACACATATGGAAACTTCGTCAGCTGTATCTCCTTGGCATAGAAACCTCCACAGATGGGCACATTGTTCGGATCTTAGACATAGTAGGTCCTCAGAGTGTAGTTACATATATGTCGCACACGAAACAGTCCGGGGCTCCAATTTTCTGTGAACACTTTCTCGAAGATGCATTTATATTTGGAGATGTGCACGAGGTTGCCGATCTTGGCTTTAGCCTTGTATGGGTCCTTCCTTTTCAGAACGGCATACACGGTTCGAACCAGGGAGATGTCCCTGATATAATGTGACTTTATACGAGTGGTAGAATGAATGGTGGAATTATACTTGCTAATGAGTTTCAGCAGTAGCTTCAGCCACTTGTAGCTACCATGTGCAGCAAAATGCTTCCTCATCTTACCCTTCAGAGTTCTATTGAACTTCTCGGCGATAGGTTCTTTGAGATTGCTGCATGTGGAATATTTTTATATATTATGTTTCTTCATCAGAGCCTTGAACTTTGCATTGTAGAATTCCTGCCCTGGTGGGTATGTAGATTTTTCGGTTCATGTACTTCGCGCAATACATCTACCATGGCTTCTGTGACATTGTGTGCATTCTTCGACTTGACTGGCCTAGCACAGGCGAATTTGTTATAGGCATCGATGACTGCCAACATATATTTGTAGCCCTTGTTGATACGAGCATATGGTATCATCTTGACGAGGTTGGCTTGAAACATGTTCATCCTGCAAATCACCACCTTGCGACGATGGTAGTTGCATCTGGTGGCCACATGCAGATCATGAGTGATTCCCACTTTACTCATTGTATGTGGTCTCCCTCCTTCAGTTCTTCGATGATGGATATAATCTTGTTGGTGTGTGAGTAATTTTCAACCCTGTGTGAAGCGATCAGTAGTTGTAGTCTATCCAAGATTTTGTTCAGATCGTCCCAAAACACATAGTTGATGTTCTTGTCGCCATCTATATTTTTCAAACCTTCTCCACTTTTCAGTGATAGGCGAATGAAGAGGTCTGTGAGAATCTCGATTTTTTCATGATCTTCATCCTTATAAGCACCAGTCTTGGGCTTGTTATCTAGGTAAAGCATGTGCATGTGTTTGAGCAACATCTTGTATTCCAGCAGGTCGGAATCTGTAAACTCCTTAAGCTACTTGCGAAATAGAATTTCGTATAGCCCGAGTGTTCCATGTGTCTTGTAATCGCCTACTTGAATTACCCACCTGGTAGAAACTGTCTTTCATTAGCTCTGAGGAATCATTTAAGTTGTTATTATGCCTGTATACACCTTGCATCGCATCATTATTATGAAACATGTACGATCATAGGTACTGTTGAGCAAGAGCATTAGATTTCGGGACTTTCTTCCTTACCTATTTCTGGTGTGCGAAATCTGCATCCGATTCATCATCCCGATCCATTTGTACGTCATCATGTTTCCTTTTCTTCGTAGGCTCAGCAGTATCGTGGATTTGGCGCTTCACGACTACAGGTGCTCCATCACTATCCACGAGTACATTGCACCAAGTACCAAGTAATGGGCTTAAAGACTTCTTCATTTATAAGGTCGCGCTAAAGTCTAGTTCTCTTGGCGAGAAAGTACTTCGAGCAAACCGACTTTAACACTCGATGCTGGTCACTAGCAATGTCCAACATCGTATTGAATTCAAATTGTTTATGTTGCTCTTTTTTATTTTTGTAGTCATGTGCCTCGAAGGAAACAATTTCAAATTCTCTCCAGACGTTCGCTGCAGGCATCCAATTTGACCCTGCCCTGTTTTTGAACATCTGTTTTTGTGGCAAGGGGAGAAATCGAGTTAGTAAATGTATGATCTTTGGAATCTTTAAGCACTTTTCAGATTATCATCATTTTGTGCCGATGCCACATTCAGTATGTCGGTAAATTTCCTTTGAACACTCATTGTGTACTCGTCCATTGCCACAAAATCGCGAACAATCTCAATCTTCACACGAGTCATCTTCGCCCTGAGCTCGGAAATATAGGTGCGAAGGAATTGGCTCTGATCAGCCAACACAGCCATTATCATGCTCAAGAACAAAATGTTTAGTAGCAGCATCTTTGGATCGTTTGTGTTAGCCAACATTTCGAATTATTCTTATAACAGCATTGCAGGTTCCATCGTTTCTTCGTACAAGACAACACCAATCTTCATTTTTATCAAGATGCAGCTTGAGGCTGTTTCACCCGAATTTCGATATACTGTAACTCATTATCAGTGGTCAATGACGAACTGATCGAATCCATGTGGGTACATGCCCTTATATAGAGACCAGTATTTTATGATCACCAAAATTCCATACATAGCACAAAGAACACAGACTCTTGAAATCCAAAAACATCATGTCCGTATTGACATGGCCATCGTACACATGTTACAAATTCATATCTTCCAAGCGAAACAGTACCAACACATTCGCATTCTCGCGAAGTAGTTGTTTTGATATGCGCGAATAAGTCTGGCCGAGCTACACACAATCCACCTTGATGTGCCATCCCATACTAAAGTATTCTTGAATGCAAGTCTGTTTCTCACATGCCACATCATGGAAAAGAAATGTTGAGTTTGGCAATGCTTGACTCAGCGACACCATGGCTTCCTTATTGCTGCAAGGATAATAACCCACACCATCTGTGGCTTGCAGTACTTGTGCCAGTTGCTGGTATTTCGGTTACTGGGGCGATTTGGAGTACATGTACACATTCTCGAATCGAAGGTCATTCTCTTATTCCAGCAGAGTCAGTAGGACACATGTTTTCCTACATTTTGAAGGACCAGTTATAATGCACGTCATTGTGTTCATATGCTTCCATGTCGTGATTCGAGGGGGATAGCTTTATTTAAAGCAGTATAGCATATGGTAGAGTAACATCTTCCTTGGCAATATGTATGTTACCACTAATACATTGCAGTGCTAAGTGCAGTGCTAAGTGTGGTGCTAAGTCTGGGGTAACTGTGGTGTGTGGTGCTAGGTGCAGTGCATGTGGTTCTAAGTGTAGTGCTAACCATGGTGTATGCAGTACTAAGTGCAGTGTTTGTGGGCTACGTGTGGTGCTAACTGCGATACATGTAGTGCTAACTGTAGTGCTTGTAGAGCTAACTGCAGTGCATGTGGTGCTAAGTGTGGTGTGTGTGGTGTCAACTGCGGTGCTAACTGCAGTGTTGATTGCGGTGCATGTGGTGGTTGCAGAGAACCAGTGCTGCAAATTTTTGAATGTCTCTGAAAAATATCACTCCCAGTAAACTGCCTCTGGCAGAGCTTGCATTTAAATGCCATACTTGATGGTCTCATCCTGTATGTCATTATTTCATGTTGACACACACTGCACAAAACTGTGCATGCTTTACTGCAGAAGCGACAAAGCAGATAATTCATTATCACTTCACATCCATACTGTTCCAAGTCTACGGCGATACTGAAACCCAAATGTATAAAAAGAGCCAATTTATAAGTTTTTAGGTCAGTTCACTATGATGTCTCGAAGAGGTAAGAACATAGTTCGAAGCGGGATCGTCGATGTGCTTATCAACAATCTACTGTTCTAGCTGCACATTCATTCCTTGATACAAGTTTTATGGTCTAGGAACGAATATAGCTAAGAGCATGGCGACACAGGCATCGACTTACTGGACGAGGCATGCAAGCAACACAATTTCGCCTACTCCCTGAGCAAAGATCTATAAGCTCGGCAACAGGAAGATAAGATAATCGTGCAAAAACCCAACAAAAAAAGGAAATAGCCACACGAGAAAATTGCAGCCTGGGGTGTTTCCAACATCATGAAGGTCAACATGAAGATGGGCATGGAGATGGAGAGCAAGAGGAAGGTGCAAGGGAAACAAAAAGTGGTGACAAAGGGAAGAAAAGCATGCAAGACCAAGAAAACCTATAGTGGTGGTTTTTTTCCATTGCTTTTGCCTGCACCTGGTGCTCTCGGAGACTTAATCGGAGCAATGAGTGATATCGTCCGAGCCATCAACACAGCATCGAAAGCAGTTGTCCGAGACTCAAAGGCACAATGCAAATATGGGAGCTATCGCCATGGGTAAAAATAAGCCAAGGCCTCTTCCTAAGACCATACCAAGTAGAAGGCTAAACTGAGCAAAAGTGATGCAGCAGATAGAGATGCTAATGAAATCTCTAACAAAATGGCCGCTCGCAAATGTGTATTTGGAACTGTTGACGTGCAAATTTAAATACCTAATTTTCGCAGAGTGTTCACACAATATTCTTTGCCCCCTAAACCCAAAAGTAACGCATGTGCCATAATCAGCCTGGACATGGCAGCCGGGTCCGGTAATCACCGGATAACCTATGTGAAACGTGGATAACACACTGACTATTACGACAGTTTTCGGAATTTGCATCCTCCACTCGAACTGTGGGGGTACCTGAAAAATTGCAAACTAACTTACAAATACAAGATGGAGCAAATTCTGAACATGTGGAATGACAGACACTTGTATCTTCACTTCCTTGTTCCTTTGTACAAGTAATTGAATGAAATGGCCATATGTGGACTGGAAACAATCAATCATAATGATAATGCTTACCTTAACAGGTCGTAACTCCGAGTTGTATGCTGTGCACATTCCTCCACTCAACCTGGAGGGGGAATAGTACATAGGTTTGGTCGATTTTCAAACCTACAATGCGACAGCGATATTCGACGAAAAAACTAAGATGTATCTCGTGAAAAGTGGTAATTTCTCCCACGAGGTAACAATACCCATTGGGTCTTACAAACTAGACGACATTGCAAGGTACATCAAAGATTTTATGTCTCCTGCCACAGAATTCTAACTACGTGGAAATTCCAATACTCTGAAGTGTCATCAGATGCAGCGAAGATATCGACTTTACGAAACTGGTTTACATTGGAATTATGCTGGGGTTCGAGCCACACAAATACGAAGCAGGCAAAACCCACGAATTGTTGCGACCAGTAAACATCTTGCCTGTTAATATGATACAAATAAACTGCAATTTGGGGAGCCGCACGTATCTCAACAGTAGGCCAAGCAATATGCTGCACGAGTGTTCGCCGATGGTCCATTGAGGTTTTAAACTGGTTGTGGCACCACAAAGCATCATTTATGTTCTGATTGTCGTGAAGAGAGGACACGAGGTGGTCGTGACGATCGTCGACGAGCATGGAGAGTTGGTGAACTTTCGAAATGAAAAAATCACACTATGCTTGTATTTGTGAAATTGAGAACAAGTTTTACAGTGACCAGAAGCAATAAAATAAAGCACCACATCAAACCAGCAATCAGTAAGCCACAGGTCACCAAGGTGTTGACACATGCTAACAAGGAATTATTTCGTAGTCTTGGATTCGATGTCGATTGCCATGCAATATTACATAAATACCGACGAACCAGCCTTGTTCGAAGACAGTGTCACGAAAGTGGAACTTCATCCATACCAGCCATTTCTGATCGGACCATACATACTACCATCGGAAGTTCAGATAGCAGTCCAACACCAAGATATCTGCACTCTTCATGTCAGTCATTCCTGTGATTCAGGAAGGGGGACACTGATGAAAAAAATTGATCCAATCCGACATCGACAAAAAGAGGAGTAATGGTAATCTCCAACTTATCGATCGCATCACGTATTTGCTCGACGGTGTCGAGGTGAACCAGACAAGAGAAGTCAGCATAATGACAGAAATAAAAATCTACCTCTCGCTCATGCCGAATGAGCTGCCTGCAGCCAAGATGGTAGGTTGAGGGTTAGAAGTTGACTACAGTGTTTCTATATACCCCAGATGTAAATTCGAGATTTGCTTTCCTCTAGCACTGTTGCTGGAATTCGCCGAAGACTACAAACGAATTATCAATTCGAAGCAGGAAGTGGTACTGGTCCTAGCCAATACACACGCAGATGACATTGTGGGTACGGAAGAACACCTGGAAACAGTGGAACTGAAGCTACGTCTATCGAATGAATGCTGCTTCGCATTCAGCTGAGTACTACAGAATGTATCAAGATTCCGAAGAATGTGAAAGATAGCAAAAACATAGATGTGGCTTTTAGGTCGTAGAGTCTCGAAACCTACCCCAGACTGTCCGCAAGTCAGCACGTCAACTGGATGTTCACCAGCTTTGCCTCTGAGAAGCCGAGGTTCAACATCATTGTACTACATGTAAGAAGACGGCACAATGTTAGAGTAATCTGTTCGCAGTTCGACACATGTCAATATAATATAATTCAATATAATATAATTGAATAGTGAAAGCTATCCATAGGTGGACATGAACATGAACTTTGAAAATGGCCAACATGTGCTCACATATTAAATGTATGCTCAATTCCAAAATTCATAATATGGACGCACTCAATCCTCGATACTCAGCCCTAATAATTTCAGGTGTTTGATTTTGCTCATGGTGTTCGATGTGAATAAACAGGATGAGCATATTACCTCCAATGTAATTGACTGCAGGATCGAATTCACTATGCATGGAAATATTCTTCCACGGACGTTCGCATTTTGCCAGATACTTCATGACCGACTCGCATCGTACAGTTGTCGAGACCAATCCATAAAGATACTTTCGTGAATGGTGCTGAGGATATAAATACGATGGGTCATAAGAGATATTAGTTTAGTCACCTTAGAGCATAGAGAACAAATGGATATGATGTAATCTGCAGGGCTTCCAGAGCCAGAGAAGCTACTTGCACAAGGAAATCGCAGTTTCCTATAACGACGATGGAAAAACGTGCACACGCTCCTTCCGACCTCCTTATTCGTGGAACTGTTGAACGAGAAAAGAAAGAATATGAACGACTGGCTGACCAAGTATCACCATGACTGGACTAGGACGAAGGCAAGATTCCATACTATCAACTGGGAAACGTGCTGCGCGACTTTTTGATGCAGCACCTGCAAGGACCGGTTTACATGGCAAGGTCCGAGCAGAAAAAATGGCTGAGTGACTTGTGCAAATACGAAGTTGAAGCCATTGATTTGGAGTTCGAGTATGGCTGCCCTTCGCTACTCAATTTGACGAAACTTTACAACGACTAGTAGCGACACGTCTGCGATAGATCATAAATTGACTGGACACGCACGTGGAGGAATACACAGCTTCTGCACAAATGGTGTGCCTCGTCCTTGGACCATGAATCGATGAGTTACGACTAGACAAGAAGTCGCCCTGGCATCGGTTCCAAAAAACATTTTTAAAAAAACTTGGACTGAAATTGAATATTTGATTTTGTGTGTTATGACATTTATGTATTTATCTGTGCAAAAATTGTGTGTGTGGAAAATCATTTAAACGTCGTTATTTTTTACCCTTACTTGTTATACTTAAAGAAATGCTACATAAAATATTTGTGGTAATAACGGGAAACCTTCAGGGTTCTACAGATGGACCTGGGAATGTACACACACATGACTTCAGTTTGAAAAATTCAGTGTGATGGGTAGGGGAAGGTTGGAGCGAGTAAGGGATAGAAGGGTGGGGGTAAGAGGGTAGGAGGGTGTGTGGGGAATGACGGGGAGGAGTGGATGAGGGATAAAAATAAAGGAGAAGGAGTGCAAACGTGACTGGTATGAATTAAGGAGGCAGCACCTTGTTGGGATAGCAGTCCGTCGACATGAGAGTAGAGGTGCAGATCGTCTCATCTAACTTGTATAGTCAATATCATATTTTGAGTCAACAATTTCTTCAGACACTCCAGAGTCATCGGGTAGACCATCTACAGCAGCATTGCCATTGATTTCTCCGGAGGTGGTAACAGCACCACCATCGTTTTGTTCGAACGTGACACCAGCTGCACCAATTCCTTGTTTGTCTGAGGTACCAGGAATGCCATCGACTTCTTGGGCCTTATCTTCTTCCTCTTCAGTCATATCATCTGCATCTTCGGATGAGAGGCCTGTGTGTATGCCGAAATTTCCAGGGTCTTTGAGATTTTTTGGCTCGGGGACTACAGAAGTCCATCCAGTTTTTCAGCTGAAGCGACTGCATCGCCAACCGGGTCATCTACATCTGTTCCAGAAACAACTGAATGGCCAACCACATCTGCAGAACCATCCCAAAGTTATGAGTGTCGCTTCTGTGAAAATACCTTCACTTGCAGCAGCACTGCCTGTCGACATGAAAGGCATGGATGTACTAAGAGCCCCACCCAAATAAACTATGTGTGTTCGAAGCATAGGGTGTCGATTTCATGGATGGATGGTCTAAAGGCACACTTTAATATATGCAGGGGGGTTCCTCCAAGTAACATAGGGAATTGATATTCACAGTTATTGACATAGTTGACCTTCCCGACTTTATCAAACACTAACATGCCGTAACATTCCCCAGAAGATTTTAACAAATGTTTCAAGTGGTAGTGTTGGCCGAATTTGTTAAGTGATCGAATCATCTGCATGTGGACAAGAGGGATTCTGAGGTGGAAGAAAAGTTTGATTTTAGCGGACTGGATTTTCCGACTCGTCTACAGAAATTAAAGGTCTTTGAGAACAACAACGCTGGTGTGTATGTAAATGTGTACTCACTTAATGCTAGCGGAAAAGTGGTGCCAACACGTGTAACTAAGAATGAGAAACCTGATCATACTGATATTCTGGTTATGAAGGACGAAACAAAAAATATTTGGCATTATGGTTACATAAAATTTTTTCACTACTGGTTAACTCACAGATTACTTTGCAAGGGTGCAAAGTTCATGTCTGTAAACAGTGTTGTAAGCATTATATCGATTACCCACAGAAATCTTGACTCGCTGGGGAACAGTGCCTTGCAATACACAAAACAAAGTGTACAAGATAAATTTTCAATATGTGTATGTGTTTCTTCGTGTCTAATTTAATGAAATTATATATATACATGTTTTGTTTTATTTGTTTTTTAAAAGTATGACCTAAAAATTAAAAATATAATTAGTAAAATAACATATAATTTTTGTTTGGAGTCGTCAAAAAATGTTTGGAAACGGACGACATGGAGCTCTCTGGTGGTAGATGCTACAAAAAGAAACAACTAGAAAACTTTATAAAGTGAACAAAATTGGACAAATACCTTTTTAAAATCGTAATTTAGTGACGAATGAGCAGATACGATTGATTGGTATGGGTTGAGGGATAATTTTTGTTATGTAAGGCCAATGATTAATTTTTGTGGAGGATTGAGTAAGGGAAGGGGTTCTAATGTTATATGTTACTCGATTTTTAAGAATTATTTGCGACTTTTCTCGATTGTGTTACGATTGTGAGGGGGTGGAAAGGGAGTGAGGCGAGGGTGGTGGGATGAGTGTGAGGGTAACGTTACATGTACTTCGATTTTTAGAACCAATTTTTCGAATTTTTGCTATTTATCTCGATTTTTATTTATGACTGGGAGGTGTGTGAGGTGTGTGGAGGGGGCAAGGTGGGGGTGGTGGGATGGGTGTGAGATTAACGTTATATGTTCCTCGATTTGTTAGAATTCTTTTATGGTTTTTTGCGATTTTTCTCAATTTTTTTAATTGGGAGGGCTGAGGCTGGGGAGGGGTTGTTGGTTAGGGTTGGTGGAGTGGACAAGGTGTCGGGTAAATTAATATGTTCTTCAATTTTTTATTTTTTCTTAAATTTTAGCGATATTTTTATAATTATTTGGGTTCAAGGTCAAGGTCATGTGTTAACGTCACCAATATCCACTTTATTGGTCGGGTGCCACACAACATGGCCGTCCCAAGCCGCCTCGGCAGCCGAGGTGACTGACGAATCCTAAGTCTTGGTGCATGGTACCTGCGCCAAAGTCGGCTTTATTATTATACTGACCCTGTCATAACGGTGCAGACAGTTATCTTGCAACTATTATCTTAGCAGCGTTCATCGACACTTCCAAGCCTAATTCATGCCACATCTAATCTAGGATGCCAGGTGACTCACAGCTGGCAGGCATAGTTCTAGGAATTTTTTGCATCAGTCATAGGGTTTCGACAAAATCTTGCAACCCTGCGCGCTCTTGTCTCCCACTGCTCATGTAACTCGACAAATTGGCTAATCACCGCAGCTTCCATTCACAAGTATCTCTTCTTCCCAACTGCTGCTATGAGTAAATTTGTAAAACTTATTTTCATTCTTAACTTAGCAAACCACAATCACAGAGGTGAAAGAGCAGCCTCTTTGCTCCGCGAAATCCAGCCGCACAAACACGAAAAATGTCGTCACAGGCCAACCAAACCCTGTAATTCTGTCCGCCAATAAGTGCCTGGTAACCTACTCGCCAGCCGGCAGTCCAGCTAGTAAGAACCTTTCGCAGGATGCAGTGGCCAATCAGAAACAAGGCCGGTTCCCAGAGCCTCGCGGAGCCAATTAGAGAACGGGAACACCCGCAACAAATAAAACTGCCACGCCATTTAGTCAAATATACTCTGGAGTATTACTACTACCGCTATCAAAAGCATTGCAGTACTAAACTACTGCAGAAATGTCATTCCATGTAGGTATATTATTTGCTTTGTTACTTTTGCTGTCCCGAAGACAGTGAGCTCGTGAACATAGGGATTAATAACAAGAGTTGCCACGTGAATTATTCCGAGAGCCAAAGTAGCAAGAAACTAGGTTAAAGCGCATTTTATGTTGTTTGACAGATTGGTTGTTACACTCGGTTCAAAAAACTGTAAATTTTTTGGGGACATGTAAGGAAGCTGATGGAAATATATAAACATTTTCAACATTTTAAAAGCATTTCTGTTCAGCGAGCGAGTGAATAGATTTGGGTGGCTCTTAACATCGGGGTGTCGAGAGCCGATGGGAATGAAGTGAGTATGGAATGCAAAGGCGGGGGAAACTTGAAATCCTCGAGAAAACCCGCCAAACAGCGGTATCGTCCGGGAGGCGAGTAGTCTAACTACTGCACCACGGCGACCTCTGCATTTCTGTTGACAACATACGTATGAACTCAAGTGATTTAGATGAATCGGAATCTGCAAATGAATCACTAAAAATTTTGCAAAAAGCTTATATTTATTCTATGGGAAAAGGTTTTGATGAGCGCAGAGAAAAGAAGAATGAAAATCAAATGTAGTAAGCGTCCTATCACATCGGAAATTCTATACTTTACTTTAAAAACACAACAGCTCTATTTACAAAACACTTTTATTATTTTTGTACTTTACATCTTTGTGGTAAAACAGCACTGACAAGTTTCCAGATATTAATTGTTTTCGGCTTACATTTTAAAAATAAACTATCTACGTGAATTTTAAACTTGAGGTTAACTCTTACAGGGCCACTATTATGGATTAAATTATGAATGCTAAATTGTTTCTTTGGAATGCAGTTTTATCATTTTTAGGCATCTGAAATTTCGAAATTGACCACCAATTGGGAAAAAAAATCATATGAACTTATTTAATAAGCAACAAGAATATTTACTAAACTTTTCAGTGAATTAATGAACGAGAATCACAACTACTGTTTTTATTTCATAACTTTCATATTCGATCCTTCTATGGGACTATTGCAGGGACGTCTTACAAATTTGATTTTAATCACCATGTGTTCCGCGGCTCCTCTAGTTTTTAGTAAACGATTGGTATGTTCTGCACTTTAACATGCCATTAAGAGCTATTAAGTGTCCATGGACGTGTTGCCGGTCGAACAAGCAAGTGATCGTTATAATAGGTACTCTCCTCAGCCATCCGTGGTGGTACATGAAAGTGGGGTTGACAGAGTGATTAAGTCTGAGTAATCTTTACGTGTATACCGAGAATACCCACATGTTACTAAGTTGCCCCACATATATATTCACGCTTTGGAGAACAGGAAAGTTAATAGACACAGCTATGAACTGAGTTTTATTTATATATATATATATATATATATATATATAGAACAGTTAAAAATAAGTTAGAATGAAGGAAAAGAGGAGGGGGTATTATTTTAAGACCAAGTGTACACAAATATGTACAAAATGAACATGAAGACTACTTTTAGCCGATACTGTACACTGACAAATTGTTTATAACTTGTAACCGAGCACAACGCCTACAGCTGATAGGCTGTGATAACGAAATACGTACTGTGTCGGCTTAAGTACATCACACATCAGAAAATGTCTTACGGAAACACAGGCCGTGTACGAATTGACAGATTACGTTATTTCGTTATTTCGTCAATTCGTGATTTGTTAGGTATCAGTTCGGACGTTGTCGACAACAGTGACTTGCTTAGCACACGTGGCAACACATTATTACACGAACAGAGCCAAATATTTTTAGCGAGATTTTATGCTTACAACAGACGTAATATTTCTGTAATCATCACCGGAATGCTACGAATACGTTAGTAAATAAGAATATAATTAATTATGCAATAACGACTTCAAAAAATTGTTTGCCCTATATATATATATATATATATATATATATATATATATATATATATACACACATACATACATACACAAAGCACAGCACTTATTTGCTTTTTAAAACATGCCTAGTGTATTTCATGTACAATTATTTGTTTTAAAAGCCATTTTATTTACGCATTCGAGCATGTGTTTTTAAAGTAAAAACGAACATAGTGCTGATTTTGTCATTTTTTATTTTTGCTAACATCCGCTGGATACAAAATACGAAATACCAAATTACCAAATACGTCACCATTTCTGTGTACCAAATCGAGTCACGTGATCATTTTGTCTGCAAAATCTGCCATTTCGGACACGGCCACAGCTAGACACACATTGGAATGAAATGTTCGAATGCTCTCTCTGTAAATTTCAGTGTTTTTTTTTATCGAGTGAATTAATACTGGAGATAAAGTCAGATAAATTTTTACAGATGTTACCCAGAAACTGAAGGCCAAAGTTTGCGCTTTAGGCAGTAATTTGAAACATTGAGAACTGCTTCAAATTAATGAAATTCGTCTAATGATAAGTGAAAACTGCTTCCCATACTATTTATAAGTACTGCAGTAAGTCAGGGTGATCGATTCGAATGTGATCCCTATTTGAATCCAGTAATTTACATTAATTTGTGGCAATAAGTTATTTCACTTATTCGTCGGTTAATAAACTGAATTTCCGGCAAGTTACATTTCTATTAATAAAATCAGTCGGACTTCAATTTCCATGTTTCTTTATTTCAAAGGCATTTAAGAAGAAAATTCAGCGACGTAGAAAATATTATAAACATTAATTGAAATTTGACTCTCAGGCAGCGCTTGTGTAACCATTCAGCTAAGGTAGAATGTGAATACATGAGTTCGGTGTCGTAAAACGCTCGCAATACCTATCCATCAACTCAACAACCACGATACACGGAAAATAACAAAGCAACACATATGCATAACTTAAATTTATGTATACAGAGAAACTTGAGTATGTAAACATGTGAAGTTAATAGCAGGACCTGCAGTCTAACTGGACCACATCCAAAGGAATATTTTACAACACGTTGTGACATTTCACGAGGGCAGTGGGCATTTATTGTACCGCTGAAAAATTCCTGGATTGAAATCGCTACTTATTCAAGTTACGTTATTCTAACAGATTTTCCGTCTTGCAGGCATTTCGCCTTGTATTTTAACCTAAAAGTTCTTCGTATTACAGGCATTTAGCTTACACGCAAAACGTCTTAACATACGTTTAAATTACAGTACAAGCATTTTTCCTAACATAACAGACATTTCGCCTAAAGGCATTTCGTTTACGTCCATTTTGTCTAAAGTCATTTTGCACAAATGCTACATCCTAAAGGCATTTAGCGCACCGTCATAAGGCCTAAAGGCGTTTTGCATAAAGGCATTTAGCCTAAAAGCGTTTAAGCTAACTGTAGGGCATCCCCAGGAGACGTTTATCGCAAAGGCGTTTAGCCTGATAAAGACTTTTTGCCTACTAGGCTCTTCGTCTAAAAACGTTTAGCATCAAAGCTTTCAAAAGGCTTGTTCGGTTTGTAAGTCGCCTCCCGTTTGTAAGCGGCAGTAAACCCAATAAAAACTTTCCCGCTACCTCTCGCCGCACAGAAACAATCAACAAATAAAACTTACTGAACTTGATAAATCAACAATTTAATCTAAGTGCATAATGCTGTCGTTTTAATAGTTACTTCAAATTAAAAAGAAAATAAATTGACAATGATGATTTTGAAACCACCGCAAGGACTGAAAGAAATCGATGGTATCAGGGATGAAGTAGGTGATAGCGAAGATAGGCCAAACCATAGATATTTGTATTCCTTACGGCCGCCGGAAAAAAAAAAGTGGATTTGTTCGCATAAGCTCTCATAAAATATATCAGCCAAGGTGACAAGGCAGAACAAAAAGACGGGATAAATAGCCAAACCCCCTCCCCATTCCTTTTCACGCAACTAAGAACTAGTTTCAAACGAGGGCTAGACACGCTTGCAAATCCAAGCAAAAAAGCGACGTAATTTTGTACAAAACTCACATAACATTGTGTACAACTTTACTGTGGATGGTTTCACACGGAACGGGCAAACATCTTCGCTTAGCATTACTTACCATATTGCTGCATACAGAACGTCACTGTTTACGTTACGCACAAATATTGCGTGTCAGTCTCATATTCCAGTAAGTCTTATATCTGTATTACTTCTGTCCAATTCCAGTCTGGAATGAGAGTGTTTGGAGTAAGTTTGCTCAGCCTGAACGCCACTCGATCTTAACGTGTCCAAGCGGACAACCTCTTCGGATTCTACTAATGGGAGAATCTTTCGGACAGGAACATGCCTAGCAGATTTGGATCGCATGTCCCCAGAAATGTAAACGTAGAGGGGAGCAGGTGTGTTCTGCCTCGGTAAATATTCGAAATACATAGGGCCTAACTGACGATTCTCGTTTGTAGCTTGTTAATTACCTTTCGCCATCCACCTAGGGAATTTTCAGATTCCAGGGAATTTCAAACATTCACTTCCTCCGTACCCCTCCCTTCCAGAGATCTTCATCCATGTGCAGTCGGCTGCATCGCCGGCTCACGGTTTAGAAATATGTGCTCGCTTTCTTCGTTCAGCTCGCTGCGTATCTTTCCGCCGCCCGTAAACATTTACTTTGCCACTAAAATTATGAACATATATTCGTCGACGTAACCACAATGTGGAAATTTCGGAAGCTGAAATATGCTAAAATTGGTCGGATTCGTACACTAATATGTCAAAAAACAAATACGGACGTCTGTTCCCACAAGAATAAAAGTTACACATTTCACGCGACGTTAGGACATGGAACTATTTCTTCTAAGCCAGTGTCAACTTTACTACATTACTACAGTCTAATTTTTTTTAGGGTAAATTGAACGTATGAATGATATTTTTCAGACGGTTAATTCAAAAGCGATCAATTAAATCACTGTTATAAATAATATTATAGACAAAACGGATCCACAAGAGAATAATAATTAAGCGATATAAGAAGTTAATTCCTTGTCTCGGCACGAAGTTGGCTCTATTGTAACCGGTTCTCTTTGGACGAGAGTCTTTGGACCGACGAGGCCTTAGCATACGTTTGCGAGCATTATTACTGGACATTATACCTTTTTAGCGCCCACTTTTAATATAGCGTCCCAAGCTAACAGGGCACCAAAAGTAACACAAGATAGTAAGAGAATTGAATACGTGTTTTTATACTTTAAGTTGACCTAAACTAACCTACAATACTAATTGAGTTGAGTTGGGAGATTTGGACGGCTCTTAACAATGAGGTCTGGAGAGCCGGTGAGAGTGAAATGAGGTGAGAAAGGAGCAGCGCCAGAATGCAAGGGCGGGGGAAACGGGAGATCCCCGAGAAAACCCGCTGACCAGCGGCATATTTCGGTCTGCTTACCACTTGCGAAAATCCAGGACTGACCCAGCCGGGGATTGCACCCGGTTCGCCTTGGTGAGAGTCGAGCAGTCTAACCGCTCAGCCACCGCAGCCGCCAAAGAATTTGAGGGTATATGCACACGCCACTGCACATAGACAAATTTCCGTGTTCCAACACCTAATTGCATTCCTTCGTACAGAGCTATGAAAATTACGAGGCCCCGACTAATGTCAGCACACAGTTTACTAACACACTGAGGTCTGCACGCATATCCTACTGGCCCAAACGACACCGGAGATACTGACTGTATTGTAAAACGTTCGTTATTGGCTGATCATCAGAAAAAGACGTGCCGAGTTGAGTTTGTCGCAATGAAATGTCTTTTAATGAGTTTGTTTACAGTCGATTGGGTCCTTCTGTGGTCACAACAAAAAAAAAACTTCTTTCATCAGGAAAATATTTTTTGCTGGGACGTAGCTGAACACCGAATCTACATCCATGAGAGTTTTATTTTCAAGAATAAAGAAAATTTTGAGATGGAGTTGCGATAGCTAAATTAGAGCGAATTCCTGAAAGCGTTAATTTAATTTAATTTTACTTGAACACGATGGAAGTTTCACGTAAGAGACTGTGGTCGCGCTTGTGAGATAGTCTGGAGCGGGCGGGCGGATCATTTGAGCCACTGTTGCGCGCGCAGCTCATTGGGAGTCGCCGCCGCCTGGGAAGAGGAGTCGAGCCCGCGGCGCGCTGTCAGTCGGCAAGAAGCACTCGGACACGCTGGACGTGCGTACCTTGCACCGGCCTCTACCCGCCAGCCTCCACGGCGTACGCGTCATCCTAGCTGCCGCGAGTGTGTTCGTCCCGCGCACTGTACTTACATTGGTGTCCTCCAGCGTCTCGAATTATTTATTTCTCGAGCTTGTCGGCAGATGTGCACGGGAATTGAACTTGTAATGACAGCTGCCTGATACTCCCAGGAACTAAAAGAATACAGTGATTTGTCCATTTCAAATGAAGTGTTTCCAACAGCCAATGAAGGTAAGAAAGTATACAGTGCAACGTTTAATTTAGAATTGGTTTCTTTATTGAGCTTAACTCAGTGAATCGTGGTAAGCTATACCCGACAGTTTTCCATTTCCAACTACGAAACGCTCTAAATTTACTTATACAATAAATCAGCCCTTTTCTAAACATTACGTCGAATGAACTCTTTTTATAAACGGTTCCTGCAAAAAAACAATGTGTTGAAGACAAAGACTTAAGGGCACTGCCTACCGGCTGACAGCTGGACATAAATGTAAATAGAAAATCCCATGTTAAGGAAATTTCGCCTCAGTGCGTTAATTTCGAAGATAGACGTTTCAAACAACTATATTATTCACGAATTATTTTGAGGAATACCCCTGCGAGCGTAAATGTTCAATATAATATAGGCAGTATGTACTTTTTTGGGAAACTTGAGTTTTAAAAATTCCTTGTATACAGCTTTACATGTTATGGAAACATCTCCGCTGTAGGGAACTTCTCCCAAAAAAATTTGCGAAGAATACATTTCGTTCGAAACGCCTATATTTATAATTAACGCACTGTGACGAAATTTCCTTAACATGGGATTTCCTATTGAAACTTCGCTGCTGCCAGCCAGTAGGTAGTAAGTTGCGTAAGAAAAAAATCATTATGGGCAAACCTTCAAATACGGAAGATATTTTAATATATATTAGATTTCATATAGTCTAAAATCTCGAAGTGGTGTGATAGTCTGTTCAGTTCATAATAATAATAATTTTTTTTGCAATGAAACCAAGATCGCTGGCGTGTGTGCTTTATGACTTCAGCGTTTCAGTTAATTTCTTCCCAAATTTCGTTCGATTCTCATTAGATCGTATGGCGATTGTTCTTAAACATTTGTAGTCCTTAACTAGGCGTTGTTTTCGTAATATCTGTGTGTTGGTCTTCATGTTTCATTTTGTTATAATTATTTCCGAGTGATTTATTTCCATGCTGTATTTACCGTATTAGAAATCATTATACGTATATTCATTTAAACCTGCAGAATACATACTGTTCATGTATCATTAGAACCGGAATAGTCAGTAGTTAGACCTTTGAATACGACATCCTGATAAGCGCAAAACAGCATTTTTATCGTGCACTGAAAATATATGTATGGATATTTTGGTCAGTATAAACTCTTTACTGGCTCGTTTAATATTTTTTGACAGTTGTGTGATGTACAGGCCTATGACTTTATCCTCTGTCGCTTGCAGACACATTTTTATATTGCCTTTATAACCATCCTCGTTAAAAACTTTAGTATTTAGCATGTATTAAAAACAATGTCATTCTTCTCATAACAGACCTATCTAAATACTTCTCAGTTTAGGCCTTCGCCGAATTGGCTTATTTCAACATAGCAGTTACGTGATCGAATTTTGTACGAAAATTGCGTTCATATTTTTTGTTGCTGATGTAAGTTAAATGATCAAATAACCGAATGCAGGATTGTTGGATGAAAGCAATTGCTGCTTTCATGTACCAAAATATGCACTTGAGTGCCTGAGATTTTTAAAAAATATTTATGTGTTGTGTGGTCCTATTAAATATTTTAATTCGTGAGTAATTGTGAAAATGTGTTTGTATTATTTCTCTAATTTAACACTGGGGCACGCCCATGTTTAAATGTAAAGTCGTTTGCGATTTTGAGTATTTGCGTTTTTAGTGTTTATTCGGTTGTGACAGCACCACCTGCTTCGTTTTTACAAGTGTAAAAACGAAAGTGACTGCTGACTTTTTCCAAATGTCTAACATGTCAAATCTCAGTTCCCAAATTAAATTGACCATTTAAAGGACAGCCTCGTGTCCGTAAATAATAATAGTTTAACTGGCACTAAGCTTGTATGCAAACGATGCAATATACAGCGGTAGTAATTGGACCTTAATTAAACTATCCACGATTTAAAGGAAATTATTCTTCAAAGCTATAAAAAAAAGGATACACGATAATAACTAATGAACTTTCTTATATGAAAAACGTATGTTAGTATACACAGTATACGCATGACATTATTCCCTACTTAATTTTGTTCATGTTCAACTTCCCAGTTTCATGTCAACATTTCTTATGCTGCTCTCTAATATTTTTGTGAGGACGTAGTACGATGTATAATTTTAAATGTTACCGTTACATTGTCAGAAAACCATTTTTATAAGTTTATTTTCAGAATCGAGTAGAGATTCATAGTTAATGTGTACCGGTGAATATTTCTTAACAGGCCGTACAGAGAACCATTTTTATACATTTATCTGCAGAATTGAATATAGAATTTTAGCGCAGGTGTCATTAGTTTTCAATATACCATGTCAGAGAACCATATTTATATGTTTATCTTCAGAATTGGGTAGAAAATCGTAGCTCTTGTAATTAGATCTTAATCGACCGTACCAGAGATACCTATGTGTATTTGTTTCTGGCCATAATGTGGTCTGTGATGTCTACTCGTGGCTAGTCAACCTTGGTTGTAGTCTGTCCTTATAGTTGTTTCGAAATATCGTAGTTCGCCAGCGGTATGTAATCACGGGTGACGAATTGTTTTTGATTGGGACCCGGTGTGGCAGCAGAACCGACTAACACACGCTAGTGTTCTGTGACATTGATTTTTATCCAGCAAGGATTTTTTAATCACGCCACGAATGGTTAGGTTAAATCATCCCGTAAACTTATCCACGAAAGTATTTTAGTTCATTGCAGTATGCCAGTAGGAAAACAGTTGAAATGTTTCAGTACAAAAGGTTATTCCCGTGATTGCGTATGCAAAGTGATATAATCTTGCATGTGTACACATGATATCGAGCATTAGCACCTACGTTAGTCGATCGTGACTTTTCTCCTCGTACAGCAATGCACTTGACCGCTTGAAATTTGCTTCTAGCATAGCCGTCTAGGTTAACTGCCTAAAGGATCACGAAACATTGAGGTTTTGAGGTTTCGTGTCTTTGATTCTCGGGGAAACCCTGAGAGGCATTTTTACTTCGTAAGCCATTATTATTTGGCTTTTCTTATTGGCTGGTACGACTGCCTTCCCATCTAATAGCAGCAGCTAACAGTTTATATTTACGCTGCATTGTTTCAACCCCCTTCTCCACTAATTATGGTTTTCGTCTGGTTACTTCCTTTCTCTATATAATACTTTTTCGTTCATAATTTTTTTTTTTGTATTTCGCATCTGGTATGTTTCTAAATAATGTTAAGTATTCTGAGACAACTGCATTCTGTAAATAATTTCTGCAGTTTAACGTGAATCTACCAAACCCAGTGTATTTAAAGTAATGCGATAGAAGCCTGTTAGCAAATAAATGTAGTATCCGCTACTAAATCTTTGCGAAGAAGATACAACAATAAAAAAGTTAGGGTTTTATTACAGTGTTCGTGGGCAGGCTTCATTTAACTTTAAGTTATTCACAGTGTTTTAATCCAAAATTGAAACTTTAAGGTGTATAATAATGGGAAATAAAACGAACTTACACCAAAATGTAAGAAACACATTTTCATCACCGAGGGCAACCGAGGACCATATGGCTAGATACAGTGCTTTTTCGCTCTTTCGATATAATTCTTTCGTGCGTGTGTTTGTGCATATGCACACACATATGCACTGTAGAGGTACTTAAATGAAACCAAATTCTTTTCTCCGCCCCTTGATATTAACTATTCTTCATCGATCTTCATTCAATCTAAACTCATAGGTACGGTCTTTGAGCAGCAGGAACTTGTAGCTATTAAAATTGATGTCACCTCCAGCAAATAAAAACTATCCGTGCTCAGAGTGCTGAGCCTCGTCTTTGTGCTCACTGCGTGTTCTTCTGCCATAATCAAACAATTACAATTCTCGTTGATACAATGACTTGACATCATGAGTCAGTCACATAACACGGAAATTGTTAAGACATACAGTATTTTTATATTACATCAAATATTACTCTGATAATATGCACTAAACAAAAATAAACTCATTTCAGTGCTGGCCGGTTCGAACTTTATGCTTTCAACAAACGATGAAACAAGTAACTAATTTTTGTGATTTGCTGAAAACTTGACTGCAACTGCGCTTACATGAAATTTTTTGCAGTAGCTATCATGAGATTTTTTTAAAGTTTGGCATCAAAAGTTAACCCTGAACAAGCTAGTACAACTTTACAGAAAACTGAGTGACCGGAATCCCTTGATGATCTTTAGACTGCTAACATTTAATTTCCCACTAAACTTCACCTGTGCACGACGTATTTAAACAAACAACATATATAAACACACTCTGTATCGCATAGTCAATTATAGGGTAGTAATGTGAATTGCCCAGGTGTCTTAAGTCCTTTCAGGAAGGCTTCAGGACTAAACCTAAAAGAATATGTCCTAACATTTTAAATTATTGGTTGAAGCAGATGTCGCGAATGTCTCGCCTGTATGCAAATCATTGTTGAAATGAGTGGCGATAGTTTGCGAATCATAAAATTCTTACATATTCCAGTTATCTGGGTATATATTCTGTTCACGTGAGTAAATTCAGAGTAATATCGTGTTTTCTATGAACACTGATAAACGTCTAACGATTTACCTCATGTTCTTCTCACTGAATTACGAAACAGACGCAATAGAACATAACATTTGAAAAGTATTGTGTAAGTAATTTAAAATATTATTTTAAGATGTATTATTCCAGTCATCGTGTTTATATGACAGACTAGTCCCACATATATAGAGAAGATGTTTACAACAAAAATCTGTCATCATTTCTATAAAATTAGTTTTGTTGTGGTAGGGGGAGGATTGGCAACAAGTTTATTATTGATGTTATAAATTACACACAACCAATTTAGAGAACGTGGAAGCAGAACATTTTTTTTTTTTTTGCAGCGACCGAGAATTTGTCATTGTCTTGGCAGAACCTTTCTCCATAATGCGCAATTTCGTAATTCTTGAAGCAATTGTTCGTAGACGTTCCTAGAGGGTATTCAACTAATGGCACCTAGCACAGATGTGCTGCAGGAAGTGTCACGAATTTACACATCGCATGGCAGGATCGACTTAACTTCAGTAATTTGAGAATTACCTACACATAAAAAGCTTCTGAGAAATAAGGAAAATTTATCATCAATTAATTATTCTGCAGAAATAACTAAAAATACGACATTAGTCATTATTAGGTTTCCGACATTTTTTGAATGAACGCTTCAATATGTTTCGTCTCTTCTCACATGACGAACTACCTGACTTTCTCCACACGTCAATAGGGGTTGATTATTAACGACTTGCGTTAATGTGGACAAGCAGCCGCGCTGATGATGGTGCGAACCCAGCCGTGGGTTTGTCACGACTCAGTATTTGAGCACAGATTTTATCATCGTATTGTTCAGGAGCCCACCGCACTGAAGAGGTCCCGACGCCTCTGCTTTGCTATATGCGCGCATTCATGAGTCGGGGCCGTTAAACTGTCGGCAAGGAAGAGGGAGCAGTTTGTTCCGTATTTTGTGCAGAAGTGAAGCCGGGTAAAACACTTCTAAATTATTAATAGTTGGGGGCTACCTGTCTGTTTTGAAATCTAACATTGAAAAGAATAATGTTTGCTCTTTGCTATATGTATTTTTACTGACAGTCATTGACTGGTATTCTTGTTTTGAAATTGACTGCAGTGGAGGTAAAGTATTTTAACACTTTCGGCCACAGCATTCTATACGTGGAACATTACTCAGAAATTGGCTTTAATGATTTGCACCGTAGAGAGCAGAAGACCGTGATCAAATAGGGAAGTCCCTTACATTTGGGAGACGTCATTCGCTGCGTTTATAGTCTCGTAAACAACCGCTGCCAGTTTACATGAAGTACCAACAGATTTTTATTCGTCTCTCGGTACACTACCCAGCGTCATTCCGATATAAATACAGTTCCGAACAGAAAATGTTGTTTGTAGCAACGCTTTACATGATATATTTATTTGTGCCTAAAGGGTTAACATCGTATTGTCGTGTTAAAAGTGCAGCGTTCAAATTTGTGGATACTAGAGTTTAATTAATTTTGTTTGTGCTTATTTGATGCACATAATAATAATAAGCACGTCATTTGCATTTTACGTTGCTAACTATTTCACAGTTATAGTCTACCCTATATCGATACATGAGTGAAGAAAGGGTTCCATGACAGCGCTAATTGTACACCTAATGGAGAAACGTGGCACACGATGTAGTTTGCTGGCGGATTTCCTTAACGCATTCTAGTTTTATTCGCCCTTGCATTCCGCCGTTGCTCCATCTTCGCCTCAATTCGCCTTCACCGGCGCTCAAGACCTCGCTGTTAACCGCCGACCAGAACCTCTCAGCTCTCAACATGTAGTGGAAGGATACTACAAAATGAGTAGAAAGAAGTTGATCCAAAGTAGACTTTCAAAAGTGTTCATCTACGAACAGTCTTTATGGCTTTATATATCTCTGTTTCCTTTTCTCGCAACGAAACGAACGAGGAGTTTCATCTCATGGATGAGGAGCTGGGAGGGTCCGCAATAAGGAGTTGCACCGGAAATGGGAATCTAATCAGGAAGAACCTTCTCCGTTGCAGCTGCAGCTGGCTGAACTGCTGGCTGGCGAGCAATTCACTGGGTGCTGATTGGCGAATGACGTTCCAACAATTTGTTGGCCAGTGATGCCATTTTGCTGGCGTGTGCGGCTGGAGCGTTCGTGATGCAAGCTGCTGTTTCACCTACTTCTGTATCCATAAGTATTCTGTAATGTGAGTGTACCCAATCGCCGATTAGCTACTTAACGTTCTGGAAACTGATCTCAGTTCTGATTGGTAGCGTCGTGGTGAGGGATCTTCCGTATTGATTCAGCCAGCACCTCACAAGAACGTCCCTGTTCTCTGATCAGCAGGCAATTTTCTACTGTGTTGCTGGCGAAGTCTTCGGGAACCTAATTGAACTCCTGTCAGTAGGAGGTGAACGTTTAATAAATAGGGCAACTAACGTGACGTGTACTGTAGCGCCACAACACTACTCCGTGCATCATGGTCACGCCGTATTTAAGATTACAGAAGTTTCATAGTCTCTTATATCGCTAACGCCAGTTACACGCCCCATAAAAATGGTATCACTGGCCAGCGACATGTTGGAATGGCATTTTCCAATCACCTCCTTGTAACCTACTCGCCAACTGATAGCCCAGCCAATAGGATACATTTCGCATAATGCATAGGCGCAAGGCCCGTTCCCAGATCCTCGGGTAGCCAATCAGAACGGATGAGCTCACGTCAAAGGAACCACTACGCTGTTTAGCATCTGTACAAGTTCAAGTAATACTTCTTGTACCCTCTTAGCCTTACGGTCCTCCCGGGTATTCTTCTATACTTGTTTCTTCTTTGCAAGCATGATCTATTTCGTGCTCCATATGAGGAGTCACAACTCCCCTGTAATTATACATGAATTCCTTTTTATTTGTCTGTACAGGCCTACTTATTTGCTCTCTGTCATAGTTATAGGATTCTCTAAATAAATAATAAACTCATAATTCGTGCCCCCTGGCGAATAGCCACTACTCCGATCCTGGGCATCCTTGATTCCCAAGCGCAACAAAGTAGTCATCCAAATTCCGACGTTGATGGAAAACGTTTTACCCTTCCTGTTTCCAGTCTGTCATATTTTTTATGTACGTTGCAAATGGTCGAATTTTTTTCTTTGTGGCAATTTTTATATGCGATTAATATATATTAAAATCTTATATAAATTATGGCGATACTGTAGGGGAAATTTACATTAATTTAAATCTACATGCTTTATATTTTATTACATTGTTAAAGTCTGTTTCGTAATTAACCCCGAGTGTTCTTGAAAAACGCGGCCGTTTCGCTATGGTAAACTCGGTATTCTGTCGTGTACACTATTTTCAGAGACCTGGAAACTTCAAGAATTCATCTGTTATTTGGCTAGACCTCACAGTATACTCTACACAGAAAATATTTTTTTTGCTGGAGAAATTGCGCGTTTTTGTAGTTAACTACATTTTTTTTTTACCCTCAGGACCAGAGTCTATAAATATACAGCGTTGTTTGCCACGCAGGGGTAAACCACTGTGTTGTTCACGATGATGGTAGACTACGTTCGCGTCGTTACGAAAATCCACAAAACTGGCGACGCCATCATGACAAATCTGGGAGTTTGGAACGTTCAGAGATTCACGCCAAACCTACCAGCTATACCTGGTCTGAAAAGTACCGCATTATTTTAACAACATAAGTTTTCAAATAATATCTTAACTGGTCCTAAGAAAATATATGCGCCGTGTTTGGGCGTAGAAGTTGATTAAGCTTCACATAAAATACACAATTAATTACTAGTAAACATTTAAATCACATTTAATATTTTTTCTCTTGATACATCACGTAATTTTTTCAACTATTTTCCAATCATTTGCCTCTATAAGTACAAAATAAATATCCTACTTACAATCAGAAAACCATTGTCTGCCATTGGCTGCCACCACAGTGACAATTTTTTTGTTATTTACAGATATGATTTAAAACATGACTCTTTCTTAACATCTCTTAATGTTTATTACTGGCTTATAATATGTAATATCGTAACAAAGAAAGTATGGGCCAGTCACAGAACCAACACGAATTTGAAGTCTACCTTTCTAAAATTGAATTTTATAAGTTTCTGGAATTGCTGTTCTGTAGTGCGCGTATTCGAGATTTTTCCATTTCGCAGTTTATCAAATCTCTGAACTAAGAAGAGTAACCTCTCTTCTCTTGTCTCATTACCGCTCCAACTTACCTGAATCTTTCTCCCGCGTTTGAGACCAAGGAGAGCAGTAGCAATAAGGGCGACACTGTCACGCGCATCAAGTGCGCCATCGCCACTGCGCGATGCTCTCAATTGGCGTGCAGTGTTCTAGTCGCACTGCGTGCAGCTATGGGACTTTCCGCGGTGACCCTATTATTTTATTGGTGGCAAGTCTGTAGGAAGGTTCCATGCAGGGCGTCGAGTAGTTTTGTGTGTATCCGACGCGTATAATTTGTGATACAACTTTTTGAAAAAGCCTCCTTTTTAGCCATTTTGGATACTCTGACATGATGTTTCTAATGTGCGTGACTCCTTGAAAACACTTAACAGCCCTCAGTGTATGTTCTTTTCGTAGATAAGCACATTGGATTCGCGTTTAATAGTTTGGTTGAGAAACTTGTATCTCAAACACACTGCAATTTCACTGCAGTTGAAGCGCCGCGGGAGTCTTCCCCCTCCCCGGCGCTCGCCTGACAGCAGCCCCGCTGTCAAGACTCGGTGGCTTGAGGAGCCGTGACATTCGCTGTTTACTCCCCGCAGTGAAGTACGAGCACGAGGTAAGCTGATCCTGTTACGTGCACGAGTGAGCCCGGCGATAGGGCGACGACGACTGCTGCAGTCTGTGGCGGCGCGCGCTAATTCCAGCCTTGTGCAACCGAGCACCGCTGATCGGAGCCAAGTTCAGCTCCAGCCCGAGGCCAACCCCTGTCTCTCGCTCTCTCTCTCTCTCTCTCTATATATATCTATCTATCTATCTATATCTCTCTCTCTCTGTGTGTGTACACTGCCGCGTGTAACGATTAATGGAGTTCCGCGACGCGTTACTGCAAATTGCTTCATGATTTATCTTCGCCGAGGAGAAAGGGGAAATACAAGCGCTGCAATTCACGAGAACTCGCCAAGTATTTATAATTAAATACCCAAACCTCGAGAGTTCACTGTTATTTCAATGCCGGGATTTTTTGTTGTCTCTACTTGGATTGGCATCCAGTTCTGACCATAGCAGTCTAATCTTTGCCACTAAGGCGTATAATAATTGTATTATCTAAGTAACAGTATCCATATGTATGAAATTATCGTGGAAATGCTATTGAAGTGTGTCATTCCATATCAGTTTTGGTATAGATTTAACTATCAGTATTCTGGATGAGCATAATTTAGTTCTTGCGCAAGTGCCTGTGTTTGTTTTCGTTGGATTAATATGTTGAATGAATAACCACTTTGATGACGTGTGCTATAATTAAAGTATCTTTAAAAAAAATCACTTTGTGTTTGAAAACGGTTTAAATTTATATATGAGTTGTTTTACCACAACCCGAAACCAAGTTTTGTTGTTCCAATATCTTGGAGCTCGTACGTACTCGTTGGGTAGATTATATTTTTTTTAGTTTCTCAGTTGTTGATTGAATCGTAACAGAAGCGTGAGTTTAAAATTTGAGGTACGATTTTTCGTCCATTTATTAATAAATTATTTTTAAATATCAAATAATACACATTGTCATTTCGAAAATAATGGAAGTTCAGTGCTTGTGGTTAGAATGATCTCTCCTAAATTATAATATATCCCCTGTTGTCAACTCGTTGCTTGGCAGAAATGTAATTCTGCATAACAAATGATCTATTTGTGT
Organism: Dryococelus australis; assembly: GCA_029891345.1. NCBI lineage: Eukaryota > Metazoa > Arthropoda > Insecta > Phasmatodea > Phasmatidae > Dryococelus > Dryococelus australis. The sequence continues at coordinate 126,744,682 of CM056994.1, read as the reverse complement.
CTCTGATTTATTTACTCCCGGAAACCTTACTATCACTATAAAGAGTCATATTTTCACTAACTTAATTACATCACAAATGCACTTAGGAGCAGTTGAATTGGGGACACATGCCTTGTTGGCGAAATTGCCCCGTGACTGCCTTCTATAATGGAACAGTGTTCAGCCATGCATGTCTTTGATGTTTTCAGTCCCTATACTGTCCTTCTGAGTTAATTTCTAGCACATAATGGGGAAAAAAGATCTCGGCGCATTTGATCGTGGCCAGATTGTTGGGACCAGACGTACGGGGCACACTATCTCCGACTTCATGCATCCACTAAGATTTCCACGGGCGACCGTGTCAATTGTGTACCAAGTTCCTGGATTTGGGTAAAAACAACCGCCACCATGGACGATTGTCGTGGTGTACAACGTATCGATGACAGGGGTCGCTGTCGACGAATGGTAACAGCGGATATAGACAGGCCACAGTGCAGCAGATCACTCGCCAATTCAATGCTAAACCACAGCGACCTGTAATCGTCCATTTCATCCAGAACCATCTCTTCGCTATGGCGTACAGAAGTAGGGTGTCTCTGCTCACCGCATGTCACAAAACTCAACGATAATCGCGTAGGCGTGGGAACACAAACATTGTACTCTTGACGCATTGAAAAATTTCGTTTTGGCCGATTTTTACGAGGCACACGTTGGTACACGCCAATGTCAGGACAGGGGCGGACAGACCAGGGTAGGGAGGTCGAAAATCTCGCGAATGCCAGAGTCCCCTTAGACGTATGTAGTACATGGAGAAATAAATTAGATATTTAATACAATATGGTAAAGGTCACGAGAAGTGAAGTTAAGATGTGTGAGATAAGAGACGCAAAGCAGTAAAGAAAATAGCTGAGTAACAAATATTGGGTTTGGATAAATTTTGAACTCTTACTAAAAACATGATTTTAAGAGGCCTTGGCTAAAAAAAAAAAAAAAAAAGGCTGCTGTCGAAGTCACCGAGCGAGGTGGCGCAGTGGTAAAACACTGATCTCGTATTCGGGAGGACACGGGTTCGATTTCGATTCCCGATCCGGCCATCTTGATTTCGGCTTCCAGGAAATCACTCCAGACGAATGCTGTGGTTGTTCTTGAAATACAGGCCGGCCCTGACTAATTCCTTTTCCATTCCTGAATATATAGTGCTTCTTTACTAAGGTCTGGTCGGTGAGACTCTAATTGTTAAATAAATAAGGTTTGACCAGGGTATTTAAATTTCCCCTAGGACACTTTGACCCCCTCCCCACTTAAAAACGAAAATTAGTCTCCAAGTCTGGATCTACTACTATTTCAAATGAAGGGTACATCTAGTCCGCTCCTGTGGCAAGGTACAAATGTGTCGCTAGGTATATGAAACGATGGTTTATCGTGTCAGCAGTGTACAATTGAGGCCGGTGATAGTAGTATCCTCGTATTGAGACTGTTTACATACGTTAAATGGGTCCCCTGGTGCACGTATCATCGCCCCTCACCGGCCAATGATGCAGTGACTTGCTGGCAGATCACATGCGCCCGTTTCTGCACCTACAGCATCCTGCAGGAGACCTGTAACTACAGCGAGACACTACACCCCCCCCCCCCCTACTTCAGAATTGGGACCGAGTGACTGGATGAACACTCCACGGAAATGAGGATGTTTGCCTGGCCCCTAAGGTCACCCAACCTTAGTCCTAACACATCTGGGATGGTGTCGAGAGGTGTGTACGCGCCGTGGATCCTCCTCCGGCCGATCTCCGTGCATTGTGTGAGTCCGTGTAGCGTTCATGAGTCTGTATGACTCCCGACCGCTCCCGGTGCCTTGCGGAATCCATTGCGCCACGCATCACCGCCATCAGAGCGAGAGGAGGGCCTACATACTACTATAAACTGTTCACGACAAAATGAGCACTTTTGAGAGCCCTTCTTAAGATCTGCTTGCATGCATGTTGTGTACTCTTCCGCCTTATGTAAAATTAACATTCTCACGGGCCTCATCGCTTTATTCATGAGTTGGTCAAGTGAAACTGTAAAATGATTAGAACAATAAATATTTAACAAATTAGCTCATTATTACACTTCGATGCATTAAAAAAAAACAGAAAGCGAAAGAAATAATTTTAAGTTATCAAAAATCGTCACGTAATATTTTTTATTCGATGTTAAGATGTGGAACTACTTTCCATCCATCGTTGCCAACTTTACTGTGCGCATGTCACTCGGTACGCCCGTTAATGAATAAGCAGGCAGGGGCAGTGACATTTTCTAAGGTTAATTTCAAAAGTGTTCACTTTATCGTGAATAGCTTTTAGGCAGGTATCTCTAATTAAAGAGTGTATATATATAATATATATATATATATATATATATACCCCAGCATAAACATATGTATTCATGCACAGTAGTTGGAGAGTCCTTTGAAACTCTTCAGTCTGAATTCTCAAACCAACTTGACTTTTTATATCACGTGACTATGCTGTACTAGTTGTATGAAAGGATAGCGAACACTTACACAGGTGGTTAATAGTTAAACTTTCAATTACCGATCATGAAAAGCTTTCTCCCCTACGTACCAGAGGTGTTTGCCTTAAAGAAAACTGCGTAAACTAAAATAGTATCGTTGACTTAACAAGACGTTACAGCGAGCGTTATTCGTTAAACACGTGTAGACAATGTTGCATCACAACTGAGAGAAGTTTGAAAATAAGAATTTTTTATTTGGCGTTAAGGCTCTGAAGTGGAAGCATTTGTTGTTAAATTTATGACCAGGTTATTAAAAGATACCCTACCTGTATTCTCGGACATGTTAATTAATAACTCTGAAAGATGGTGAAACTTTTTCTTTCTCTCAGCGCACGTGGTCGGATACTTTAGAATATATTAAGCTTAGCGTCATCCTACACAGAGGTAGGAGCCATGTTACATTTGTATCTGCGACTTTAAACTGGTTCATCCACATTTCGGGCGGCACGCCACCTTCACGAGCGGGAGCTACAATATCAGCACACAATATTATTTTTGAAGTGTTATTAATTTTTGCATGCATACATATACCATGTATTACTGTCACGCTGAGTCTTTAATTTCCTATCTACTTCTTAAGATGAACTGTGGTATACAGTTCGTGGAGCTCTTTTAAAATCAAGCAAGTATTTTGAATTTCACTCAGCAGACCGTAATGAAATAATTGGCAGTGCAGGTCGTGATCTGAGCAAAATAGTTTGTTAAATAGAAAAATTGTTTGGCCCGACCAAATAAATTGATTGTGTATTGGCAATTAAATTAATTGGTTCTAAAACCAAATTATTCCATTATTCTCATTCGGTTGCTCCAAATGTGTAATATTTAATTGATGCTACCGAAAGATTTTGTATGGCCTTAGATACACTAAAGCTTCATTTTTAAACATGAAAAATTTAAGTCATAACCGATATTCGGACTCGGAATAGCTACCCAATGGCTATGCCTTAGCAATCTGGGTCTAATATATTCGAACCAAGGCAAATTACACGATTACTCTTCAACCAACCAAATGAATGACGTTACAGGACTCAGCTGATTTTTTTGCCACCATTAAATTTGGTAAGAGTAGAGCTAATAACATCATATTTATCCATTTAACCACATGTTTATTTATGCCAATCAAAATATTCATCTGACATTATCATGTCGTTCATACAGTTAACGACAGTGAAAGTCACTAATTGAACCCACTTACTTGTAAAATGGGTGTGTGCACTATAGAAATGCGGGAAGAACCAAATGTTTTATTTGGTTCACCGGGATAAATGCAGATTTTTTGAAAAAGAGCACACAAATTGTGTAAATAAAAACTGCCCATTCAGCGAAAATATATTCTCTGTACCCGCAGCTGCATTTTTCGCTCGTTGAAATTTTGTGGATATTCATGTAATAGCATGATTATAAATACACGGGTAACTATAGTATTTCATAAAGATCGTGTTCTTTGATCATGAAACTGCATCCATAAGTCGTATATGGGAGAAATGGAATTCCCTCGCGCGACCGCATTGGAGATGTTTTACGCCAGGTGGACTTCCATCCTTGTAACAGGCAGACTTTGGCTAAGGTCAGTTCTTCTCAGGTTTGGAAAAAAACGAGCTTTACTATGGGAGAGTTAGTTTCGTGCAGGGAAAATATCCGCCACAGGGAGCGCTGCTGTTCCAGAGAGGTCACTTTTATGCTGGCGGTGAATGGATAAATTATATAGTTTTGTGTGTAGAAGCTCGTTTTTCGCTCGAATTGTATAGCTCCAGCCAAAATATTAAGTATTAACTGTATTTCGCAACTATCATTCACGCCCTCCAGTGGTGTTTAACGGAGCAAACAGTACACATTACGACTGTGATTGGCATTGGAAATTCATAAACAAGTTTGACTCAATGGGAAAAACGTTACGAATTTGAGTGCGAAAAAAAGATATAACTGTCATCAACAGGAACATTGTACTTTTCTCCTTTTGTTCATGGAAACTGTGCAGGAAGGCCCTAAAAATATTTTTGAATATTTCGGTATTATACTTTTCAATTCAGTTGTATTATACAAATAAAGTAATTGTATCAGCTTACGATTTGCTAAGTCCAATTTACGACGGAATTCGCCTCTAGTGCGAAGAATAAAGTTTATTCTTCACGTATGGCCTAATATAGTACAAATCAGATTATTTTACACGGTTATAATTATTGTAGTTATTGTATCAAAATTGCAATTATCTTACATGTAAAACTTACATTCAAAACTTAAAAAAAATCCGTAACTCGTGTGACACCAGTACGATCTGGCGGCGAAAATATTTAGTTGCTAAACTAAAAGCATTGAGTTTCCCAACCAGAGTAGAATAGACCTGGCTGTAGGTGAAACGTGGTTCACGTTAAACTGAACACTTTCCAAAGCTCTGCTTAAGATCTACTTGTGTTCATATTGTGTGACCTTCCTCATTGTGTCACATTAACATTGTCATGGATCTGATCACTTTATTCATGCGTTGATCAAGTGGAACTCCCAAAACTGTTTAAATTTCTGGGCAGTAAATTTGTTTCATTTGGTTTATGCTTATTTTTGGGTATAAAACTAAAAATTAACATATTAGTAAATTCGTATTTATAATACTTTCACACAATTACACTTGAGTGATATCTGAATAAAGTGACCGTATCCGTGACAATGTTAATGTTAAGTATGGCAGAACTGTACAAAAAGAGGCAGAGCATATTATTAGTATGAGCAGGGTTTTGAAGAACGTTCAGTTAACCGCGAAAAGCCTTTTATAGAAGTTACAGTTACTTGTTCACCGTAACTCATCGCTCGGAAGTTTCGGAGTGGGGAGGCTCTCAGCACCGAGGCCTTGAGAGCTGATGAGGGTGAAGCGAGGTGAGCATGGAGAAACGGGAAAGGCCCGAGAAAACCCGCTGCCCAGCGGAATCGGCCGGCACGATTCTCATATGCGATAATCGAGGGGCGACCCCGCCGGGAATCGAACCCGGTACGCCTAGGTGGAAAGCGAATATCCTGACAACCACACGACCACGACCCGGCAGATTCAAGGTCGAGCGAGTATCTGTATCTAATGCTACAGAAGTAAAGAAGCTATAAGAGATTTTCCCGCGTTTCTGGAACTGGTTGTAAGGCCCCAACACCAGGTAGCTCTAAACTTACTTCCGTGCGCTCGTGGCGCCATCGTCCGGAGAGACAGGAAACTATCGCTAAACATCGTTCCTTCTCTCGCCCCTTCCGTCATCATCCTGGTACACTGTAGTCACATAATACTCCATAACATAGGCGTGGCACAGCCGCCTATACTACCAGGGAGACTCCACCCGCACACGCCAGCAAAATGGCGTCACTAGCCAGCAACATATGGGTTCGCCAGTGAGCGCCTCGTAACCTACACCCGCCAGCCGACAGTCCCGCCGATACGGAATCTCCTGCAGCTCGCAACAGCTAATCAAAGAGAACGCACGCCAACATCCAGATACTCGCGCAGCCATTCAGCGAACGTGTGCACCTATAGCAAAACAACCGCCACAACGTTTCACTCCTAACATATTCTGTGTGGTTCAGTGCAGGGAATTTTTTTTTTCCCCTCATAAGTTCAGTCCAAAGGTGTTAAATTACCCGTTGGACCGGGGGTAGCGGCCGAACAGCTCGAGAAGAACAGGTACTCTCCTCCCCTTCCCCTTCTCCTCTTTTGCTTCCTCCTTTCGTACGTTCGCCTTGCCTTCGCCTTATAAAGACCGTTATTTATGCGTTCGATTAACCGACCCACAGTCTCATCAGGGAGTCTGATCGCCTAACTGGATTTATCTGATCTAATCTGTAAAGTAGAGGATGATGGACATGCTGCGCCGCCAGGAGGTGTGGCAACGCTGCGAAGATGCACTAGCGTGCGCGATGGCATATCGTTACTTGAGCGGCCTTGGAAAATGCACAGCGAACTGCGTTATTTGCCTCAGTCCGTGCTTTACAATGATTAAAACGTTTGGACAACACTGTTGGAACGCCGTCCGCCAATCAGTGCTTGGTAACCCATTTGCCAACAAACAATCCAGCCAACAACGAATCTGAGGCTAGTTACCAGAGCTTCGCGCAGCCAATCAGCAAATGGGAAACGCTCACATCTAAGGAACCGCTGAGCGATTTCGTCTCTGTGTATTTATCTGCTCTGTGACTACACACTGAACATTGAAGAGGGGCTCATACCCTGCACAAATGATGCACGCTTGAATTTCCAGAGAGCGATTGCGTTTTTGAAGGGCACATTTTGAATTACGTTGTGAATTAAAGTCCTGTTCGCTTTTACAAGGGCGATATTCTCAGCTTATTTGAAGCTGACTAGATATTTCTTTCATCTATTTGGGACCAACTCAGGTCGCGTGACTAAAATACCGGCTCTTCAGCATGCCAATCTTATCTTCACAGCCCCCTCCCCCCCCCCCACCTTTGACCCACACACCACGGGGTTCATTCCCAAGTTTCGCTTAAGATGAATGACACGTGGTGGGCGTTACCCTGGCCGGAGAGTTTTCTCGCAGTGTTCCCTTTACCCCCATTCTTGCATCCCGCCGTCATTCAATCTCCATTTCACTTCATCGCTTCCAGGTAGCTATCTTCCAAACCACTTGACATAAATTGAGCACTGTTACAGTGTTGTGTTATAGTTTTAGAAATTACATAATTACATTTTGTTAACGAGCAGTCATACGATAGTTACATAGAAAAATTAAAATTAAAATCGGTAATCCAAAACTCTGGACACGAGTTGTTTGGAAGTGTGGTAATTCATAGTAAACAGCGAAAATTACTTAGAGATCTGTGAGAATTAGTTCCCGAAGAGAGCGTAATTCATTCGTAATATTTTCGCAGTGATGAGTGGTTACGTTTTGGACAATATCATTGGAACGTCGTAACAGCCGTTTCATATTGTGTTTACATATGATAAAACACAAGATTTTTTAATGTTGAAACATAGTCCATGCCCGAGTAAAAATGTGTGTCTAATAAAATTCGTTTGAATGATTGAACGTAAAACTGTGTCACACAGCGACCAAAATAGTACAGCTACATATATATATATTGTTATAAGTTATTAGACTGTCAACTTAAGTGTCGATAGACTTGTAAACCTACAAAGGTCATTAAAATTTACAAGCATTCAGTACATTACAAAATCACAAACTGTATTTCCTGTGCAAAGCATTTTCTTTACTCGGCTAGCAGCAGATTTTAACCAAATAATCTAACGGGAAGGTATTTTTGTGCTTGTAAAACATGAGTAAAAAATCCAGAAGCATTTAATATATATTTCCTGCAGTTGTCTCTGCTGCAAACTGCACTGTAAAAAAATTTTGAGGTGAAATTCCCTTACATTTAAGGGAAGCTAATTACCTCTACATGTAAGGCAAAATTATCTCTTAAATGTAGAGTAAATTTACATAACAAGTCAAGTACTATTGCCTAATTGTACGGGAAAATTAACTTTAATGTATAATAAAATTATATTTAAAATTATCCCGTACTATTAGTGCTGTTAATTACTTTATATCTATATACTCTGACGAATAGTAACCGAAACCTCAACACAGGTAATTTTCCCATTCATGTATGGGATTTTCCACTACCATGTACGTGATTTTACTCCAGAGTGCGGTAATTATACCTTACCTGTAAGGAAAACTATATTTCCCCCCACAAGTTTGCGAATTTTCCCATTATTTTTAACAGTGCGCAAATTTAATTCCAAAGACATTTATGAATATCGTGAACAAATTAGCATTTTATATTGAGAAATCAATGGCGGAAGTGCAATGTACACCTTTTAAATACCGAAGTCGTATTGAAAACTTCCTACGGGTCCCAGTGGGGAATTTTCTCAACATTCAACTTCAGAATGCATCATAACTCGAATTAAGTGCGCCAGCCTCCGCATCAATTGATCTCCACGAAGTTCGTGGCAGACATTTTTTATCAGTACTAACCGAATGTGTGTTTATGCGTTTAGAATTTCTAACTACGCTTTAAAGTTTTGTAAGGTCGCAATTTGATCCCCGTCTGCTGTGATGGGACTGGATTTTCCAGTGCTGTTTTTCATGTACAGTATTTCCTGCTCCTCCCCCCTTTTACAGTATACCTGGTACGTTAGGACCCCTCGAAATGATAAACATCGGTATCTTAAGACGAATTCTTGTCTCTGTAGGCCGTGTGTGCATTGCCTTTCATAAGACGAAGGTGTTCACTGATAACCAAATAATCTTAGATGGGACATTAACAATGTTACTCAAGTTAGTATTTTTACAAGATGTTGGGAATAAGGAATTATTAGCACCTGCTAGTTCGTTTTGCTACTCAGTAGCAATTACTGTGTGTCCTAAAAAGTGGCGACAACGCTAGATTGTAGGGTGAGGTTTCCTGGCTGCGGGAAGAAGTAATTTGTCGTATTTTCGCAGTTTTGCGGCAGAGGCGACCCACTTGGGAACTTGCGACACTAGTTGCAGAAAAAAGTTACCACCGCAGAATCTCGATGCGCGCGGTGATTACAGCACTTCTTCCACAGACGACGTAGTTATGTGGTGAACGACCAAAAGCACAGCAACAATGATTACATTCTCGGGGCCCGAGCTAGACGTTGGAGTTTTCAGTAGTTATGCCTCAACAACGTTTAGGCCACCATTCTGTCCTCTCCTTTGACGCTGTTAAGAGCAATGAATAAATAAACATTTACTGTACATCTGAGCTGCATCGTCCAACTTCTAGGCATTATACGTGATGTCACGTCACTCAAATCAAAAAGTAGTCTGTATGTTCCATAGTCTTTACGATGCCATATGCCAAAATCACAGTCGTACTGTTTTGTAACAAACCAAACAATTCACAAAAAATTCGAAGGATGCTTAACAGTATTACTGTGACTCATTTGAATATATTCTGAGCAAAAATCGGTTCACAAAAACTCAGGCACAGCTACAAATCAAAGATACGCATAAATTCTTGTCAAACAATATTTTAAAATCTAGAAACCTCTTTTTGCGTCACTACATGAACATTATATTGTTGTTCGTGGTATTTTCTTTCAGTGCAATGTTCTTCAGCTCCGCTAGTAAGCTAGTTTCGATTATCTGTGTTTCAAAAATAGTAAAATTTTGATTTCGGGAAGAGTTTGTTCAGAACAATTTAAAACTATTATTTTCATTTACATTTGCATGAAATGAAATCACATAATATCTATATAAGTTAATAAAAAATTTGCAGAAAATAAAATAGATATCTTTTTGCGCATTAATTTTTTTGAGGAAGGAAAATGTAGTTGCCGTCGGTAATAGGGATAAAATCAGAACAGAAAACAAACAAGGTAATTTGTCGGCTCACCGACATTATAACCTGTATAGAAAATGTCAGAAGCATATTTGGTAGGTAGACGTGAACTGTGGCAACATCAAAGCGGAGGTTGTAACTATTTACGCTACTTTAAAGCAACCAAATTATTTGCAAGGTATATCAAATTACTTTTTGGTGTACACTCAGGCTTGCGTCAAATTAAATTAAGTTGGTGGAATGTCACTTCGTGTAAGCTCTGCGAATGTCGTGGTATTTCGTGGCTTCATTTCTGTACTTGCCTTTCACCACTGACCTCGCGACAGTGCACTGCGCCTCATGCCTAGGCATCACAACAGTGTATTTTCATTTGGATAAAAGCTGCGACCAGCTGACCAGACCTCGAAACGCCTGGTGGAGATGCATACTGCTTGAATAGTACGTGTTCTGGAGCCCTAGTGACCTTAATGTGCATGAGGCCATTAAATGCTGCTCGCTCCTACACAGTAAATTAATAAAGAGCGAAGGTCCGGACAAGTTATATGAAAGGTAAAATTTTATGGTACATGTTATGTTTTTTACTTTTTTTTTTTTTTTTTTTTTTTTTTTTTCTCGAGAAACAGCCAGTAACAAAAAAAAATACCTTTATCCATTGTGAAGATACTTAAGCAAAGCAGGAGGCTTTTCCACACTTTGTGTTGGGTCATTAAAGAATGGAAAATTTCGTGAGTCCAATTCCTTTAGGCTGGACTATAGCACTCTGCATACGCAACCCTTAGCTTTTGGATTTTCGGTTCCTTCCACAGTGAGTAGCGAGTGTTTAACACGACCATGTCGGCGCGTGGCACGAAATTCGCTCTTTGTTTCTTCACGGGTTCGGTGTCGACTCGGAGTCGCCCACGGAACTTCTAATAAACTAACACAATTGCCAACGTACGCCGTATTTAGAAAATAATGGCCCGATTACAAATTATTAAATTTAATAATCAATTTTTTTTTTTTTTTTTGTACGTAACAAATTACAAACTTTTAAGTAAGTCCTCGTTTTGCTCACCACCTGCTCCACGGATAACATCAAAAATATAGATTAATTCGTCCCACACAAGTCTGCGTGAGTCTTCACGAAGCTCACGAAACTCCACATGAAGTGCACAGCAAGAGCTAGGATCACCAAAAACTGATGTGTTTGAGCAGTTTATCTTATGAAAATTAATTACCCTTCCTTTTTTCCCAGAAAAACACTGTTACGGGACATTCCTATCTTGAAATGACACAGGACTGCTTTTTCCCACAACTTAATGTAGACTCTGAATATTTAATATTTCAGTAAGGCGTATCACTACTACATAGGTACAACCAATTTCGCCGGTTTCTAAATTAATCATTACCTCAATTTTGTATTCCATCTCACGGGACCCCAAAGACCCTTGGTCTTTGGGGTCCCGTGCACACGAATTCATGCACACGAATAACGGAAAATGTACCCTTGGTCTCCATGTGCACGTAGAGCATTTATAATATGGCGAGTGAAACTTGCACACTTACTTAAAAGTTTATTTGTTATGTAAATACTAGTCAATTTTATTGTTAAATATAATTACTTTATATCGGGTATTTCTTTTTACAACATGCTATAACTGAAAAAAAACCGTGTTTAAAATTTAGCTTACCCTCAAATCAATTTGTGTATCTTTCTGCCGTTATTAGTAAAATTGCTAACAAAAATACTCGCTTCGTGTTTGTCGCGGGTTCAACACCTGCTGACTAGAGGGTGAGTTGTTTTCCACTCTCTATTCAGAAAGAATACCAAAGTCCGTTCTCACTTCTTCGCCACGATACTAAGATCCTAGTACGCAAATTTATACATTGCGAAACTATTGATAATATGATGTGTTCGCGTATAGCTTTTGGTACTATAAATCGCTGCTAATACTATCCTATCAATACGATTTGCTGGCTGGGGAAGGACATTTCGAAAGTAACAGTGTGGCAATGCAGCTTCGGTTCGAAGATAAAGTATCAAGTTGTTACCAGGAACAGTTTATTCTTCGCGTGAGAAAGAAGTGATTCTCGGGTAAAGAATCCCTCTTCGGCAAGTAATACTGAAGAACTCTTCATTGTACGCGGAGATCTGAGAGCTAACTTTTCTTCGCGTTCTCTGGCAGAGATATCTTCGGGAACACTACACAACCGCGAGGTCTACCGAGTGCACTCCTCAGCTGGAAATATATATATATTGCGCTAAAAACGTTTATACGTCGCTCTGTTTTCTTTGTAATATTTGTTATGATGAACATTCTACGAACCAGTTTTTAAGCATGGTTGCTAAATATCAAAACTGTTACAGCAAGGAAGCTTATTGCTAAAGTGAAACTTTTAAGTCTGTAGAAATTTAAACAGGACTTTTTGTTTTGACAAAGAGGAGAAATATTTTATTGTAGCAATTGGTGTGGGTTAACAGACACGTGAAGTTCAGCCGATGACTCTTTTTGTGAGGACAGGCGGTAAGGTCGTCTTTCGTAGCGGAACGATATTGCATATTCGCTTTTACTGCCAAGACTGTGCTGTGAAGTGATGGAATGCCGTGTCATGCTCAACTCCCGTCGAGATTTTCGCACGTGAAATCCAAAATGAAAGCAGTATTTTGGCAATTTGCACGGCCGTCAGGGGGGAGTAGATAAATCAGGACCGTTATTCTGACATCGAACGCTTCATTAATTCCCGTGAAAAAAAACCGTGGAAATATACTGAATACTTTTCGAATCGAAAGTCCAATTTTTAAGCTGCGCTTGTAACGGATCGCAGTGTGCGCCCCTCTCTAACACAGTGTTAGTAATGGTCGTGAAAAAATGTTGGTAATGTAGACTAGCAGCGCAATGTGTTCATCGGCGGGTCACCTGTAAAGAAGCGGATAACGTTATCACTTGTTAATGGCTGTCCCCTCGCCTTAGGCGTTGAAAGATTAACAGCCGGGCCGCCTCGGCGAGATCCCACGGTAGAGCGACTAAGTGGCTGCTTGATCACAGACAGCCCCCGCGCTACGGGCCTCTCACTCGAATATTAATTCTTCGGCCACTGGCATTGTGTGGTTTTGTCACTCGACACAGTGCGGCGCCTCTGTGGCGTAACCCTAACGAGGCTAGTAGATAAATTATTTTCTACTTGAACACATTAAATCAGCCCTTGAAAAAATACCGCCCATAGCTACGAACATTTGTAAAGAAAAATCTGGCAAGGGTGTTTATTGTAATGTTGGCAGTGAATCGTGAAAGTAAATACTAATGATAATGTTATCTTATTTGTGGTCAGAAGGATTGGATCTTATATGTGGTACTTTCATTAGAGTTACAATTAGTTCAACAGTGATGTGTTTGCGTATTTAGTAATGTTATGGTGTCGTTTTGTAGACGGATGAACCTGCAATAAATTTATGCCAATGCTAATTAAATAGAGATTACAAACTAAAGTGCTAGTTCACCCCCCCCCCCCCTTTTTAACTTATTTGGAAAGCGAGACAAAAAAAATAAAACAGTATGTTGAAGGTCAAAATAATTGCATAGTGCTCTGGAATTAGTGATTAGCGCAGATTAAAAATTGATCCCAGGAGTAATAACTCCATTCACTATGCATGATACCGCAAAATTTAATTTTTAGGGATTAATAATCAAGGTTTCTTGGCCGGTTCTGAGATACTGCAAACGGAGGCGGAAATAGAAAAACGTGGCACTGGAAAGGAAGAAAATTCTTGCGGCAAGACCGACGAGATAAAGCAGGATGACCACAAAGAGAGGGGGACCCAAAACTCGTAGGATACATTTTTTTCTAGGACGTCGCTACTTCTCTTCCCGATTCTAGTGAAAGCGGGAAGAGCAAGGAAATCAATCGAATGTTGTTAAGTGGGCCTCTTTCGCCTCCGTGCCCCCCCCCCTCCATCCCTCGGGCGTGCAACCCCTCACCGGATGACATCACCGGTAGCTTGAGGAAGGGAAGCAGAGCCACCGCTACGGGCCACGATAACGCTAACAGGACTGACGAAACACTCCCGTCTCTGGAAGAATGAATGACTTGGGAGATATTGCGGCAACTTTGTGGTCATCACCTCGCTCGAGCTGGTACAGACAGGCCATCCGTGGATTGCCTCTGTGTAGCTTCTTGAATAGGAATATACATTAGTGGTAGGTTTCTGCAGTCAACTGGAACCGCGGAGGGTGGCGCAGTATCCACAGAGTGCAGTCTTCGAGCATCGGGAGAGCAGGACTGTAATTGTCCGGCTGGAATGTAAGAAAGTGGGGCTTGATTCCTGAGTGATGGACATTTGGAATGACGTTAATATATAACAGCAGACGTTTTGATTTTATGTATGTACATAATAAGTACGGATTAAATGATCTGTAGCTCGTATAAAGACAGTGATAAAGGCTTAAACTATAATTGAGAGTGGCATAAAAGTGCCCTCATTGGTAGAATTAATAAGTGTTAATAACTACGTCGGAAAGTTTTGTTTTGGGAATAAGAATTGTGTGCATTTTTTAACATTGTAAGCTAAACAAATCAAGAAATTAAATTTTGCTCTTTTGTATTTTTACCAAGACTTCGTATTCGTGCATATGCAGCAATATAAACACGCACTCCATGACCAAAGTTAACATTACACTCGTTGAATTTACCATATATACAAATAAATATAATTCACGCACTACAAACGTGTTGAAAGTGCGGCTTTTTCAGGCCATGTGCATTTCAATAATTATATAGCAACGGCTTGCAAATACATTATTTACAAAACATGCAAACTTACTGTTTGTAAAATTCGCAATCTCTTGAACACGTGTTTTTCTATGGTAATCCTTGCAATTTTACATCACTAAAATCACGTTTGTTCGTCACTAGCATTACATAATTTATTTGCAGAATCATTCAGTAAAATCAACACTGCGCACGTTTCATGAAACCAACAAACTTAAACTTAGAAACGTAAATTATATTTGTGTCGTTTTATTGAGGACGGCGGTTAATCAAAATGGCGGAATGAGCAGTTTTACGAAGCGGTAAACACGTGTCTATTAATATTACATTTCAATCAAGAAAACACACTACAATGGTATCTAAAAGCAACTATGTTTAAAGAAAGCAAATAAAAAAATTATTAACGACTGATAAAATATTCTGACCACAACAAAAAGACACTCGTATAAACACGATGAGAAAAAACCACACGCACAACGGCGTTCACCGGTGGAAACAGAGACATGGCTAGCCATTGGCTGGAAACAGAGACATGGCTCACCATTGGCTGGAAACGTTTACTGTTCGTACGCGTCGACGTGCTCTGTCATAATTGCTAAACATGTTTTTGAAGTCCATTCACTAAAAACTAAAAAAATTGTATATTGCTTAAAAACATAATTTAATCCATACCTACATCTTATCAGTATAATTACAATTTTAAATTACAACTTTTATATCTGAGTACTTCTTTTTTCCGAAGCCATCGTCAAAATCGCTAACTTAACAACATGCATCCCGCAGCAATTCACCAGCTGATACAATACTTTACAACCAGAGAGCATTTACTGTTTACACAGTGTGTAGGTTGGTCACATTGTCTGTCAGATTTTACCCCACTTATAAGAAATAGACTATAGAATACTTTTTCGAGTCAACTCCGTGAAAGTTAGTGATGGTTTCCTCCTGATGAACTGTTTGGATTGAGCTATCGTGTTACGCTGCTTACTGTCAGCCGGCACTGCTCAGGTGGGAATGTTATGTGGAGGAACCCCGATCGTGATCATCGAAGGACAGGAAAGTACGGGTGAAGTGTCCACTCTATACATTGAGATACTCACAAGAATAATTACTGCGGTTTACCAATTAGAGCACACAAAAATTACTACGGCCATAACCGAAATTGTCGAAGTAAATTTAATAGTACTTGCCGCACATGAACAAACAGAAGAGTCATTCTGAAGGGGGAAAAAAGTAAGTAGTTGTGGTTCTTCTTCGAAGAAACTCATATTACAGTGCTATTGTAATGATGACAACATTTGATGTTTTCTGAGAACCCAATCAGTGACAAGATATATATATATATATATATATATATATATATATTAATGTCAAAATTTAGTTCATTTATTTTGAGGAAGAAACGATCGTGTTGATATAGTCTGGAGGAATGTTTATAACTTTCAGTTTTTTTACAGCCTCCGTTGTAAAGGAAGAAGCAAAGTGAAGACCCAACATGAATTATTCACTCACATTCGGGAGAAAGCTGGAAACCACTTTTGGTTTTCCTTATAAACGATGGCTTTCGAAAGAAAAGTGATGTGTGATGTACATACTAACTTGTTAATTAGGCTATTAACTTACATAACCGCGAAAACTGCACCTGGAAATATTTTTCCTAACAGGGAATTAACCATACACCAGTCCATTAGCATATGAGCCAACATAATTAATTAACTATCAAATTATGATTTAAGAGTCTAGATCCCGATAACTTTTCCCCTATACGGAAATATTCGTGAGCTCATCGTGTCAGGCGTATGCATAGTTGAAATGCGTTGATAGTTCACGTTTATCACGGTAGGCCTACCTGAAAAGCGAAATCGACACCTGGATTATCAGTGTAACTACATTTTAAGGAGTCTTTTCATAATAGTTTTATGAATGGCTCGTATTTGGTGTAAACGCAGTATTCACTGACTTAACTTCTGGCAGATGTATTTACAAAGTTCAATAATTTAGAGCTAGTTGCTTATACAAAATTATAACTTACTTGCGTATTACAATAGCGAAACAATAGGAAACTTTCACGATTGCGATACTATTCCGCGCACATTTGGTGGCTAAGTATACATACGTCATAGCTCCCGCCATCTCATTTCACGTGTGAACAAACAAAAATTCCGTGGCTGCCATTAGTTTCTCTGGTTTGAATGATGGCCATAGTTTTGATTTCAAATCTACGAGTCAACACGCACCGGTGCAAGTGATTTTCAGAAGTTTTTCTTTGCAGTCTGTATGCACTAAATTGCGCCCCTGCACACGAATAACGGAACATTAAATGAAAAAAAAACTCTTTCGCATGCTTGTAGCACTCGGATTACGCCACCTCAAACGAGTCGCTGCCTCTCGCAAAGTATTAGCAGCACTAAAGGCTGCCTAAAATCAGCGAGCGAGATTAAATCTTGAAGCCTGGTTTTTAGGAGGCAATTAGAGAATGCTAGGGTTCAGAAAGAGATTTAACCACATGGCAAGGGGTTTCGTTAGTTCACTTTCCTCTCGTCACAGGAGCAATCAGAAGATCATTGTGCACCAGATCACGAGTTTAATACTCGTAGGCGTCCCTTGCCCTGCCTTGACCAGGGCATTAACGTCACGACCTGTTACACAACAGAAGTTGGTTTCCCCCGCACTGAGCGCTGGTTACAAGTCTGCGTAATGCTTAAGTGCGACTGATGGCCTGTTTCCGAAAGCTGGCCGCATGTTGACCAAAGGATGGAGCAACAGAGCGGACTGTCGGCCAATGAAACCGGAGACAGTTTCTGCCATAGACAAAAGACGAAATAGACCGATTATTCGTCATCTGCGCATGTGCCCAACATTGACCTACCCCAAAGGAATACCACTGTCAAAGTCACATGGACAAAAGTGATGAATGTGTTTGTTTATACCATAGATTTTAGATGACAAGCGCTATGATATGAATACGATGTTTTATCAATTTAAATTTAATCAAACTGCAATACAAATTGGTTAGAGGAAGTATACATACATCTCAAAGCATTTGTTTACAAATCAGTTTTCTAACCTAAAATCCAAACCATACCGTTTTCGCTAGACGTTTTGGCAGAAAAGCATGTTCGATCTTGTGGCACGGAGATTGGTTGTGCGCAGCCAGCGAGATCGGTCTACCTCATCTTTAGTCTATGGTTTCTGCACAGAGTACTTGATGATATAGAACAGGTGAAACAGGTGTTTATTCCGCCAACACCCGCCACAAAATGAAGTCGCTGGCCAACCACATGTTGGGACGCCCCAGTCAGCAGTCGAGCCAACAGATACATTCCGTTGCACGTAGTAGTCAATCAGATGCGATGTAGAGCCTCGCGCAAACAATCGGCGATTGCGTACAACTACACAAAAGAATCGTCACGCCTTTTCGTCTCGGTGTGTATATCTACCTTGTGATATTGGCAAGTTTGGTGTGGAGTAAATCCACCTACGCCTAGAATGCATGCAGCCGAAAATGCTCATATGATTGCAACGTTAGTGATAGCATACGCACAAGGCTTATTAGCAATTGTAGATACAGCTTTGAAGCCGCTTCGGCAATAAAACCACCATCGCTCTACTTCATTATGTCCCTATTGTTTAGAAATATATCTTGATTGAATATAGACCACAATAAAATTACATTTCTGGAAAAGTACTAACTGTAGATAATGAAGTAAAAGTCGAGGAAATCTCAGTTGGGAATAGTGATTTATGTACAGAAAAGAAATTCATCTCTCTCTAGGGAAATTAATATTAATTTCACACGACCTTTAACATTTACACTATGTTCAATAACTGTCACAAGAATAAGCTATCTATTGGGTTGCTACGACGATGTCATTTACCTACAGCCTCTTCCCTGCGTTCGAGTAATAAAATTGTGCTACGACCAAAATGTACCGTACTCTTGACATTTCGGCTTATATTTACTGGCAAATGAAGTAACATCTCTAAAATGCACATCCCTCTTACCATCCGGCTCACCTCGACATGTATCTGTCTTTACGTATGCATTGCACCCATGAAATGACGGATTGCATGTACTGGAAAGTTATCACCCGTACAGTCCATTGCCTTACTGTCGTTGCCGTAACATTAGGGAGAATTAATTTGAATCCTAATGTTATCGAAATGCATTTTTGTATTCGCGAAATCCATGTTTCACAGAGAAATAAGACAGTCGCCTGACAAAATATACGAAAGCTTGTTAGAAAAAACAGCACTGATAAATTACGTTTTGAAAAATAGTCGCTTGTGGGGAAGCTCAATGCTATTTGTTTGTTTTGCAACTATAAAATTCTGCCGACATATGGCACTGATATGGTGGTGTACCGGATTTTCTTCGTTTTGTATGAAAAGAAGTGAAACAGTAGCAATTTTCATAAAACAAATTAAATTGTTAAAATCTTCTGGTTTGTACTGCGTTAGAAACCTACTCAAATAACAAACTTTGTTCTTCACTCTAGGGTCGGATTTAGCGAAATGTGCCCGCATATTGTTTAGTTTCCGATCGTAAAACAGGATTTCTCAAACGTTTGCTTTAGAATTAATTTATTATACTTGTCAGGAGGATAGGAAATTCCGTTTGATGACCACTATATTTATATACTTATATGTAGATTGTAATACGTACTTGTCACAGCCAAAATATTAAGTACTAACTTATTTTGTAAATATTTTTCGAATCCTTCTATGCTTTTTAAGAGAGTAAACAGTAAAAATACAATTGGGTTTTTCACTAAGATTTGGTAAACACATTTTTTTTGGGTAAAATGTGTGTGTGTGAAGATATTTGTGCGGCTCGTAACGTTTCCATACAAGTACATAGCATATATCCTTTTACCTCCAGCTTTATTTGGAATTCAAGCGCACCTTTCAAAAGGAATCTCGATTTGTTGCTAACCTGAGTAGGTTAAACCGTAGTTTTGCACTTGGCGGGAGGATACGAATGGACAGACGAGGCTTTGAAAGTTCTTAGTTATCTTCAAACATCTCTACCGTCGTTACGTTTCAATGCGGCGTTAATCTACACGCGCCGCAAGGTAGCACAACGTTGTGAAGGAATAAAGTGAGCGGGGATTTTGAAAACCTTTCAACAAACAATTACCTCGGCTGTGATTTCGCAGCAGTGGGAGCGGAGCTGCTCTATGGTCGGGCCGAGCCCTCACCTGCTATGTGTCGACACCGGAAAGTTGGCGATTACCTCGCTTGAAACGGACTGGTGGGTCGGCCCCGGTGTGTGATCCGGCGCAGCAACTCGAGGCCGGCGACGAGCTCGGTCAGAGACTGGCGCCAGTCACTACATAGGTCTTTCGCTGCTCTCTTGTCGAGCGCAAACAATCCCATTTGTACCAACATCGGAAAGTCATTCAATTGTAAAGTAATTTATTCATCAGATTGGCGATCAAGCAGAGTTATCCTTTTTTACGTTTAAGATAAAAGCAACTTTAATAGTACTCAGGTTAAGAATTAATCAAACCATTAATACATGTTTTCAATTGCCTATGTTGTAATTATTCCGTAAAGTTGGCATTCATGACCAAGCTTCGTGCGTGAATTGAATTGAATTCCAATTTTCAAATGGGTAAAATTTAAAAGAAATGTATAACAAGATGTTGGGTTCCTCACTGTGAAAATTCTAAGCCAAACACACTTGTGAAATACTTCACCTTTCTCAGCAATCTAGACAGGTAAGTTTATAAACCAATTTTGTTTGTTTTGACTGGTATCTAGGTTTGGGCTGTTTATCTGGTTACGAACTTCCAATTATTTCCTATAATAATCAATACTTTGCCTAAATATTTGTCTCTTTTATTCAAATACTACAGTTAACTGTCAAAACAAACATGAATGTTTTTGAAACTTAACTTGTTGGATTGCTGGGAATCTCGGATATATATACCGCCCTGCAGAGCAAAAAAATTAATATACAAACCAATTTAACTACATTAGTTTGGTAATTATTACGGCTAAAAATTCTTACCATGTTCTCTAAAATTATATTTTATCACTGTTAATGTTAAAAAAATAGCCACGACAAAATAATTATTTGTTTTTGTGTCGGTCACAAGAGAAGCGTTAGCTGCCCGATCGTAGAGAGGTAATAACCAAAGAAGTTCAGGCTGGCAGTGAAATCTCTTGTTCCCTTCCATACTTTTTGGTGAGAGACGCTGTTCTGCGTGCTTGGGCGACTGTGGGAACATCACTCATTCACTTTTATAATACACTGTTTGTTTTGATATCCCTTCTCAATGTCGTCTCCTATGCCCGTGGACATACTCAACAGTATCTTTTCAACTGAAGCGAACGCAAACTATTCCCAACACTAGTTGCTTTAAAATATGAGGATTCATACGGCAACAAGCTCATTTGTGAATTCGACCATCGGTAGGTAGTTAAATGGCTAAATTTCAACCCCAGACCAGGTAGCACGACTGTGATCTAATAGAAGCAGAAAAAACAACTATTGTACATGTGACTGAAGTTTAGTTGTCGTCAAGTGAATTCACGACATTTCTGGGTCTCTATATAATAATGATGTCAGAAATGTCATCAGAAATTAACTTTTTTTTTTTTTAATACTACAAGTATCACAATACTCTATTGATAAAATAATATGTTAAAAGTCAACTGCTGTAAGTCCGTGTAAATGCGACTCATGAGGGTTTTTTTGTAGCTGTTGCCTATTTGATACTTACATCATTAAGTCGTATTTCATTTCCTGTCATCTGAATGCATACTACCTGGTGAGCTACGTTGTGTTGATGTTGGCGAGAATAATTTATTACAAATTACATATTTCCTCAAAGATCTGTGTAGCTCTATTTAATCCTTTCGGAACAAAATCTATCATGAAACGAAACATGCATATAATAATGTACAGCTATTTCCATACAGCCTTAAGTACGCCATAGCTGTTTAATTATACGGAATGTTGCAATATTGCATGTTAAAACTTCGGGGAAACATTCCTCACATCTGGAGAATGAAATAATGTTGTATGAACATAAGTCCACAAATGCTTCGTTTCTTCACTACAGTCCGTAATACATAACAAGCCATACACTGCATGTTATGTATTACGGACTGTAGAGAAGAAACAAAGCGTTTGCGGACCTACATTCAAGTAACTTTTTATCTTCCTCCCGATGTGAGGAATGTTTCCCCGAAGTATTGACATGCAATTTTGCAACATTCTATATAGTAGTAGGGAGCAGACAACAGGTATCATATACAGTAACAAAATCTATAAAAGTTCAGTTCATAAATTTGCGTAGTGATGTGTAATCGACCTTTTGCCATCGAAATTCTCGTTCCTATTCCTAGTCGTGGCGGTCCTGTAATTTCCCTACTGGGCTTATTATGTAGGCATTGCTAGGACTTTCTGGGGGACTGCTCCTGTGTTCTTTCTTTTTATCCCCACCGAGCATTTCCCAGGTTAGCCAACAGTGACAGATTGTTCTACCAGAGCCTGCCCTACGCTCAACTGTCACGACGAGTTTGCCTTCCGGCAGGAACTACATGCGAATGCTATTTGTTAAACAGAATGATAACGTTGGATAGTGTAATTATATCCAGAGTCAATTTCAAAGTAATACGAGCAACATATTAAACAGTATTTAACATTTTTTTTACAATAAATTACTGGTTTACATATTTTCACCAAAGCAGTCGTTTTCTCAGCTGTTATTGCAGCTGATAATAGCAACTTTGTTTTTCCCATAAATAGTCCTTGTAACTTTATAAAAGCTCTTATTAATGTTTTAAATTGCATATTCATTGTTAGAATATTAAAATCACTACTATCTACTCATTATATAATTAATAGCAGTCGCAAAATGCCAAGGAAATAAAGACAAACAAAACTAATCTGTAAAAGTTAAATTTAATTTTTGTTGTTCTCAATGTCAAATCAAAGCAAAGCTTTACGTGCAAATGTAGTAAGAAATTTTCTCAGCCATGATCTAAGTGTGCGTGAAATAAATTTTCCACCGAGACGAAATAAGTGTGCGATATTTTCTATCTATATTTTCTATATTTTTCTACCATCGTATTTTACACCATTAAGCTATTTATTTAGGATTTTAATATGAGTTACATAATTTTTAAACCGTGAATGAATTTTACGTCTGACATGAATTTATAAGCATTGGTTTTTCAACATAGTTTACATTGGGAAGTTTTGAGAATGTGTAATAGAGACAGAAGTTGATCATGTGCATAGTGATTCGTAACTGCATAAACTTGAGGCGTGCAGTGGAATGCACACTGGGAAAGACACTAAAAGTTTCATAACGAAAGCTTCTTTAACGAGAAAAGGTTGGTAGAACATTGCACGTTTTACAGGACACGAAACAGTTCTAGAATGGGACTGCAGGAAATAAAATCCTGCAGGATATTCCTGAATGTGAAACACACAAGCCAGCAACTGCAGCAGTCGTGGTGCAGAAAGGCAGGACTGTGTTGTAATGGCGAGCACTTCAAACATATCTTATAAACATGCAGTGGTGGTCAATAAAACGATCGGACGTAAAGGCGTTCTTTGCCTGGCGTATACCTGTCCGTCTCTTGACATGAAACTGTTCGGGCAATACGCTATGAACTTTATTTCGTCATTTCCCCGTGCGTATTCCGCAGAACATTTCTACTATGCGAGAGTTTTGAAGTATATTAAAAACCCGCAATAAAGGCTGCTCACGATAAAGTCAGCACGTTTGTACCTACCTAACCTTCCATGAACCTGACTGCCCCTCCCTGCGACATGCTGACCAACATGCGCTCGGTAATGTTGGTAACGACTACGGAGGGGAAGGTAGTTACATGCATTAACGCTGAATCAAACATGTTAGGTAAACATTAGTGACTACTGAAATTATTTATTTTATCTTCTGTTTTATAGAACTATATAGGCGTAAGAATCAGAAATGTTTGTAGAATATTTACATTCCTAATAACCTCACATCGCCCCTCGTCCGAGGCACGAATAAAGTGATCAGACGCACGGTAATGTTAATTTTGCATATGGAGGAATAACTCCCTTTCTGCATACAAGTAGATCTTTAGCAGAACATTCAGATGTGCTTAGTTTACCGTGAATAGCCTATAGAAGACTTTAGTCTGCTACAAATGACGTAGAAGTTTGTGACATTACAAAGAAAGTAATAATAGTTGTTTTCCAAAAAAAAATATTTCTCTGCAAAATGAAATTTGGTATCCCGCAGTCGCTTGTGCGGCATGTTCTTGAATTTCTGGCATCGCCTTGCGCACTACACTATAATTTCGAATCAATGGGAAACCACTGATTCTCAGTGAAAATGGCTCCACTTAGAATCAGTAAAAAAACTATTATTTTAAGTGTAGCCATTTTCACTGCGAATCAGTGGTTTTCCACTGATTCGAATTAAGTGTGTACGTGTCTGCGCGGCGTCTTCTTGCAGTGCCTCGCAGGGACTGTAACTTCACAAATTACCGTTCTTACACAGTTTCAGAGCAGTAGTGTAAGCGCCGACTGTATCCAGTCCGGCCGGCTTCTCAGCAGATATTTCGTTTACTTTAGACGACATGAAACATCGCGGAGAAGGCATTATTGCCCTGCGCCACCCGAGCAGTTAACTGGATGCGGTCGTAAACTGTAGCCAGATGGCGATAAAATGTGTTGCTCGGGTTTCTTGTGCGGTCGCCGCCAGCGATCCGAGGTACGTCGACGTTCGTTAATAAAACAATGGAGGATAAAAAGTGCAAACGTACCGGGCTCAAGGTCATTTCGTCTGGACTTATTGGGCTCCTCAAGGCGAAACCAGCTGTCGTGCCGCTTCACAGTGGATGACTGCACGTACTTGCATTATGCGGAATAGATATTTAAAGCTCTGTGTTTGTTTTAATATTTGCACTTTTTATATTTTAATATGAACTTACGTTGAGATTTCTTTAAAAATATTGTAAAGTGGGTACAAACTAATGTTAATTATAAGTAATAAACTTTGTATTTTGTATTGTAGAAACCAGGCGATAGCGTGTGGTGAGGCGCAGGACGTGTAAGCAAGGCGTGGCGACCGCAGCAGGTTTACATCACTGCGACGCTACGCTCTCAGCGCGGGGGTGGCACGGGCCTTTGTGAGGTCCCTTGTCCACACAGACGGTTTTCCTATGAATTGCGGCGGGAAAGAGAAGCTAACCCCCTCCCCCCACCGCACCCAGCAAAATAATTTAATTGCTACTAACAGCCACAATATTACCCAGTATCCCAGGGAAGCACCTGGGATCTGTTTCCAATACTGTATTTGCCCCCCCCCCCTTTTTTTCCTGCCTGCGGGGCGAAAGGGTGGTGGGTGAAGTTAAACGAAGTTAATCAGCGCGGAATTTTGAAGTTCAGGACTTTTGATGTGTTGTCGCGAGTCCCTGTGAGAGGCTAGCGACAGTTTGGTATGAATAAGCGGAAGTTATAGTCAAAAGAAGTTAGTTAAAACGATTAAATGTTGCTTTCCCATGACTGGAGTGGCTTAGGCACAAGGTTATATATAATTTGTTGTGTGGTGAAGTTAAGTTCGGAGAATCATTGTGTTAAAAAGTGTAAATGTTATGTTAGAATTATATTTTACAAACTGATACCAGTGACTGTTACTTAAATGGTGAATGAATAATATAATTATGTGAAAAGTATAAGTTACTTACTTAGAATCTTTAAATAATAAAAATTAACATTTGTGCGTTTGTAGTGCATGAGTGGTGTTCTCCGGAGTCAATCAAGCCCAAGGATTGTGGTGGATGTAGGGGAGGGGGCTGTGATGGCGGCGCGGTGCGGGACAACCCCCCCCCCTCCCCACGGCCAAGCAGTCAGCTGTCTCCTGGTTGTGATGGTGTGTGAGGGGGAGGGGTTTACAAGCCGTGGTCAGGATGCCTGCCCTCATCCCAGGCTAGGCCGGTCGCTCGACGCTCCTCCTGGGACAGACCCCTCGCCCGAGTGATGGTGTCACCTCTCTTTCAGTGAAAGGATGCTGTGCAGTTCTGGGCCTGGCTATTCTGTGACTTCCCAGCAGAGCCGTGTCTGCCCAGAAGCGCGGGAGCGATAACGGCGACATTGTTAGGCGCAGGGTTTCCTAAATATGCCATGTATCACAATCGTTTTATATAAAAGTATCTTATTTTTCGTTAAATTGAAATTATATATACTTTATTTATAAATTATAATATTTAATTTATTACTAATTAAAAAAAACAGTTTGAAAACACCTGGATTGGTAGCACCTAGTAGGAAATCTCATACAAAATATTATTTCAACTGAGTGGCCACGAATTCGGTGCGTTTTCCTTTGGTGCAATTTTCTAGACGTAGTAAAGCTTAGTTAGCACGAGGCGGAGTAATATCCCGTAAGTATAAATTTAGCACGGCTTCATAAAAGTGTGAAGTAAGCGTGAATGGATTATAGTTATAACAGACGAGCTGTAGGCTTTGTGTTCGGCGACAGTGATATAAACCAGTCTTAATATAGAGCAGTATCACAGTTTACCAATCAGTTACCCTCAGGTAAGTTTATTGGGCACTAAACCTCTCAGTGTATAGAACCGGTCACGTATAAACTTTCTGTCAGTAATTTACATACTGTGCACGCTGGGTCTGGTTGGGTTAAAACAAGCCAATAAAAAATAAATATGTTTCCATTGTATCTCTTTGCGAATAGAACACAAGCTTCACACGAGTCACGAATGTAAGTTTTAAGAATCACACAAACTTATATCCTCACTTAACTTCTGGAAGATTTTACCAACGGCGCGGCTTCCATCCAAATTTACAGATTTAGTTAATATTTCTGTAAATGTTCTGGAGAATTGAAAAAAAAAATGTATTTACACATTCGTAGTGGCTTATCAAATCATCAAGTTATGAACCTAAACTGTACGAATTAGTATGGAGATTCGTAGTAAATATCTCGACCACAGTTCACTCGTCAAAGGGGATGTGAGATCTGCTAAGGAGAGAAAGCCCTACCCTCTCTACTCAGGACAACTGGTCTGTATCGAACACGCGACCTATCGAATGCAAGTTGGGCGTGCTAACTGTATGACGAAACACGATCGGGCGGGTCTGGAGAGGCTGGTAGTTTCTCTTACTCTCTGGAGCATAGCCGGTGTCGGCCAGCTGCCTCCCCACCATGCTGGGTTATCTCATTTATTCTAAATTGTGCCTTACATTTGGTTTGAATTCTTGATGGTTTCTCTAAAGACGTGCGTTACAGTTAACAAGTCGCTGCATCTTACGTATAAGAAATGTTTGGTGAGGTTATGTTTTCTCTTATAGTAATATCTATGAGGACACTCGCAAGTAATTGCAAGACGTAATTCGCCACAAGCATAATATTCACGGGATGTGCTAACGTAAAACACCAAACTCTGTTAGAATTAATTATATTTCTGTTCTTGAATAAAGTAACTGAAAGATATACACTGACTGAAAAAAGTGAAGCACTTAGAAAAAAATGGTCCAAATTGTACGTAACTGCTACACAGAAGAAGGGAACTTCTATTACCTTGTCTGCCCGCCTCGTGCCTGAATGCATGCGTCGATACGCTCAGTTAAACAAACGCCGTATATTATCCTCTGGCAACTTAGTCACAGTTGTTGAACATCTCCATATGGAGGAAGCCGGCGTCCTTTCTAGTCCCACAGATGCTCGAGTGGCGACAATTAAGATGAGCGAGCATGTTTCGGAATTATTGAAACAAGATTCCTGGAAAACCTCACCAGTGTGCGGATGAGCACTGTATCGTTAGAAGCTGGCTTCCAAGAACCCTACCAAGAGAGTTAGTACCACATGAAGTCTTCAGCGTACCACTCTACATTCAATGATTCTCATATCACTAACAGTTACGAACGATAATCAAATGTGAAGGTTCTTCTGGTCATCACACCAGTAATCGGAGACTTATATCGCTGTAAATTTAGGTACTAATTATAACGTGTCTCTGCTGTTATCAAAAATATTAAACAGTGGTCATACGTTTCCAAAGAAAAGCACGGTTCCTCGCTAAAGGCAAATCACCAGTCCGTCTGTCTCATTCCAGGTTGCCCTCCACTGACGTTTCTGCAAACGCAGGTGAGTGGGTAAGTGAGTGAGTCAAGAGATTTGGACAGCTCTTAACAGCAAGTTGTTGAGCGACGATGAGGGTGATTGAGGTGAGTATAGAGCAGCACCGGAATAAAAGGGCTGGGGAAACGGGAGATACCCGAGAAAACCCGCCGACCAGCGGCATCGTCCGGCACAATTCCCACGTGCGAAAACCCGGAGTGACCCTGCCGGGGATTGAACCTGGTTTGTGTTGGTGGGAGGCGAGCAGGCTGACCACTCAGTCACCGCGGCCCAAACGCACGAGTTTATGTTGATGTAGACTATAAATGTAGGTAGCAATATAATGGATTTACGTATGCTGGGCATCTGAAAATTCTTCTGACCGAGAAACGATGTTGTATTGAAGCTACCATATATCGCTGGATGGTGGACACGGAAGGAGATGACTCTGTTTGTGCCTGTCTGACATTCAAATTGTATTCCCTCTTCGTAGTCTATTAGGTCATCCAGTACTGGTCTGCCATCCCCCTCCGCGACCGGAAGGGAAAGCTGCAGATTCTGAAGGGGAATTGTCCTGGAAGTCTCGGTAGCTGAACTGGACGGGAGTGGAGGGGGAGAACACGGAAATAGCTTTAGAAAAATTAAAGAGGGGACAATGGGGTCCTCTGGGATCAATGTGGCGGAGGGGGATTAAAATGATGTCCAATGATCCCCTTTTCGACTACTACCCGATAAGAGAACTGAATAACGTTATATAGGAAGTGAAACAAAATTACATTAATTAAATTTAATTTAAAAAATATAATAGAGTTCAGTCATGGACAATGGCCGAGCACTGATAAAATTTGTCGTTAATTCGTTGTTGTTGCTCTGCCATTTATGGCTAACTTAACGTGTCCATCGCTCCCAACTGAACATAACTGTGAAGTTCAAACCACACATGATGAGCAATTCGACATCTAAACCCCCTCCCGGCCTTGCCTCGCGCAGCCTTATTATCCGGCCTTCTTCTTACTCCATCAATTACTAAATCTTCGTTCCATTGTCTTCTTGAAATGCTTATTGTTCGCTATCTACATGTGCCACGTCTCAAATCCCTAAAACGGAACCCTTTAAATATGATACACAAGTCCGGTTGCAGCGCCCTCTTTAATACGTATGTACATGTGCCATCGCACGAAACTCAAAAGTCTACATATCACCAATACATGTCCCTGTTTACCAACATTCATAGTTACCAAAAGATTTTGACAGATTACGCAAATTTGTATGACGAGTGTGAAAATTTGTATGACGAGTGTAGTTAAATTTCGAAATAAACTGGAGAAGTATATCACTTCTGTTATATTCTGCATAATTTTTTCATTTAACATCCATTCTCTATTTCTGGTATACAGCATTGTCTCTATTCTTTAGAGATACAAGTGTCATAAGATGTATTTTTGTGTTCGCTAACAAGAAAGCTAGCGTGCCACATTGTGCAGATTGTCAGGGGCGAGGAGCAGCTATAGCTGGGTCCAGATGGCAGGCAGGCGGTGCAGCTGAGGTGGCGACCAGCTGGGCGATCTGCCAACCACTGGTGCTGGGCGACAACGCGGTCCTGAGGCTGTGGAAACAGGATCCCCACTGAGTTGGCGCCGACGTCTGGTCATGCTGCTGCAACTGTCCGTTCAAGAATTCTGCAGTGTCAAAGACCGGGTTCAACCATAGCGCCGTTTGGCCCGAGTACAGCGACTCTGTTTTCCGCGCTCTTCGCTGTGACAAACTGCGCTGACACCCTGCTCTCCGAACAGCTGTTCTGCCTCGTTTCGTTACACTCTTTCTGTTCTCCTCTCTGTCTGTTATTTTTTTATACGAAGACAGGTCTTCTTGGGAAAAGTATTCAACATTGGTGGTCAAGCAAACTTTTCAGCAAGTATACCGATTAAATTGATATTATCCAGTACAGGCTACCCCATTAATATTAGGCATACCTTCATCCCCTCTCTTCCAATTTCTCCACTTTATACGGTTGTATGAACTCGTTTGCAATTTTTTTGGGGGCAAGGGGTGGGAAAGATTCACATTTTAAAATACTTAATTACAGTCGCTTCAGTATTTTTTTTAATTTATTTCCATTGTGATACCGAATAGTGCACAAATGTATTGAATTTAATCCATCTGCACTTAAAACTGAAGGCACCTCACATTTTGGCAGCATTTCCAATCACTTCTACCGTGTTTACATAAAGTACACACATACGTATATTTTTACATAGGTATTTTTACGTAGGTCAACATGTCTACGAAATAAAGCATTGGTCAGTTCCATATCAAGGACAATGGTTTTTTTTTTTCCGGTATGTAATTATTTTACACAGTTGGCACATCCGATTTTGTTACTCAATTATTTCTAATGCCATTATGACTAAGAGAAGAGTAGACACCAATAGCTAAAATTTTGTAAAATTCGGTATTTTACATAGAGTATCCATACAATCGAAATTGCAAACTTCATGATAACGAGACAGCGTTTGTGTGGAACGTCGATATAACTGCGAATTCTATAAAAGTGATCTACAGTGCTCAGGCGTACTACATGACTAAGTCCAGTTGATGGTAGTACAATTTTTCATTGCAATGTTTCACGACAGTTGGCTACTTCATATTCTATGAACACGTGTTTCCGAATTCCTAGTAGACTTTCGGCACACGACTATCATATAGAGGTGGTGTAAGGTAAATACATCATTTTTAAAACTAATCTTTGAAATGGTCACTGGCCCTATCTGCACATATTTTAACGGACACATTGACTAACATGCGCGCAGTAAAGTTGGTAACGACGAAGGGAACGTAGTTTCATTTTTCAATGTCTAACTAAAAGTGTTAGATAAATATTTGCGAATACTGGAATGATTTCATTTGCTTTCTGTTTTTTTAAATAATTGTAACTGTAATAATGAACTAATTTCTAACTATTTACTGTTCAAATTATTTCACAGTTTCACTTTACCGACGCGTGAATACAGTATCAGAGGTCATGGTAATGCTAACTTTACTTGTGGTGGCAGGAAACACAATGTGCACCCAAGTAGATCTTAAGCAGGGCTTTCAAAAGTGCTCAGTTTACAGTAACAGCCTATACACTGATATCACAGCCTCGGAGTAGACAAGTGCGTGCAGAGAAACGAAAATGTGCGACTGTTCCTTTGATGCGGACGTGCCCATTATCGTATTGGCGACGCGAGGCTGTGGGAACGGGCCTTGTTCCTGATTGGGTACTGCATGCTGCAAAAAGTTCCTCATTGGCTGGCCTGTGAACTGGCGAGTATTTTACCAGGAGCTGATTTGCGAACGGCAATCCAACAGTTTGCTGGCTGTGCGGCTGCATTTCGCGGTATAAGCGTATTGTTACGTATTCTGTGTCATAGCGACCGGTTTGTAATGAGGTGAGACTTCAAAGGTGCTCAACCACAACCGGAGTGTGCCTATATTGGCTTTGCCGACTGGTGCACTAACGGGTGAAATGGGCTGCCTCTATCCGCCCGACGTCTACCACTGGTGGAGCGGTCGGTCCTTGAAAACCCACTAGTGCCATGGAAAATAAGTGGGAGCATGGGCTGATCGGTTCGGCCCCACAAGAGGTTTTTTCTGTGTACCGATCACTAGAGGTTTGGCTCATGCTGGTAGTGGTTAACTCCATATGCTGGAGGAGGTCTGGAGAGATTCCCCGTCTTAAAGAAAGACCGGGTGGTGAGCGGCAACCCACTCCGGCTGTGTCCTGGAGAGACACTAGGGGTATGGGTGGAAACCCGGCCAGACCACACGCTTGGTATCTGAATACGAGGATCTCAGAACCTTGTGGTAGGGTGCTCTTTGCAGTACTTGTGAATCAGGTTGGGGCTTTGGATTAGGTCAACTCAAGTGCTAAGCTGAGACACCTGCGATGAGAGGGTGTGATCCCTCTCCCCCGCCGATTGGACCGTCGAAGCTCAGTAAGGCCTGAGGGCTAAGAGCACTGCATAAAATATAAAAAACGAGAGGCTGAGAAGTCGTATGTATCGTATGTGTCACAGCCATGGGCCCGTTACACCTGCATAAAAAATTTGAAATTGTATAATTAACAGGACTGCTTAAGATACTGAGTAAAGGGTTAAGAGCGACGGTATAAGAGAGAAGCAATTAAATAAACGTGTTGAATAAGAAATGTTAAATTTGGTTGAATTTTTAAGTTCCGTAATCCCAAGTCTGGATGTACCATTGTTTCCAATGGAGGTCGCCACCCCTCCAGTCCCTGATTCTGAGCGTTGCTTATGTAATAGTTTTTAAATATTAGTTACGGTTGTTCTGTATATAAATATGTATTTCGTCATTTTTATTTACATGATTCAAAGATACAATGTTATATCGCGCTGAGAGTAATATTTGTTCCAGCCAACAATATATTTGTTTGTATAGGACCAAAAATATACGTATTTAGTTGCCCCAAAGCAACTATTTTGTTGAGTAATCAAAACTTGAAAAGTAATATAACTATTTTTGTTTGCCTAACTAAATACATGCTTAAATAAGCAAAACCTCACTGTTCGGTTAAAAGAAATTTTGTTGACTTAAATATATATTGCTTTAGTCATTCGAGTGCCTTCGTTCAAAAGTACAGCTCGAGTATTCGTTTGTATTTTTTGGGACTATTAGGATAGGGAGAGTGTTTGCTAATGCATTTATTGGTGCTTAATAATGGCATAAACTTCCTAATAAAACTATTTAAACATGAAATTAAAATATAAAGCCGTTGAAGGATTTATTTACGCATGTTTTCCCGTGTTTATAACTATATATACTAGAAAGTTTCTAATTGTGTTAATAATCACTTAGCTGAAATTGTTAGGGCGTGGCACTACATCTCGAGCAATGTTGAATCGAACCTCGGTCGTTCTTCCAGTTTTTTTTATGCTAACAGAAACGGTTTCATATACGTATAGAGAAACCAATCTTTAGTTGCACCAACCAGATCTTACAACTTCGGCCAACCAAATAAGAACATAAAATTACTTTATTTTCAGCAACAAACTATATCATTGTCCCCCTACAAACCACTAATTTGGTTGCGCCTAACAAACTTCGTTTCATTCAACAAAACTTGTTTCTCAGTAAAATAGTTGGGTTTTTTGGTTTAAAAATGTCTGCAGGATGAAATCCTACTGAATGTTTATCGTACGTCTACGAAAAATTGTCATGCTCAATAGCCGGTAGAGAACACACTGCCCTCTGTCTCATGTAACTTGGCAAGATTTTGACAGTTCGACGAAATTAGCGCCAATGTTTACTTTTCGTCTATGTATCCTTTCGCCATCAGCTGGTGCGTCAAATGGCGGTTATATATTTAACGAAAACTATCTCAGCTAATCCACTTGTCATTCTAAAGCTAAACAAATTTTAAGTTATTTATAGACTGACATCTGTCTAAAATATTCGTAGGTTACAGCTAATATGTTAAGACCGGAAATTAAATAATTTGGGGAACTTGCTTGACAGCACACTTTCAGTTTCATTCGCCAACAAACAACTCATCAACGACTTTTGTAAATCAGTTATTCTTCTATTACTGATACTAAACAGCTCGAGTTGGAAATGTGTGACGTGGAATAACGTAAGAATTGTTTAAAAACCACGTGCGTCCCATTTTCTCTCCTTATTAATACAGTACAACAAAACACGAAAAGAACACAAAAAATGTGCTATTTTACGCAAGAGGGATATTTTTTTTAGGCTGATAGTGTTTCGGGAGCCGGAAAACAGGTGGCGGGACAGGGCGTATTGTGAGCCGAGCGTGTTTCTCAACAGGTAGCAGCACGTTGGCCTGCCTATTGAGCCCGTTTTTTTTTTTTAATTCACTTTTCTCCTATTGCTGGCTGGAACCGACACGACTTTGATATATATATATATATAATATATATATATATATATATATATATATATATATATATATATAATAAAATTATTTGAAAAATAACTCAACAATAGCCTTCGATGTTTGTGTAGACTTTTAGAATTAATATCACGCATGTATGGATGGGATAGTGACCGTGGATACGACGAACTCGAATGTTTGAAGTTGCGTTTCATTTGAATACAAACCGTTTTAATTTGTATTTAATTTTGAACACTTCGTCATTACTACTTTATCATGAAGTTTAATTTGTAACACTAACAACAACAGTTTTGTGACCATGTTGAATGAAACTTATTAATTAATATAGGAATAGTTTCTTATCAGCGTATTTCCTCCTTGCCTGATGTGCGTCGGCAGTGGAGTCAGAACAGCCAACGTAATAATAATTTCCATTCGTTCATGCATCAGCTGATACAGGATTTTGTTAATGACACGTTGTTTGTTTCGTATACATCAAGTTGCCACTCACTGACTGTTATGATCTTGCCAAGTTGTATGAGATCGAGAGTAACAGCAGATGGGTGTGTATGAAAACACATCACGCTCTGTAGGCCATGTAGAAAACAGAGTAAGAGCACATGCGTTTTGGTAAGGTCAGGAATATGCGTGCAGCACGCGTGGCAATGAGACTCGTGCAGCCTGTACGCTTGCTGACAGGAAAGTGTGGCCTTGCCCTACACAGGCAGTTTTGTTTATCTCAGCAAGCACGTCTCGAGGCGCGTGTGTTGTGTGTGAACATCACGTCCATGGACGGAAACAAGCACCCCGCGGACATTCCAGGCGAGGCCGGCGACGTTTCACTCCTACAACTCCAGTCAGCTTCTTTTTCTAGTGCTGGCAGCTGCGACCACAAACACGTGTTTCACCGCTACAACATGGCGACGCCAAACATTTTGCATGCGGCAAGGTAATTACAGTGTAAAGTATTTTACATTTCCAATTTTCCGGAGTCCATCGAGTTGGCATTTCTTCATTATTACGCGTCACGCAAATATTTTTCCTTGCGTGTCTGTATTTCTAATCGCGACTCTCCCTGCGTCTCATATATTTTGCTGTCACTTCAAATGTTCGAGTAAATTTTGTAACTAGGGAGGTTGTAACATACAGATGACATGACACTAAGAAAGCGAAATTTGGTAACTACAACCTACCGTAGCCCCAGCAATTTGAGCAAAATTTATTCTCAGATGCAACAATCGTACACCACGCCTTTTTTTTTTTTTTTTTTTTTTCCGCTCTTCATTGTAATGTTTTGCTTGTCTCTGTTTTCTAAAATTAATAGAATAGGTATTGTGCGAGTGTCAGCATTATTTGTGTTTGAATGTGATAGCTGTGAAGAACTTCACGACTCGCAGTCAGAAGTAAATAAGCCGTAATAATCGTAAAGTTGTTACGATTATTACACCGTCTTGGTTAGTAGCGCCCACAGAGACCCCTACTAGCTGACAGGTCACTGTTGTATTTGAAATTGCAGACGAATTATCTGTTCACTACAGCCGTATCAATATGGCCAGTGTTTGACGACGACTGTTACTTTATTTTCAAATTGGGAGCTGTTTGCCGTGTAAACTAACTTTAACTAACATTTTAAAAATGTTAGTATGTAAAATGGATTCGAATACGGAACAACAAGGGACAAAGCACTGTCATGTAGTAGCCCAATAAATGTAGTTTATACTTTGAGATGGATCATTGATGAATTCTTACCGATTTCGGTCTCGACACATTATTCATTCATAATTAGTAGCACGTGTTTTCTTGCAAAATGTTCACTCTACTAGTTGTAGGCCCTGCGTCAAAACACATTAGTTGAGATTAATCTTTTGTAATTTGATGATTTTTAAAGTATCGCGTCTTAGGTGTCTGCCAGCGAATCACAGATTTTCATTGTATGAGTAACTTAATTCTGATTGGCCCGTTCAGTTGAAAATTTTCCTATCAGAAAACTCTTGGCAAATAATCACAAGCAAGTTGCAAGCGTGCATGTACAATAACGAAACTTAGCTTGACTATTTCGTGGAAAACAGGCGGCCTTATGTCCATATTAATGGTGTGAGAATTCTAAGAAAATCGGTGTTTTCACGTCATGTTGTGGGCTCCAGTCATCCTTCTCCCAAAAAAAAAAAGTAGAATTGTGAGCAGAGTGGAGGACTCTTCTCACCGACTGTAGGCGGGACTGTTTCGTCCCGCGGGCACCAGCCATTGTCTTTTGTTCGGCCGAACCGTGTCATTACGTGCGCACGGAGACGGGAAGGCAGATGCGCGCGGCTAGACGGGTCCTGGGAACCCAGCACCTCTACTCCAGGGACGACGATGTCCTGCATGATGTATGCGCCGCGGAGATGAGGTGAAGTACACCGAGTCTACACCCGGGGGGGGGGGGGGGGTCAGGAAGATGAGGTGGGGCACGTACATCCCGACCTCGCGCGCAGAGGACGCGTGTTTTGTTGTTGTTTTCCCCCGCGTCTGGAGCCACGGCGTGAGTCAACTGTTAAACTGCCTCGTAACGCGCCTTCCGTCGGAACTGCAACGGGGTGTGGCCCACCTGCTGGTAAACAAAGACGGCCTGCCTCTTCCCCGAGAGCTGGCGAGTAGCACGTTAGCTCCGCTCTCCTGAGCGCCGCTTGAGTCTGGCACACACGGGATGCGAGGACTTCGTACAAGCTCCCGCCGGGGCTGCTGTCCCATCCTGCATGCAAGCTGGCGTGATTGCTTATATGGGATAACCTGTTACTTGCTGCCGCACAAGAACATGTGCCCACGTTGGTTTTTCTATGTACTTCTTCAACTGTGGTTCCAGGAAGGACTTTGCTCACAGCTTCCGCAATATTCGTTAGTACACGAAGCCTAGCTGTTGTGTTGTAGTAACTGTAAATGTATGTTATAAATAAGGATGTTAACAATAATTTTCACATAACACTGCTGTAGTGTCACCATGCCATTTCCCCGATCAACTTTAATATTGTTGAATGGCTTTATTGATTTTTCTCTGAACAACGCAAACTAAATGACAACTGTCTTCAATAAGAGTGCCCTACCACCATGCGAGAGAGGGAGGTACTGAAGGCCTACGACTTCTCTAGATTGAAATTCTTTCCTCTGATCAACTGCCGTGTCACTTGAACTTGTACTCCACTGGTTGACTGTATCACACTCCCATGCCCTCAGGGACTATGCCAGGTATTAGTCCCCGTCACTTGGCACAGTAAACTCTGCAACTCCCTCTTTTGAAAAACGATTGCGGTTAAACGCGTTTGCTCTTTACAACTGAATCATACGGAAAGACATGACTGTTCACCAAGCAGTTTAAAGTCCATTTACGGTTTTTTTCAGACTTTTGAATCAAACCTTTCAAAAATCATCCTATATATGATATTTTTGGTTGTTACTTAAATATTAATGTATCTGTTATTATATAATTTTCTTATTTTTAATTAAATTTTACTTTTACTCTTATTTTATATATAAACTATAACATTTCACTTATAATAATTATTAATAAAAACAGAGAGGAAAGATGTGTTGGTAGGAAACCTCTTGTGCAAAATATTATTCAAATGAGTGCGCCCAAATACGGTGCGTTGCGCCTTTGGTGTAATGTTCTAGACTAGGTTAAGCTTCGTTTGCCTGAGGTGGAGGAATAGTTTGAAGTTGTAAGTAACCGTAAATGCCTTACACTTTCATTCACTTTTGCCGTAGGAGCCGCAGTGGCGAAATACTCAACTAATAGCAGCAGTAGGACACGCCCGCCCCGGGCGTGTCCTAGGCCATTTTGATTAATCGAATTATCAATTTTATATCAAAAAATTAGTCAAAAAGGTTAATCCTTAATCCGATTTCATGCGTTCAAAAATTGTTGATCTGATCTTAATCCGATTTAAAAAATTAATCCGCTCTTAATCTGATGAAAAATGGAAAGGGTTAAATTTATTGAAAGGGTTAAAAATTTTAAAGGGTTAGCTTTTTTTGTTGTACTGCTCTCTTTCTTTCTTTTTGGGTGGGGGAGGGAATATCAGGAGCTGTGTCCGATGTTGATGGTGTGGTGTCCTGGAGGCGATTGACCAGAGTGGTGGGTGCCAATGTCTTATATAGGTGTAGAGTTTAATGCAAGAGCACACTAAGGGTTATTTTTTTTATAATTTTTATAATTTTGAGGTGTTTGGAGGGAATTTGGTGGTAGATAGGCGATTTTTACGAATATATTAAACACACGAGAAAATTTCAGTGTGTTTAAACGATTTCTAAGAGTGGTCTAAGTGTAAATGTTAGGTTTTTGGGTGGATATAGCTTGTAAATAGGCGACTTTGAAAGATGCGATTTACATGTTAAACTATCTATTTTCGGAATACAACTAAATGTTAGAGAATTTCATAGTGTTGTATGTATGAATAAATTACATGCATCGAATCGGAAATTTCAAACGACTATGTTAATAATAAGTGGAACTACATGAGTCTTAAAAGTAACGTGAGTCTCCAGCTTAGAAACATAATTTACACGAGAGAGAGACAGAGAGAAAATTTTAACTATGCGAATAACATGTGATGTCGACAAGTGCAAACTCACTAAACGAAATCCAGTTAGTCAGTATGAATAAATAAAGATTTCCAAATTCGCATTTAATTTTTAAACAGACACAATAGCGTAATATAAATACACGTACACTACTTAATACCTCTCGCACATACCTTAAGTATTTTTATAAAACATGTCCGTTTGATGTGGAGTCCAGTATAGTAATTTCGTCGTCTTATAAGCTGTGTGTGTGTGTGAAGATCCTAATTATATATGTGTAGCGAAGCCGACAGACAAATTAGTTGAAATTTAAGAGGAAAACTCTGCATTCGTCCTACAACAGACAGCGAAACGATAATTTTTTAAATAAACAATTTTCAGAATAATTCACTTTTCACACTAATTGTTTCCATCGAAGTATAGGGACACTTGGATGACGTGAAGAAGTACTTAAGCTCGCAAAGCATAATCGTGCAACACTCTGTAGAGACACAGTACAAATTTCCATTAAATCTGTGAAATTTGCGTCACTTCGTAACCAAAAACATGAGTTGTTAACGCAAACTGTATTTTCGTCTACCAAACACAGAAATTGAAAATCTTATCACAAAGGCAGTATACCGATCCTGTCTTAATACACGAAAATTTATATTTTCCTGATAAAATACTACATAAATCGCGGCTATCACTAGAGATGGTCCATAACTGTGGTAACCCCGAGGGTGATCTCGTCGGCCACCAAGTGTGTAGAGGTGCAGTGTTTATAGAGCTAACAAGTGACGCGTACGTCTCCCCCAAGTGTACATGAGCGACTGAAGATGGCGCCGAGTGGGATAGCTGAGGTCAGTTCGCTCCCTGCCCCTCGCCAATGCACGCTGCCCCTCGCTGTCTGCGATCGTCAAATGTTTTCGGTAAGATGGCATCATCTGATTAGGTATGTGTACGTCGGAGGAACCCTGCCTGCCACCCCCTCCCACCCTACCACTCAGAGCTGGTCCGAGTCTAGAGGTACGGGACCCTGTCCAAGCACCCCTACTACCCCTCCTCTGTGAGGTCCTGGAGGTCAGTCACCCAGACTAACTGCAAATGTCAATTGTCGCAACTGATTCAAGATGGCGTCATCTGCCTACTAGTGTGCACATTGGGTCCCACCCCTCGTAGGCACCCCTCACTCCCCGAGAACTGAACCGAGTTCAGAATGCC
The DNA here is from genome assembly GCA_029891345.1 of Dryococelus australis. NCBI lineage: Eukaryota > Metazoa > Arthropoda > Insecta > Phasmatodea > Phasmatidae > Dryococelus > Dryococelus australis. Next base: position 126,705,349 of record CM056994.1, on the reverse strand, counting down.
AGCCACCCCTATACCCCCTTCCACCCTCAGAACCGGCCCTTGTCCAGAGCGTGTGTCTTTTCCCGAGATGAAGACTGTCTGCCTGCCTAACTGAGACTCATTTCCCTCGTGCAGCGAAGTTTGGACTCTTCCGAATGCATTAACCTGTCTTATTTGCAGTGAAATAAAATTTTCACAAGTTCCGCCGATCAAAATTTATATCCCCGAAGCTAGATATTACCCTAAATCTTAATCCCCAGATAAAATTCAAACAAATTTTATATCTTAATCCAATAAATGAATTTTAATCAAATCAACTTTATCCCGTTTTCAGCAAACTTATTAAAGTATTACCACCTATCATTCCATTTACCTAAGTTACAAGTATTACAATGGAAGACACGACACATATATACATAATCAAACTTTCAATCTGCTTTTAAATATATGTGTATAGCAGAGAAAAATACATATTTGATGTGTAGACTTGTTTACGACACTAAAATTTACTTATAACCAAAAGTTTCAATTCAAAAGCTTCCCAATCGATATTTTTAGATACACTACCTACCATAAAATTTGTACATACTTGAACTTATTTACAAATCCATTTCCCTAGAAAACAAATTTGGACATTATATTACTGAAATAACACTTATCCAGCTAGTAATGACTTCTATCGGAGTTGGGATATATCAATTTCCATGATATTTCAATACATTTAAGTAAAATGGCTGCAATTTTGTAATCGTATAACCCATCTTTTAGAATAATACATTCCGACTATCAACAAATTATTTACATCGTAAAGAGATATCCAAGACAAATAACTTTATTCCATACACCTTAGGAATCGACACATCGATTTATCAGACAAAAGTTAGTGGGAAAAACGAAATTCGTGTTACATTCGCATGTTTAAAACAGAAGACAGTTAAGACAATCACAGCTCAAAATGGTTTACTAAACAGACAAACCTTCTACTAACACAATCGTTTAGTAAACAAATTCTTTAAAAATCTCCTATAAAATTCTTCTAAACCCATCTCTCCCTTCTACATTCCTGAAATAAATTATTATTTATTAATTTTAATCGAATACCAAGTAAAGACATATCTCATCTAACATACATAGATTTAACCACATGGTGAATTAGTATGCATACCCTTTGCAATTAACATACAAATATTAGAACAGAATAAATTTTATCGTCGTTAATGAAACCTGATACTGTTTAAATGAGTACATTCATACAGAAACAAGTTAGTTGTCCCCCCAAGAAAGAAAGAAAGAACGAAGCACAGCAAAATTAATTAATCCTTTCAATAAATTTAACACTTTCCTTTTTTGTCCGGATTAAGAAATTTTTTATCGGATTAAGATCAGATCAACAATTTTTTGATAATATTAAAATCGGACTAAGGGTTGACCATTTTTTATTAAACCTTTGATATCAAATTCATAATCCGATTGATCAAAAAGTGTCCTAGGGCCCACCCGCCCCTACTACTATTAGCCTCCCATTAAGGAGAACCGGGTTTGCTTCCTTGTGGGTGTTACGCAAATTTTGACATCTGGCTAACGTGTCGAACGTTGCCGTTCTCCGCTGGGTTTTCTCGGGCTCTCCTGTTGCTCCCCACTTGTATTCCGCCGCTGCTCCATCTTTACCTCGTTACACCCTCCCCAGTGCTCAAGACCTTGATGTTAAGCGTCAACCAAATTTCTCAACTAGTAGCTAAGATTTTAATGTGACTGCACCCTCTTCGTCACCGAATATCTGTGAGAACTTCCTTGTTATGGCCATCGATGAAAATTGTGAGACATGTCACTAGCGGTTGCATCTCTTTATCATTGCCCTTTCATAATTCGAATCATTGTTTTCTTTTATGACCCGTTGATTCGTCTGCTGCTTACACTATTGTTGCTTGTAAACAGTCTACGTATGAGCTTTCCTGTTCGTAATTTTCTGAACGCTGGAGGTCAAACTTAATTTTGATTGAGAAGCGTGATTCGGAGGGGCGAACCCGTAGAAAGCTCTTCGAACCTAAGGCTGGTTCGGCAATCGCGTTCTTGAATCAAGAAGATGCTAACCCGTTTCACGTATTCACTTGCGTTGATGTGTGGCCAGTAATTTATGAAAGAATACTTTTATGCCAGTACTATATTTTTTGTCGCACATGACATGTTCAATACCTGAGACTAAACGTGACTACGAAACCGAAGAGAATCTTATATGACATTTCTTGAAGGATTGATTTTATTTTAATATTCTACAGTAATTAAACTGAAATCAAATTCGTTGGTTATTAGCTCATGGTAATATATAACTGTTTATAGCGACTAGAGCATAAACAATTAACTATACAACTTCATTATCCATAGTTAAAACAATCAGTCGTGAGAACTGTAGTGAAAAGGAAGTACATAGCTCAGCGCTGCACATAGTGAGTGAAAACGGACTTGAAAAATAATACAGAAACCTTACGTTATATGTTACCTATAATTTTAGTTTCTTTCTCAACGTGAAACTTCACGTTCGTTGAAAGGGATGTTTATAATCGTTATTTACTTTTGTGTGGCGAGGCTAGCTAGGAGCGTGTCATAATAAGTTCTCTTCCCATGCAGCCGGCTGGGACACGAACACACAGTAGATAAGTACCTACCTAGAGACGAAACGGCGTGCCGGTTCCTTTCATGTAGGCATGCCCATTCTATGATTGGCTGTGCGAGTCTCTGGGAATGGCCTTCACGTCTAATCGGTTACTGTATGCTGGGCAAGGTTCCCTACCAACATTTGTCTAGCCAATGGCAGTATTTTGCCAGCGCGTGCTGCTAGAGTTTGCGGTATTACTGACTGCATCACTTCTGTATTCTTAAGTTCTCTACATCCACGACTTCACGAATACGAGGCAAACATGCTTACTGTGCGACCGAACACACGCGGACAAATGAATAAAAATGCTAATGCGGTTGGCCAGCGTGTTCATTATTGTAATTACAGTATTGTTTCATCGCTATGACTAGGAGGTAAATTTTCTCAGATGCATTAAAGTTTGGAACGTTTTCTCAGAAAATGAAACATACCCTACAAAAAAGTTTGCATAATATATATCAACATTACAAAGTACTCACGTTAAAGGTTGTTCTCGATAAAGTGAGCACTTTTGAAATCAACCTCAGGAAAACGTCACTGCTCCTACCTGCATGTATTTTAACGGGCGCTCTGAGTGACGTGCGCCCAGTAACGTTGGTAACGATGGAGGAATGTAGTTCCATGTCTTAACGTCGAATAAAAAGTGTTAGGTCACAATTTGTGACGACTTGAATTCTATCTTTCGCTTTCTATTTGTTTTTAACCCATAGAAGTGTAAAAATTATCAGATTTGTGAAATATTTACTTTTAAAATAATTCCACAGTTTCAATTGAACAACGCATGGATAAAGTGATGAGGGGCATGGCAATGTTAATTTTGCATAAAGAGGAAGAATTAACAACGTTCATACAAGTAGATCTTAAGCAGTGCTTTCAAAAGTGCTCAGTTTACCATGAACAGCCTGTACCATAATGTGTGCATAAGTCTTGACCCTTATGTTTTTTCTTGGGACCCGTCAAGATCTCAACGGGTGCACTTTCTCGGAATTGTTTCGCATTACAGCGAGACCAAACTCTTGAGTTTGCACGAAACTTATGTAAGCAAGCACGTGTCTCCTTTTGTTAGCGGAATTTGAACTTTCTCTTGTGGTCACAGAAAATCATTTTGGTGGGACAATTTTATTTTTCCATGTTTGGTACAAAGACTTGAGAAGAAGAAACTGACTAATCGGCACAAATTCCTGGATGCGATAGTAACGCAGAAATGACAGAGAATTGGGAATTGTAGAGAGGAGAGTGGAGTGGTTGGGCGGCTTTTTAGCCCCTGACAGCCGATGAAGCTTACGAGCAAACTTCACCCGCCATTTTGGAGTCTAGGTTTTTCTGGCTTATTTATAGTTTTTAACATGAAAATTTCAAATGTACGCCTATAGTGAACTACCTGTTGACTTCACGTTGCAGTACAAATATAAAAACTGTACTACGAACCCATGAATATGCCACAATATCGAGTATATCGAAATTTGACAGAATCGATGTAGTAACATAGTTATGAGTTCGTAGTTCAGTTTTTATGTCTGCACTGCAAGGTTAGTTCAATAGCTAGTGCACTGTAGACGTATTTTTGAAACGTTAATGTTAAAAAATTTAAATAAACAAGAAAAACCAAGAATCCAAAATGGCGGGTGAAATTAACGAGGTGAGCATGGATGGAGCTGCGCAAAGGCTCTCGAAAGTGGCCTTGCATCTGATTGATAGAGCCATGAGTATTTCGCGAACTAAGTCGCTGGCAGGTAGACTACAAACACTTGTTCTTTTCTTTTGCTGTTGTGATTAGACTGCAGCTGTTTATACATAACACCTTTAACTGTAAACCAATAATTGGCAGGAAGCAGTAGTGTGAGTGAGCTGCGAACAGTCCTGTACAAAGGCCTCACTCGATCACTGCAACCAATAAGGAAACGATGGTTGCTTTATTGTATAGAGGACTGCGGAGTCAAGCTTGCTTCCACAACAATCCACGAAATACTCACGGCTCTACTGGTTGGATACTGCACGCTACGAAATGTTCCCTATTGGCTGGGGTACCGTGGCTGGCTTGTAGGTTATCGGCGCTGATTGGAGAAATGGCGTTACAACATGTCACTGGAGAGTTATACAACTTTGCTGCCGTGTGCTGTTGTTTCGCCTCTGTAAGTATTCTGTGCTAGAGCGGCGAAAGCAGTTGACAAATTACGCGGGTGCCCGCTAAACGATGACTGAGCCGTCAACGTAGCGAGAGATGGCACAGACGAGTGGTTAAGACACGAGTGGCATACGCAATGGAGGAAGCTGCGGTGTGCAGCTCCTGGCCAGGGAACGACAGACGACGTGATCAGCTAGCGATCACTCATGAGGACAGACAAGAACAGGTTTCTCTGTCGGTCGGCCGTCTTCATGAAGTTGGAATGGCAGACAGTCGACGGATAACGTCTCTGTTTGGACTGTTGCAGATACTCTGCTGCAGTTGGTTTCAGAATAGAGTGTGAGAGAGAGAGAGAGAGAGAGAGAGAGAGGGGCCATTGAAAGATGACGTCATGGCGATTTTTCGCGAAGAAGTAGTTATCAACAATGTAAATTCGCTGCTTTAAAAACTCGTTTACTTAACTTCAGTATGTTTTAAATGTGTAATTTCTGACGTGTAGTTTTTTATATCGTTGAAAGATTTCCTATTATTTGGATTGCGATGGAATTTCGGCACTATTAAATTATAGTTTGGCACAGATCCCACTCTCTGCCAATAGCCTTATCAGGGAAGTGCAGTGCCTTACAGGTTACTCTAACCTAATGTTGCACGAAAAATGAGATGCAACTCTATGTTAAAAAAATTCAAAATTGTCTTTATATTTCACAATTTTTTTTCATATATATGACTTGTTATTTGGTGAGTACATATGTGTCACGAAGTAATCCATGGGATTAGTTTACTGTGTATTTTTTCATATGTACAACTTAGTATTCGTTATTACAGCTGTAATAAAACAGAACAATGTTGTAGCTAACATCAAATTATTCAAAAAGTATAAAGTGCAACTTTTTTTATTCGAGGAAAATGTCATTACATACAATGCGTACGAGCTGAACAATGTTTTTCACAAATATTAAATTATCAATATCCTGTGGTCCGACACCCTTAAACAGAGAGAACTTATGGTTTGAAGTTACCGAACGCCTTGTTGAATTTAGTCACAGAGTACAATACAGAATTGTGAAACAAGGAAAAAAAACTATCTTCAAATAAACGTCTCCTTTTCTGTTCAGTAATTGTGGTTAATTGAACCTATTAATTCACAATATGTACATTAACCACGTGCTATTTCGGGTAAATGGGGGATTGTAATGGAACTTCTGTACTTTTAAATCTTCTGAGAGGGTACTGATGAGTATTTATTGTTTTAACCATTTGGCAATTAGCTACACCCTAGTTATTTGCACATAAATCGAGGAGAATATATTCGTTGGAAGCAACGTTATGCAAACGAAATCATATGTATGTAAAGCAACCGCAATAAATATCTAAGGGTAAAACCTTTTGAGGATTTTTTTTTTCATTTTTTTTTTTAACTTTAAATATGGCTTTGTTTCGTCCGAAGTGTTCTGTTTTTAAAGGGTTATAAATATTCACATTTCAGAACTTTTTGGCAATCCACTTATTGGGTTCACTTATGTAGTTTTTGAAACACTGCCTTAGGTGATATACTATTTAAATATCACATAAGGAATTTAAAGTAACCACCAAAAATTACATCAGAATTAGCAAGTTTTGACTCAAAGTAACATAGTCGTGAAACGTCATTTCTCTGTGACTTAAAACAATCGTCTGTCTTTTTTGACTTGATTGGATGAGGGTAAGCTGAGAAGAATGTTAATTTGCCTCGGGGTAAGAATTTCGAAAATGTCATTAACAAATTAAAAATACCTTTAGATAACCTACCACAAATCACACTAGTCCCAGAAGTTTCTGTCGTATTTATTCTTTCCAGCATTTCCTTGTTCGTCTACACCATCATCTCATCTTCTGGCTTGACCTTTCCTCACGAACGTCACAGGACATCTCAAGACTATGGTCATTGTTCTCAGAACAATAGCTCGTACCCACTGATGTGTACACTATGCCAGGCGGCAAAACCGTGTTCGCTGACACTATGTAAATGTGCGCCAGTATATCACTAACCCGTCGACGACTATCACAGTTATGTGAAGTCATAATCCCTTCATAAGAACAGCGCATTTACAATGCTAAAATTTCCTTCTATGTTTCTCTTTAATGCACAACGGTGTTTCTTAGAAAATCCACCACCCCCCCCCCCCCCCTTTTCCCTTCGAACATTACAACCAGTATGTTTTCTACGATGAGCACAGAGTAGCCCGAAACTGAGAGATCAGCTATAGATTCGTGTTGATCCCGGACAGTGTTGCAACATTAGAAAGATTATTTAGTAGGTCCAAAAACCTGCCTCCTCTTTGCCGCCTTTCATCCTGGTGGTGGCACGTCAGACATAATTCCCGAATTTATTCGTTATGTAGGTAACATTTATATTCCGGACTCTGCATTAACATTATCGGTGTGGTTGGACACGCTGCAAAACTAAATTTATTGTCTTAACTATGACTGTAATTTGAAACTAGCCAATTTAATTGTACCTTCATCCAGTTACAGATGAGGAATTGTTCATGAGAAACACCTACAAAAGTCATGACGAATCAGTGAGAAATTCACTGTTTCAATCGGTTAACAGTATCTGACTGATTCAACAGTCACTTCAGTGAATTTAACTGATGAATTAGTGAAAAACCATTTTATTCTTTTTTTTTTTTTTTTTTTTTTTTTTTATGAAGGGTCAGTCAAACAACGTGTATCAAGAGGGGTAACAACACATAAACTAATAAAACCAATAAAAAGTACTTTCTTGTCTGTGAGTTACCTTTCATAATACTATTTTAGGAGGTACCATGAACATTTTGTCTTTCATTCAGTTTATGCGTTTTTCATTTCCATTTCACGTAATCATCATAGCGTTCAGTTTAATGGTATAAATTGCTTGAAATGTGGGCAAAGTGTGCACTCATACGTACTATTTATTTTAACAATCCAAAAGTTATCAATTAAATAAAAAAAACTAAAATAAACGGTGCACAATTTAAAACGACATGCTTTCTATAAAGAATTATAATACGGATATTTTCCGTTGCTTGGAAGCAACAGGAGCTGTGGGGCTGGAACACATGCAGAGCTTCAGCTGGGTCTGCATATTAGTAGTATATGAGGACACTCCGTCCTTATCTATGAACAAAATATGAAAAATATGTATTTTCGACAATTAATTTTTGTTGCACATATTTGTTGCAGACGAGTAGCACTCAATAATGCATTTGGCGATAATTTCTAGCATTCTTTCCCCATAAAATAATTATGTGGCCACTGCTTTTGTTTCTGACGACAAACGTCTGCATTTTGGAGTTACAAAGCCGAATCACTCAGTGCGCCCATTAAAATATATACATGCAGTGGCAGTGACCTTTTTCTAAGGTTCATTTCTAAAGTGCTCACTTGATCGTGAACAGCCTTTATCTGCTGTACCACTAGAAGTTGCTCATCAGTGATAGTTCGAGCTCACGACCCAACGCGACACGTTATCGAGGTGGCACGAAGTTGTTTGGAACCCGTTACATTTTGAGTACCCCGAGAGAGACTGCATGAGGCTAGTCACTTGGTGACGCTTGCTGGAGTGTCCCTTCTTCTGTCAGTGGCTGGAGAACTGGAGCGGTTGAGAGGATCCTCTTCCGCATTGTTTTCTTCTGAAGCTGCCGGAGCGAGGAGAGAAAAAAAAAACAGTTTTCCCTCGGAGCGCGGATTGCTTGTGGCTCCTGTAGTCTGCTCGCGAGTCATCAGCGACGGCTGCTTTTTTTCCCCTGGCTGCCCTTCCCAGTCCCTCTCTGTTTCACACATGGCGCGAAAGAGTTATTAATATTTCGCCGGCGCCATTGTGCGGTGGTGAAACCCTGTCATTTGCGGGCAGCACGCACCGCCCACCGCCCGTCTCGTTACTGAGGCTAATTTACGAGCTCCAGGGGCGGCTCCAGCCGGCGGCTAAACCATTCCTCCGGCTGTTGCTCAAGCTCTTCGACTCTGGAGAGCTCCTACCCGAGTGGTCGGCTCTCAAGTCAGACTAAACAATCATGTTTATTTCAGTTTGTAGTCTAATCACTGATTCTTCACACTTCTTGAATCAGTCCTTATAAAAATCACTCTTTTTATGACGCATTTAGTTGTTTCCTAAGTATGCTATGTGTCACAACAATTTTGTAATTGTGTCAACATAAAAAAGTATATTTTTATGTATAAATTAAAGTTATAATAGTGTTTTAATTATAAATTATAGTATTTCAATTAAAATTCAAATGAATATAACATGTTAGAAAATAGATAGGTTGGTACTGCTTGGTAAGAAATAGTTATTTTGCAAGGCATCATTAAACTGAGTGCGTTGTCCGTTTTTTCATGTATTTTTCTCGGGTTGATTAAGCTCTGTTTGCACAAGGCGGAGAAATATCCTGGAAGTGGAACTTTCGTAGGGCTTCGGAAAAGTTGGAAGAAACCGTGAACGAACAATATGCGAAAACCTAGTCAAGATGGGACCTCCCTCTTTGGGTAAGTGTTGCGTATAATCATTATAGGGTGTGAATAAATTATTACACACAGGATGTGCTTACGTAGATACTATTCGTGCAGACGTCTGTGGGTTCTAGTCACCGAAGTAGCGAACTCTGTTAAAAGCTCTCGTCTATAACCCTTTATGCTATCCTGCGGCGAACGCAGTCGCGAACTTCAAACGGATTCTGCTAGCAGCAACTCGCCTCACAAATCAGTGTCAGAAAGTCTTGAGCACTTGGATTTCCGTTGGACGTCCAGGTTCCGCGAACTCGATGCTGGCTTGCAGCTGGCGTCGAGCGTCTATACGCTTCGCAAGCCAACTACCAACTCTTATAATAAGATCAGCGCACGTTCTTACTGCTGCGAATTACACAAAGAAAACTCCTCCCAGTAACAGGGCAGACCTTCACCCTCCCTTCCAACTTATCATGTCTCTCTACAGAAACCCACAAAAACGAAATTATAAAAAGTCCACACCTTATAACCATTCTTTGACACTTTCCATAATAAACTATGTTTCTGCTGCGGAAAGTAACGTTATTGATCTCTGCTTCCCATTGGCTGACCAAAACCCTTTGCATGCGGGAGGCACTTTCCACTGGTTTTCAGAAAACCACTCCTCGAGCTGCTCACTTGTCGTGGTCCTAGACCTCCGTGCAACATTTCTTATACCGACGTCGTGAGCATATCGAGTCATGGAGACAGAAAGTTCTTCAAGCAGACGTTCTATGTTGGCTGGCATCCCCCTGTAAACCTACACACCTCTAGTATTTCCAGTTTAGCAAAGAAAACATTTTTACATTTATTGGTAACTATACATACAAACTTGTGCGATTTTCAATTACATTTATACTTACGCCTAATGGCGATTCCAGCTATTTTCCTTACTACATAATTATTATCAATTAAAATTAAAACCCATTTATGAAATATTACGCACAGTCTAGTTAGACATATAACCAAAACCTTAACTGAAAAGGTGAAAACTCGGCAGGCTCGTATTAAAAAAACCCGCACTGTACCAGCTTTGTCGTGGAACGGCTGTGGAAACCAACTTGGTAAGAACCAAGATCCCCAGTGCGGGGGACAAGGTTTGAAGCCAGAACCTCCCGAATGCGAGAGCAAACTTTAAAACTATCGCTATATGTACGCTGAACACAATTTACCACGCATTTTATACGTAACACTATTTCCTGCTACAGAATGAAATGAACATTTTTTTAGACTAACTTTCAAAATCGGTAAATCTGAAGGGAGGAACAAAAGGTTTTGAACTAGCACTGACGTATTTTATTTCATAAAAATAAGTTATCACTACGTTTAATATGATGAAATACGCCAGCCCTAGCGTGCATTGACAACCTGACAACCAATTTTGTGGAGTAGCTTGAACATGGCTTATTCGTCACTCCTCCTGTAAGTTTTAGATATAACTCAACTTTTGGCTAAATAAATCGGGAGAATGCATTTGAACCATCTTGAGGCCCATGGCACCGAGTGCACTGACCTCAAGCTAGGACCCAAAATCATTGTGTAAATTCCATACGTCTTAGAATTTTTTCCCAGCCAACAAGGTATAATTATGACACCACGTAAGTGTTTTTCTTGGCTTGTCCACGTACCACTCCAACCCGTGTCACTGTTTCCTGCTGTTTGAATGTAATTTTTTTCCCCGTATAAAACAAGTAAATATAATCTGCATTAAAGATTGCCTACCTAAAAAAAATGCTCAATAGCAAATTTTAAATATTTTCTTTACAAATGTAGCTTTGCTATGACAGTAAAATGATGTGGGTTGTAAAATTTGTAATGTAGTTCCGTGACGGAAGGTATAAATGGCAAACACTCATAGAACTACATGCAATTCGAATAGTTTTTTAACTGAGCTACGTGTCGTTCCTGGCGTCCATGCTAAAATAGCAGCACTGAACAGGCAAATACACAGAAGCGACGTTGCCGTATCCAGATGCTGATTGCCCGTGCATTGCTGTGGAACGGGACTTCTGGTTCCGCCGTGCCGTTCTGTGTGCTGCTCGCTGTTATTTGCGCAAGTGCGAATGAGTTGTAAAATAACAATACATATATCACAGTGCGGAACGTGCCCGAATATTGAGTTAAGGCCTATTTGTGGCCTCTTGTTATTGAGTACTTAGTAGATCATTGGGTTTAATTCAATTGCCCATGGATAGTATTTTCCACTGCAGCGGTCCTTCAATCAATGTACATACCAGTAGTAAGTAATAAGGTGCAGTGTAATGTTCGTAAGTACTTTCGGCAAGTCACATAGTTAGAAAGAGGTTGTTTGATATCTTCATTTGTATATAGACAAATGATTTAGTTTGCACCAATGCAGCAACTACGTAACATTGTCAACATGGGTGCCATTTCTGTCGCAAAGTGAGTTATTCAGCAATTTTGTTATAGATGTTAGTAGTGGTGCGGCATTAGGTTTTTTGTATTTTATTTGAGGTTTGTAACTGGTAAAATTTTGTACCGACCATCAATTAACCCCAGAAAACTTAAATCGCGCAAATCTGTGCCACTCTGCTTTGTGGAGCGCAAGTGATATTGAGTGCGGAGAGAATACTGATTTACCTGCTTCACACATTTTTTACCTTCTTTGCATGTAACTGGTAAACAGGTAAATTATTGTTCCCTCTGCGCCAACTATCGCTTGTGCTCAGGGAATTACAGTGGTGCAGATTGTGCGTGAATTTACAATTCTGGAGGCATTTGGTGATGTATTTGACATTCTTTGTACTTTTATACATTTCTTGTTGCAGAGATTTTTCCATCTCGTACAACTTTTACCCCACAATTTTCTGATCTTCGTAGCCATCCCAATAATCACGATTTTCTTAATAACTCCCAATGATCACAATTCAGCGTGTGTCTATATATTTATTTGTGTTTATTTTAAATCCCCTAGCTATGATTCGTAATTACCAAAAAAATGTGCATTACGGTACACTCTTGATTAATTTTATAATTGTGAAATTCAGCAGCCTTTCTAAAGAAAAAATGGCATTTGAGTTTGGGTGTACAGATGTTTAGGTCAAGCATGCTTCAAATTAAAAGTATTGATATGCAGCAGCATCCATTTATAAGAATACATATATATATTAAATATATAAATTTTAGTTTGTATCCGTAACTTACTTCAGTTTAATTGCCTTCCCATTACGACGTTGATTACGATGACGGATTAAACATTAAAATGCTATTTTGTGAAATAATTGTATTTATGTTATCACGAAAAGTGGAAGAATACTGAACAATTAACCAATAATATTCGTATACATGCTGGACCCTACAACTATAATTCTGGAAACTATCCGTATTGTACAATAATACTGGAACAAACACCCGAGTTCAGACATCGTGTCACCTTGTTAATCCACGAGACACGAGACTTTCATTGCGTGTGCTACCGTTTCGAGTCGTCTATACATATAACTCATTTCACCTACATGGCTCAAAATAAATTACAATTTTGAGTAAACTGTTCAAAAACTGTTACGGTCACACGATGTTTGGCTTTGTTTTGATGTGAACCCCAAATTCCCGCATAGTTTCTTCTTTAAATATCGCACAATAACTTGAGTGACAGTAGGAACTTCAAAAGGATGATGTCTGAGGGTGTTTCTGGTGTACGTTTTCGCATAAGCTAAACACTTATATTTCCATTAAAACAGTTTAAAAACAGTTTTTAAAGTGCTACAGTTCTGTGTGCACAAAGCTAAATACCATTTGTTTTGCCAGCCATAATTTGGTGACTAAGACACGCCCTTTAGCTTCAAATTTTACTACAGCAAAGGTCAGTCTCGCCATCTATCCTTCTTAGCTCTATGCCGAAACCACAGACTAATCTCACCTTTAGTCTATGCCTGAAACCAGTGAGGTAGACCGATCTCTCTGGCTGCGCACAACCAATCTCCGTGTCCCAGCACTGAACTGCTGTTCTGCCAATACGACTAGCGATATCGGCGTAGATTAGATTTCAGGTTAGAACACTGTTTAGTAAACAAGTTCTTTGAGATGTTTGTATACATCCTGTAACGAATTTGTAATGCAGTTATATTCAATTAAAATTGATGAGATTATTTTATTCGTATAAAAGAGCTAGTCTTTTGTAAATCAAGATACAAACAAACACTTTCATCACTGTTGACCATGCGATTTTGACAGTTGTGTTCCTTTGCAGGTAAATCAATGTTGGGTACATGCACAGAAGACGAATAAGTGGTCTACCTCTTCTTTAGTGTCTGAAGCCGTGTTCCAATTCGTTTCGTAATTTGTATTTAAAATTTGCTAAGGTTTAATCGGAACACCACGGCATTCAACTATCTACCATGCCATACTACTATTATTTCCGTGTTTTCGTTATTCCAATATTAAAAGTCCACGAAGTCTTAAAATAAATAATATTTATTCCCGAAAGTTGTTAGAACGACCTTTAAAAATTTAAATAAACAATACAAAACAAATATGATGTTGTAACTGTTATTTAACAAAAATTGTGTCAAGCTATTTCATAAATATTTAAGCAACTGGATTTGTGAAGTAATTATTGAGAGTACAATACACATTTTTTTATTACATTAACCTCACCTTTATGTGTATTTGAACGTTTCGGACGAAACTAATATGGCGACAATTTGTTAATTTGTATTTAGTAATTTGTTAGCTTCGACGTTGACAAAACGCAAATTACAAAACTACGTAATAGATGTTGTAGACAAAATGGGCCACATGGCCATTTTGTTAACAAGTGCCAGTTGTAAGACGCCCTCAGTGAGCTGCAGCCGCACTGGTGACCGTCATCTCCGGTGCCCCAGTGGGGAAGAGCTAGTGACGACTGCCGATCAAGGCTCCCGCCCCGGGCGAAGGCAGAGACATCTGTTGGCGTGGTGACCGACACGTGACTGCCTAGCGGTACCGGGTTCGACTCCGCGCCGAACGCCTCCGCACTTGTTTTGTGGGTCACCAACAGGCCTTCCGCAGCTGAGCTGTGGCTGCCGCGGACGAGGCATCAGTCAGGTGTATCACCTGCGCCAGCAAACTGCGCTGCACAGTCCACTCATTTGCCACGTGCCTTAACTATGTCCTTAACGTGTTTCCAGTCACCTTTTCAAAAGGGACACGTCTTCGCCATCTTGGGTTTATGACACTTTCACCACGTTCTGTAATTCAGATTTTGTTTTATGTCTTACCACTTGACATAGCAAAATTCTTTATATTTCACATTTTTCAAAGCAGTTTTTAGTTGACTACTGTTGTTGTTAGCATTGATTTTATACAATCGCGAGTCGGCGGAGAAAAGACAACTCTTCAGTTCAGTGCCTTGAGCATAATGGCGACCAGACATTCGATTAGCTTGCCTAGGTCACCCTTAACACCCCTAATGCTTCTAAGCTTTGGACACACAAAATGCTTCCAGCCAGCTCTAGAGTAAAGTATTAGTATAGCAATGTATTTTTTTTCTGGTGAGCCACCAAATTCCGCTACGTCAGCGTGAGCTCCTTCACAGTTCTGTGTACCCTCCGGCATGCATGTTAGTAGCTAAGAGGGTAGGAGAATGGATGCGTCTCAAGGCAAGCCCTATACGCCTTAGGTCGGGTTTATTTATTAAAATGGGCGCATGCATCGCGGCTATAGCAGGGCTCTCTGGTGACATGGCCGCAATTGTAACCATGGACACACCCCGAAAGAAGAACGGTCTAGAGAGAAGAGCATAGCAAATCAGATAAAGCGGAGAGGGCCGTGGAAAATGTATGCGACAGTCGCGGAGGATAAAATTAATTTTCTTTGACTCGATTAGGGCTGGCGAAAGTAGGGTAAGTTGTCAGTTAGCGAAGATAGACTTTTGTGAATTTGGAGCAGAGTGATATGAAATAAGGTAGCAACTGATGTGTAACCAGGGTCGCGCTATGTGGCCCTGGTGGTGGGGGACACGACTGAGTCACCCACCCGACAGATGCCAGCGATATCTCTGTAACACAGGAAAGAGTGTTAGTATATTACAGACATTAGAGGGAACTTATAGCAAGGGGTAAGATTGTTATCACCTTGTCTGCCTGAGTGTAGGGATGTGTGCTAAGTGAGTGTTAGTGTAGGTGTGCCACTCCACAACCTTCACCACTCCAGCTACTGTAGAGAGCACACTACGCCACAGCCTCCTCAGTTGTTGCTGATAAACTGACGAGGCCCCTTGCAATCAACAGTAGCGACGGACCATACATACAAACAGCTGTCGGATGAGAGGAGCTTTGTAGCACATCTGTGTACAAAAATATTAAAATGGTGGTTTTTTTATGAGCGTGTTTATAAAAAGATATTTAAACATTTTTTAATGTTTTATTTTGGAGCGAAATGTAAACACGAATAAAACCATTTCAATCCCGGGACTCTTACCGCTCATTTACGATCTTCTTTTGTAAAAGTGGGCTGTAAATGTGTCATTTAAACATATGTGACATACACAATTCTCTTGTTAGTACATTACTAGTAATGTTTGAGCACTCTGGTTACATAGGAAAAAAAATCTTCGTGTAGATTCAGCTTTGTTTGTTCCCGAAACCCAAAAGTATAGGAAATACCAAGATGTTCCATAATTAGTATTTATGTATTTCACTCCTTTTTTCATCATTACGGTTTGTGTTTCTGCATACTAACTGTACATATCCCTAAAAAGAACTCCTAAAAATTACAGACATTTATAACAGTGTATGCACCGTGGATCGAACACAGATCTGTAGCGAGAAGTCTGCACGCTGAACGCAGAGCCACTTAGACCTCTGCAAGTGCATCGGGTGCGGACACGAAGCAAAATACAATTGAATTTGTGTAAGTTCGCACTTTTAACAGCAGAAGATCGTGCAGTCGTTGTTAACCGAGTTAAAACATGATTGTAAGCTATCATTTGTTGTGCAGTTGTCACACATTATTACTCGAAATTATGTGAAAAATTTTGGAAACCATCCAATCTCTGGTAAAGATTTATTGTTTAAAGTTTGATAACTCTCCAAAGTGGACTGCTCCAACGTTAATAGTGGAAATATTTATATTTGTACGTCACTTGTGTTTGCAACTATGAACTGAGTGCTCAAATGTACGTTCGGGTTGTCGAATAATACCACGCTAGGAAGGCAGTTCCACCTCGTAATAAGGAATTATAGGGGATCGGGCAGAGAATCAACCGTATGCTGAGATTAACCATGTGAAGAAGAATGCGCGTGTATTCGTCCAAACAGCTCGGTGGGCAGTTATTCATCCCTAGCCACCGAAGCCTGAAAGGTACATTCGATTGGCTCTGATGACTTGGCTATTCTTCGAAATGTTACGAGTATCTGGAAGCACACACTCTCTATCCTCCTTGCAAACAAGAACGTCACCTCTAGTTTCATTGTGACAGACTATTTGCTTAGAGTTAAAAGTAAAGCAATGTTAACATAGTTAGTTTGAACTGAGAGAAAAATAATATTTTTTCTGTTTTTTCTTCGGCAGTTGTTATCTAAACAACAGCATTTTGCCACTTTTGGAGCTAGATTAGAGAACCTGGCAAATCCAAAACACGGGGATTTCTACGTGAATCCGGACATCTACATCTCAATGTCTTCACGTAACGAGTACGGGAATATCGAAAAAGGAGGCTATCGTTGCCGTTTTAAAGTTTATTGTTATAAAACAGGAATGAAAGTATTTAGCTGCCATTATATTATAATTTTTATCTTTGTACTCAAAAGAATATTAAATTTGTTTGGTGTTAGATAGTAATAAAATGAAAGCCGCATTTTCAAGTTGCTTGTAAAATCAGTCCACTAGACATAAACTTATATGAATAAATCATGCTATTTCCCAATTGCAGTAGCATCGAAAACCATGAGTAGACTCCTAGGAATGGGTTGTCGAAGTGAGTGCCTGGCTAACATCTCGTTAGCTGTAGTGGTTCGCAGTTATATGTTGTCCACGGTAAGATGAACTTTTGAAAGCCCTGCTTAAGATCTACTTTTAGGCACGTAGTGTATTCGCCCGTCTTATGTAAGAATAAAATTGTCGTGAGCCTCATGCGTTGGTCAAGTGAAACTGAAATTATTAGAAAAATAAATATTTTACTAATCTGCTCATTTTTACACTTCGATGCATTAAAAAAACAGAAAGAGAAATAAATAATTCAAGTTATCAGAAATGATTACCTAACACTTTTAATTGTATATTAAGATCAGGAATTTCTTCCCATCCATCGTTACCAACTTAACTGGGGGCATGTTACTCCGGGCGCCCGTTTAAATATACGCAGGTAGGGACAGCAACTTTTTTCTATGATATATTTCAAAAGTGCTCACTTTATCGTGAAAACCCTTTAACTGAACACATCAACAAGTATTTTTTTCTTTTTCTTTCTTCTTATTGTAGGGCCTATAGATTACCCACACGCGTGGATGGTAGTAACATGGCGCTGGCCTAGACCTAGCCATTCATATCCGTGCCACAGAGTACTTACGAATACAGAGGTGAAAAAACCTCTCTTTCCACTGCGTGACTGGCATGGCCAGCGTCATGCCGTAACACCGTTCACCAATCAGCGCCAGGTAACGTACTTGCCACCTGGCCACCCAGCCAATAATGTACCTTTTGTAGCACGCAGTAGCCAATCAGACGCAAGGTCAGCTCCCAGAACCTCGCGCAACCAATCACAGGATACGCCACGCTGTGTAACCTCTACGCACCAAGTTGTATTCTCTGTGTCCGTGCGTAGATAACTGATATTGCGAAGTTACTTAGTGTTTAGAGAAAAAACATTCGTTTGCAATTTATGAAAAACATATTCTTGATAACAAAAGAAAGAAATTAACTAAAGGGAAATGGTGCACGAAAACCGTATATTTATCACAACTTGTTTCACAGGGAATTTTTCGAAATTTTTGGCTCGACAAGACGTAAATAACAGTTTTGAACACCTTACATTGATACGAATTCACTGCGTTCGTTATTCTCGGAGCACTGATTGAAGGTAAGATTTTTAAAAAATAATTTATTTTCTTTGATCAGTGCTCCGAGAATAACGAAAGCAGTGGATATATAACAACTTAAAAATGCATCGAAAATTGTTATTTACATCTTGTCGAGCCAAAAATTGCGATAAACCATTTGGAAAACGACCTCTATCGAAAATCGGGTAAATATACTGTTTTCATGCACCATCCCCGTTAAACCAACATTATTGTGTATACCATGCAGGAATTTCGGATTTTTTTCAAAGTTGATCTTAATTATTTTTTGTTAATTAGCCGTGAACCCCAGCTATTGTGTGGGCGGATTGGTGGTCACTGGAATTCGTACGAGAATCCCACATCGGAAATCGAGGTCGCCGAAGAGGTCCCTTCGACCCGTTATCCCCGCACTTGCCACTTTATTGCTGAATTTCCCGCAACGCCAGGTGAGGACGGGTCATTACGACGGTCGTTAAATCCAGTCGCTGCTCTGAGATCCTCGGTCATCGGGAACGGGATACCAGGGAAAGCAGAGGAGGGGCTAATGAACCAACCCGTCTGCACAACTATAAACCACGTGCCCAGGGGGTTTCCCACCAGATTAGTATCTGGAGGTTTGTGACGTAGGTATGTATCTTGTGGCGTTTTGCTCGACATTAACAAAATGTTTGATATAGTCCACTCCCGGTTTCTTCACACTTTTTTTTTTATCTGATTGGGTTCTACTACTCTTCTCAACTTCGTATCATTCTGCCAAAACTAACATTGTCACGGGCCTGATCACGTTATTAATTCGCCATCCATGTGATACCGTGGAATTGTTAGGGATGTAAATGCGGTAGGTACTACCATGCTAATTCACACTACTATAACTTTTATGAAACAACAAACAATGACTTCAGTAAACGTAAGTTTACATATTACACTCTCAGTAGGTCAAGTACGAGAACTATTGTTATTATTTCGCTGCCAACTTAAATGGGAGACTGCAGACCTGTGTACATGTAGCTGTGGGCAATGATTTTTTTTTTTTTCAAAGTTTGATTTTGAAAGTGTTTAATTTTCCATGAACAGTCTTTCTTACATTCTACTCCTCTTTACAAAAGAATGCTTAGAAATATTGTAAATGAGCGAAACTTTTGAGTTAACTTAACTTGGAAAACACTCTCTGCTTGCAACATCATAACATTAGATGGTCCAGTTTTTA
This sequence comes from Dryococelus australis, assembly GCA_029891345.1. NCBI lineage: Eukaryota > Metazoa > Arthropoda > Insecta > Phasmatodea > Phasmatidae > Dryococelus > Dryococelus australis. The sequence continues at coordinate 126,685,883 of CM056994.1, read as the reverse complement.
TCCCGGCTTAAAGCAGTCCAGAAATAAACGTTCAACTTCAGAGTATTAGAATATTTATTGGCGCAGTAAAATGTGATAGCGGTTTCAGGCGTGTCCACTAACGTCAGGTGTATACACCGTAGAAGGAAAACGGGATAGGGTATGGCATACGAGGTGCACAGCAGCCAGTCTCCGAGTTCCACATTTTGACTGCTTTTCTGTCAATACCACTATTAACAACAACGTTGACATTGTTTGAGGCTAGAATACAGTGTATGTAACCAGCGTGCTTTTAGATATTCTTTTGCTCAGACGTTATTTTAATGCAACTTATTCAAAGTATTTTATTAATATAAAAATTGAGTATCTGTTAAAAATTGAAATCAAACACACTAAATAATGTCAAACGTATTTGTAAAAATATCAACAAACACGTTTATCACTGCTGACCATGTGACGCCTCAACTTTCCCTGCCTGTGATGAATCGTATATCCTACCGTGTAGCCTGCTCTGGTGGGTGCGATGGCTGCCCCTTTCGGCGGACAATGTTTCCGGGGAAACCCGGTCTGGCCTCACCATCCACCTTCTGGAAGCCGACCCCTGCAAAGAGTATTCCAGTAGCATTACTTTCTATCTTACTTTATTTCCCCTCGCAGTGAGGGCTGAATTCGAGCCAAGTCGTTGAGGAACCAGCTAGAAATCTGCAAATTAAGAGCTGACATGGTGATTCCGTAAAAGGGTCTAAATTCTATCGAAACATCTACACGTGTACAAACCTTCTGCGTCCGCGTAGCACCTTTGACGGAGCGTCTCCCGGCCAGCGGCAGCAGCGAGTGACAGCCTTGCCCTCTGTCGGCTGGGTAGCGCACGGCGATGCCTTTGCCCGCGGGATATGGGCCACGCGCCTCCCCTCAATGCCGTTACCGCCCGCCTTCTTCTCAGACTCTCTTCGCCCTTATCGCTCTGCACGCCACTCCTGCACAATACTCGAGTATACGCAAGTGTATAAGCCATGTATACGGCTCTATGTGGCCGCACACGCCAGCAAAATGGCGTCGTTGACCAACAACATGGAACTCCGCCAACTAGCGCCTGGTATAGTCTATTAGAGGTTTATTCACACTCTTTTTGAATGAAACCCGTGAAAAGTCACCCTATGTGTGACGTCAATAGTTGTTTTCTAAATATTGCATGTATCACAAGTATTTTATACTTGTGTTAACATAAAAATGCCTTATTGTTTGGTTAAATTGAACTTCTACTTACATTTTGTCTATAAACTATAATATATACTTTATAATTAATACGAATAAAAGCATGGAGAAAATATGAGTGTTGGTAATGCCTAGTAGGAAATACTTCTCAAGTAAATTATTATTACACTTAGTGCGTACGAATGCTGTGCGTTGCCCCTTTGGTGTATTTTTCTAGATTGTTTTGAGCTTTGTTAGCACGAGGCAGAGGAATATCCTGGAAGAAGAACTTCAGAAGGGCTTCAGAGAAGTTGGCAGTAGGCTAACCGTGAGTAGACTATACCATACTCGCCAGCCGGTAGTGCAATCATAGACTAAAGATGAGGTAGGCCGATCTCGTTGACTGCCACAACCAAGCTCCATGTCCCAACACTGAACTGCTTTTATGCCATCTCGTCTAGTGAAAACGGCGGGGTTTGGATTTTAGGTTAGAAAAATTATTTGTAAACAAGTTCTTAGAGCTGTTATTTTACGTTCGCTACTAAATTTGTAATGCAGTTTGACTAAATTCAAATTGGCAATAGTATTTTATTAATATAATAGTGCTTGTTATTTCAAAATTATGATATAAGCAAACACGTTCATCAGTGTTGACCATGTGACTCTGACAGTTGTGTAGGATTGGGGTAGGTAAATGTTAGGTACATGCGCAGAAGACGAATAAGCGGTCTACCTCATCTTTAGCCTATAGCGCAACCAACAGGGAAACTATCGCAGTATATACAAGGGCTGTGACAGAGCCTCGCGCAGCCAATCAGAGAACGGGCACGCTCTCATCGAAGGAACCGCCACCACATTTCTTCTCTGAGTGCTTATAAACTCTGTGCTGCTGGTTTTCTTTTGGAAACCAACATTCGAAAATACAACACTTCCGTAACTACAAACATATTTCCATAAACACTACCAGAACTGCTTGTGGTAATGTCAACAGCGAATTATTGTAGACAGTGCTCATTTGAAAATTAATGGCAACAAATATATTAATTTTCATTTTATTTACAGTAGACTGTTGGGAATTGGGGTAGCAGAAACAAACTTATTTTATGTTTCTTTGTCGATGAACGATAATACTGTCTAGACCCATTGCAATGTTAATTTTTATGTATGGCGGAAATAAGTAATTAACAATTACATTTAAAAAAAACTCATTTAACTGGGATTAGGTGAGCATAATAAGGAAAAAAAAATATTATTTCGGACGCAAGCCGTTTCGTTCTGTTTTATTTTTGTGTCGTTTCTTTTGTGATTTTTGACTTAATACTCTAAAAGAAATGCCCCAAGTGTTATTTACATGTCTGTCAATAACAACTAATGTTTGACTTTTTCCTGGTGTTATGTTTTGCATATTGCGCTGGATTTTCTCTTCTGCGACGAAGCTGTGTAACGATGTATGTCCAAGATGATGTTACTGCCTGGGCGTGAACACAGAACACTTAGTAATACAAAGTTGCAAGAGCCGCTTGTCCCACGAGCTTCAATATTTCGCGAACATAGATATTATTGTCAAGAGAGTGGACCTTATTCCATGCGAAGGCTTCCTATGTAAGAGATTCGTTTGCTTGTTTTTAAAGCACGTAGACTTACTGATCTTATGGGAGTCGTTTATTTGAAGTTGTGTTTAGAGTTATAATATCAACGTAGATGGTGCATGATTGGTGTAAAAGCGATTTTATAACATTGTGTACTGGTGATGTCTTCGTTATCCGTATTTTCGAAAAATGCTTGTAGGACTATCGAGAAAAAAGGAACTGAAGTCTTCTATCAAATTCAAACACGCGAAAAAAAAGCAGCGTGTAACGTAATAACTGAACTTTCCTATATACTGCCATTTTACTATTGCAATTTTACTATATACTGCCATGCCTTTTAACTGTCCTTGGGGTTAGAGGGAAGAGGAAGATCAGTAGCTAAGTAGGCTCAAGATGAAGCTTTGAGAGAACGACTGAACGAATGTACGCCCTGAGTTGCCAGAAAGGTGTCAGATTTCAACCCAGAAATATCGCGAGCAAAAGTGTGAGAAGTTACGAAAACATTGGACTAGGGATGAAAGAAAACAAATGTGGTCGGAGCATTACAGAAAAATAATATATAAGAAACCTCTAGAACTGTAAGTGCAAATAACATCCCCGCATAAGTAACAAAATAAGTACTGGTTGCAAAATATACAAAAAAGTATGCTTTGTTGTAAAACTTTAACCCTTTCCGTACTCGAGAAAACAGCCACTATATCTCAAGTATATGGTTTAATACATTCAATCAAAAGTTTCTTATTTTCCTATTTTCGTGGGTGCATAACGCCCTTAATAATCACTTTTGATCACAAGCACTACATATATTTTCTTCCTCACTTTACATAAGGAATCATCACCCAAACGTTATAACACACAGAATTAATATATATATATATATATATATATATATATATATATATAATATATGTGTGTGTGTGTATATATATATATATATATATATATATATATATATATATATATATATATATATATATATATATATATATATATATATACACACACACACACACACACACTTAGGTTATTGTTTAGTGGTAGTTTTTTCCTGTAACCTGTGTATGTCCGAGATTCAAATATAAACAAAGAATTTCCCTAGTACCTTGTAAGGAAGAACAGAAAACGTAGTTTCCGTTCTTTCTCATAGTTGCAGTCGTAGCATGGTCATTAATTTTTCTCACTTTACGATCTCCTTCGTCTAATACACCTTAACGGTTCATGCGCCAGAATAACTTAATTAGTATTTAGCTCTCATCATGGCGTAAGCTGGTTGTAAATAAGTAATTCTTGGTATTATTTTCCCAGGTGGTAACCGCTGCAACGCCGTGATCAACCTGTTTGCTGTGAGGTTCGTCGGGTCAGCCTTGTTAGTTGGCGGTAGTTACCTTATGTACAACAACCACGTAGCTCCCGCCACTTCATTCATATGGCACGCATGAGCGAACAAGACATTACTTCAGCCATAACCACGCAAGAAAGTGGCTTCGTTTGTTTACAGACAAACTGGTCCGTGAAAGTGTCGGAGGAAGTAGCCATTAGAAACTAACCAGTCACTAAACCTGCTATACATTTAACTCCGACAGCACCCAATTGATGGTTATCTCCGTGGAGAAGTTGAAACCACCTTTGAGTTGATTTAGGGAAGTGGTGAAAACGAGTATTTTTCTTTTCAAAAGGCATGAAAAATTGTTTTTAAAACACGTTTCTTTAATCTGCGTCTGGAGCGGTCGTGACTCGACCTCATGTGGCCACAGGGCAGTCGGAAGTTATTGCTGTTGGCACGGGGAACAGATAACTCTACCTAATGTCAATATAGTCAGACGTGACTATAAGTGACGCAGTAACTATTTCTTTCAGGCACGATGCTCTCGTACTTCCTGATGCCATGATAATGGTGATGCATCAGCACCTAGACGTGACGTTAGCTGGGTAACATTTACACGTGTTAACTTCCGTGGTTGAGGTTGTGGCCGACCTCAGTGGCGCAGGTGGTTGCGTGCTGGCTTGCAGCTCGAGGGGTTTCGTGTTTCGAGTCCCGAATAAGGCCTGGGTGTCGAGTTGCGTACGTAAGAACGGTACTGTCTGGGTCACCGTATATGAGAATTTTCACCTTAAGTCTAATTAGTTAATCTTGCTTAGGGGGGAGGGAGGGAAATTAAATAGTCAAGACGTTACATTTCTGCCACTGCGTGGAGTCCTGGGTTTGAATCCCGATCAAACCATACATGTACGTGCTCTATTTAGATGTAATTGTAGGTTGGGTTAGCAAGTAAAGCGTCACCAGACGGACAGAGGAGGCATCTATAAGTGTAATCAAACCAAATTCTCTGACAAATGTTGCAACTGATAGCTGACCGAGGATTGTAGGCCCCGATTCTGCGTGTCGGCCAGTGCATTTTTAAATCTTGCGAATTCGAGGAGCGGTGAAACTCTTTTCATAGTCCTTGTGGTGACTTCAGAGTTTTTTCTGGAAGTGAATGCCAGCACCTCTACTATTAGTCACTTCATATTAATGAATTTTGATATCGTGTTTATGTATTCATTAAGCAGACTGAATTTGTTCACTGGATTGTCATACGTAATTTTTGTGGCGCCCAAGGTTTGAGTTATAAACTAAATGAATAAATCTGCATTTTAAAAAGAATACTTATACACACTTTATAGGTAACCACTCACTATCTTGGTGTTATATCTGTAAGGGTATATTCCCCGAAAGACTTTATTTAAATTTATACCTTTAAAGGGGATCACTCCCCTCCCCTTTTTTTCATCTATTATTTATGGAATTTTCACCGAAACCTAGAGTTTAAATTTGGTGTTATGTTTTACGGTTTGATAAAGGAAAAATCATTACATTTTATAAGGTAGGTGTTGCTTGATAGCTGTTGCTAGTATTATTTATACAATCGCTAGCAAAAAATTATTACTTGTTTCTTCTCGCCTGTCACAAGTCAAACATTGGTAAAGCAAGAAAGCTGTAAAAATTTGATAAATCTCGAGAAACTGTTAGTTATAGTCTATCGTGGAAAAAATATTCTTTTAAACCTGTAGTAATGGAAATTACGCCGAGGCAGGGACTCACGCCGAAGTTGCGACTTTCACATTACATCAAGTGTTCAGCTACTCCGCACTGTATTAGTTGTTCAACAACTACATGCGCACAGCTCACATTCGACTACTCTCCTCTGGCGTCATCGACATGCTGCTTCACGCGTGAGTGCGTAGGCGAAGATAGTTTGGAAATACCTACCGCGGCGATAAGCATTGCGTACAACCAAACCTGCTATAACTGGTTCACGATAAATCGAGCACTTCTGACAGCCTTGTTAAGTATTCTCCCCAGCCTGTTCTGTAAAATTCCGCCACATTTGAAGGAAACCTTCATCTGCCGTATTAGATTCTTGGTTTCTCTAGTTTGTTTCTCTATACTTATAAAAAATAAAATTCCGAAAGTAACTGTATACTTTACTATAATCCATTCGAGGTTACTTCCAAATTTTTTGTAGCCCTGCTAAAGTTCTATTTCCAGGATACTCCTCCGCCTCAAGCAAAGAAAGCTTAACCAAGTGTATAAAATTTCACCAGAGGGACCGAGCGAGGTGGCGTAGTGAACTTCACTGGACTCGCATTCGGGAGGACCCGGGTTCGATTCCGGGTCCGACCATCCTGATTTCGGCCCTTCCATTGCTTTCCGAAATCATTCCAGGCGAATGCTGGGATGGGTCCCAAACATAGGCCATGACCGCTAGCCTCCCAGCACCTTCCCAATCCCTCCACCCTTCCCCATTTGCTCCATTTCTAACTAATGACCTCGCCTTACCTTACGTTCAACAGAGGGACAACACACCACATTCTTGCGCACTCACTTTAATGATATTTTGCGTAAGAACTATTTCTTACTAGGCATTACCAACACACCTATTTTCTCCCTGTTTTTATTCATATTAGTTATAAATTAAAATTAGGCCTATCATTTATGGATAAAATATATGCAACAGTTAAAATTAATCAAAACCAGGGTATTTTTACGTCAACTCGAGTATAAAACGCCTGTGATACACAGAATTACTAGGAAACAACCGAGCGTATCATACGTGGGGTGTTATTTGAAAGGCTTGAATCTAAAAGTGCTAAGTTTACCGCGAACTGCCTATAGCTATTGTCCTTACGCAGCAGTACACACATAACGACTGAAATACGAACTCGTATTTTTACGTCACGCTATTGATTTCATACAATTTTGTCATAATTATTATTGTGGTGTAATTATGAGTTCGTAGTTAAGTCGTCGTGCCTGTACTGCTGTGTAAGGTTAATGTTCGGTATGGAGTTACATACTTCCAGAATTTTTTTTTAACATGAAACCTATCAATCCAATATGGTGGGGGAAACTTCCCCGCCTGCATAGGTTTCCTCCTTTTTTGGCAGAGAGACGCCCGGGGTCTATAAGGGTTAAACTGGCACGCGCTACAACAACGCCATCGCCACTTTGCGCACAGCCATGAACTGGCGTGCAGTATTCTCGTAGTGTTGCGTGTAACTACGAGACTTACAGCTGTGACACTGCCGTTTTATTGATGAGAAGTCTGTAACAAAGTTCAACATAGACTCCTATAGTAGTTTGGTTCGTGTCCGGCTAGCATTTTTTAAGTAAAGACATTCTGAAAAATCTGTTTTTAACTCCAAAATACTATTTACAACATGCGTGGTAACTTAAACGCACCATTCCGTCCTCGTATGGGGAATGATGTGTTTACGTAGGTAAACATACTGCGGGAAAGTTTAATAGTTTCATTAAAAAACCAGCAGTTGAAGCTCCACGTCATTTGCAAACACGCGTCGATCAGGAGAATCCGTGGTATTGAATATTTTACGGTTACTCCAATTCGTATTCTAGTGGAGATAAAAATATATTTCAGTAGCCGCTAATTTATACTGTTTTTTAAACCAGAAGTTATATAATCATTATATTTCGCTATAGGCTGTTCACGGTAAAATGAGCACTTTTGAAAGCCCTGCTTAAGATCTTCTTGTAAATCCATTGTGTATTCCTCACCCTATGTAAAATTATCATTGCCATGGACTAATCACTTTATTCATGCGTCGGTCAAATGAAACTGTGAAATTATTAAGAAAATAAATACGTTACAAAGCTGATCATTTTTACTCTTCGATGTTAAAAAAAAACAGGAGGAATAAATAATTCTAAGCTATCAGAAATGGTTACCAAACACTTTTTATTCGGCATTAAGATATGGAACTACTTTCTGTCCATCGTTACCAACTTTACTGGGCGAATGTCACTCAGTGCGCCCGTTAAAATACATGGATGCAGGATCAGTGATTTTATCGTGTACAGCCTTAACTATACTTACTGAACTTATGGCAGGCAGTGATTGCAGTTCAAGGCACATTATTATTAGCACTTCACACATCAGTGCGCCGTCTGTAAGAATTGTAAATAAACCTACTTAGATGTGACGCTCAAACTTTTCGCGAAAACGGTGGTGTCACAATTGGCGCTTTAATTTTCCTTTTTTCTCGAGCGTGCATCGTACACAGTGTACACTTCCGCCTTTCGTCGCGCATTCTTAATGAGGAACGCTATGCACGCACGTATTGTTGTCGTCTCCTCGCCACTCAGTTTGAGTTTTTTTTTTACGTCAAGAGATGAGAGAAAGTAGACCCTACTGTTTTGTATTCTCCACTCTTGCCGCCACTTTCCTAGCACTCATTTCAGATTCATTCTTACAACTTCAAGTTTTCATAATTAAAAGAATTCCAGTTTCTATAAAAAATAAGCTGTAGCACAAAATATCGTAGCCTACGTGATCACATACTTGTCCTTACATGCGAAACTATTCTCAGACATACAGAGAACCTCTTATCCCTTACTGAAACTAAAATAATGTTTTAACTTTAAGATATTATGTGTTAACTTGCCAAGATATGCCTGTGAAAGTAGCAATCTGGTTGTACAGAGATGTAATAGTATAAATGTGTGGCTCAATTGTCATGAATATAAGGCTTAAAGTGATTGTGCTTGTACCACGCTGAAGAAGTGAATTAATCATAAGAAATGAAAAATCTCATAAGCAGATAGTTAAAAAAAAAATCTCTTCCTATAAATTCATGTAGGAAATAAAAGTAATCATTTGTAAAATGAAAAGGGAATTCCTCTAAAATATAGACTCGTATATATTGATCAAAGGGGGATTATCTTGTAAAATAATGACATTCCGTTATTGTCAACGCTGGAAATAGGAAGAGGTTCCGTATTTTATATGTATGGATATAACTTCCATTTTGTGTCATTACGGAGCACGTTTTCGTAAATTAACTGTATATATCAGTAAAAATTTCTGTGAATATATGGAAGTGTGTTTAACAGTGTACGTGGCTTCCCGTTTTCCATTCCTTCGTGTTAAAGAGACTGATTGATAACCGATCTCTTCTTCCGTGTTGTTAGAATGTTCCCTTTCCCGTCGCAAACTAAACTACATGAGTCTACAGGATTTTTTTACTAAAGAACGTTCACGGTAAAATAAGCACTTTAGAACAAAAATTTCTAAAATATCATTACCCGCATAGCTAGGCCTACATATATGCTACAGTTCACACTGACATGCATGCTTGCAGTTACGTTAGCAGCTAATTAATAACAATTGTTCTACGACTTGGACATCACGCTACGAATGTAATATACACAAATATTTATGGCCACTTAGTTAAGTGAAGAGATTTGAGCGGCTCTTAACAGTGAGGTATTGGGAGCCAATGAGGGTAATTGACGATGGAGCGGCGCCGGAATGAAAGTGCGGGGGAAACGGGAGATCTCCGAGAAAACCGGCCGATTAACAGCATCGTCCTTTACGATACCCACTATCCGGGAGTGACCCGGCCGGGGATTGAATCCGGTTCGGGTCGCCTTGGTGGAAGGCGTGTAGGCTAACCACTCAGACACTGTGGCCCCATGGTCACTTAGGGTTTCTTGTTTTATCCACATTATAGTTGAAATTTGCATATAAGTAAAACATTTGCATTCATTCCTCGATTTCAATTGGATGATGTATGAATAAACTGATCAGGTCCATGGAAATGGTAATTGTACATATATTGCGGAAGGATACAAATGAGAAGGAAATTATATACCAAGCAGGACTTTCTAAAGTACTTTATTGTTACAATTAATGTCTCTAAAAATTAAGTGGGCTATAAAAAGTTCGTTAAGGGATGGAACTCTTAATCAAATAAAATAATTAATCATAATTTTCTAATTTTATTTACAATGACTACAGCAAAAATTCTCCTAACTCAACTTCTCACATTACATGAATAACAGTAACTGTTCACAAGTGACACAACTTAATAAAATTTATAATTACGACAAAGAAATCCATGAAACTAAATAATTAAAAATCAGTCCCAATAGACAGTGTATAAACCTATCCAATTATTTTATAATTTATGCGTCCATATTTGACAGTTCGAATATTTACAATAAAATCAGTATTACTCTTCCATTCAGTCCCACCTCAGTTCAGTCCATGTCCCACTAGTCGCAATGTTCTAGTCTCCTCCAAGCGCCCTCACGCACAGTAAGCTTCACTCGTCGGTTTCACACCCTCTCGTCCATTCAAGCCACGAACACCTCACTCGCCTTCGTCCCGCAATCTGCAGTCGTCGTCCACACTTCTCTTCGCTCGCGCACACTCGGCCAGATGGCCTCCGTTCAAGACTGCCGGACGCTGGGCCGCGGCAATATATATAGCGTCTTAGACCGTCACCCAGAATCTTCCCCAACACGCTAGTTGCACCGAGGAGGCCCGGGGTACCAGCCAGTCTCACCAGAACATTCTTGCATCGTCGCTAAACGTATCGGAATCTCTAGCAAGCGAGAGGAGGTCGGTGACGCCAGCAAGTCTCGCCGCTGTCGGTATTCACGGTATTCCCAAAAGAGAGGCAATAGGCCGTGAGCGCATCGTTCCAGGTAGAGGGGAGGGCTAGGTGTGTCTCCTACCTCGGAGTGGGGCAGCTGAACCGGTGCCAGCTGCAGGTCGTAACATTATTAATTGTGGACAGTTTATAGCAAGTCTGCGTGTAATGCATCGTAGGTGTGAAAGGATGGTCAAATTCTTCAGATACTGACATCGCATGGCGCAGTACTGATATTTGTATGTTTACAAAAGGTCATTGTTTGAAAATGATTTCTTTAGTTGGTTGTTGTTGACAAGCAGTATTAAAAATAGTTTAAAGTGATTTAATGGATTGAAGTCACAAGGAAAGAGCAATCATTAACATTCGCTGCGTTTCTTCTGTAAAGTTCATCACTGTCGCTTCTAGAAAATTATGATGCTTTCCCCGATAAGCCAAACCAGAGGTTTTGAAAGGAATATTTAAGCATTTAGAGGATGAATAAATACGGAAAACAGCACTATCGATAAAGAGCTGGGTAACAGTTTGATAGGTATTAGAAAACGGCAGAAAAATTAAATTGTGTCGGAAGAACTGCTCGAAGAATACTGCAGTCCTTCACTAAGCTTTACGGTTTGCTTGGCGTCTACACACTGTTTTCCCCCGTCGTCACGAGCTCGCAGCTTCATCAGATAGTGAGGTCAGCGCTGTCCAGTTTTTAACCTGTTTAGTTTTCAGCGCAGCTTCCGCGGCGTGTTGTAACTGCAAACTCGTTCACTGAGATATTTTGTGAGGTGAGTACTCGCCTTCCTCTCAACCTTCTTCCCGTCATCCCAGCTTGTGTTCCTAATGAGTTTTCTAATTTGTTTCTTACGAAGTGACAAACTAGAAGTGACTATTAGTTAATGGGAACACGTCATACTCGCGTGTTTGATGCTCTGGACTGATGCGAATCGTGAATAGTAAACAAATTGCCTCTTTCCCACATTCTTAAAGTTTTTTTTATTGGAGCTTAGAAAACGTTTTATGGAACGTTTACCATTAAGGAAAACAAACATAGCCCTATTATATTTTCTTAACATGTATATACATTTAATTGCACTCTATGGTTGGTTGGCAAGATTTTTCTTGCTCGGTCTTGTTTGATCCCAATACAAGTATAAAAATGTTATGAGCTACATATTCGTTAGCCACTACTTAAACAATATTAAGTTGATCAAAGCAATGCTTTCACTGTGAATGCTGAAATACATATTAGTAGTATGAAATTGCAGCAGGCATCAGGCGGTGGTGCCACGGCAGCCGTCATGGAAGAATTCACCCCGAAACCTCCTGCTCTGTCATTCCTCATCAGCAGTGTCCATCTTATTTTTCTCTCAGAAGTTCCCTTTTCCCCCTCGGAATTTCCCTTTTTTTCCATTCCCGACTTCCTGCTCGATCATTCTTCTTGCATTCCGATTCTTTTACTTCATGCTCTGCTCAATTTTTCCCATGCTTCTCATCCCTTCTGGTCTCTCTCTCTCTCTCTCTCTCTCTCTCTCTCTCTCTCTCTCTCTCCCACGCCCGTTCTCTCTCGTCTGCTCTATCCCTTGATTTTATCATATTCCTTCTAGCCTTCTTTATTCTCTATTGCCCTCTTGTCTACCACCCCTTTCCTCTCTCTTGCTTTTTACATCTTCAATCACCATGCCTGCTCTCAGTCGTCTACTACAGGTGGCCATCTTTACACAAGACTGTAAGCTCTACCATTCGAAGCTAGAAGCTCTGGTACCGATGCCGCCATTCTGTGTGGGTTGGTAATCACGTCGCCTGCAGTGGCGCGCTAGCATCTAAAAGTTTAGTTCAAATGGTGGCCGCTAGCAGCACTGGAATTTTTTTTTTTTTAGTTGGTTGTTGTTTTGGAACTCAAAAAATGACGGAGGCGTGTGGGATCATTCCGGCACCTCTTGGGTCAGCAGTCGAGTGTCTTGACCACAAGACTACTGCGATATTTAGGAAAGGAGGATGTTTAATGTTGAATATGTATATAGTTATTATTATCTTGCCATTCAGAAAAAAAACACTTTAACAGGCCCCAACTTAATACACAGGATGATTCACAGCGCCCGCATCACCCCTTGTTCTCGGAAACAACATCACAGGGGTTCGCGAAAAAAATTTCGTTAACTATCTCCTTACATGAAGCATCGAGTGGTAGTAATCCCATTCCCCGAACATACCGGAGGTAGAGGTATGGGGTGAGCTTTAAATTGGCAAATGGGAATGTGGGTGGTATAATGCATCGTTGGATAGATCGTCTAAAAGTAAACAACATTCACTAACACGCCTTTTTTCTGACATGCATAGTTCATGCACAATAAAATTAATCCTCTAAGCACATTATGGTTTCTTGACGTGCATAGTTTACACATAATGACAATTGATCATAAACGTGTTTTTCTTACTAAAAACATATATAAATTAGTTTAAACTTGTTGGTTTTCTGGCGTGCCTACCTAGTTTACGTGCAATCAAAAGGACATCGGGTGTACTGTAAATACCGGTCTAGTGTGAGAGAACTACCAAGAACTGGGAACCTGGAACATTCATTCGCACACAGCACTCTTCATAACTGTTCTAAATTTCAGCCACCCTTTATCAGACGGAACCCTGCTCGTCATCTCACATTCTTGGTTGCTCGGCGCACCTCAGCACAGACGAGAGATCCACATACTGCTCTGATTCTGTCTTTCACGCAATGCAAAAGAATTACTGTCTAAATGAACTCACTTTTGACTGTCAGTTAACTTGAATGCAAAACCTGCAGTTGCTGTAGGTGGTAGACAGCTTAATTGTTTGCTGATTAGTGCTGCCTTATTCTCTGCTTTTGTTCGGAAATAGTCTAATAATAACAGTTATTTTTATCCACATATAATTGGTTGTTTGTAATCTATGCACGTCAGACATGCACTGTGCGCCATTATGGTATTTCCAGTTGGGGTGTGAGACTCGCTTTGATACTACCAGTGACCTGTCTGCCTTACTGCATGGACTCGTGCATTAGGTAATACACTGTTTCCGAGCAAACGCAGAGAATATGTCAGCAATACGCAGCAAGCAGATATGCCATATACTACTTACAGGAACTGCAGGTTTTGCATGCAAGTTAACTGAAAATCGAAAGTTCGTTCATTTATTCAACAGTGATTAGGTTTACATTGCAACCATTAATCGCGTGTGTTGTTTCAGTGTCAGATATTGTCTTTCTGCAGTGTTGCTTTCTAAATGGAATGCCGTTTGCAAACGAAGAAGCATTTGACATGCTGATGATACTAGGAGAATGTCGTCGGAACTGCAGAGCTGTTGCCCATTTGTACGCAGAGAGATACCCACAGCGCATCCATCACTCGAACAATGTCTTCCAGCATATTGAATGTCACGTGCGCACAACCAGGCCAGTGCAATCGACACGCAACAAACGTCCTTGCATCAGACGACCTGTGAGAGACGAGAGAGTTGTTGATGTACTTGATGCCATGGTAGTTAATCCTCATAATTCTACACGCAGGATTGCCCGCGACTCAGGATTGTCTCAAAGTACAGTGTGGAGAATCCTCGCTGATAATCCTTTACATCCGTACCATGTACAGCTGCACCAAGAACTTGGGAATAATGACTTTCCTAAGCTCATTGATTTTTGCAACTGGTACTTTAGCAAGGATCGAGCTTTCCATCGCAGCATTTTGTGGATAGATGAGGCCACATTCAAGTGTAATGGTGACGTCAACATACATAATGACAATTACTGGTCTGCAGTCAATCCACATTGGCTCGGTCATTGGATAATCAGCACGTGTGGAACCTTAATACGTGGTGTGGCCTTTTCGGACATCGTGTTATGGGACCATATTTTTTAAAGGGCAATTGCTTACGCAGACTTCGTAGAGAATATTTTGTATGAGGTGATGGAAGATGTTCCTTTCGCTCTGAGATTAACACTATGGATTTAACAGATGGTTGTTCTGCTCACTTTTCACGAAGAGCCCGTCTAGTTGCTGACATGTTATTCCCCAGACGGTTGATCGGAGGAATGGTTCTTGTAGCTTGGCCACCACATTCTCCAGATTTGTCCCTAAATGACTTTTTTTTTGTGGGGGAGAATTAAAGAAATTGTCTACTGCGTGCATCAATCCAATAAGGGAAGACATGAAGGACAGAATCAGAGCAGCATGTGGATCTCTCAGCTGTGCTGAGGTCCGCCGAGCAACCACGGACGTAAGAAGGAGAACCTAGTTGTGTCTGACATAGGGTGGTCGACATTTGGAACACTTATGAAGAGTGATGTGTGCGACGTACTATTGACTGTACGTAAACTAGGTATGCAAGCCGTAAAAACAACATGTTTCGTTGATTTCCTTTGGAGTGTAATAAGAATAACAATAATTTTCGTTCATTTTCACTGTGCATAAACTATGCATGTCCAAACCATATGCTTACACGATTTATTTTATTGTGCAAGAGCATGAAGAGACAAAGTGGAATGATAAACCAGGGAGTCGGGAATATGTAAAAAGGGAAATTCCGAGGGAAAAAAGATGATGAACGCTGCTGACGAGGAGTAACAGAGCGGGAGGTTTCGGCGCGATGTCATCCAAGATGGCGCCATGTCACCGCAGCACCGCCGCCTGATGCCTGGTGATGCAGAACTTACCATTTCATACTAATCATATCCTTTCGTAGAAAAGAGTTTGGCAAAGAACAGCTTTCCATTATGGCTAACGAAGTTTCTGAGATCTAGCCTCGCTTTAATTTCCGGAGACTATTCCAGAATGGTAGAACATTGGCGTCAATTGAACAATTCGTTAGCAGAATGTTTCATACGCCTGTGTAGTCCAAGAATGTATTTTCTCGCCAAGATTTCTAGAAAAAGAATATCAAACTTGTGAAAAAAAAAACAAAATGCAACTATTTAAACAGGGTTTTCGAGCATGAAATTACAAGGAAATGTCCACGTCATTCAGTATTGTGTTTGGAAAAGTGTATTAATATTCAGCATTTGCTGACGGGGAAACAAAAATAAAACAGCATGTCTGCAGTAATCGCATTTCACGCAGTGACCTGAATACTCCTTTCCTTTCCCTTTATAGCATCCAGCGCAATGTTCGTTAGAACAGGTAAACGCTGCAGGCGATTTTATCTCAAAGCCTGACGTGTGTATGTATACATATATTTTGTATAAATGCTAAATATTTTATATATCTATTTGTATATCACAAACATTTAGGAGCTAGCGTAGAAAAAATAAAACGTGTAACCTTAGTGCTATCTTAAATGTTAGAGAAATTATCTGTTACTCTGGTGGATTTACGTGCACATTTTTAAAATTTCGCAATGTTAAACTTTTGTGACTATGGTATATTAAATTTTTAATTTTTTGGACGGCATACACAGTATTTTAAGATTCCTTCCAAAATAGTCAAAAGATACACTCATGATAAACGTTATTACAAAAGTGATGATTCACCTGCTTCTGATACAAACTTACTCTATACTTATAAAATGCAATGACTTTACATAATGTCAGTATTACCACCAGAATTTTTCTGTAGCTATGCAATTGCTGCTCTTGGAAATGTGTGTTATATGTTTACGAGACGTATCTTTGTAACTTTGCTTAAGAGGTTCAAGAAGTTAAATTTATGGTCTAAAGATTAAATTTGTTATATCCTTCATTAATTGTGATATGAAATATTAGCCTGAAGAAATGACAATGGTGTGTAGGTGGGTTGGAATAGAGAAGGGGAGGGGGGGGAGATGGCGTAAGAAGGTTTGAAGGGGACTTAATTTTTTTGAAAAATCAAATTAATTAGATTCTAGGTATTTAAATTTTACATAATATTCCTCAAAAATCTGACAATTATACAAAATTAATACGTTATATTACAGTCCAAAATAATTGTTATTAGAGTCATAAGAATAGCATGGAGACTTTTCATTAGGAATATGGAATATGTTATGCAGTTCACGCGTATACCGATTTTAACTTTTGAGATGAAATTTAAAAAGCTAATTAACCTTAAGTCAGAAAGTGTTACCCAAGTGCCCACCTGATAAAAAAAATGACAACATTCCACTCTTGTGACCACATGAAAACATTTTAACTGGAACCATTTTTTCTTCTAAATTTGTACGTATTAAGACGTAAATGTAAAGTTTTTATTTTTATGCTAAAAACATTATGAGTGTTATTTTTAAACCTATTTGATTTTTTTAAAGTTATTGTCAACATAAAGCCAGGAAACAATTATAAAATAACATCAAAATATAGAAAATAATTTTGGCCTCTTAAGTTGCTTTGAGTCTGAATTATAAGAAAAAACTCACCTTGGTTGACTCAAAATTATTTACTATGTTATTTCAAAGTTTTAGCTAGGCGCAGTATATTCTTTTCAAAATAATACGTTGAAGGAAAGAGGACAATATGCCGGGTTCCGAGTTAATGACAAGTTTGACGATAACGTTCTTACCGGCAGGAAATGGTGTCCCGTGCCCCCTTCAGATGAGGGCAGCTAACGGGTTGTAGTACACCGTTGTGTAGTTAGTGTGAGATAGCTCCTTAAGCCTGCATGCTGTAAATTACCTCATATTCATTTGTTGTTATGTTCTCCCGCGTGGCAAGTCGTTTGTTACTCGGCTTGTACGGGAACCAGCAAGCGAGTTTGCGTGGTGTGTGTGTGTGTGTGTGGTGTGTGTGGTTAGGAGGCCACCTTGCTAGCCATTGTCCTTGACTTCAGCTGTGGGAATCGCACGATATTGATTGTCTGTTTTCATGTCACTGTTTTATGATACTAAAACATCCTACCAAGAATTGACGTTTGAGGTGAGTTGAGTGATTTAGATCTTGAGGTCTTGAGAGCCGATGAGGGTGAAATGAGGTGAGAATGGAGCAGCGCCGGAATGAAAGGGCTGGTAAAACGGGAGATACCCGAGAAAACCCGCCGACCAGCGGCATCGTCCAGCGCGATTCCCACTACCCGGCCGGGGAAATTGACGTTTGAAATGAGCTTGGGCAGGCTCACTTGAATCGACGTTTGGAGGTTTATAACATCGTTGTCAGTGAATCGCGGTGGTGTGAGAGATTATTATTAACAACTGGGTTCAGTTACAGGTGGGTTCACCAGAATTTTCGCGTGTGGGAAAAGTGGCGGGCGTTGTCATTTGCTGGCGGATTTTATCGGGACAATACCGTCCCGCCCTTGCATTCCGCGGTGGCTCCATCCATATGTCATTTCACTCTCACCGGCGCTCAACACCCCGCTAAAACACATATCAACGCTCTCAAATTCGTTGTAGCGTATTTGAAAAATTGTTTTTTTGGACGATTAAATTGCCCACAACAGGTTTAGGGGCCGCGGTGGCTGAGCGGTTAGCCTGCTCGCTCCCACCAAGGAGAACCAGGTTCAATCCCTGGGCCGGGCCATCGTATTTCTGCATGTGGGACTCGTACCGGATGACGTGGTTTTCTC
Organism: Dryococelus australis; assembly: GCA_029891345.1. Lineage (NCBI taxonomy): Eukaryota > Metazoa > Arthropoda > Insecta > Phasmatodea > Phasmatidae > Dryococelus > Dryococelus australis. The sequence continues at coordinate 126,667,702 of CM056994.1, read as the reverse complement.
GGGGATCTCCCGTTTCCCCCGCCCCCTTTATTCCGGCGCTGCTCAATACTCACCTCAACCTCCGTCATCGGATCTCAAGACCTCGCTGCTAGGAGCCGCTCAAATCTCTTCATCCTTTAAAATAGGTTTATATTCGAAAATAAAGAAAATTCCAGACGATGATGGAATTGCAGTTTAAATACATTGCGCACATTTGAAACATTGTTTTTTAACCCTCCAACGTAGTTCAAAACGGCTTTTACAGACTGCTGTATCTCAAAATATATGAACCGGATACATGGGAGAATACGATGGAGGCATGCACTGGACTTTGTTACAGATTTGCATGCACGTGTAGGCGACTGGCCGACGGGATGTCTGCACGCCAGTAGAGTTGATAAATGAATACTTCAATGAATGTACCACTGTAGTGGTTCCCGAAACTTCACCTACTACACGACGGGGCCAAAAAATGTTAGAATTCCCAAAGAAAGAGTCCATGTGACTACCCACAAAGATGCATTCAACAGAATATGCGAACTGCATCGCAAGATATTCCCATGCTCGCATATTCCGGGGAATCGAAAAATCCCGAAGACAAAATAATGCGATGATCTGGCAATAGTAAAAATCCCCAGTCTTCCTTCAAATCACCAGGTCTGCCTACAGATTTGTACAGAAATCTCTCACTTATCGACGTTTCGCAATGACGAAATTTGGTCACCAGGCCATCCTGTGGCAAGAAAACTCGCCCAGTTGGCAGGTGTGGAAGCGACTTGCGGCTGGAGTAGTTGCAGAGGCGACCGAGAGATGGTCTCCCACGGCAAGCTAGTGTCAAGGAAGAAGTCGGCTGGCAGTGAACGTTAACGTGTTAGTCGGAGCGTGCAGCGAGGCCCGGGCTACGGGTCACGCCACTCCCATGGCGTCCGGTGATCGTTGCATGTTCGGCTAATTGCTGCCAGCCCCTCCGTCGTCGAGATAACGAACTTCCCGTTGTGCGTGCGTGTGGCAACCCTGCACGAGATGCGTATAGAGACCATAGACTAAAGAAGAGGTAGACTGATCTCGCTGGCTGCGCACAACCAATCTCCGTGTCCCAAGATTGAACTGCTTTGCTGCCAACACGTCTAGCGAAAACGGCGTGGTTAGAATTTTAGGTTAGAAAACTGATTCGTAAACAAGTTTTTATACTTCCTCTAACCAGTTTGTAATGCTTTTTGACTAAATTCAAAATGGTAAAGGTATTTTATTAATGTTATAGTTCTTCTCATTTAAAAACTAAGATGTAAACAAACACGTTCATCACTATTGACCATGTGACTTTGACAGTTGTGTAGGATTGGGGTAGGTCAATGTTGGATGCATGCGCAGAAGACGAATACGCAGTCTACCTCATCTTTAGTCTATGGCAGAGACCCAGAAATGTATCCCTTTCAGGCTAGGCTCCATTGCCTTATACCTACAAAGTATTTCTTTCAGAAAAAATACCGGGTGGTTATTTAGCAAACGGAAGGACGAGGGTGCAAAAAATCACTATGTCGGCTACATTCAGATAACTAAACATTTTATGTTATTAATAATATATGCGGAGTGTAATTATCTGTTGATTGGTTTGGTCCACATTCTAAACAGACATAGTCTTCTTTGTCTTTTAGTTGCTTAACGCTCCAGAATTCTGCGTGAGAGTTTTAACCTGGAATCTCTTCTCCATCAGGATAAATCCTCACGCAGAGATCCAGTGAACAATCTTCTAGCCTGTTTCTCAGTCGAGTCATTTCTCTGTTCATAGTACTGACGGCCCTTTCAACATTGGCTGTTGATGTTGGCACTGTCAGTACTTTTGCACTAGTATTTTAAAGTTCGTCACAACTAAGAGAAGGCTGAACAATTTAAGTAAATGGTGATCCATTGTCGTTTACACTAGAGGCCAACATTTAAATTATTTTAGATCTGCTTGGACACTATCTTTGTTTATGACATCTAAATACTGGCAGCATGTGTTAGGACCTAACTCTTTCATTTGCTGGTTGTGATAAAATGATTCACGATGATAACATACTCTGCCAGTATTTAGGTGTCATAAGCCAACATTATTTGCAAGGAAAGCGTAAGTCTACTAAACTTTTGGCCTCCAACGTGAGCGAAAGTGTATCATCAAGGAAAAAAATTCTCAGTCTACTGTCGGCTATGATGAACTGTAAAACACTAGAGTGTACGTACTGAATGTACCAATAACAACAGCTCTTGTTGAAAGGTCGTTTACTGCTATGAATAGATTGATGACTCCACTGAGAAACAGGCTATATATTTTACTGGATTCGATCAATTTAATTTCTAAAATAAAAGTTTGCTATATGTACGGTTATTGTTCACATCACATCGACTAAACAATGAAATGTAGAAATTTACTCCCCCCCCCCCTTTTTTTTTCCGTGTGAGTGGCATCAAATAATTTTAAAGTTTCGAACGATAGAGAGAGAGAGAGAGAGAGGGAGAGAGAGAGCGTGAGAATTTTTTCCCCCATAGTCGAAACACGTTTCCTCGATGGAAATGAACGAATGAGAAAAATATCGATGTACTGGAGTTTTCATTCCCACTGTGTGATGCAATTAGTGACTACTTAGATCCGCCTTTTTAAGAATAGAAACGATACATTTTTCTTGGCAGTCATGCATTATGTTCAGCGCCACTCCAATTTTAGATACGTCGCTGTAATTAAATACTTGTGGTGTGATGCGCGGGCTGAGTGGGGTTTTGGTGGCGTGGTAACAAACTCTGCCACAGGTAAACACGAAATACGTTTACAAGTCGTACTTTTCATAAATAACCTGACGTCTACTTTCACGCGGAGCGCTGTATGAGATTCCTCTGCTAACTCCTCGTTGAATGGGGAAGTGCCCTTGTTTCTCGCGACGAAGTGCATACTTACATCACTTATGAAGAAGAAGAAACCTTTAAAAACCCGCGTCATCATGTAGCATTGCGTTATGGCCCGGATTCGTCTATTATACAGACATTTTTCGTTTTCGTGTCACAAATTCAGTTCAGAGGAATTGTTGAAGATGTTCGATTAGAAATTTTAGAATTTACTAGTTGTTTAATAGTGTTTTTGTATCTAATTTCCACTTTGTGTTATTTCCTGATTGCAAAAAGGCAGGAACTAATTAATGAAATATAATTTTGTAACTGACTTTTTACAACTAGCAGATAACACACAACTAAAATTAAACACAAAAATATTAAACAACTCGTAAAATGTGAAATTTTCTATAATCGCACATTGTAAGTAATTACTATGAATTAAATATTATGAAGCAAAAACGAAGAATTCATACAAAAGAGGCGATTCCGAGCCTTAAACTCCACAATGCGATTTATACCCAAGCCGTCAGTTTTTGCTTGTTGGCTAGTGCCTTGGTAATAGGCAGTTTTGCTTTTCAAATGACCAGTTAGGTTTCAGTCGCACAAACACGAAGGCGTGTCAAATGGAATGTGGACCAATAACAAACGTATGCAGTCATGTACGTGTTTGAAGTCCAGCCACAGAGCAGATGAGTAGACTAGAGACAGACGAAGTGGCAATCCCTTCCGCGTGGGCGTACCCTTTCGCTAAGATTGGCTGAGCGAGGCTATGGGGACGGGCCTTCCCTCTCACTGGCTACTGCATGCTGCCCTATTGGCTGGGCTGCCAGTTGGTGAGTTGGGTTTCAAGTGCTGACTGCCGAACAGCCGTTCCAACATTTTGCCAGCCAGCAATGCCATTTTGCTGGCGTTAGCGTCTGCTGTTCGCTGTGTGAGGAGTTGTTTCGTCTCTGCATCTGCTTACTAACTCGTCAAGAAATGATAACGGCAATTTGCCAGGTCTCTAGACATGAATCATTTGTGTAGGCTGTTCACGGTAAACTGAGTACTTTTGAAAGCCTACTTTCCTCCTTCAAGCGTTAGTTAAGTGAAAATGTGAAATTGTTAGGAATATAAATTTGTTAACAGTTTGTCAATTCATGCGATAATGTCTATAGAGTAGAAAAATAAACTTTATTTGCCATAAATTTAAACACTATATTTGCAATACAGCGTCAATACTTGGATCTCTGCCTACCTGGCACTTCAACTGCGTTTCAGTGTGTTGGCTATTAACGTTTTTCTTTGAAACTATTAACCCATTCAGATCCAGTGTACACAATTGTGTGCATTACGCACTTGTAGATAATTTTTTGTCTGTACTGCACACTGCGAAGATCATTGACCAATGATCTTACCTGTGGGTAGATGATTCGCAAACAGTGTTACTGATCTAGGTTCATATAACTGTAGCCGAAAATAAAGATTACACCTCATTGGCTGTAACAACGAAAAAAGTGTTGTGTCGACTTAAAGTACAGCACGAATCATAAAAAATTTTGAGTGCAAACCTGAAACCTAATATCAAAGTGTGTTTGAAAGTATTAAACGTGCCTCCAATGCGCTGATCAACGAAAAGAACACGCACGTCAAACGAGGGCAGTTGAGTGCATTCAAAGCGTCACGCGCAATAGAAACGCCTTTCTCCAGTACTCCGAAATGGCTATAAAAAGCTTTTACAAAGCGTTGTATTAAAATACACGCTTCATGTACGTACGAAACTACTCAAGCATTTCACCATCGTACAGCTTAGTGACGATGGCGCACTTGACGCGCAGGGAAATGTCGTTCTTATCGCTTCTACAGGTAGCTGAGGGAGCCTTACATGACTTCCAACATACTCGGAGCTCGCGTGGTAGAGTGCGCGGTTGAGCTGAGAAGTCCTGTCTTGACCGTGAGCAGCAGCCTGTATGGAGAATCAAGATTGGGTCGGTACTCGCCGGCTCCTCGTATGACGAGAGTCGCCTTGCAGCTGACGGCCAGGAGAAAGCCGCTCACCAATTACAGCGCCGAAAGAGACAATGTTCGCTGGACAAGTTCCGCCGCCGACATATGGGGACCCGCATCCCGGCTGCTGATGACGGGTCTCTCCCGGGCTGGAGAACGGCGTCTCCCGCATAATCATCGACCTCGCCCCTGCGCAAGCCCGTCACTCACAACAACTTGTCTTTTTACCTTTATTTATGTTTATTGCCGCCTTGCTACCGGTTCGCGGACAGCTAAACTATCTCTTTACCCTCCGGTACACTCGCGAGTCTGATTTCACCACTACCAGCTTTCCACCTCTGAATTACACCTTCAGATCATAGCCTTCGTCGCCATTAAGATGTTACTGCCTTAACTTTAGGCACGTTATCATAGTTGCGGTTTTGGTACAGTTATGCTAATGAAGGCTTTCAAGGTTTTTCGTGGCGTCCTTAAAGAGATTTGTTTGATAATTGTTCGTAAAGACAAAACATTACACGTTGTAATCACATGTCTTATTTGGTTACATATTTGCTACCCTACGTTCCGTCAACAGTCACAATTTTCGCTTTATCACTCGGGCCTTTTGGAGAAATGTAATAGCATTTTGTGCGAGTGTGCGAGCTGGTTAAAATACGGCAACGGTTATCGCTTTTTTTTTTTACAAAATTAAAAATGTTTTGCAGAACTATATTTATTGGATGCCGTTGTGTATGTAATAACGAGTTGTGCAATCGCATTACCAATGTTGTAAAATAGCAATATACCTTCTGTTGTCAGATGAAAAGTAGTAGGCCTAATTTGTTCACAGAGCAATTTTGTTGTTCCTGTTCATTTTTGTGACATTCTTGCAAGTAGTTCCCCTGATAACGTATTAAGGGCAGAAAAGAGGGTTCCTAAAATAAATTAAATTACGGATTTGTTTAGTCCAAGCGTATAACAGAGAGAACGTGTGCTGCCGCGTTAGGTATCTAAACACGTATAATTTCGAAACATTTTCCACCAAACTCGTTCCCTGCCTGGACGCCGGGTCAGGATGGTGCGACCTCACGAACGGAGCATGTAACGGGGCTGATCTGACGCCGCTAAAGGATGGGCAACCAGTGGCATGACTGATGGCATGGAGGCAGAGTCAGCAGTGTCAAGGAGGACCGACGACTAAGAAAGGTTTATTTACTGCCATACTTTTTCTATTTTTTTTTAAGTTTACACATTGAGTTAAGTTTGAAAAAGTTACGATACTAAACAAGATTTTCCAAAATTTGGTCTAAGTTTCCTTCAATGGTCAACGTTATTCGTAAGGGCCAAAACCAGGCCTATATCTCGTCTAACGTTATACAAACCCTTTAAAAAATAATTAAGTGATTTCTCGACCCCGTGATTGCTAAACTATTACTCTCTCGTGGCGAAAAGGATAATTTGTACCCAGGTACAGCTCCCGCACCAGAACCTGCAACATTTTTTACTAGCTATGTATGAAGCTAATGGCAAGGGTGATTTTTAAAAGGTTCATAAGTCACTTCCAATCGGGAATGGACTATAGACATCTCTTCGTATCTTGCCTGTTCTCACTCACAACCATTGTGACGCATATGATACTCTTAGAAGCAAGAATAGGTTCTCAAGTCCTCGAAGTTATAAGCCGTCCAAAACTCTCCACTTCACTTAGGAGAAGGAACGTTGGACATATGGATAGCTCTTAAAATCGAAGTCTTGAGAGCCCATGAAGGCGAAACGAGGTGAGTATGGAGCAGCGCCATAATGCAAGGGAGGGGGAAAAGGGCAGATCCCCGAGAAAACCCGCCGACCGGCGGCATCGTCCGGCACGACGAAATGCAATAATTTGGGAGAGACCCCGCTGGGACTCGAACCAGTTTCGCCCAGGTGAGAGGCGTGTAGTCCGGCCACTGCAGCACCGCAGCCCAGGAGCAACGTTGGCTCAATGCAGAGTGAAACCACAGGCAAACGTATGCGATTATACTTACCTTTTTTCGGGCCGGCAAATAAGCTGCGAAGAGTGCAGAGAACGCCTTAATATTAGAGGTCTGAAAAATTTGCCTATTGGAGCTGTAATTTAAAATATCGTACGTTTATGTTAATTTACAATAGGCACATACTTTTTCAACACTTCCTCGAGGAGCCTCAGCAAGTACTAAAAGAGCAGTGAAATATTGGCGCAATCACATTCTTCTGCCGTGACAACGATCAGTAGACATACAGTGTCACAGAGTGCGGATTTACACAGAGACGAAATGGCGTGGCCGTTTATTTTATGAAAGCGTATCCATTCTCTGATTGGCTCTGGAAATGGGTCTTGAGTCTGATTGGCTACTGCGTGCGGCGAACTGCCGGTTGGAGAGTAGTTTACCAGGCGCTAACGGCGTTCCAACATTTCGCTTCTCGGTGTCGCCATTTTGCTGGCGTGTGCGGCTACAGTTATAAGCGGTACAAGCGATTGTTTCGCCTCTATATTATTGAGTACACTGCGATGATGGTGTTGAAGTCTAACCTCCAGGTCACTGATCTGTCTACTTTATGACTTCTTTTGTAATATTCGTTATATTCCATTTCTGAAATCAGTCCTGGACTAGGCTGGGAGTGTAAGTCGTGATAAAGGCTGTTCACGATAAAGTGAGCACTTTCGAAATCAACTTTAGAAAAGAGTGACTGGGGGCAGTCACTCTTTTCTAAAGTTGATATATACATATATTTTAACGGGCACAATGAGTGACATGTTTCCAGTAAAGTTGGTAACGATTGGATGGAAAGTAGTTCCATATCAGAACGTCGAATAAAGAGTGATAGATAATCATTTGCGATATCTTAAATTATCTCTATAGCTTTCTGTTTTTATTAATGCATCGAAGTGTAAAAATGACCTGATTTATAAAGTATTATTTTTTTCTAATATTTTCACAGTTTCACATAACCAATGCATGAATAAAATGGCGAGACCCACGGCAATGGTAATTTTACACAACGGGGAAGAATACACAACGTACATACAAGTGGATCATAAGTAGGGATTTCAAAAGTGCTCATTTTACCGCGAACCGCTCATAGTTAGCATCTTCCCGTTGCAAGCGGTCAAACGCTGCTTGGATGAAGTTGGAGCCCTGGGGGCAGCGTGTGGAATTCTACACCGTCATGCTCCCCTCTCCCCTCTTGTATCACCGGCATCAGGTGGTGTTCGCGGGGCAGGAACCGTTAAACGACATGTGGGCCTCGTCAGATCCAGCTCCAGCTCCAGCGCCAACGGTCGCCCTCCTTGCTGACGATCTGACGATTGCTTCTCCTCTCGCTGGCGTGACAGCCGACCGTCCCTCGTCTCTTGGGGCCGGTTGCACCATCGTGGTTCGAAACTCGATCTGAGATCGTATCTAAGATCGACACAGAAAACTGTTGCACCGTTTGAGTTCAGAGCTGGACTGGAGATCGAGATGAAGTTCATTTCGAACTGCCGAAATTGGCGGTTCGAAATCTCGACCCGAGATCAGCAGCCATCGTCAACAAATTTAGTTTGAAAATACGCCAACAGATAGAACTACGTTCGATTGTTTTCTTGGGAAATTAAAACAACATTATACGCACTTGAATATTATTCAGTAAAATTCGTACAACCATCATTCACTTAAAACAGAAAAAAGATCGCATATCTAGTTCTATCTATTATGAAAAATACGCCTACTTCCATGACGTCATAATATTATGAACCAATAGCAAAATTTGTCTCATACTTAATATCGATCTCTCCAAGATCGACGAATCGGAGTTCCAGAACCATGAAACTTCTTTGGTGCAACACTTTTACATTGGAACCAAGATCAAACTGGATCCTGTCTCGGAACTAGGATCATTCGATCTCGGATCGGGGGCGATGTTGGTGCAACCGGCCCTTGGTCTCTCCACACGCACGTATGGAAGCCATAGAGGCGCTAACAGCTCTGCCCCCGACATTTTTATTTCTCTAATAAAATTTCTGCTTTGTCTACTAGTGAATTCTAAGGGCGACACATTTCGTTGTGCGTATGTCCCGCCTCTGTGCGCAGGCCATTGAACAAAGCAGAGAACTGAGAGCTGGCTTGCATTGTAGCCGTTCTGTGATTTTGTGTTAATGCTTGTAACTTTCCGCTGTCACCGTAAACTTTATTTCTGTGTAAAGTATTAAGCATGTGATCAGAGAACAGTTTCCTTTTCAAGTTCATCGTAGTTAGGTATGGTCAAGCAGTTTTGCATATCAATCTTTGTGCAGTGTTGTTTGGCGTAAAGCAAGTTCGTATAGGAGATCAATTATATGTATATTCTGTCGAACAAATAATTTGAAACATTTGATCATGAGAGCAGTTTGCTAAAGCCTGAAATGTGCAATGGTTTAAAATATAAATTATTATGTTTGTTCCAGGAATAAGGTAAACCCTTGGTTAGAGTTCATTGATTACATTGGCGGTTTTTACAACATTAATCACAATATTAGAAAAATAATATTTAGTGGAAAAATTTATTATTTCGAAAGATTAGTGTATGTACCATTTTTTTTTTTTTTTTTTTTTTTTTTCCGAAATTATTTTGGTCGACAGTGGTTGCATTTTATTTTGCTCTTTTGTGATAATATGTATAGTAATAATAAATTGAAAGTTACGTACCTATTTAATAGTAAAAAAAATAATTAATTAATCATAGTCTATCTTTATTAAGAATTTATGTTGTGTTTCTAATCCTATATGCTCAGAAAGCACAATTCGCAAAAAAGGAGGGAAAAAAACACAAGCAAGACCATTATAAGAATGAATTTTGTTGTATATTATAAAAAAATTTGCAATACTATTAAAAAATATTTGTAATAATTGATTTTATACACGTCTAGTTCAGAAACGAGTATTATCATTTTATGACTGAAATATACATGTATAAAATTAATTACTTAAAATATTTGTGACCTTGATACTTATATTATATCAACACAACCGTAGTAATTGTGATGACTGCCCTACTTGACGCAAGTTTTCTTGCAACATGTTCTTTATGAAGCAATCATAACGTATATACACTAAGATTTTGATTTACAGGATTCTCTTATTAATTGAATTTTTTAATGTTTAAATAAGTAAATTATAGCGCAATAATTCAGTGACACAAAATATAAGAATTACTCTTACATACATATGTAACATGAAACACACTTTTCTGACAATTCTGGTAGTATGTGTACTATTTTTTAAAATGAGTTCTTCATGTTGTACAGTCGAGTGCAGTCTCCACTTGTCCTTAGGGTGGTAAGATTTTCGAGTTTACACGTGTGGCAAGACTGATAGTGAATCAACTAATCAGCAGCAGTCCTGAGACTACCATCTCTGGCTATGTTGAAGTCCTCAAAACCAATGTTTGCGATACGTAGGCTGAATGAATGATTGTTTTGGGCGCAAGATATTGCAGAGCTCCACAGTGGCGTTGTCCAAAATGATAGTTCATTCTGTTACTTACACCAGTCGCAAGAAACATTTAAAGAATATAAATTGCAATGTGTCTCTATAGAAGAATTCGTTTGAACCTGTCAGTTTATTTTTTTTCCCGGCAGAAAACATATTTTTACCACGTTCGATTTTTACCAATTCGCATTCCAAACATGTTGCAATGCTATTCATGCGCTAGGAAGGAAGAAGAATTTAGGGTCAGTTCAACAAAATTACCGCAGTATACGGCAGACCAGTTGCTCCAACTGACTGTTGGCGGTTATAAAATAGTCGTAGCGAAGGATACGATCCTTCCGGGACAGCTGCTGTGTGCTGCCACTTGCAGGTGCTTCCGGCTCGAGCTTTCTTACATCGTTTAAATATCCTCCAGACAAAAAAATACCGTCCGCGCGGGAAAGTACTCGTACAGCGTTCTTGTTTGTACTCTTAGGTTACGTAACAACATACATTAGCCGTTGAAAATATTCCATAAAACATTGATGTGTTTGGAATATTTTACAGCAATTATATAAGCCTGAAACTAAAATATTCAGTGTAGTGTTTCTAACTTAACTGTGCTCGCTGGTACAAAAATAACCTGTTTCTGTAAAAATCTATGTCTTTTCGAATTATTATTGTATATTAACATTCTCGTTACTGTATGTGTTGACTGTATTAATGCTTTGAAATATTGTTGCATAGAAAATTTCGTAAAATTTGAGACGTACAACTAGGAAACTTAAAATTTGTAATAGTATAAATTGTGGAAAACCTAAAACTATGACTGTGGTAGAGGTTAAAATGGTGCTACATGTATTCTGAAATCTGTAAAAAGTACATAACTAAAATTTGTGACAAAAATTACCATTGGAATTTTTAGATTGGAAATACCAGCTAAAATCAGTTTATTAATGAAAATCAGTACGAAAGCATGCTAATGTAGCCAGAATAATTTAAGTTTATAAAAGAAATCGACAGAGAGACAGTATTTCTGAAGCTGTTATTGATATGAAGCTTAGAAATTAGCATTTGCGTGAGGAGCTTCATCGCTTTAACGCACAATGATGTAAGCTGACGTGTTATCACGAGTTAAAAGAAAAATATCAATTTTTTTCTTTTTGATATAACAAAATTATCCATGTACAAGTAAAACATTTAAGAGAGGAATTGGGGAATGAAATAGTAATATCCATTTGTATTCCCCATTCGGAAGGCATAAAGTGAGGACTTTTCCAATAATGTTATTATTAAAGCTACGCCATTTCGCGACCCAGGGATGTGGGCTTAATATTGGCGAATGTCAGGTAGTGCTTTGCTGTAATTGAGCAACTTAATACCTGCCAGATAGAGTAAACGTATAGAGACAGATTAATACTAGAAGAGAAGAGTGAGAGAAAAGAGAAAGTATCTGCAGCCTGCTGGGAATCTTAGGTGGGAGTTTCCAATAAAGTTGTTGCCGGCCATTGATACGACTTCTCTGCGGATGCCGAAGAAACTTATTCCTGAACGTACACTCCACAGTCGGCGTCGGCTGTCCACCACACGTTACACACTGCACGTTTTATAATTGATGTATTCGTTTTGCTATAGGCTATTCAAGGTAAAAAGAGCACTTTTGAAATCTCTGCTTAAGATCTACTTGCATGCACGTTATGTATTCTTCCGTCTTATGTAAGATTAACATTGTCATGGGCCTCGTCACTTTATTCATGCGTCAGTCAAGTGAAACTCTGGAATTATTAGAAAAGTAAGTATTTAACTAATCTGCTCATCTTTACACTTCGATGCATTAAAAAAACCATAAACCGAAAAAATTATTTAAGTTATCAGAAATGGTTGCTTAACACTTTTTATTCGACGTTAAGATATAAAACTACTTTCCATCTATCGTTACCAACTTTACTGGGCTCATGTCATTCAAAGCGCCCGTTAAAATATTCGCAGGGGCAGTGACTTTTTTCTAAGGTCGTTTTAAAAAGTGCTAACTTTACCGTGAACAGCCTTTAGCCTTGCGGTGGCATCGAGAACATTATATATTTCTCTTTGTATTGCTCATTCGTGTTGAGACAACCCTTCCACAGTATCATGAATGGTGGCTGATGTATATATATATATATATATATATATATATATATATATATATATATATATATATATATATATTTTATATATATATATTGAAAAGGAGTCGTACAAATATGTATTTAAATTTGTGTAAGCTTTTTTTAGAAAAAAACTTTTCTTACAATGTATTATTTCAGTTTCCGTAAACGTATTAAGCTACATGTACATTCTTTCTAATTGGAAAAAAAAGGAGGAGGGAGGAAGTAACAACCCCAAATGTAAATAATGTTACACACACACACATATATATATATATATATATATATATATATAATGACGTATATTCCAATATTTCTCTACGTATGAGTTTGTCTGTGCAACATAACCTAATGGACGTTATTTAGTAACATCACTCAACATTCGTTCAGACTCCAAATCAAGTTCTGATAATGTTTCTCGTCTTTCTTATTCCGTTTCTCCTCAAAATCTTATATATATATATATATACATATATATATATGTCAAAATTATTTGTTGAAATAATTGTCCAAACGTTATGTGTGATCATACGTACCGAAAAAGTGTGGTTTGGTTTGGGAAAGGCATGTCTTAAGTGCAGTGTTCATCTAGAAAAAGTTGGATTTACCGAGCCAGGCAAACTATTTTCCGACCAATGTGGGTGCATCAGTGCTTGTACGTTTAAAGGCAATTAGCTTTCAAGACGCGCCAGGACAACAAGCGATGTATACAAGTGTTAACCGACAATTGTGTGCAGACAGCCCCAATTCGATTCTGGGAGAACGGCAATTAGTGTTTGTTTAGGATGAGTTATCGGCGTCGTAAACAACGGCAATGTTGGGAAACCACTTACTCCTCTCGAGATCACTACATGTTAGTGCAACAACGAACCATAGGAGGGAGCGATCGAGAAAGATATAGAGCGCTGTGGGTCAGTTATACTGCGATGACTTATGCAAGATATAAACATTAACTTTCGTGGCTAAAATGCATGTGCTTAAAATTAATTATTAGAATTATTTGTAAACATTATTGCTATTTTTTATTACATACAGCAAAATAAATTATTAAAATCTTGCTTGATGAAGGGATAGGGCGGGTTAGCAAATTTGCTTTATGAAGCATTGAAATTGGAAACACCCTTAAATTTTTTTTTTAAGTGTACTCTTAACTATTATACATATATTTATTACATCGAAATAAGTAAGTTCTAGCAAAATATTTTACAGTGTTACAAAATACGTTCATTCTTCTTTCATGTGCAAAAGAAACACATAGTAAAAATGTCCGAGCTTGTTACAAACAATTATCTGGAAGCGACATAGTTGAAAAGAATGTTCTTGTAGCATTGTAGTTGAAACATTCTATATTTACTACACATTATGTTTTCGAAAACATACAAACTGTTTATGTAGCTCAATATTTATAACAAACTTGATGTCTACATTATCTGCTTAGTTATAGCTCAATATTGGTTTCGCACATTTCCTGCAAAGATTTTGACAAATATAATAGTGTTACAAGAATATATGTGAAAACCAGTTGCCAAAGATTTCCTTGTGTAAATAAAGAAATTTTTCACAGTGCTTATATCGTGAATTTCTGACAATTTTGCTAATGTGTGCACTACTTTCTGACGAGTTCAGCATATTATGCAATCGGGTGCAGTGTTTAGTACGAATCAGCGCTGGTAAACATGCATTTGTCTGCGTGAATACCTGGCGGTGTTACTATCTTCGACAACATAAAATATACTTGTTAAATGTATGTACCAGGGAATTTAATATTAGTTTATACATTACTTGGTGGGTTTATTAGGAAACTAATATTGCTATGAGACTTTTTACCAACAAAGTTTTATTCTCTCTTGTACCTGCTTTATTCTCATGGAGGTCTTTGGTATTCTTAAGCCCATAGAGAGATTTGTCAGGCGAATGGTTACATTTATACTGAGATCGCACAGACGAGGAGTGAACCTATGGACATTTGCACTCACGCAATTCACCGTGATTTATTTTATTAAACTCTTATATTGCCCAGTTTACCAATAAGTGGCGTGTTTTACCATCGTCAAAGATGTTTCTGTGAATTATAATGATTTTTTTTTTTCGGGTTTTTAATTTGAAAAACCTAGCTTAAAAATGGTTGCTTCCAAAAAATCCAAGAAAATTAGTGAAATTCACTGTGCAATCTTGTGTTAACTTTTATTCAGTGGAGTCCTTTCTTGTAAAAATATGATACAGTCATGTGAATGCAGAAAAATTCCGCTGAAGATTACAATAACTCTTATATAAATTTGGTCTTCAAAATTTGCATCAGCACACGAAAATATAAATTATTGGATCATTTCGTTAGCAAGATAAAAATGTATCTCATATGTTTGTATGAATCCCATTACACAGAATGTAGTATTAAGTGCAACAATTTATTTGCCCGATAACGTTGTTTTTGTTGGTTTACTATTTGCTAAATACGCTATACGATTATTTTCTCTGTACATGGGATTCGTAGCAAATTAGTTGCCAAAGTTATTTTTGTAATTCCACAAATATCAGAGTCAGTTTCACAAAACCTCAGTAGGTGTGGAATGAGTAAAACTAATGTTGAATTTTAACAAGCTAGTGTTGCAGACTTCCAAGTTTACTACAAATATTAAGCTACACAAACAATTTTTTTTAAATGTTTTATAAAATAATATGTTGTAAATATATAACAATTCTAATGTAGTGTTGCAAGGAGATATTTGACAACTGCATTGCATCCAAAGAAGAAACGAGTACAGAAATATTTTACTGTGTTTTTGGTAACTAACATAAGGTTCCTGTTTCACTCCTAAGTGTATCCTTCTGCGAAATGTAAAAAATAACCCGGATGATAAGTTCTGATTTGCAACAACCGAAACTATGAATTTAAGTAGGTAAGAAAGTGTCAATCATTTTTCGTTATTTGCTATAAATATCACTGCACACTTCAGCCAATATCTGCGTAGAAGGTATGCAATTATAAGGTGGTATTTGTCTGCTGGAGGTTGGTATCAGGTGTGTAGGGATAACTGAGAAGCGGTTGTGTGATGGGTGACGGGACGGGGGGGAGTAACTGGGCGAGTACGTAACCTCGCGGGCCGGCAGGGCGTTTCCCACGGGCCGCCGGGACAACCGCGGAGCCACGACACCGGAACGAGTTCAAGGACTGCAATAAGGATCTCTCTCCCTCTCCCGCCAGGTCGCGCCTGCCTCCTGTGTGAAAAAGCTCGCCGGCCGGCGGGCAATTACAACCCGTATCGCCCGACCATCTGGGGAATAAACACCCCCCCCCCCCCCCAAGGCATACATGTACACGCGCGCGCAAAGCAGCAGCGGCAGTGCATACTACGCCACAGACTAGACAAGTACGCAGCACGCACGAACTGGCTGCCGCCAACATGTTGCTGGCAGGTGACGTCATTCTGGCGACGTGTACGCCACAAGTTCGCAGTACAACCGACTGTTCCACCTCTGTAATTTTTAGTGCTCTGTGCTTTGGGGAATTTCTTCCTAAACTCTAATGAAGCTGGTATAGGCCATTCACAGATACTTCACACTTTTCTGAAACCTTGCTAAAGTTCTACTTCTAGGATATTACTCCGCCTCATGCAAACAAACCCTAAACGCGTCTAGAAAATTACTCCATAGGGACAGCGCATCTCATTCGTGAGCATTCTGTGTAATATAATTTTGTATAAGAACTGTGTCTTACTAGGCATTGCCAAAAAAACCTATTTTCTCTCTATTATGTATAAATTATAAATGAAATATAATTTATAGATAAAAAATACGTGAAAGTTAAATTCAACCAGAAATAAGGTACTTTTGTGTTAACACATGTACAAAGGATTGTGATACAGGGGATATTTAGGGAACATTGGGCAAGTTTTCAAAGGTTTGATTTTAAAAGTTTGAAGAATCCGCGAATAGACTATACTAACAAATAGCGATGTGAGATATTTAGATGTGTTAGTTCTCTGCGGTGGCTCAGCCGTTGGGTGACTATTTCTTCCATGGAAACAAAGCAGACTTTAAATCCAAGACAACAGTGGTTTCAAATCCGGGGCATTTCTGGATGTAGTAAACTTGTTGTTCACTTTGCAAGGCGCCTCCCCCCCCCCCCTTCCTGATTCGTCTACACATATGAAACGTGAAAGTGAACATGCCACAGTAAAAAACAAGAAAAATCCCAATTTTCAAGTTTTCACTTCGCGGATCCCCACTGGATCTTCGGAAGCACGCTGTTTAAGGCGCTCTTCTTGCTACTACATTAATTCTATGTCGTTGTTATCAGAGAGAACCTGTCAGTTTTAGATACGGTTTTTCATTTCTTTGACTCACCTCTATAGAATTATGTTAGAATAGGGTAGAGCACAAGAAAACAGGCCAATTCGCGCTATAGGCAAGTAGGCTGTAGCTGTTAAGACTGTAGTAAAGTACATTTTGTGGTAGAGGCGTGTTGCATGAATATTTATAAAGATTTCCTGGTTGTGCTGTTACTCTTAAGATAACTGCAACTTGCGGAACCGTGGTGTTTGCTAAGTGAGGATTTTCAGAAGCAACGTGTTCGCCGGCAGACATTTTCTTTGTAATACGTTCCTTGTAGTTATACAGGCGTTGGGAGAGCCATTTTTGGGGACATGGGTTTAACTTATATTCAATCTATGGTATAGGCTATTCGCGGTAAAGTGAGTACTTTTGAAAGCCCACTCATTTGGTATAACAGTCAATAAATATATTTTATTTTAGTCTTAGACAATTATTTTTGAGTACTGTTAACTATACACGCTGTGTTTATTAGTTCCATGGCAATATTTGTTTTAATAGGTGGTTAAAGGTTAAAAAAAAAAACTGGCTGAAAGAAAAAAGTAACTAAGGCCTCAAAAGTGCTAACTTTACCGTGAACAGCCTTTTGCAACACGACTGAGTGATTTTGGCGAAGCTGTTTTCACCGGTTCCTAGTCGAGTGACACTAATGTGATGCAATGTTCTCAGGTTCAACTTCAAACTACTGACGTAAGAAATTCCGGTGTTTAATTGAATTTTCAAAATTCGAACGCGTAGCATCAAGTTCAACGTCGTTCAACGTCACCGTTTAAGGTTGTGCAAGGATAATTAACGGCCGGTAGTAAGTTGAGGTTGCAATGTGGAATGTTGATGACGCAAACTTCAGCGACTGGTGGGCACAACAATATCTTGTAAATGCGAATACGTTCCGTGCAGAACACTGCATAGGCGTCCTTGCTGAAACCCACTTTCCTTAACGCTGCTATCATTGTTCATTTTTTGTACGATGGGAACTTACGTCAGAAAAGGCACCTATTCAAAAGAAAATAATAGAAATATTCCGAGAAAATCAAAAAGTTTAGGTAAACTAAGTATGTTACTAAAAGGAAGCAGGAAACGACATAATCAGCATATGAAATGGATACCAATTCACAAATTGTGATCGCAGTGTGTCGCAAATCGCGAAATTAAATTAAAAACTGTTGTAAGAACATTCGTATTGTAGAGGGTATGTTAGTTTTTACTTTGTGGATCCCACTAGGAGTTTCAGAGGTAGACTGTTTAAGGCGTTCGTCATGAAAATGCATTGTTATTATGACGTTGATCTCGAATAGTGCATATTAGTTTGGGAAACAATTTTTATTTTCCTTTGCTATCCTTTACGGAACTACATAATTCTCCTGAGCCTGCTGCAGTGTATTTTAATAATACTGAGCCTGCTGCAGTGTATCTTAATAATACTGATGTAAATAACAATATGTGTTGGAAGGGCATTTTCTGTGCATGAAGACACGTCATCACAGACACGCTGTATTGGATAAGCGCATGTTATGTATTCACGCAGGAAGTTTAAATCTGAACATGATGGCCATTAATTACGATTGTTTCCACAGTGTTTGGTCACGTGCAGCTTGTATACAATACAAGAATAAATTGTTGTCCGATCAATAACACACTTGTGTGCACTTCTCGAAATCTGGAAATCATTTACAGACATTCGAACCCAGCTGGCCAGAATGTTCAACATGGCACTTGGCGGCTGCTTGTCGACTCTAGGAAGACATACAGCGTACAGGGTTTAGATACGGCTACAATGATTTATTATGTGTAGCTGTCCCAAGCTCGTTCAGAGTGTCATCTACTGACCGGTTTCCACTGGAAGAACGGTACACCCAGCTTCATATTAGCCTACTTCGCTGTGTACCGGAAGGTTACCTTACTGTCTGTGTTTCTGTGTGTCATATTAAAATGTATTTAATTATACCATAGAATTTCAGAAATTAGGATTTTATTTTCGTAATCTATTAACGAAATCTTAGCACTCCATCCTTAAATTAGTAAAATCGCAATGCCTCACAGAAAAATATGTAGGTATAGTCTATTCGCAGTTTATTTAAACTTCTTTAACGTAACCTTTGAAAAATTCTCCCATGTATGTCGTGTTTGATAATTCCCTAAATGTGCCATGTGTCACTGGCGTTTTATACTTCTGTTAATATAAAAGTAAATTATATTTATTATATTACACTTTTGCTTATATTTTACCTATAATTAATAATATTTCACTCATAATTAATATTAATTAAATACTGTGAGCAAAAAGTGGGTTGGTAATGGCTAGCAATTCTTACAATTCTTATACAGAAATTACAGTGTGTGCGCACGAATGCAGTGCGTTGTCGTCCCTTTGGAGTCATTTTGTAGACTTGGTTACGCTTTGTTTGCATGAGGCGGAGGAATATCCTGGAAGCAGGGCTTCAGAAAAGTGGGAAGTAACCGTGAATGGACTTTATCGAGTCAAGAAATTATAATGAAAGTAATTGTTGAATTTTCTTCTGCTTCATAAAAAAAAAAATAATAATCTGTTCTGTCTGTTGAGCTAATTATTATTTCTGTTCTGCCATTCCAAGAATCCCGATATGTCTTTTAAGAAGTAAGTATTGACAGTTTCAGGAAACAGTTTTATGGTAAACGAAATTTGGATAACATTTCATTAGTAATTAGTTGAGAATAAATTTCGGGGGAATGTAAACTTAATATTTATATTTAAAAGAATACTTTTCCTTGATTTTATTGCGTCAGTATTCCTAAATGAACAAGTTTAGTTTGATTTGGCATGACAGCATCTTTAAAACAAGCGTGTTTCTGGGAAAAACAGACCGGATACCAATTAAATATATGTAGACTAAGTATGAGTATTTAATTTTCAGTATTTGTGTATAGAATGATTCCAATTCTTTAACGAGAATGCCTCTAAGTTTCCTCGCAAATGAAACAAAACGAAGACCCGCAGAGAAACCCATTATAGACGAGAAGCTCATCCGCATTTCATTTCAAAGGCAATTTTCTGTTTGAAATTTTTAAAGCGACCTCAATTACTCAGGTTTGTAAACTAGATTTCTTGAGCGAAAAGTTACCATCGCCATTAAAAAAAAAAAAGCATTTGAGGCCATCACGCAGTTAAAATTCGTTTTCACGTGGTTATTAATCTTCGAGCCATTTTTACGTTTCGGAGAGCGTGTGCTGCCGGAGATACTGGAATAACGAACTACTCTGCGCTAATAGTTACGTTTCTCTTTTCAAACTGCGCTTCGAACGATTTCAACGTTTAATTCCCGCTGTAATTTCCCCACTGATCAGAACTATCGCTGGGACGCAGGTGATCTGGGTTCGAAACTCGGTCGAACTTGTAAATTTTTTTGTATCGGCCCAAACTGTTTAATGGACGTGTAGCCAAACAAATCTTTAGTTGCACCAACCAAATCTTACAGCTTGGGGCAACCAAATGAGAACAACAAAATAATTTGGTTTCTGCAACAAAATATTTTACTGCTCCTATACAAACAAATAATTAGTTTGCACGAAACAAATCTTGTTTGATTCAACAAAACCTCTTTCTCAGTGTAGTGAACAGCGATAACCCTGTAAAATGAAAGCACTATATTTAAATTTTAAAGCATGCATGAGAACTAGATTTACAGCTTGCAAACCTTGCAAAGCAGTTTACGTGTGTCAAATATGCGAGTGTCAACCGTAATTCAACACAATTTTTCTTTCCGCAACATAAACACCACCTTAATAATGACAGTATAGTAAGGAGATAACATCGTAACCAAACAACTTCATATTACATTTACTTTAATAGATTAACAGTATATTACATTAACAGCAACATTAGTTTTTGATGGCTCACAGACAGCAAAAAATTACTGTGGCAGTGTAATTAATACTGCAGGCACAACTTTTATGCGTGTGCACTTCTTGTGAGAATTGAATCTATGCCATAGCAGATAAACTTACTGTTTCGTTAAGTTGCGGTTAGCACTGATATTAGCAATTGGTTTTGAAGGGGAAAGGGTATGAGTTTCTGCGCTGGTCGTTGCGATATTTGTCTCGGTACGGATTTCGTCAGCTCTGTGCTTCGACGCTATCCCGCTTCGCAACTCCGCGTCACTTCTCCGTTTAGGCACGAGTCAATCTAAAGTGTTTAAACGAGCCGTCACGTACGTCCCCATTCACTTTTGTCTAAGATAATACTATCACCTGATGTTATGAAATGAATGGCCTGAAAGGAGGAAAACATTCAGTTCCGTAGAGTTAGGAAAAAAAACTTCCATTGGTTTTGATAGAGGGGCCTATTCTCTTAAAACGTACAGCTGGAGTTGCAAAATTATCAGGCTTTAGTCACAATCGTTTAAAGAAGTTTGACTGAACTGTCGTATTTTAGGTAAAATGGCGACGCTGTCCACATCTCCAGTTTCGTTTATCATTTCCAGTAGCCGTGATTGTCGCTCAGAATTCTGCTTCGTGTAACAGTTTAATGTTTATTTCAATATGCTATTTTCTGAAAGTAACGAAACCATTTGCGCTTGCTTATCATTATCAGCTGTAATTAAATAGCCAATTTCCTTGTACATAACCCAGTGTTTTAAATAAATACATGCCCTAATAGTCTTTGTTTCATGTTCCCGACGATTGTGAGCTTTTTCAGCCTCGATTTAGGCCTTAAACAAGATTTTCGAAGGAAAAAATATAAACTATTGCCTACTATTTTCCCCTTTTTAATTTATTATTTAATTTTTTTGAAGGTGGTTAACACAATTAATTTTAAACTAGTTCGTACTAAATCAAATAGAGGCCTAAAAAAAACACAACTGCTGTTGCAACAGGTATGGGTTTCATATAATTAGACTTGCGCTGTTTTCTTTTAAATAAGTTATATACGTGAGATCTCCGTATGCATTGTCCATAACAATGCGGAATTTCCTCGTATAGTTACTGGGAGTGCTCCTTGTTTTCGGAAGAATAGTGTCCTGCGTTGTGAACACGTAACGACCAAACAAGGCATTGTTCGGCACAAGTTGCCTCTTCACTGGTAAACTCCTCTGAGTTTTTAATAAAAAAACCTCTACGCATGTGCGTTAATTTAACTCTCCTTCTCCCCCCCCCCCTTTTTTTTTCTGCCACGCTCTATCTATCTCGCCTTCTCTCTATGTCTGCTTTGAACAAACATGCTGCTTCTTATCCGCATCTTGAAGTTAAAGAAAGGCAGTTGATTGAATCGCGCAGTTGAGAAAAAAACCGAAAACTCAAAAGGCAATCACTTTTTTTTATCATATCGCATTACTGGGGACAAGGCAGATCTTTTGGCATGGAAAATAACACTGTCACTCTGGTATTTACGGGAGAAACAGTGTATGTTAACTGACATGATTCACAGAAAGGCAGTTTAATCAATGACTTCGTTCGTTTCTCCATCACATACCCTAGATCCTATTACTTAGTTCTTTACCCAATGTCATGTAGCAGCGTATAACGTGTTAGATAGCAATTTGCTTTTAAGATATTGGTTCCACTACACTGTGTGCATTTAATATAACCATTGTATCAGTGTTACTGGTTGATCGTCATTACAATTTATGTGTTCGCTTTACTTCGATAATATTTACTAATGTGTCCGTTTTTTGTAGCTCTAAAAATAGAGATCAAACGAATCTTACAATCTTTAAGTCATAAACAGGAGGCCAAGTAAAAAGAGTGTAGTGAATTAATTGCAGGGTGTTTTCGAAAGCCACTAAAGTAGAAAGCTCTTGCCGGAAAGTAAATAAAATACTGACATAAAGATATCAGATTTTAATTAATGATAATGCAATGCGTACTGTTATGAAACTATTGATTGTACTCTGCTTTGCACAACCGCTCTTAACTTGCCCATATATGTAAATAATATTATAGGTTGTTCATGGTAGAGTGAGCACTTTTGAAAGCAGTCTCATTTGGAATAATAGTCAATAAATATATTTTATTTTAGCCTTAGACATTAACTTCCGTGTGCGTTGTAATATACACACTGTAGTTAATTACTTATATGTCTGTATTTATCTGAAAAGGTGATTAAGGGGTACAAAATTACTGAAAGAAAAAAGTAACTAGGGGCTCAAAAGTGCTCACTTTACCATGAACAGCCTATAATATAACGATCTATAATTTAAAGAATGCACATAGAAGCCTTCAGATCGTTAGTTAGAGATCACGAATATCTAAAAGAGCACTTCCTTTCCAAGTTTCTTGTCCCAACAAACGACACAGAAGAGGAGAATAGCAAAACAACAACCGGCAAATATTATATTTTCTGTTATGAAGAATCACAATAGAGAGAAGATACGTTGCATAACATTTTACTTATCACACTATAAGTCAAAGGCGACATTTTCGAACCAGAGCTTTTTTTTCCCAAATGTTAAATACTCACAGGCGACATACCAATCATCAAAATTACGTTTAAAATTTCCGGAACTGCCTCAAAACTGATATCACACCTCAGTCAATCATTTTCCTCACAAGTCGAGAATTAAGGAGGGAGTGGAATAAGTAAAAGTCGCGGATTCTCGCCTTGCTATTGCACAGATACGCGGAATGCTCTTTTTATGGAAAGTCGAAGTTGAAAGGGGGAGGGGGGGGGGGGAAAGAGCGATAGTGGTAAAAATAAATTTTATACAGGGTCTATTTTATTGATATAAATTTTTTTCTTACCGATTTCGTAGATTTATTCTTGCAGAAAATGTGGAGAGTAAAGTTATCGGGGTCGATGAACACTGAACGCGTTGCGAATGGACCTGGAGGATGCCGGGCGAACTTTACTTATAGGCTGTTCACGGTAAAGTGAGCACTTTTGAGGCCCTGGTTACTTTTTTCTTTGAGGCATTTCTTATTCTTTAGCCATCTTTTTAAATAAATATTGCCATGTAAGTAATAAACATAGTGTATATATTCCACTGCACTCGGAAGTTAACGTCCGAGACTAAAATGAAATATATTTATTGACTAGTATTCCAAGTGAGAGGGCTTTCAAAAGTGCTCACTTTAACGTGAATGGCCTATACCCGAGTGTGTTGTGTCGGCAGTGAGAGTTGGTGGAGTCATTTAAACGGTCTGTTCAGCTTCAACAATCAGTTTTAATCGATAGGTCGTCACCAACTCATTTTGGACAATAACATGCTTCCCTCAATGTGCCAATCTGTTTCGGATAGGACCTTTCCCGTATCAGCCCTTAAACACGTTCCGTTGCGTCGTGGTTAAAAGACTATCAGGTGGGACTGTGAACAATGTGAAAAAATGCTGGCAGATGTATACAAGGACTTAGTAAAGAACCTATCCCACATGGTTGATACTGTAATAACAGTAAAGGAAGACCGGACCCTATTACGCACATAGCTGGTACCTTTGTGACCAACAGCAATGAGTGCCCCGTGACTTGTCGCCACGTCATGTATACGGGATGTTTAAGTAAAAGTATGGAAAAATGAAGCTGGTATTTAGGGGCCGTACCATGGAATGTTTTGAGTTTGGGAACGTGTGGTCCGCGAAGCAAGCGGAAGGAGATATGGGCGCAAACATGTCTGACACGAATACAGGTCTTCGTATTGGTTACGTGGATTATTGACATTGCGTGTGTATACTGTTAAAAGGAAGGTAGTATTGTACAGGACCACTGCATTGTCGGACCGGCGTTAACTTAACAGTTTGTGGTTAACAAGTGTTGCTCAAAGTGAGAGCCACCAACCTCAGCACAAGCGTGTCAATGGCGTACGAGTTGCTGCCCCATCCGTTCAAATATCCCATGAGTTTTGAGCTTGTCGTTGATACATGCACGTCTGTGATAATGTACGGATGGCAGAGCCACCTTGCGGACCATAGATGAACTTCACATAATACATGGGTCGCACACAAGTTCACGCCCATATATTTCCTTCGCTGGCCTCGTTTCGTGATTTGATCCCTATTCCTAGTATCATTTTTGCACGCTTTTACTGACACATTATGTATGTGACTCAACAAAACGCGCGGCTTAGACCACAGAGTAGATAACTATTCAGACACGGAATGGTGTGGCGCTTCCTTTGATGTGTATTCGTAGACATTCTCTGATTGGCGGCACGATGTCCTGGGAAAGGCCTTGTGTCTCATCGCCTAATGCATGCTGCAGAAAGTTCCCTATTGGCTGTGTTTTCGTCTGGCGAGAAGGTTGCCAGCCACTGATTGGCGAACGGCCTTCCAATGTTTTGCAGGCGTATGTGTCGCTGGAGTTCGCGTTATGGCTGTTTTATTTCTGTAATCATAAGTACTCTTTGTGCTTAGACTGCATACTGTCAGACCCACTTTAATTTACGGTTTCAGATGTTGCACTCAATAATTGTTATGATCCGTGATGTACTTTAAGTCGACACAACACTTTTTTCGTTGTTACAGCCAATGAGATGTAAGCTATATTTTCGGCTACAGTTATATGAACATAGATCATGGAAACTGTTGCGAATCATTTACCCACAGGTAAGATCATTGGTCATTGTCTCATTGAGCTTCGAAGTGTGCAGTACAGACCAAATATTATCCTCACGTGCGTAATGTGCACAATTGTGTACACTGGGTCAGAATGGGCTAATACAAGAAATACAATATTTTTTGGCTCGTGACAAGAAGTTTCGTAATTAGCTAAAAAAGTACTATTGCCTTTGATTTCGTGCAGAATCACTTCCGAATACGTTGGTTCCCCCGGCATTCGAACCTCTGATTACTAGTAAGGTCTAGTAGCTGCTGTCTGACTCCACCGCTTGTCTTTGTGCACTAGTACAATACAATTAGCAAAATGCTAAATGACATAGTATTGTGACGTAATGCGTATTAGAAAGTGGCGGCAGTACGCAAACTGTGTTAACTTTTCATTGGAATTATAATTATGGAAAAGATTTTCTTGGCAAATACGAAGGAAGAACGGTGATACGGTTAGTGGAGCACGTAAGCAGTATAGAGTGCTCTCTTGGTTGGTAAATAAAGGCGCGGCTTGTTTTCTGGTTTCGAGCCCCCGCCAGCTGCGATGCCAGCTTCCACTCGCAGCGACTGCCCGAGGGGATTCGCTATACGAGCCACTTATTTCTGTTTACTTTTCACTTGCGAGGCAGCAGTCTACCTGCACCTTCCTGCTGTAAGTGGCAGGTGCTGGCTGTCGCTCAAGGTTGAAATGTCTCCACACTGATAATTAAAGCATTTACAAAGCAAGGTGAAACGTGCTGGAGCCAACTTCTGGCCCCTGCGAAAATGAAGAAACCAACACATTTGTGTCCTTTCAAGGAAACTCTAGAAAGGTACAGGTGACGCAATAATAACAATGTTGCATAACATAAGACCTGCCCTTTTGGCGCCGCAATATCAGGTATAAGGTATTATTCTCTGCTGGGGTCGATTTACACTGAGGTTAACATGAAGCTCCTTGCATTAACTTTGTGTTGTCGTAATGTTCAGGTATAGATCGCTCAGCAAAGTTTCCACGTTGAATTAAGGAGAAACTTCCCTCGCCATATTGGGTTTTTGGTTATTTTAGTTTTGCATGTTTTGGAAAAGAAAATTGACGCTACACAGCAGTAGAGATATAACGACTAAGATACAAACTCGTATTTCTCACAAAATTAATTTTGCAAAATATTGGCAAAATTAAAATTGTCATGAAATTATGATCTCGTGGTTTCCTTGTCTTTTCTGTACTACATTATAAGGTCAATATCCATTTGGATTTAGAGGTACTTTCAGAATGTTCTTTTTTTAAAAGTATACATTCAGGATTAAAAAACCAGTAATCCGATATGGAGGAGGAAGGTTCCCCGTTACAGTGATGTAAATTACTGTTTCCGTGCGAGAAGTTTAACTGACTTCAACATAACGTTAAGTTAACGTAGTGTCAGCCAATCAGCTTAAATAAAATATTTTTTCGTTTTTGTTTTTCTGCTTTTATTTCTTATCTTTTAAACTTCTGTGTACATTATAAATTTCGTTAATGGTATATAATTGCAATTGAAGTTCAAGCTATAATTCTGTATGTGCATACTGGAACGATAAATAAAATAACTTCCGGAAAATTCGAATTGAAAAATAATCTTTGAATGTGAACAGGTGTCTATGTAATTACTGGCACATATACGCAAATGTTTGAAATATTATTAAGAGTAATTTTTAGTATGTTCATTTACTATTTGTATATGATAACATGCACGTGCATATAAAAGACTTTTCAAAATCCCAGGTACTGTGTATTTGGTAGCAATGCATGACGACTTATAATTAAAAGACGAGCGATATTAAACTCCAATGTGTACACGGCTACGGTTTCACAAAAATGTTTGGCCTACAGTTAACATTACAAACCCCATTATGTTCAATACAATATAAATAAGTCTCAAAGCTAAATCACTGCTCACAAATAGTGAAATATTACTCACTGAATGTCCATTTATATGATTTTTCCCGTTAACAGGGAGTGGGATATAAATTATTTCCAAATACGTGAATTGAATTGTACAGATCTTGGAAGTAAACATAGAAAAACAAAAAAAAAAGTAATCCTAGATGGCAGTTTTTGCCAACTAATTGAGCAACTATTTCACAATATTTGGTGCATTTGCTTCGCAAAACACCTTGCGTTGAGATAACATATAAAAATTTACAGTCAGAAACAGCTCGGCATAAATACATCGTTCTGGTAAAATATTTGCTCTCATAGATAGTAAAAAAAAAATCCAAAGGATTTTCCTTTATTCGTTTTTCTTAACTGGCTTCCATAAAACCGTTACATCAGATTAAATTCCATATCGGATATTTATGCCCCATTCCTCCTGTAGTCATGAATAAATGTATAATTTTAGACGTTGCAACGACCTAGTATTTCGTTGGAGACTGTGTTGGTATCGGAATAACTCTCTGTCGCATATCGGGAGCAATAAAAAAAAAGTGTTGATACTTGACGTTAGTGGCAGCAGTTGTTATCAGACTGCGGAGTGTAATGTTAACAAGAGGTGAATCTCCCTTCGTTAGATGCCGTGCACAGTGCCGACCCATAGTCTGAGTACGAGGTAGAGCGATCACGCTGGCTGCTCAACACCAGTCTCCGCGTCCCGCCGCTGACCTGCTCAACACGACTGTCGTAAACAACTTGGGTAGCATTTGAGACAACTACAATGTTCGAACTTCGAGATGTTTGAGTATTTCTGCTAGCCAATTTGTAATCCAGTTCGATTAAACTCAAATAGGTAAAATTATTTTATTCATATACAATTTTTTTTTTTAATTAGGATATAAACAATCACGTTCATCAGTGTTGACCATGCGACTTTGACAGTTGTGCTGGTGTGGAGTAGGCCAATGTTGGGTACATGCGCAGAAGACGAAGGACATGTGTACCTCGTCTTTAGTCTCAATGATTAAACCCGCAATCTGTGCGACGTCCCAGATATACGACACTGACAGCGAAAATGTTAATTGATCATTTCTGAAAATCCTGTGTATAAAATTTCCTACCACCACTTTTAATTTATTCGGCGTGTAAATTTAACATTGCCACGGATCCAATAATTTTACTTATATTTCGATCAAGTGTAACTTTGGCAAGTTTTAAACTCGTAAATCGGTTACTAACATTTTAGTTCTTACGCTTATGTGACGGAAATAGATACAAATTAATAAAAAACTTGATAACTTGGGGGTGCAGAAATCTAAACGCTGTGGAACTACTTCTTTGCCTCATTGAAAACATAACTAAGATGAAAAGTCAAAAGTTGATCGGAAGATATTTTTTTTTTCAAAAGTGCTCAGCGAACCGCGAATTAACTATAATAAGCTGATACTGGTTTTGTACAAAATCGCCTAATAATGACATTCACCTGGTTCCGTGCCCTAGTAAAGTGCATATACGTCGTGATATCACTTTTATACTGTTCAAATTAACAACAAGGACACGAGAGCACCGTCACTGCACATGATGACACGACGTAGGTATATGCTGTTCATTGTAAAATGAGCACTTTTGAAAGCCCTGCTTGAGATCTACTTGGATGCATGTTGTGTATTTTTCCGTTTTATGTAAAATTTATATTGCCATGGGCCTCATCACGTTATCCATTCGTCGGTCATGTGAAACTGTAAAATTATTAGAAAAGTAAAAATTTTACAAATATGCTCTAGTTTTTACACTCCGATGCATTAAAAAAAACAAAGCGTGAAAGAAGTATTTTAAGTTGTCACAAATGGTCACATAACACCTTTTATATGACTTTAAGATATGAAACTACTTTCCATCCGTCGTTATCAACTTTACTGGGCCCATGCCACTCAGTGCGCCCATTAAAATATATGCAGGTAGGAGCAGTGACTTTTTTCTGGGTGTTTTCAAGCTCACTTTATCGTGAACAGCCTTTAACGAGTTGTACTTTGCGCAGAACGGGGAGCTCTTATTTCTGAAGCCCTAGTTTTTTTGTTGGAGGGGGGAGGGGGGCGGAAGTGGGCGTGTCCGACGAGAGACTGGCAGGCCGACGTAACGACCAATTGAAATTACACGGCGGCGGGCGTGTGTTGCAGGCGCGTATCTGCAGGAAAGATGGTCGAGGCGAAAGGATATGAGCGGCCCGCTCATTAGCGTGCTGTGGAGAGACAGAGAGAGAGAGAGAGAGAGATAGAGAGAGAAGAGAGAGAGAGAGGTCATCCCCGGCCAGCCCGCTGTGGGAACTGCGTCCCCAACCTCCTCCCCTACCCCTCCCCCCTCCATCACGCCACAGAACACTTGTCAATACAGAGGTGAAACAGCCGCTTTATCCGCCGACTCCAACAGACTCAATACGAACAGCACAGATCGCAAGATTCGGCTCGCTGGGGAACGATCTCGTCTGTGTTCAGTGCACTCCGGAGAGAGTTGAGTACGACTGTCTTGTGTTTCGTTGTTGCACCGCAGATGTCGGAGTTTGATGACGTCACAGCGGTGAAAATAGCTATATGTGACTACAGACCTACGTTTTGTGTGGCCAACATCGCAACTATCGTGAGCGGTTCACCACCAGAAGACACGATTGCCCGGGGAGAGCTGAAGGGCAAACACTGCGCGTTAATATGATGTAAAACACTTTGAATTATTCTCAAGACATATATAATTATATAGTTGCAGCAGTCTTTGTAGGTTATTGACGGGTGCCAGCGCGTGTCCACTTGACCGCTCCTCTGTTCCAGCTCGCTTACGTCACTGCTCACCGCACCTGTCGCTTCCATGTTGGTTTCTTCCACCGGAACAATAACTGAGCCTTTTCCTTCTTTGGGAGAATCGCTCTTGACCTTGGTACTAATTGCAACTGTTTCACGATCATTCTCCCCACTCTTGACCTTGGTACTAATTGCAACTGTTTCACGACCATTCTCCCCACTCTTGACCTTGGTACTAATTGCAACTGTTTCACGATCATTCTCCCCACTCTTGACCTTGGTACTAATTGCAACTGTTTCACGACCATTCTCCCCACTCTTGACCTTGGTACTAATTGCAACTGTTTCACGACCATTCTCCCCACTCTTACCTTGGTACTAATTGCAACTGTTTCACGACCATTCTCCCCACTCTTGACCTTGGTACTAATTGCAACTGTTTCACGACCATTCTCCCCACTCTTGACCTTGGTACTAATTGCAACTGTTTCACGACCATTCTCCCCACTCTTGACCTTGGTACTAATTGCAACTGTTTCACGACCATTCTCCCCACTCTTGACCTTGGTACTAATTGCAACTGTTTCACGACCATTCTCCCCACTCTTGACCTTGGTACTAATTGCAACTGTTTCACGACCATTCTCCCCACTCTTGACCTTGGTACTAATTGCAACTGTTTCACGACCATTCTCCCCACTCTTGACCTTGGTACTAATTGCAACTGTTTCACGATCATTCTCCCCACTCTTGACCTTGTTACTAATTGCAACTGTTTCACGACCATTCTCCCCACTCTTGACCTTGGTACTAATTGCAACTGTTTCACGACCCATTCTCCCCACTCTTGACCTTGGTACTAATTGCAACTGTTTCACGATCATTCTCCCCACTCTTGACCTTGGTACTAATTGCAACTGTTTCACGATCATTCTCCCCACTCTTGACCTTGGATACTTAATTGCAACTGTTTTCACGACCATTCTCCCCACTCTTGACCTTGGTACTAATTGCAACTGTTTCACGACCATTCTCCCCACTCTTAACCTTGCGAAATTTACCGTCTTAAAAAAAATTGTCACTGGAATTATTAGTGCGCCGACAATATTTACACTCAGATTCATCTTTTACATATTTTATGTCCCGTTTACGACTACAGTATCCAAGAGTTAATTCCACCTTTTTAACTAAATTTAAAAGTTCAGGCAGTGTACCAGGTTTGCTAACAAATGCAAAATATTTGTGATGCTCTGGTAATAAATTGAAACAAAAAAAAAATTATCTGTACGAAATACGCCGCATCACAGGGCAACCCCAAAATATCTACCCAGCATATTACCTCCTGTACAAACTCTTACATGGATTCGCCAACCAACTGACTACGCTCTAAACTTTTCATTTTAAACTTGGCAATCGCTACTGGCGACCTAACAAATTTTTACAGTTCATCACTAAGGTGTCTAAATTCCCACTCTTGGAAATGGCCTGGTTGACTACACTGTGCAAACTAGCAAGTGCCATACGTAATACTTCAGTGACACTACATATATTTAAGGCGAAAATACAACTTACACTTATCAACAAATTAACCATGTTATACAACGACACAACACTAAGTACTGCGATTTTCTAAACCAAAATAGATAGAAAAATCTTGAAGATTTTAAAGAAATGAAAGGACTCGCCCACATAATCAGCATCGACGCCATCTTTAAGCACAAGCCCGCTAACTTATACCCTAAAAACTTCAATGCGATCCTCCAACGAAAACGCAACACTCACATCTTTAAGTAGCGCTTGTAAGGAATCCTTGGCCAATTGTTGTACCCGAGCATTACGCACGCCACCTCTAGCATACATATCTGGATAAATGTTTTGCTTACAAAAGATCGTACAAGTTGTGTGGAAATTGATAAGGCTTTTTTAAAAAGTTGGCTTACGTAGTTATCCAAAATAAACCTCCAATCATGACTGCGATGGCAACATATTCACGCATAGAGTATTTGTTGCAACAGAGGGTACTTAGTGACCACCAGACAACTTTATCACAAGTATAAAGCTCGCCCCCAACTCCACAACTATGTCATCCATAACGAACATAAATCGGTGGCGAAAAATAATGACGGAAAAAATTAGTTCAATAGCAACACTTGATAGCTAGTTCAAGAGGGTGACTTGTAGAAAGTAACAAAAATTTTCATTTCCTTTTTTGCTTTTGATTACTGGCCATTTATCCTCTTTGTTGTTTTCCTCTGCCCTAAGAAAAATACAAACAGTTTTCAAAATCAATAACTTTGCAAAATTTATGCAAAAATTACTTAATAATATTTAAGTATTCCAATTCCCCAAATTACCGTAAGAATATTATAACATTAAGAGGTTACAATAAAAATGTGGCGTTACAAAAATATATAGTTACAGAAATCTATACGATTACTTAACTGGCAAAAGTTTCCCCAATTTACAATTTACTATTTACATGTCTCGAGCGAGACCAAAACCGTTAGGTACGACCTACCTCCCAGTGTCCGCCGTCCCTTAGTTTGCCAGGGTATTTATAGTAGAGATTTCGCAACCGCCGTCCACTCCAAAACTATGGAGAACATTCTCGAAGAAACGGGAGCCGATCGTCGTCCAATCCAATTCAAAAGTGGCGCTGACGTCACAAGGCGACCCCCTCTCAGTCGCCTCAGCCGCCACTAGGTGGAAGGAAACGTCGCTTGCTCGGTATAGTTCCGACCTTAATCGAAACTACCAAGCACCCGCGTCGCGGAGTCTAACGCGCTTCCTCTGCCGCCGTCAGAGGTCAACGTCTTCGAAAACGTTAAGTACCCATGATCGGCATAGGCCAGCGTAACTCTGTTACAGTGAGATGTGAATTAATCAATCACAGCGACATTTTCGCAAACGTTATTTATAGTATTTAAGTCTGTCTGGACAACTAAATAAAAATTTCGTAACGAGTTTCAATGTATTCCTTTATTTTGTAACGTCACGGACTTTCGATATGACTCGAAACTAAACGAAACTCGTACCGCAGTGCAGTTCGTAATAACTACATCGTCTTTGCGATTTGTCATGTCTACAAAACATGGCTATTGCAGTCAGAGAGTTCGTGATCAGCCCGCAGCTGTCACTGACCAGCAAGATCTCTGGAACGCCATTCGCCAACCAGCGCCTGGTAACCCACCCGCCAGTTGGCAGCCCTTCCAAGAGGGAACATTTCGCAGTATGCAGTAGCCAATGAGGCAGAGGGCAGCCTCGTGCAGCCAGTCAAGATGTGTATGTACGCCCACATCACTCTGTGACCCCGTCGAGTTGATTACAGCTAGGGTTGGGTCCTGCTTCCGTTATGCCTGTTGCGGCATGGCGATATATCGCCGACTAAGAGCAACGAAACTATCATTTGAAAGGTAGGAGGGCTTAAGGTGATATTTCACATTTTTTATTTGGTTATCTGAAAGAGCTTTCGAAAAGTTCCCCCTTAATGCCGTTATTAGTTGTCAAATAATTATAGTTTTCAAAATATAACACTCAAGAGTCTTAATTTCCCGGAATCTGCAGCACACTAGGCTTTGCTCCTAGATATTTTTTTCCAGCCAAATTGAATTTAATGCAATCTGTATGGTGTGCAGAACATACCGATTCAGTATGAGTGCGATTTATAAACAGGTGAACGTGTATTGGCACTCTGAATTTTGTTGAAAATAGGGGTCAGACTTATCGTAAATATATGTTTGTTCAATCAATAGATACTGTTAACGATCATTTAATAAATAGTTTAAACCATAAACTGTAGAGGAAAAGTTACTTTTGTTCCTTTTGTAGCTTGTAACATAAATGCAGTATGCCGCGCTTAGACTCTAATTCAACACTTTGAACCTGCCATGAAAATACTCGTGTCAGAATTTGAGTGTTATATTTCAAAAACTAATAATGATTTTACAACTAACAACTGCATTAAGGGGGCACTTTTCTAAACCTCTCTCATATAACCAAATTAAAAAAAAAAAAAAAAAAATCTCTTGACGTCTCGTGGACAGCGAGGTCATAAGCGACGGAGCAAGTTGCTCAGACATGCAGTGACGGGGAAGGGAATCGGTGTAGGCCTATAGGCTGTTCACGGTAAAGAGAGCACTTTTTAAGACCCTTCCCAAAGGCATTTACCCCTAGTAAATGTGCATATATTACTGCAGTCTCAGACAACTTTTGAGAGTGATGAAATGTATACGCTGTGTTTATAAGTTATATAGCAATATTTACATTAAACAGTGGTGGAAAGGTAGAAATTTAGTGAAAGGAAAAATTTAGCATGGTCTTAAAAAGTGCTCACTTTACCGTGAATAGCCTTTAGCAGGGACTCCTCCCTGCAGAGTGATCTCGGAAACCATAGAAAATCGAAATCAGGATGGCCGGACCCGGTTCTTCCAAATGCAACTCCAAAGTTTCACCATTGCGCTGCCCCGCTCGGTGACTGCGATATAGATATTTGCGAGATTATCACTGTAGCCGTCTTTCATGTATTTGCGTAAGTGCAATATTACAGACATAAATATTATCATGTTTGATAATTGTTACTTCTGATATTTTTTTCCGATTGTAGTATTGTCGACGTCGTTTGTGTGTAACATTGATTTACATTTATTTGCGACACGGACGTATGCTATATTTGCAAAATGTCGCAATCGTTTTTTGGTAATACAGTCGAGTGATATGTCTCAAGCTTTTTATATGCTTGATCAGTTTCGAGACGCTATCGAAAAGTTCTAATTTCCGATTATCGTTCGCTAAAGGTTTTCGTTAGCAGCTCGACGGCGATACGATGATTAACTACACAATGCATCAATGCCGAATCTATTACAATTGTTTTTAACTGCTGCCAACAAATACTAATAAATAAGTCTTGTAGTTCTGTTGATTTATTTAAAAAACACAACACCAGTGTAATGCTCTCAGAGATCTAAGTTTTTTTCTCTCCTGTACTGTTTTTCTTTTCAGAGCGATATTCAAAGAATAATGAGGAATCTTAAAATCTAATCGTAAAATGTAGCCCAAATTTAAAAATAGTTAACATATATGAATAACTGAGCGCTCTTTTACTACATTTAATACTATAAATTCGTTGTAATTTATATGTATAATATATTTTCGTGTTAAATTTTTTGAAGACACCATAAAATGACGATCACACACCCTAAAAATCACGTATAAGTGTGCGTAGAGACGAACTCTCAGTGTGTTAGCAATACCGAGTTGTAAATATGTCACAGTATAACGTGGATGATCAAAAAAGCTCATTTCGTTAAACACCAATCTTTCACCTAGCTTGCCAATGAGTGTTAAATTGATAATCATGAGACGGCACTTAAAAGTTGTTTCCAAAAGTTTATTATCATCTCAAAGCTGTAGTAAATGGCATTCTTCGTACTTTTGTCGATGTTATTCGCATAGAGCTGACCAATATAGGTAATTTGTGAAGTTGATTGAAATTGTATCAGTGCATAACAAGTAAAAAATGATCAGTGCTATATAACTTCATATTTTGAGCTCTATACGAATACTACCGAGAAAAGTATGAAGAAAACCGAGTGGCAGTAGGCCTTATATTGAAAAAATCGGAAACCATTTTTAAATGCGGTCTCGTGATTACTAATATCACACTAGTATTAGTGATTTTCTTGCTAGTAGGGTTTTTTTTTTAAGGTTTCGAAGAATATGTAGTAGGGGTAAGGCCTACTTCATTTTACAGCTTTATATATTTGTGTTTGCCTCGAATACGTTACGGTTGAAGAATGCCTGTATGTGCTATACTAAAACATTTCACGATTATGATATCTTTTGTATGTATATAATAATGTTTATATATTAGCAATACCTTCAGGTTTCCCGGTAAAAGTACAACGATTTGCAGTACTACTTAGAAAGGTTGATTTACCCAATTGATAAAGTTAGTTTAGAAATAATATTGAAAAGCTGACTATTGCATATATTACAACTATGCTGTGTTCGAGCGGAGTACGAATGTTCTGAAAGCTCTTGTTTGTTTACTTCTTTCCGCACACCGTCGCCCTCCTGCCACTTCAACTTCGTCAGAGCAAGTTTGAAATACCGGTTTTTGACGAAACCAGTAAACACACACCACATGTGTATACCTACAAAAAGAAAACATACCTCAAATGAAGACATTATAGTACTTTCAATATATCACTAATTTAACACTCATATTAGTGATGTATTGATTTTGATCAAGGAAGAGTTAAATGTGTGGGGAGGTTGTCAACTTTGTACAATAGCTCCGTTCAGCAGTTCTATATGTGCATACTGATGTGCGCTATTATTTATATGCAACGCGTGGGGTTAAAAACTTTCATTATAGTTTAAGAAATTTACTAGAGTTTTTTTCAGCAGTGACAGGACGGTGAAGTGTTAGCATACTGCCACATAATAAAGTGAATTTAGCTGGTCCCTACCAATGACGAAAGATGACCGCCAGACATTTAGTATGCACAGTATATTGCACTCTACGTCTGGGTCAGAGAGAATTTCACTGTTCAAATCAGTTACAGCACCCGACTTATTCAACAGTCATTCCAGTCAATTTAACTAATGACTTAGTGAAAAAATGCCAGTTTTCCTACACTGATTGATACAAAGACATGTTAAACCGATTCATAATCCATTTTCTCACTGTTTTTCAGTGATTTGTTTTTGGCTGATAGATCAATTAAACATCATTTATCAAATAACAGTTAAACAACATGGAACAAATGAAATAACTTATAAACTAATATATACAATAAAATATTTTATTAAATGTGAGTTTCGTCTTTGACAGTACCATTTTACGAGGCAACATGAACATTAAGTCTTTCATTCCTTTTCTATGTCTTTCATTTCATTTTCACGTTATCATCATAGCGCTTGGATTAAACGTTCTTTTAACAATTCTAAAGTTACGAATTTCACTAAAAAACGAAAAGAAATATGTAGTTACATATTTTCGATAAGTAAATAAATATATTACGTGTATTTTCCACCTTGGAGTTAACGTTGGTTTGGTAGCTCGCTTGATAGGGTAACGTACCAAAAGCGTGACGCTGTGGGTGCGCGTCCTGGCAACAGCATTTAAAAAATACTTGTTGTAAAATTATGTTAAATTGTACAAACTTAATAGTGACTAACGAGAACACGTTTATTTCTTTTAATGATTTAGCCAAATTCAATAACAATAATATTTAATTCGCCTCATCCAGTTGGCCGTCACTTACTCAATCAGTGAAATTGTCTCACTGAAACAATCAGTGGTTTTCCGCCGATTCTAAGTGGAGCCATTTTCACTGATTCGAGTAGTTGAATTTCATGCGTATCGCTGGTTTTTCACTGAATCTAATTTACAGCGTGGAAGCTAGCAGTCAGTCAACTTTCCCCGCAATAAATCATTGTTGTCTCGTTATAACAGCAATAGTGTTTGTGGTACGCTCATGAAGGCCGACATTAGCGTCGTTCCTGATTTCACAAACAGTCCCTGGCAAAGACGAACACGACAGCGGTTGCTGAATACTTCCTTTTAATGGCCTTCATACTAGTGTTAATCGTGACCATGTTATTTGTTTCGGGCTACT
Source organism: Dryococelus australis (assembly GCA_029891345.1). Taxonomy (NCBI): domain Eukaryota; kingdom Metazoa; phylum Arthropoda; class Insecta; order Phasmatodea; family Phasmatidae; genus Dryococelus; species Dryococelus australis. The sequence continues at coordinate 126,630,160 of CM056994.1, read as the reverse complement.
ATACTTCCTCGACTACAGCCCTGCCTGCGTGGGAAGTCGGTGATAATTACATGCCACATAGTTGTTTATTCATTGTAGTGATTAGGGAAGCGATTACCAAGAGAAACTAGTTAGTTCGTTGTTATGAGGCTTTAATTATGATAATGTTGATGATGAAGAATAAATGTGTATAAATAGAGGGGAATAATGATTGTGTGTGATAGAGAGGGAGAGAGAGATGGAGGAAGAGAGAGAGAGAAAGAGGAGAGATTATATGCGTTCCAAATCATGAATATGAAAACAAATTTCACACACGAAAACAAAACACTCCAAGGAAAACTCCCAACAAGGTATACCTGCTCAAACGCTCAGAACTACGACATTAAACATTCAAATGAACAAACCAAAACCCTTTAGATAAACACATTGCATTCAAATAAAACATAAGTAGTCTTGGAGTGGTGGAGCAGGAAGTTTTACACATACATGGCGCACAATTAATACAATTACACTTGAACGACGCGTAAATGATATCATTGAATACAAAATTGTTTTAATTATGTTGAAGTGGGTCGATGGAAAGTTAACTGTGAATGGTAGGGCGGGGTAGAACTTATCGAACGTTGGCTGGACATAGTCATGCAGTGGCGTAACTACGAGGGGTGACCAGGGTGATGCATCGCCCCTCAAAGGCCAGTGTCTCTTAGATAAATATTTTCCTCAATGGGCGTTACTTATTCCATCAGAACATGGGCTTAGAATGCATCATTTGCAGGATAAGTTTTAAAACTTTTCCTAGGGGTGGAACCCCGAATCCCCATCGCACCTGGCAGGTATTCATACCCCGCACATCCCTTGGTAACCTTTCACAACGCAGAACCAACTACTTAGTTACACCACTCTAGTCATAAACAACATGTTTTTAAACTACATGTCGAAATTCAAACCACGGCATCTATGGGCTTATATAAACAAGAAATCCTACTGGTAAACTGTTCGGAAAATTCATCTAGTATTTCTAATTCAAATCGAAGTTACCAAAACAGCGCCGGGTGTCTGCAACTTCACGCACCTGCGTGCACAGCAAGTTGCATATCACGAAGGCGAACGAAACTGACGCGTCATGCGGAGAGTGCCTGTACATAGGAGTGAGCTGATGCCTATAAGATACCATAAACTTAAATATGGTTCCACAATAGGGCGAGGCGTTGCGTTGCGATGCGTTGGGCTGCGACGAATACTTGATGTTTCACAACTAAGCGATGATCTGTCGGCGACGGAGGCCGTCTGAGATGGTGCTGCTATCTAGTTAGAGGGTGGACATTACATTTCCAGACCTCACGAATGTAACAAATGACGCGTAATAAGGTGAAACTGTATGTTTTAAGTAGTAGACGGAAAAAAAACAGGGTATTATGAACGCGATGTGTGACGAAAACCAGCGGGAACCAGACATAATAAGACAAAGGATACTTATTTTGATGTTAATAAACGAATTTTATGACGTTGTCCATATCTATAAGAAGCCTTGTTTTCTATTTTGCACATCCACGCAGCAATAGTAAAAATACAAATACGAAAACTTCGGCGTAAACGCGAGCGTCGAAGTATGTTTTTATTTTCCTTTTAAACAAACACTTATTCTTCTTCTTCTCCATCGCAGGCTGACGCCGACAATCGCAACTCAAAAATTTCGCGCAACGCACTCGACGTCTACGCGCTGCGACGGAATCTGTATCATTCTGATTGGCTATCGTTCATCGCAACGCATCGCATCGCACTATTATGGAACCAGCTTGAGGTACGAGGGTGCAGTTAGTGGTTGCTTGTTAATACACGCGTGTAAAACTACAGGAACGATGGGAGATCAGCAATTGAGCAGCAAAGACTGCCAGAAATGAATTTATTTTATTTCCAACAACACACAAACAGCAGTATTGACGCTGTAGGGTCTGCACGCGTTTCCATGGTGGCGTGTACAAGAGGCCGCAAGACGCGCCAGTTCCGTTCGCCTTCGTGATATGCAACTTGTCAATACAGGTACGTGAAGTTGCGGACTACTGGCGCTGTTTTGCGGAATTTAAAAACACTAAAGGCTGTTCACGATGAAGTGAGTACTTTTGAAATAAACCTTAGATAAAATTCACTGTCCCTGGCTACATATACTTAAACGGGCGCACTGAGTGACATGCGCCCGGTAAAATTGGTAACGATGGATGGAAAGATGTTTCATATCTTAACATCAAATTAAGTGTTAGGTAACTATTTGTGATAGTTTAAAATTGTGTCTTTAGCCTTCTGTTTTTTTAATGCTTCGAAGTGCAAAAATTATAAGATTTGTAAAATATTTACTTTTCTAACAATTTCACAATTTCATTTGACCGATGTATGAATAAAGTGATGAGACCCATGGTAATGTAAAATTTACATGAGGACAAAGAATACACAAAGTGCATACAAGTAGATACTAAACAGGGCTTTCAAAAGTGCTCATTTTACCGTGAACAGCGTATAGATGAATGTTCTGGACATTTTGCTACTAGGATGTATTGTTTATATCAGCCTAGATGTCGTGGTTTGAATTTTGACATGTGGTTTAGAAACACCTTATATATATTTATATACATAGCATTTAAATTCCCTCAATAATAAAATCATTAATTTGAGCCTCTACATAAGCGCCGTAGTCTTTACGCAGGAAATTCAATTCTCAAGCATTTTCGAAATTCGTCTCAAACTTTCGACTTTAGTTTCAGTTGTTTGTCATGTCTTCATACGACTTTTACAATTTTCAGCACTTTTCACAACACTTCCAAAATTTTCCCCCGCGTACTGTAACGATTGTATCAGAAATCTTTCCACCATGGATACTAACATAAGTATAACAAAGTAAATAACTTTCAAAATCTAAAGGTGAATGATATAACACATTAACCTTTTACTTATGAGTAGATGAAAGACGTTACGGCTGCACTTCTGGTATCAGTACTTTTGTAACACTTTAAAAAATAGTTTTAACACAAATTTATTATTTATGCGTTATTGAAAAAAAAAATTTACACAAAATTATGCCGTTTTACGAAGTATTCAATTTGGAATTTTACTGCTAACAAATATTAAATGTCTGTTTACATGACAATGTAATTATTGCGTGCACAAACGGCATATGCTCCGTTCTTAATTAGCATGCACAAAACTCATAGAATCGTGTTAAATATTTAAAGCTCAACAATTTTCTGTAGTGCTAGAACTACCATGCGACATGTGTTATTGAAAACTTTTATTTCAATGTATAACTTACTTCTTTCGCCTATTAAAAGGCTGTCGGTTATTATCAGGAGGAAAATCTGCTTCTCCGTACACTCGAAACATTTCTTGTAATTTTTACTGAAAAATTCTTTGTAATTTTACAAATGCTTGTAACAGTACAAAGATTCTTCTTGTAAAACTACTCGTTTGTAAAACTACAAGGTCCGTGTTTGTAATAGACCTTAGGAAATGTTTGTACTATACCGAGCCGTGTCCACGAGCTTCAGAAAAATGGCGGACACTCAACAACGTAAAAACCATATAAAGCTGTTTTTGCTGAAGCTATGGGTGCAAAAAGAAATGTATTACAAGTTTGAATTACGTAAAACACTTTAAACAGCTCAAATCATAATAAAACGACATGTTCAATAAAACGTAACCGTATTATTAATTATTTATTAGTGTTTCCTAGCTAGCCATAACTTTTAAATCGACTTTTTTTAATACCTCTACCTATTCTTCTTAACCGTGTAACGTAAATGTTATTTTGTAGGTACGTGTACATGTATTAACAGTAAAAATAAGCGTAAAACTCGCAGGTCAAGTTGGCCTTGTGGATAAAGGTGCAGGCTAGTAACGCAATGTGTGTGAGTTATAATCGCTGTGCCGGCGAGGTACAATTTATTTTTGTAAATTATATTTTTAATATTCTTTTAGCTGTTCTCTGTTACTAATTCATTACATTTGTTTTTTCGAAGAAAAGAAAAAGTAATTTGATTTTCACTTGTCAATAATGTCAGTTGTAATACAAGGCTACCATTTGTAATATTACAAAGAAATTTTTTGCAGATTTTACAAGAAAACTCATTGTAGTTTTACAAAGAATTTGCTTGGCAACTGGGTTTCCAAGGATTTTTCTTGTAAAAGTACAGATATATTTTTAGAACCTACCTAAAACTTGTTTTCTGTCAGCAAAGCATTTGTAACATTAAAACAAAAACAAGGTAATGAGATAAGTATTAGTTGTAATATAATTTGTCGACTAAGTTGTGTGCGCAGGAAGTGTTTTATGTCAAGTGTACACGTAACATTTTCAAGACCGAACACATTGCATCCCAATCTCAGTAAAACTGAACTCATTCTGGTTTTATCTGAATAAACGTGACTTGTCTAACCACTTGACTGTTTTGAAGTGTTTAAAGTCCCGTTAAAATTAAGATGAGAGTTAATCTGGGCCTAATGGAAGTATATACAACTGTTTGAATACAATTTAATGGCTAATACCATTAAGATAGCTGTAATAAAAGAGTAAATAAATGTCGCTCTAGTAAAATATTCTAGTACGTAGCAGTGTTCACGTGTTTTTGTGGAAGCTTAAATGGAAACTAACGAGAATAGGTATCTTCTTATCACAGTCGACAGTAATGAAGGTTGTCGGTAGGTGTCAAGACTCATACAGCAATCACATGACGATCTACGCCATCGCGGCCACCTGATAGCGCACAGTAACGTTTTACATAAAGATCGGCCATTACAATATCGTGGCTTATGACTTATAGTGGTGCATGAATGGATGTCAGTACAATATTTCATTCAACAGACGAACTAGAGGGAGAATAAACACCTATAATAAAGTGGCAATGGAGAGATACTTTGCAAATTAGTTTCACGTGTTATTTGGGCTACTGCGTATACGATATAGTTGTTCATAGTTAATCTCTAAAACACCTACAATACAGCCGAATGATTTGAATGTATTTTTTGTTACGTCGAGTTGTATAGGGGAAAAAAATACTATATCATATTGACAATTCACCAAAATATTCGTGATATCAGACATTCGATAACAGACAAAATTTAATTTATCAAGCAGTTTCACCGTTGTAAAAAAGGAGGTCAAAGTAATGCCAAGCCTCTTTTTTTTTTCTAAAGAAAAACTTTTGCGAAGAGAGGAGTTAGATAATACCACATTTCGGTTACATTTTATAGTGATTTCATGACGAAGACGAATTCTGTCCAGCCACATATTAGATAAGTTCACAGTAACTAAATTACTTGGCGGTCATCTTGATGTGGGCGTACTCAGTCGATGATAGGCTTCGCCAGGCTCTGGGGACGGACATTGTGTCCGATTGGCTACTGCGGGCTGCAAAGGTTCCGTATCGCCGGCTGGCGCTGGTTGGAGAACGGCTTTCTGACCTATTGGTAATCGTGCCGGACGATGCCACTATTCAGCGGGTTTTCTCGGGGATCTCCCGTTTCTCCCACCCTTTCATTCCGGCGCTGCTCCATACTCACATCGCTTCACCCTCATTGGCTCTCAAGACCTCTATGTTACGAGTCGCCTAAATCTCTTCACTCACTCACTCACTCCGACACACTACTGGTCAGTGACGTCATTTTGATGGCGTTTATAACTGGAGTTCGTGGTATAAGTAGCAGTTCCGCCTCTGTATATTGTTTACTACTATGTGATGTTGGCAAACCTTTCCTTATTGAGCGAGGTGACGCACTGAACTCGCATTCGGGAGGCGGGTTCGATACCCGGTCCAGTCATACTGATTTCGAGTTTCCGCGGTTTTCCGAAATGCTTCCTTCATGCAGGTCACGGCCGATTCCTTCCTCGTTCCTGTTTCTCTGAACAACTTGCTGCGTCTCTAGCGACTTCGCTATCGACGAGACGTGGAGACCTACATATAGTGTATTCACCGTTTCTTGGCATATTATTTCAATCAAACCTTTGAAAAATCACTCCATGTATGACGGGCTTGGTTGTTTCCTAAACATGTTACGTATAACCAGCGCTTTATACTTCCGTTAACATGTTACGTATAACAAGCGCTTTATACTTCTGTACGTATAACAAGCGCTTTATACTTCTATTAACATATTAAGTAAAACTAGCGCTTTACTTCTGTTAACGTAAAAATCCCGCATAGTATTAAAATTGGTTTCTACTAATTTTTTAATCTACAAATTATTATATTTCATTTTCAATTAATATGAATAAAAAGTAGGAGGAAATAGGTGTGTCGGCAGTGCCTAGTAAGAACTAGTTCTTATGCAAAATATTATTACACTGAGTACACACGTATACGGTGCGATGTCTCTTTGATAGAGTTTCGCACACAGTTAAAAATTTCCGTATATTTAAGGACACTTTGAGGGAAATGAACCGTAAGTATACAGAAACGCAACCCGTAAAGACGAAAAACGGACATGGGCTCCGTAAATACCACATACGGAAAGTTTCCGTATTTCCTATTCGCGTTAGTTTCCGGTAACGAACAATCTCGAATCTACACGACTGTAGCCAGAAAATTAGTTTCTGCGGCAGTCGCAACACCCACGCCACTTAGACATATTTCTTCAAACATAAAAAAATAGCATCATGCGTCTGTAACATTTAGCAGCACTTAAACCACACAAACTATAATATACATTTTAAAAAGTTGCTTAAGTCGTTACATCAAAAACCACAATTATTCCTGAAATGGTACAAGAAGAATCCAGGTGAACGGTTATAAAAACAGGAAGTACAGAAAAGTAAAACGAGAAAATGTACGGGAATGTGCCGTGAATTTGCAGGACGTTCTGTGAAATTTACGGAAAATCCGTTTTTGCAAAGCAACGGGTCCGTAATTTTACGGAGAGTTTAGATGATTTCTGGAGAATTTTTTACCAGCACTTTTCCGTAAAATGAGTGAGAATTTTTTTCACATGTAGACACTGTTAAGCTTTGTTTGCATGAGGCAGAGGAATAACCAGTAAATAGAACTTTACCAGGGCTTCAGAAAAGTTGGAAGTTTCCACGAATGGACTATACCAACCTTCTTACCAAACTTTCTCTTCTGAAGAAATACTTTGGTGTTGCAGGGTGACACTTTTATGTTCTATTTGATAATAATGCCATCATGACGACGACGCACTCTCCACATCACCGCGAAACAAAGTGTTGAAGAAGACGGACACTGAGAAGGAGTCCTTGTGAAATTCGACGTTCATTTGCTTTTGGGGGGGGGGGGGGGGAGCAGGAGCTACCGAGGTTTCCTCCGGGCATAGACACGCGAGGCGCGCTGTGCCGCTCGCAAGGTCACGTGACCCGGTGCGGCCCCTGAACGGCGACGGCGAGTTTCCCGTCGCCCGACGAGCCGCGGTCCTCGGCGTGGGAGGCCTCGCGACCTACGTGCACGCACCACACGCAGGTGGAACAATCGCCAACTAGACCCAACGACAGCAACAACAAAGAAATTACAAATTTGATCAGTGCTCGGTCATTGACCATAACTGAACTTTATTTCATTTTTATAATTAAAGTTAATTAATGAATTTACTTCCTATATAACGTTATTCATTTCTCTAATCGGGTAGTAGCCGAAAAGGGGATCGTTGGACATATTTTCAATTCTCCCTCCCCCACATTGATCCCAATTAAAAGTCGTGAACTCTGTTAAATTTAATTAAAATTTTGTTTTATTTCGTGGAAAAAGGGGGGGGGGGGGTTAACTTTGTAGGAAGTTATCTAAAATAATTTTTTTAAGAGATATCAAAGAAAATACATTTTTGATATAATTAAAATGGTTGAGAAACCGCTGTCAAGAGAACATTACTACAGATGGTATTGGGTCGATGATTGATGGGTTAAAATATAAATGGGATACTATCGTTTGTATGGGCTTCTAATACGTCCTGAACTTTGATGTTGTGGGTTCAGGAAGGCGGCTGTTCGTCCCGGCACCGGTGATTTTTGTTTGAACTATTTTCGAAACTACTAGCTAATGTCTCTACCGAACCTCTGTGAAAATAAGAGGCAAACACGCCATCGGCGGATTGTCACCACTGGACAGCAACACGCCGGTCGCCAATCAGCGCCTGGTAACCAACCGACAGCCCGGTTAAAGACCATTCACGATAAAGTGAGCACTTGTGAAATCAATCTTGGAAAAAGTCACTGCTCCTGCCTGCATATGTTTTAAGGCGCACACTGAGTGACCTGCGCCCAATAAAGTTGGTAATGATGGAGGGAAAGTAATTCCATGTCTTAACGACAAATTAAAAGTTTTAGGTAGCCATTTGAGATAACTTTAGATTCTTTCTTTCACGTTCTGTATTTTTTAATGCATCTTAGTGTAAGAATCAGTTCATTTGTAAAATACTTAATTTTTCTAATAATTTCATAGTTTCACCCGACAGAAGGATGAATAAAGTGATGAGACCCATGGCAATGTAAATTTTGCACAAGGCGGAAGAATACTCAACTTGCATAGTACAAGTAGATCGTAAGCAGGGTTTTCAAAAGTGCTCAGATTACCGTGGACCGCCTATAATAGAGAAACTTTCGCAGCGCACAGTCAGACGCGAAGCGAGTTTCCAGAATCTCGCGCAGCCAATCAGAGAATAGGTACGTCCACATTAAAAGAACCGCCACATAATTTCGCCTCTGTGTATTTATCTGCTCTGTGGTTTCGGCTCCTGAACTCTCGTGGATCGCCCCAGTGCTGCCAACCCTCTGGAGCAGGCAGCCGTCCACAGACTACTACAACAATAATTTCAGTCCGGAAAGCTTTCAACACTTTTATTGCTGGCGATGTAACGTTACGTCGTCTGAATTCAACATGTTTATAAGGAGTTAGACGTAATAAAACGATAATTCTTCAAAGACATTGGCTACGTGATAGTACGTCAGCAGAAGTTTTCATGAAATTCACTGCAACGTTATGACACGTTGGCAATACTCAGTGTTTGAATTACCAAACCAAACACAATGAATTGTATACTATGCTCCGTAGGTGGTAAATATTATTTCATTGCGGCGCTGGACAAATCAACGTCATACCGGTTGGCAGCCGGCCACTAGTGAATGTTGCACAGTACAGTACAGTGTAGCGTTCGGTGTGTTGTATACCAACAGGACGATGATACGTGCGAATACAGAAATGAACATAATTTGTGTTTATGCTGCAGGTGGTATTAGTGACTCGCTTCTTTCTTGTTTTAAATGTCTGCAAATTTGTACCACACCAAGTGTTTTAAAGACAATTTATAAAAACCATGAGATTGCGCTAGATGAAAAAACACGATGTTTAAAATACGCGCATGCAAATGATCAATACCTAGGAAAGAATTCCCACAAAATAAAAGTACAGCACCCATGTTATTTATTTTGTTAAAACATTAGTTTTCTCTTCAGATGAAAGCGTAATTAGTTTCAAGATACGCTTCAAATACATATTGCTATGAAAATCATCAGTGCTAACAAATTTTTTTGGAAGATGTAGAATTATTTTTAATATTAGTTTTTATTAACAGACCTACGTAAATCAAACACATCTGATATTACCAGAAATTTAAAAGCATTGAAAAAAACAAGTTTGTATTGGTTGCTTTTAAAAATTATGTTCGAATATAACCGCCGTACTGTAATACACCAAGAGTTTGAGAACTGAACGGCTTGAAATTATGTACAAATGTAGTTTAAATTACAACTCGCCTTGTCCCTCTTTCGTTCAAGCAATCACTACGTAGAAAAATTAATCTCTCAAGTTGGCAACACAGCATACGTCTCCATGGACCAGCAGTTTTCTCGGGACTCACAAACCGTCCCCGAAAAAGTGTCTGAACTGGCGAGTTGCCAACTGAACTGCTTGCTCGTTGCAGGGCGACCGCTGTGGCTGACCGAGGCCACTAAGGCGTATTTGGTTTACGACGTTCCCGGATCTGATCTCAGTTAAGTTATGGACACAGAATAGGGAAGTACATAGAAGTGGAATGGCGGGGCCGTCCTTTTTTATGTGGGCGTACTCGTTCGATGATTCACCCTGTGAAGTTCTGGAAATAGGCCTTATGTCTGATTGGCTATTGCGTACTGCAGAAGAATCCATGCTGATAGGGATGCCGTATGGCGAGATAGTTTCCAGGAGCTGATTGGCTAACGATGTTGGGCCATCTTACCAGCCAATGATGCCGTTTAGCTGACGTTATAACTGGAATTCCCGTCACGCGCTTTCGTTTATCTTCTGCATTCCTAAATTCTCTATGCTATGAATCTGTCATTTTTGGATATAGACTGGAGTTTTAGTTATTTTCGTGTGCACGTCTCCTCTTGATTATCCTCCGCGCATTAAAAACAACTACACGGAACAAAACTTAACATTTCTTCTCTGCGGACTATAAAATGCTTTAAAGTAACTTGTAATGTATACGTTAGCTATAAGCTGCTGACGGTAAACTGAGTATTATTGAAAGCCCTTGTTAAGCTCTACTTGCATGCACGTTGTGAATTCATCCATCATATGAAAACTTAACATTTAAATAGGCCTGCTCTGCTGACTTTAATCATGCGTCTTACACTTGTATGCATTACAAAAAGAAGAAGCAAAAGAAATAATTTTGGTATTCACGAATGTTTACCTAACACTTTTAATTCGACGTTAATACGTGGGGCCACTTCTTCTCTGTCGTATTTACCAACTTAATTGGCACACCAACTTAATTGGCACATGTCAGTCAGTACGCCCCTTAAAATATGTGAACGTAGCTGGGGCAGCGACTTTTTTCAAAGGTTGATTTCAAAAGTGCTGAGTAAACCGTGAACGGCTGATACGAACTGTATTGAGCTTTGCATGCTGTACCGCACCATAAGCGCTACAGTATACACGTGGCGTGCCGGTGACAGTAAATGTTAGGAGTGAAACAGCTAGTATCAGGAATGGGTAAGGACGCAGTCTGGTACTTCAAGCACACATCTACCTGCCAGCTTATCGTTTCTTTACAGCTCTTTCCAATAATGCTCTTTTTTTTATTAATTTTACATCAACGTCATTTTTTAAGAAAGATGCTCTCAATGTATCTTTGCGCGGTAGGTAGATTAATGACTGCGTAAATATAGTTGGTAGGTAGTAATTTTTTTATTGCGTGTAAAGTAAAGCACGCCTCAAAACCCTTAAAATATTGTTTCCGTCAGTAATTACGTATAAGTTGCTTGGTATGCATTTCCCTCGCATAGCGACTTTTATCATAATTATATTTTATCTCAAAATTTGCGCAGCTTAACCAAAAGTGTGTCCCTTGTTGCTAAAGGCTGTTCACGATAAAGTGAGCACTTTTGGTATCAACCTTAGAAAAAATCTCTGCTCCTAGCTGCATATATTTTAACGGGCGCAATGAGCGACATGTGTCCAGTAAAGTTGGTAATCATGGAGAGGAAAGTAGTTCCATATCTTAACGTCAAATAAAAAGTGTTGGGTAACTATTTGTGATAACTTAGTAATTTCTTTCGCTTACTGTTTTTTGAATGCATCGAAGTGTAAAACTGGGCAAATCTGTGAAATGCTTACTTTTCTAATAATTTCACAGATTCGCTTTACTGACTCATAAATAAAGTGATGAGGCCGGTGGCAATGTCAATTTTACATAAGGCGGAAGGATACGCAATGTGCATACAAGTAGATGCTAAGCAGGGCTTTCAAAAGTGCTCAGTTGACCGTGAACAGGCTATATACACTTTTTCTAACCTACGCGCAGACTATATTCAAGTTAGTCAGAGCAGTTTGTTCATATAAAAGGCGGGTCTGTTGAAAATTCAAATGTAAACAAACACGTTCATTACTGTTGGCCATTTGACTTTGACAGCAGCTGTATTGGCGATCGACGACTCAATGTTGGGAGCGAAGGACGGTCTTTTTTTAAATCAATAATTCGCTCATCGAGAATTTTGCGGCATTTTAAATTATAATTTAATGCCACCCAGTGTTACATATAAGTTATCGTCATTTTTGCCGCTTATCTAGTGAGTAAACGGGGATCGTATGTACGGACAGTAGTATACATTTACAGTACACACGGACAGTAGTATACATCTAAAATCCTATTATTATAATTACGTTGCAGCTCAAGTGTTTGAATACACACAAAATTGTGTAGAGAATTAGGAAATAGCATATACCGGGCTTTAAAACAATATGCATTGCTCAGAAGTTCCTTAAATCGTTGGACATGGAAATTCTGTGTGTCATTGCACGGTTTAAAGCTATTTTGAACATCTCTAATGACCGCGAAGTTTCTAATTTCAATCCAGGGTATTGTGCGAATAGGTATGTGTATTTATCGAATGTAAGTTTATGTTCAACGTTAATGTCTTAATGTTGGCTGGACCCTGGTCAGTCCGCCGGAGTGAAAGCAGTTGTGCTAATAGTCCCATCAAATGGAAAAAAACCTCCGCTGATTGGTTTATCAAGCAATACAAAATGTCTGATTTTGAATTAAATATTATAATTGTTATATTTGTACCTAAGCACCAGATCGGTCTCTTGACTGTGGATTTTGGCGACGTATTCTGGTGAGTTCCACCAGTTAATTTGTTGCAGTCTTAGACAAAAGAAATTGTGAACTGTTTCCAAATGCGAGTGCGTACACGGCAACGCTGTCCTTGCAAAATACACTTCTGGTTGGGATAAAACTACTACTGCAACCTACTCAACTGCGCGATCCTAATGCTCACTTCCGCAGGAAATGTTCGAATTGCTTCAACTCTACAAGTAAAATGTCAATAACTGGAAGTAAACGAGTATATATGACGCCCTTTGTTCACGAACATTGCATACCAAGATCCTTCGGCAATGATCTGTTATTACTTTCCAGGTTATTTCTGTAATTTAAAGAGTAATGTCTTCGCGTTATTAAAACAGAAATATGTCCTTAAAATACGATTTTGTGCATATTATTGTCTTAGCTTTGCAGTTTTTTTGCCGTCATTATGTTACTAGTATTGGCAAAATTTGCGAAACGCATTGAAGTAATTCAGTTGACATTAAGTACAGCTTATATATGGTGTAAATTTCCTAGATTAAATCGAAGCGGGTATCATCCTAGCCTACAATAAACTGTCCATTGTTAGATACTAACTATTCAATGCATTCAATATCATATCGTACTCAATCGGTTGCATATTTTGGCTGTATAGCTGAACTATATGTCGTTAAAGTAATTCAGTTATACTGTTGTCTTAACTAACTATGCATAGCACAATGTAATATGAAGTGTTAGAATGAAAGCCTTGTATCACGTATGCTCTAGAAAGAATTCTCTTGCATCATGAACAGAGTAACAGTTTTATCTGTCATACTATCAACCGCCCCTCGCCCCCTGTCTGCCATGTTCAGTCACGAGTCTCCTCTGGACAAATCTGCATCGTTACGAGATTACATTGCGAAAGTGACGTTACCATAATAAGAAACTCACTGCCGCGTGTTGTAAGTTTCTGCGAGAACAAAAACCTATGAATTTGCATGTTGTCACGTTGTTTATTGGGGACGGTTTTCATATCTGTTTTAGTATTTTTTTTAAATCAACATTTGGCAAAGAAAGATAAATGTGGCCTAAAACTTTGGAAACTCCTTAGTATCACGCACTAGCAAAAACAATTCCTGCAAAGTTTTGTGCAGTTTAAAATATAGAAATCGCGTAAAATATTTACGGATATAAACATTTTATAAAATAAACTAAGGCCTGCACAGAGGTGAGCTGTGTGATATACGAGTAAAGCATGAGTAAAATCAAGTAAGAATTGCCCATAAATGCGGTTTGATTAAATATGTCAAATCTCGCAGTTCTTGAAAATAGTGCCATTTTGTCAACATTCTTCCATATCAAAATCTGCGATAACGGAGTCCTATCCTGGATGAAGGAAAATATATCGGTTTTCTATTTCTCGTAATAAAATGTTTGCACTATGAAAGCCATAAATACAGATTCACTATATTATTCTCGTTGTGTAGGATGGACAATAAGATTTATGCCCAAAATTTTCCTTTTGTAAATAGTTACAAATTTACAAAAGGTTTTGTCGTGAGTGGCTAATTTGGGCGGAAACAAACGCAGTAATTTTATTCCATTTATTCAATGTATGTGTAGTTGTTTCTAAGCAAGCAAAATGACGCCAGCCAATCTTTATCGATTCTAAGGTGAGTAGAGAAGAGAAAATTTAGAAAATTTTGCCAACTCGTTTGTAAGAGGACATTTAAACTTCGTTCAAGTTTAACCCTATCAGAGTCACGTTATTTTATGTTTTCAGGAGGTGCGAGAAAAACTTTTTATTTTTTAAAGCGTCCAGTACTTAAACCAACACGGCAGCAATTGTTTCGATACCGGAGCCAATAAGCTGTAGGCTTTGTGTTCATCAATGGTCGGTAATATTGGGAGTACAATTATTACAGGAGTAGCAAGGTTTACGTTTAGATTACCCACAAGAAATATCATTGGTCACTGAGCGTCGCAGTCTGCAGCTACGGCCAGTAATAACTTCCTACTGTGTTATGTACGCAGATGTGTACTCTCTGTCTGAATGGGTTAGAAAACTGCCAACGAAGCACTAATATCTCACGGTGTGTCATCAGATATACTACTTCCGTTGTTTTTCTCTCTTAAATCTACGTAATATGTTGATCAACACATTTCGTTTTCTCTGTAGCTAATTAGTCCTGAGGTTGTACAGTATTTCCAAATAACCAGTAAAAAATATAGTTTATTTTCTGCATAACTTTGATATCATCTTCTGCTTGAGACAGCTGTCACTTTACATCTAGCCTTCTTAGGATAAAATATCATACATATACAGCCATATTTTCTCCTTCCACTAAGATGTCGTCGTTAAATAATTATATATTTCTCTGGGAGCTTAAAAGCGCTTCATATGTGTGTCTCTCTCCATCTCTTCTCTCTCTCTCTCTTATATATATATATATATATATATATATATATATATATATATATATATATAAAACAGTTCCAAATTTGTAGATACCACGTGTAATGTATCTTCATGAAATAAAAATGTATATTCTGTGCAGTTTCTACTATGCAGAGCCACACGAGAAAAAAAACTGTTTTACATTTTTCGACACACATAATTACTATCTGTTTTTTTTTTTTACGAAAATTTTCGACCATCCACGAATCAAAAATCACTAGAATGTTATTATATAAGGTATTTCAAAATTACGGCAAAATTTTTCTGGGGTTGTTACGTTAAAATTAGCAGTAACTCAAAACGTTCTACCGTTTAAAATATCTAATTTCTGCGAGATATTTTTGTATATGTTACAAATTACAGAAAAATTTCTATTAAGTAAAAAATGCGGTATATATCATTCATATTCGCTGTAAGTTACGTCACATTTAATGTCTAGAAGTTGGGCAAAATTTGCATTAATTAGAGGTAATGATTTTTTCCCCTATACGCTCTCCTAATAAGGGAATCATGTAAAACCTAAGTTGATGAATAACGAAGAACACGGAGTGGAAATTAAAACAGGCGCACTCTTCTGCGGTGACAGCAGTTCCACCTGTTTTCACAGTTATTCAGTACGGCGAGGAGGAAGGAGGACTCGAAGGCGGTATCTGAGCGCAGTAGGAAGGTTGGCTGACTCTCTCCGGAAAGCTGAGCAGTCACTGTGCAGGCAGAGACGAAAGCTGGAAGTGGCTGTTGCTTGCTCGACTTCCGCCAGCGCAGCCCTAGCTCACACCCCGGCACGCGGCAATGCGAGCGACTTGCAGCCATCGTCTGAGGACTGGCCCGCTTGCCAGTTCATGAGACACCGTAAAGGGAAGATGGCGCAGCGCAGAGTGCGCATGCAATATGCGCGTGACCCACTCTCCGTGTTGCATCATCAAACTGCTTTTCTGTCTCTCGCACTACCACAACCAGCGTGGATAGAATTTGGGGTTAAAACTCCGTTTATGTGAGAAAGTGCTTTGAGATGTTTGTAAAGGCTGTTCACGATAAGTAAGCACTTTTAAAAACAACCTTATTAAAAAAAGTCACTGCTCCTGCCTGCATATATTTTAACGGCCACAGTGAAGTTGGTAACAATGGAGAGAAAGTAGTCCCATATCTTAACTTCGAATAATAAGTGTTAACATAATTTTTTTTTTATTTTTTTTTTTCGTTTTCTGGTTTTTTTTAATGCATCGAAGTGTAAAAATGAGCAGATTTGTAAAATATTTACTTCTCTAATTATTTCACAATTTTATTCGACATCTGCATGAATAAAGAGGCGAGGCCCATGCCAATTTTAATTTTACGTAAGGCGGAAGAATACACAACGTGCATCCACAGTTTTTGGAAGCCAACATAGAAACTCTAATAAAGGGCAATACTGAATAACGGATTCAGCCAATATTGTAAGCGCATATTTGGCTTGACTGACACATTTATTTTGCTTAAAATTTTGCACTGCAACGACAATTACAGTTGTGAGCTTATTATAACTTGTGCTCACAGGATTAATAAAATTATTGAAACGTGTGTGTATAAGAATACGCCAATGGCGGTGAAAATTATGCTTATATATATATATATATAATGTAAAACAACGCAACATTTACAGTGCATATCAGAAATATAAATTTTATCATCTGTCCCATCCGCAGAGTGCCCTAAATGGCCATCTGAAATTCTTGCATGCTAACGTTTAACGTGTCTTAACTTGCAGAATCATTTAATATAAATTTACTATAGCACAAGGACCCAGCAACACACCTATTCGGATTTGTACTCTATATATTCGAAAAGCCTAGTGTTATTTATTTTAAACCGCTATCAGAAAATTCCACAAAATACTTTCTTCTTCCAACGTTAAATTTGCTCTGGCAATCTATGACGAACAAATAAAGTTAATTAGGTGTAAAGGGCTTCAGCAGCTTAGGAGGGTGAATTATGATCCGTTATGGTGAGTATTGCAAGTAAGTATTACATATACACTTTCATGTGTTGGAGTTGCAATATTAAACTACGTTACCCATAAACCTCCCCTTTACCACCTACGCACACATTTTGAGAACATGAAAACGGAGCATGTTGAAAGGCGTAATTGTTACAGCCGCCTTTGTAAACTGCGTCACTACGTCCATAAAGACGACAATGTGACAAGCAGCCCTTCCTATTAAGTCTTCCGGCCCAGATACAAAACTATTATGCGTGCCACACCTACAGCGGCAAGTTTCCGAATACAGCAATAGTGTCGGTAATTACGCGCATGCGTCGTTTCGCCGCCAGATGGCAATCTAAGCCTGAGCGAGCACGCGTATGCCTGCTCGTGCATTCCTGCTCGCTTTGTCTCGCCTACCAGTCCCGAAGCGTGCCGATGGACTCCGGAGATAACCGAGTAGCCGTTGATATCTGTAATCGCAGGGAGAGCATTAGAAGGTGTCTCATCACGAGTTGGAAGCGTGGTAGGTGGCATGCGAATAAAAATAAATTAACCGTTCTCACCTTCACTGATCAATAAGGAACTGCTTTACAATACTAGGTTCTGCAACACGTGTGTTAAAGGCTGTTAACGGTAAAATGAGCACTTTTGAAAGTCCTGTTTAAGATCTGCTTGTATGCACGTTGTGTACTATCCCGCCTTATGTAAAATTAACACTGCCATGAGCCTAACCACTTTATTCGTGCGTCGGTCAAGTAAAACTTTGAAATAATTAGAATAGTAAATATTCCACATATATGCTCTTTTTTACACTTTGATTCATTAAAAAAAGTACAAATCGAAAGAAATATTCTAAGTTATTACAAATGGTTTCCTAACACTTTTAATCGTAAATTAAGATCTGTAACTATTTTGCATCCTTCGTTGCCAACTTTACTGGGCGAATGTCACTCAGTGCGCCCGTTATAATATATGCCGGCAGGGGCAGTGATTATTTTCTAAGGTTGAGTTCAAAAGTGCTCACTTTGTCGTCAACAGCCGTTATTACTTTTTAATTGTAATTACGTGTTTTTTAAGGTACCTATAATAAAAATAAGAAATTAACATGAATGTTTTATCCCATACCACATCGTTACATCGGACATTTTCAGCGACCCACCCGTACTTTCTCTTTGTCAGAACTACCCATTACTCCTTAACGTACTCCTATATAATGACGTGGTGATGCTGCAATATGTATTGTGTTGAACGAGAAAAAAAAAGCCGTGTAAGTATTCAAGTTACATTGTTAGCCTACTTCCCTAAAAAAATCCAGTCGTATAGTTTCACATACAGGCTGTTCACGGTAAAATGATTGCTTTTCAAAGCCCTCCTTAAGATCTACTTGTATACACGTTGTGCATTCTTCCACCTTATATAAAATTAACATTGCCATGGGCCTAATCACTTTATTCATGGGTCGGTGAAATGAAACTATGGAATTATTAAGAAAGTAAATATTTTACAACTCTGCTCATTTTTACACTTCGATGCATGAAAAAAAAACGGAAAGCGAAATTAATAATTTTAAGTTATCACAAATGGTTACCTAACACGTTTTATTCGACGTTAAGAAATGGAAATACTTTCCATCCTTCGTTACCAACTTTGCCGGGCGCAAGTCACTCAGTGCTCCCGTTAAAATATATGCAGGCAGGGGCAGTGACTTTTTTATAAAGTTGATTTCAAAAGTGCTCACTTTATCGTGAACAGCCTTTATACATTAGATAACTGACTGAGCCTGATCCATGTTACGCCATCATGCCAAACAGACACAGAAGACAGTACCTACGCCTGTTCAAATGGACGTATATTCTATGCAACACCGTTTCGGTGTTTGGTAAGAAGAGTAATTTACGGCCACGTTAGTGCAATCCTTAACTTTTACTATCATATTTCCGAGGTAAATAGTGGACAACAAACAAATGGTTGCCGATGTTCTTACACTAATTCAATAATATCGATGTGTTACCAATTTTTATTGAATTATGTAGAGGTGTCCTCAGTTTCTTTTAATACTTTCAAAACTGTTTTATAGTTCAGTGCAATTGGTTCATTTCAGAACACATTAATTTTATAAATTAGTTGAGTAGAAATAACATTTAAAATGTTTTAAAATCGTACACGTATAAGTATCAGTATATAATCGATAAAGCATTTTGTAAAAACCGTGGGAAACGTTTGACCACTGGGAATATCTGCGAAAATTGTTCTCCTGAAATCAGAAATTTTTCCGTGAGTTCTTTTTTTCTGCTTGGCTATTGGGAAAAAATGAGGTAGACAATTTACTGGCTGTTCCAGCATGCCGCTCTCCCTGTTCGGCGTAATTGTGTGCCTGTGAACCAGGCTTAACGCAGACCGTCTAAGAATGTATGCTTGTCACTATAATAAAGCTCAGAATTAGTTACATTACTTATGGCGATAAGTGACACACTTTATAAGTTAAACTGAGCCACTAAGACATATATCTGTAATAAAATACTGATTGTCTGGATAATTCATAATACTACCAAGATCTGCAAACACTGTAAAACCTGTCTCTCTCATCAAATACTTCCATAGAAATAATTGGAAATGCCACTTTTATTTTGCATTCATTAATTTCATGGAAAAGAAATTTTTCAACTTTTTTAAAATTCTTATTATGAACCAATATGTCAAAAGTAAAAAAAAAAAAAAAAAAAAAAAAGTTAATTTTGTTTTATTTTCATAAACTCCGCCACTACGAAGGATCCACGCTAAATACAACTTCTAATTGAATGTGTGTTAGAAACTTGTGAGGTGATTCCTAATGCAAAATCAGACTGAAATGATAGTACGATTCGTAAACTAAAGTGATCACTGAGGACGGTATGCGTCCGTACATCAAAATGTTTTGTAATAGATTAATTTAAATACGCCACAAACTACGTGAGATTAAAAAAAATACCTTAGTGAATAGCTCTTTCTATAAACACTTTAAAAGCTTAGAAAACTTACTTTGTATAATCTCTTTTCATATGTTAAATTGGGGTTGCCAAATTGCGATCGCAAATAGAACATTTGTCCTCTTTTGATGGTTGAAGTCAACATATACACATGAACAAATAGAGTCATCTCAAGCAATAAGTGCATAGATTTTCAAAGGGGGCAATGGCTTGCCTGCGTGGGTAGGCAACATTTCAGCCACCTTCGAATGCGTGCGAAAGGGGATTTAGTAGAGTACATAAGTCATCGCACAGCAATTACATTTCGTACAATTAATTGGAATGTTACTTCGTTAATTACGAGGGTCTGAAATGAACAAATATAATATTACTAGGTTTATAGAAAAATGAAATTTAGTCAGATCAATCAAATTATGTATTGCCAATTCAAAAGAGTGTTATGTGTAATGTCAAACGTATATGTAGTAAACATTTTGATTTGTAATAAACTGTAATTTGTATGGTTTCATTAGTATCCTCGCAATAAACTACCCCACACGTACGAGCGTTTGGCAATTATGATTTTTTTCTTCCGGATTTTGCATCAGAAATAACTTGGCTTTGTTTGTAACATACATTCAGGGACACGTTATATAGTAACGAAGATGTGGAACGCCCGAATGTGGGCAACACATCTAACATTTTATATTCCTGTGTTAAATGTGTACCGGTTTTACGGTACTAACTCTCGGAAGTAACTAGTGTTCTCCTCAAGAAGGTGTTCCACGAGTTTAATAAATCAGTAGGCCTAAATTCATTTCTTAAGAATAAAAGTATGATTTTTCTGCCAACATTACAAAGTGAACATTTGTATTTTACCTCGTGTTCTATCGTTGGCAGTGCTACACAACCTACTTGTACAAACAAATGAGTGAGATAACGTTCTCTCGTTACACCGGTGAGTTGCAACTCTCCCCTTGTACATTCCTTGCGCTCGCAGACTTGCTGGCAAGACGAGGCGGAGTTCTTACCTCCAATGCCGCTACGTCTCGCGAGCCAGAAGACACACTCTCGCCGCATGGCGGACTTCCACTCTCCTGTCATGCTGGTGACATCGCCCTGGGGCTGCGGAGGTCGCCTTACAAGCAGACTGACTCCAACCATGGCGGTCCCAGCTCGATTCCCGACGGCGAGTCACGTCCTGATCTTCCCGTGCGGGACACATGGCGGACATTACCGTTGGCTCGCGGGGATTCTCCCCCAGCCTTGCATTTTCTCGTGACTCTGTTTCAGCGAGTCATTCCTTGTCGCCCTTCAGGACATCTATGAGCGTCACCTCAGAACTCCGACACACGATTACTATTGCATCTACTCACTAACTTCGTCGGCGGTCAGATACTTTATTTGTGGACTCCAAATAACCTCTGCGAGTCTGTGTTGAAGACTTTCACACGGATACCAGCGGAGCGACGATCCGGGGCTGCTTGTGTTGGGGCGTCTGAAAAAAAAATGTCATAAGGACACGTGCGAGCGAGATACTCCCGTTAGCTGACCAGACACCATCTCTGTCCTAGAGGTCTGACTGATCAGGCGGAAAGAATGCGTCCTTCGTCACGTCGTGTAGCTCCAGCACCGTTGAGGCTAGAAGCAGTCGTCTATCAACCAGCTGTTGGGGAAGGGAGGGGAGGAAGATGTACATGGAGCATCTTTCGTCTCTCACTTGGACCAGCTCACACCTTTAAATCACATTAGGCCCTACAATGTAACTGCTATTCAAGTTATGCATTCTGATAAATACGGCGCTTTTTTTAATAAATAAACATTGCTCAACGTGTTATTTAAATTAATTATCTATTTTTGCTTCATATTGGAGGAATTCATTTGCTCAAGTGAAAAAGTTTGCTTCTAATATTTCTTGGGAATAATACAACTGATTTCCACCAAATAAGCGTGAGAGTTTTTTCTAAGGAGAGAAAACAGTATTTTCTATTTACAAATGTATCTCGTTTTTATTTTAGGGAAACTATGTCTCCGTTTTTATGACATAATATCTGAAGGCTGTAAACTCATTTACACCAAATTTGGTGCACAGGCAAAACCCAATTACCGATTTTTGAAGGAACTAAATTAAGAAATCTCTTTCTTCTACATACTGGGAACTGATTTGCAACTACCGCATCATAAAATACGTATAACTTGTTTTTAGGAACAGTTACGCCGGCTCCAAATTAGCTGGAATATTCGTAAATTTCGATGAGTAGCCCATGCTCCTGAAACAAGAATATCAGTAATTTTAAACATCAGTATGTTCTATACGCCATATATGAGGATAGTGGCTTCTAGTTACACGCTGTATCTGTGTGTCTGCCGAACTTGGTACATAGATTTTACCTATTGTTGTTGAAAATTTGGGGCAAAGAACTCTTTCAAATTCCTCGTTTTCTATATTTCAAGAAGGCTGTTACATGATGTTGTAAACTTTAATCTTGACGTAGTAACCATAAGTCTGTGTCTACGAAGTTGTTCTCATTAAATTCTTCAGTAAAATGTAAGATTGCCGAGGTGATACCTTCTTCAGACACTCAAGTTCTTTTTAGCTGATTATTCGCGAATGGGAAAGTATGTATATTGGAGAAACTGATAGATCTGCTTCACGCGAGTTAAAGAACACAAAAATAACACTAAGAAGAGAATAACTCGAAAATCCATACTCGTCAAACATGATTTGTATAATAGCCATATAATATTTTGGGGAAATGCTATTATACTTGTTCTAGAAAAAAAAACATATTCAAAGAAAAAACTAATATTAGGCATTTATTTACAGTAGAAGGAATGAATTTAGTTAACAAAGCATATAAGCATTGAAGGACATATACTCTTAATTAAAAGAGAAGCTGATTAGAATAAACAATAAAATTATACATTATTAACAGCCATTGCAGAAAGACGCTAGCAATTTACATCCTCGTGCTCGACAGTCATTGGCTGTGACAGAAAAAGTGCTACCGTCTACAAGTCTATAAATATGCCACGTTTTTCCAATGTTCAAAATCAGCCTGTAGCTGTGCATTTGTGTGTTATATATATATATATATATACACACATAAACATACATATGCCTGAAGACGAAGCAACTTCCACTCTCCTAAACTTCGCAAGTGTGTGGTATAAGGAAGCCTACTGTGTGGTCTTCATTGTGCCATCTAGTTTCCGGGCATACATCTACTGTCTCCAATGTGTTCGGGTTTTATTCGTTTTCTAATCCACACACTAACGTTATCTCTGTTATGAGGTCCTTGTTGTTTGTTTGATTACTTGTTATAGTATTTTTGTCTACTTTCCGATGTGACAACTGACGTAACTCCCTCTGCGGGGTTCTCTGTGTGATATTAATATATCTGACGACAACAGTATACCTTTTCGTTTATTTTATTAATTTTCTGTGTCCGATTTTTATGCCATATTCTGAGTTAACAGCGACCCACAACCAATTTATGCTGTGACGTAGGAATATAATTTAATTCTAGTAGGGGCCACGGTGACTAAGCGGTTAGACTGCTCGCCTTCCGCCATGACGAACTGTGTTCAATCTCCAATCGGGTCACCGGATTTTCGCAAGTGAGAATCGTGCCGGACGATGCCGCTGGTCGGCAGGTTTTCTCGGGGATCTCTCCCGTTTCCCCCGCCTCTTCATTCCGGTGTCGCTCCATACTCACCTCAATCACCTTCATCGGCTCTCAAGACCTCGCTGTTAAGATCCGCCCAAATTCCTTCACTCACTCATTCTAGTAATCACGAATTCAAACCCAAAACTGCTTTCGTGAATTCTGTCACTTATTGCAACATGTGACGAAGAAGTTTATCAAGTCTATGACCCAGTTTATGATGTTTGACGTGCGGCCATATCGTGGGCACAATATCTATTTACCACCGTACTTTAAGTAGTTGTTGTGAAGGATCGCTGTAGTTACTATTGGGGATTGGGTTACTTACTGAAGCGGATCATACCAATAATTTAGATCTGAGAACAATCGAACAGGAACACCTTAGTTCCCAAAAGTATGTCGTTCTAAAACAAAGCAACCAATTAATACCCCATATTTACTCTGTAGATCAGCTTGCTTCGTAGCCGAGATGCCGTTTATATAGGCGCCTATTTCTTATGGCACTCTATTTGTAAGTAAAATTCACTGGTGGCTTAACCATCGTTCTGACGATTTGGGGTATTAACCTGGTGGATGTAAACTACGCTGTGTATACATTACTAACCTACATTATGATTCATCAAAGTTTCTGGCTTAAAATTTTATAGTATTTTTTAATATTATTATATTTAAATATTTAATCTTAATGGTACATGAAGACTCGCAAATAAACAATGGGCTCTTTCGACTTTACTCAAACTTGCTTTAATAGCTTTTTATATAGGCAGTTCATGGCAAACTGAGCACTTTGGAAATACCTGCTTACTATGTACTTCTCGGAAAAAAATAATTTTTTTACCATATGTAAATTTAGGTTTGGAATGGGCCTAATCACTTTATTCCTGCTTCGGTCACGTGAAACTGTGAAATTATTACAAATATAAATGTTTCAAAATTTCGTTAGCTTTTACACTCAAAGGAATTTTAAAAAAGGAAAGAGAATTAAATAATATCAGTATTTACAAATGTTTTACTAACACTATTTATCAAACGTTATGACATGAAACTACTTTCTCTCCATCGATCCCAACTTTAGTGAGAGTATGACAGACATTGCGTGCTCGTTAAAATATATACACGTAGGGTCAGTGACATTTTCGAAGATTGTTTTCATTTTCAAAAGTAGGCTACTCGCTTTGCCGTGTACAGCCTTTACACCCGTGGTCATGAGGTAACTCGAAGGTACAGTATGGTAAAAGGCTGTTCACGATAAAGTGAGCACTTTTGAAATCAACCTTAGAAAAAAGTCACTGCCCCTACCTGCATATGTTTTAACGGGCGCTTTGAGTGGCATGCGCCCAGTAAAGTTGGTAAGGATATATGGGAAGTAGTTCCGTATCTTAACGTCGAATAGAAAGTGTTAGGTAACAATTTCTGATAACTTAAGTTATTTATTTCGCTTTCTGTTTCTTAATGCATTGAAAAGTAGAAATGAACAGAGTTGTAAAATATTTACTTTTCTAATAATTTCACAGTTTTAATTGACCGACGCATGAATAAAGTGATGAGGCATATTTCAATGTTAATCTTACATAAGGCGGAAGAATACACAACGTGCATACGAGGAGATCTTAAGCAGGGATTTCAAAAGTGCTCACTTTACCGTGAACAGCGTATGCGTGGGTATTGCGCTCACCCCACCTCCTTCTTCTACCCCCGGCCTATTCACGAACCAAGAGACGACGTGATTGGCGAGTTGGAAGGACGTCGTCCTCGGCGGCTGGGACAGTTACCAGTAGCCGTCTGGACGGACGCGAAGTGCGCAAGGCCAGTGCGAGGTCTGCCAGGTCGATGAACGGCTGGGCGCGCAGTTTGGACGGCGTTGCCCAAGGCGGCCGCCACACCGCACTTATACCTGTTATCGCCGAGCTGGTCCTTGGAGGGAGGAGGGGACAGCCGGTCAGATCAGGGAACTGCCGGCTGCCTTCGTACGTGATCCTCTACCGAACAGTTCGTTATGGCCGGGCCGGGCCGGCTAATGCCATCTCTGGCCCCGGTGCCCGATACCGGATAAACATACACCGCTGCCTTGCCGACAACACCTCCGCCAGCTGTGAACAATTTTATGTAACTGAACCTACCACAAACCAGAGATACTCTTACGTGACGTTCCATGCTCGATAGGGGGCATCGGCTTGAAATTATTATGCGTTTAATTGCTATAGAAAGGTCTCGCAGTGCACAAATAACCCAAACATAAACTCCAGAACACGAATTTGAACTAATTAATATATATAAGGAGTTAAATATATTAACAACATATTTTAACGCTAATAACTATCGCATACAATTGTATTTGATACAGTCTATAGTTCTCTATTTTAAAATTGCCAACTTTTTGCAAAAAAATTATCGATACAAACCATGAATTCACTGAATATGCCAAAAAAAAATTACTGAATAATTTTATCTACAGCTATAATATTGAAACGTATATATTTCAAAATTATAACTTTTTAACGAAATTTTATGACATGGTTGTCTCGAAAATAAAGTAATTATTTTTTTAATTGCTTACTGCAGAGTTCTACATAGCATAATTATCTATAAATTAAAACATTATTTTGCACATAGACTAATTTCGTGTATTCTACACGTTATTATTCGGAAAACAATAAACAATTTTATTCCAAAATTATACTTATCTAATGGATTGTTAATTATATATATATATATATATATATATATATATATATATATATATATATATATATATATATATATATATATATATATATATATATATACACACAAGGAAAAACTGACTGACTGACATATCAACGCCCAGCGTCAACCATTGGCAATAGAAACATTATATTTGGGGGAAACATTTTTATGTATTGCAGGATGCCACTAAGGAGAGTTTGTCATTATTCAGCACCTAAAGTAATGAAATGGGGTTTCAAATTTTGTATGGAGAAAAAATATTAGATGGTCCTATTAACTCTAAGCTTCGTGAAATTACTATAAAAATAAATATTTAAACACATTGTGACCAGTTTCTTAGAAATAAACCAATAGTAAAACTTCTTAAAAGTATTTCAAGTAATAATGTTGTGAATAGTATTCTGCAAGACATGAAGAGTAGCAAAATCTTATTGGGTGGTGTGATAGTGATGTTTACAGGAAATTTTTCACTAAACTTTACCAGTGCTGCCGAAAGGAACGCGTGCCGATTAAATCAAGGCGTACCTCGAGAGATCTTGTGTGTGGCCCTGGGTTAATGTGCTAAAACTTATAAAAAATATGACAGTACATCTGTGAGGCGAAGTGTCTGCTGGTCAATTTTCAGACATCCTGCTCAAACTAGGAAACGGTGATTATCCAGAAACAGACGGCAGATAGTTATCCCGGACAGGTGGTACACTATAGTGACTACAGTTCAGGAGCTGACAGCAAAATATCATCCTGAAGTTGCCCAGATACATGACAAGCCTATGAAATGGTTGTGTCAAATAGCCATTCTTACCCTAAAATACGACCAAGTAGCGATCATCGATAACATTTTCTTGAAATCATTCAAAGGGGAGGAAATGGCATACAATTCAATAGACACGGGGGTAAATACAGACGAAGCAGCTCATTATCCAGTGGAATTTTTGAACACTCTAAATCCACCAGATCTCCCGTACTATATACCTATACTGCGTGTGGGCACTCCTGTTATGTTGCTCAGAAATCTGCAGACACCAAAACTCTGTAATGGCACTAGGCTGCAAGTCATAGCTCTACATCGCAATGTAGTCAAGGCCACTATTTTACCTGGACCAGTTTTTGAATGCAAGAGACTGCAGTTTCTCCTCAAAGTGTACTTCCCGAAAACGATAAACAAATC
The DNA here is from genome assembly GCA_029891345.1 of Dryococelus australis. Classification (NCBI taxonomy): domain Eukaryota; kingdom Metazoa; phylum Arthropoda; class Insecta; order Phasmatodea; family Phasmatidae; genus Dryococelus; species Dryococelus australis. The sequence continues at coordinate 126,602,739 of CM056994.1, read as the reverse complement.
GCAGGGCAAACTCTCAAATGCGCAGGAGTAATTGCAGGCCATGGCTGCCCAATCCCTCTCTGCCGTAATGCATGTCCCCTTGCATGATTTCCTATCCTTGTGGGCGTAAGGGGTCTAGCCCTGAGATGCAATAAAATCCCATCCTACCCACCGGGCTTTAACTTAACACTTAGTTATAGGGTAGTTAGAAAAAGAAAAAAAATTGACTTGAGGCAGGACGGTTTCTCCCACGTTCTTGCTCGCGTGTAAGCTCACCCATCAGTCTGGTTGTTTTGTTGCCACCCTCCAAAACGGTAAAGAACATTGTTTACAAAGTAGTATTGTAAAATGCCTAATTTACATGTCGACACAGACGATTACTAATAACAACTCTAAACTTATCATCCACAATTATTTTATTTTTGTACTTGCATCATTTCATTCCCTTTTATGTTTTAAAATATGTATTCCATTTTAAAAACATACTTACCATTAAAAAAATATTGTAACAAAACCACAAGTTCCACGCGGGTAAAGTCGTGGGCAAAAGCCAGTAGTCAGTCAAAGAAACCCCATCGAACTATTTTAAGTAGTTAAAATTTTGTTCTTGATTTCATTTTTCGGGAATTCGCGGGATGCGAAATCTTCCCATGGCACGTAATGGAGTAAAATGTATTCGCATGTAGCGAACTATATTCATTCAAACACGCGTAATAGTTCATATCAGATAACGTGTACGTTATCATAAAAAACATATAAGTACACAGAAGTGTAATGGCAAAGCAATCCCCTTGACGTATGCGTAGCAACTCGCTGATTGGTTCCGCGAGCGCGGGGCTCTGGCACTCGCCTCGTCTCTCATCATGTGGAAAATTCACTTCTGGCAGGGCGGCTGGCTGCATGACAAGGAAGTTACCAGCGCTGGCTGGCGAACGCCGCGGCATTTCGACGTGTGCGCTGGCGTCTTTCGCCGTATAAACAGCTGTTTAACTTCTGTATGATCTAGTATGTTATAATATTTTCATGACTACAATAGCACACAAAATAATATTTAAGAATGTTGGCCGAAATTAAGTGTTTATTTAACTATATATTATTTAGCGTATGTGTTGAGATAGTAACGCATTAACGTGCTTCTTTCGGTAAATTTTGTTTTATGAGCGAGAGATATTTCAGAATAATAAGCAAAATGTATGAGACGAGTGAAGGTTAAAGTCGTAGGTACTATGATATATGCAGACGGCGTCAATGGAAGGCGGTATCCTCCAAACGAAACTAGAAGTAATCTAAAACTGATGCTTGTAACTCACAGGTTGGACATTCTGTCCTACCATACCCTCGCCTAGCCCGCTCCCACAAACAAAACGAATTACTACAACTGTACTGATACAAATAAAAGAGTGGAGAGATCCGTGATTGCGCCCAAATATCCGTCTCGGGAAGGCACACCAAGGACAAGGGGCGATGCAACTTACTATCACAAACGAGAAACCGGCTACCTCAAGAAAGACGAAAAACCTCCTGTGAAAGAATGAACCCAAATTACCTTTGAGAGTAATCTGCTTTGCTTGTCAACGTCAACTAGTCGGTATAACATGGTAAGCCTCTTAGCTTGTGACAGCCTCCATTAGTGGCTGCAGCAACCATCAATAAGTTTTATCTCTCGGAGCTACGTACAGGAGAGATTGGCCTATGAACTACCGGCCTTTTGTTCTGTTCCTAGAACGCTCTGAGCCATTGCGTAAGAATTTTCCTATCCATATGGTGGCCTGGTTTCATATTCCCTGGACCTCTAATCAAAACAAATTATGCTTACGTAAAAAATAATACTGTACACATTGTAGGCAATAAAGTCATGTAATTCCACCATACAAAATAATTTGTAGTTGCTAGATTGTAACTCACAAAGATTAACGAAACTTATTATTATTCACTGGAAAATTTATCCTTGGGAAAAATTGGTGATTGTGCTTAAATAACTATTTTTAATCAGTCTTATACCCCCAAACTAACCTGATATTGGTGGATGTTTGCATTACACTCAAAAAGGAATCGGCGTGTTTATTAATTTAATTTTCTTGACCTGATGGACACCCAGGTATTAATAATTTTTGGAGAGTGGAGAGATTTGGGCGGCTCTAAACAGTGAGGTCTTGAGAGCCGATGATGGTGAAGTGAAGTAAGTATGAAGCAGCCTTGAAATGGAAGAGCACAGGAAACGAGAGATCCGTGAGAAAACCCGCCGACCAGCGGAATCGTTCGGCACGATTCCCATGTGCGAAAATTCGGGAGCAGCCTCTTCGGGAATCGAACCCGGTTTGCCTTGGTGGGAGGCACTAGCCACTGCGCCATCACAATCGCATGAGAAGTAGCGTTACACTGAACATGTTTATTTACGTCTAAGGGCTTTTGGAAGCCACTATAGAAAACAATTAAAAGCAATACTGCATGACACACACTGCTGAATTGCACGCATGCGTTCCCATGAAATTATTTCGAATGTCGTTTATATTTGTCGGTTTGAGAACGGCGCAAGATATTGTGACGCCCTGAGCGAAGGACAGTTCCGACAGATGTAAGAAGAATAGTTCAGAGCAGCGGCTGCTGGCCGCTATAACCCCCCCCCCCCCTTTTTTTTTTACTTCGTACACCAGTACTCGGTGTCCAAGCCCGCATTGCGACATCCGTGTCATGTCGAGCGTGGTGAGAGTGTCTTACGCGCCAGGCTATGCACGTCTTCATTTTAAAATGTTCCAGTGAATTTATCGATAACCGCGTGATAGTACGAAACAACTTCGTTGAGATTGAATCATTGACTAGTAACCTATCACTGGAAGACCAATTATGCTTCTATGTTACGAAATTTAAATTCAGTATCGGTGTGGCAAGCCCCGTTCTTTACAAGAAATTATTTTATGATAATTGTATGTTTCCCAGTAGCTACAAATATTGTTCAATTATACATCGTTTAGGCATTGGCTGTTTGATGCTTGGTATATTACGTACAATTAGTAATAATTTTGGAACCTAAGTCGTAGTTACGTTTCCCGATTCATTTTTCGGGCCGAATGTATAGCCGCAGATAGTCTTTGTTACATAGATTGTTACTGAAAACTGCGTGTTACTACAACATCCAAAATACCTTTACGTTAACTGAAGTTAACCAATATTTGACAGCTGTGATCTAATATATTTCATGGCCTTTTACGTTAAATGTTAATGAACTCTATTAATAAATACCGATGTATTAGGCTATGATGGGATGCACCCGGCTCCTTTTGCAGTGCGCCGAGATTTTTCTTTACAGGTAAAAAATGGCTAGAGCAGTAAGTTATTAATCAACAGCATGACGATGTCATGGAAAGTACTTCCATAGTCGATATAATTCATGCCATAGGCTGTGCTGCGTGTGTAAAAGTCCATATTACATTGGTCAGTGTTCTGACGTGAAGGTACCGTTTTCCGTTTATGAATACATATCCTAATCAGGCGCCAGCATTCGTGAAAACTTGCTACTAATAATTTTAGACGAGCTGTATTGATAATCGAGGCTACCCATGTATTATACGCGCTGCAGCTGGTGCCAGGTAGGCTGTCCGGCGCTGGAGTGTCAAGGGGGAGGGGGCAACCTCGACTCTCTCCATTCCACGAAACGAGAGCACTCGTAGCCTCGCTTCCCACCCTCCTCTTTCTGGGAAGCCCGTGAATGATGGGCAGTGGCGAGTCTATCTGACGTCACAGACCCTCCTCTCCCTTGCTGGAGATGCCGACAAATGTAGCGACGAGCAAGAATATTATGGTGAGACTGGCTGGCGTCACAGGCCCCCTACTCCCTCATCCCGCTGAAGAAACCAACACCTGTAGGAAGCGCACGAATATTCTGGGAATTAGGACATTCGGCGCAACGCACGAGCTAGAGAAAACTCAACGACACTATGTTTACTGCCGCGGTCCAGTGGCCAGGAGTCTTTGGCGGAGGACGTCTGGCAGTGCGTGGGTGAAGTTAGGGGCAAGACGACGGCTGCGGACGAGTGTTCTTGGTATGAATGGACGAGAGGGCGTGAAACCCGGCGAGTGAAGCGTACCGTTTACGAGGGCGGTCGGAGGACTCTAGTAGAACATTGCGGACTAGCGAGACATGGACTAAACTGAGGTTGGACTGAGTGGACATGTAATACGTATTATATTATAAATATTGGACCTGTCAAATAGAGATATATAATTTATAAAATAATTGGATAGGTTGATACACTGTCTATTGGGACTGATCCTTAATTCTTTAATTTCATTGATTTAATTGAGGTAATTAAAAATTCATTGAATTCATTGATTGCAAACAGTGAGTGATATCAATTTATTGTGAGATGTTGAGAGAATTTTGTTTGTATTTAATGCAGATAAAATTATAAAATTATCATTAATTTTTTAAAATAATTAAGACCTCCATCACTCAACGAACTTGGTTTTATCCCACTTAATTTCTAGAGAGAGAAATCCTACAATACTATATTTTTTTCGAGGTCGAGTGTGAATTCGTTGATGTAGGCCTATTATATATATATATACATTTTTAATATGTAGGATAATATATATTCTATTAAACAATTCTACACACACAGAGGGAATTTTTCCAACAAATCCTCTGCAAAATTGCGTGCATATATGTAGAACATAACTCGACATTAATTCGCTTGCTTACATGACGTTATTGTACAAGCAATAGCCATTCGCTTCCATGGTTGTGATAGAACCAACAGTTGGAACTGTGTGTAGCAATGTGTAGCAGGCATGTTATGCAGACAAAGTAACGAGCTGATATTGTTAAGAAAGAAAAAAAATGTGGTCAGGTCCATTTCCTTTACAACTTATTGTACCACAGAATACTGATACATTGTTAACAGAGACTGTATTCACAGATATTAATTAATAATGCCTTTGATATAATTTCACTTGAAAAGCCACAACTCAGATTTGGTCAACCTTCAGATTGCGTATTTTTGTCTCTTTGGTGCGTCTACTGTCTACTAATATTTTACCTTGCTGTGTGTGTATTCAGTTTATCTGTATCACTCATTTTCGCCCTTCAGTAAGAGTTTTGTATTTCATTTTTCAGCTTGGGTAGTTAAGCTGTAGCATTTTCTCATCTCTGGCCTTCAATAGGAGAATGAGTTTTCCACGAAGGTCAAGGAAATTTGGCCGGTATGTTGAGAGAGGCGTTTAATGTAACACCTTCCGCTCATTAAATTCCAAGAAAGAAACGCACCGGGTAATGTCTTAAGAATAAATCACGACGTAATTACAGATCCTTTGTCGGAACAAAGACTCGTAAGGTAGGTGTGCAGGTCGGCGAGATGACGGGCTTGTTATCTCGACGTGAAATCCAGGCTGCCGCCAAGATCAGTAGTGACGCAAGTCGGCCGACATAGGAAATGAGAGGCTGGCTGCCCGCGGCCCCAGGGTCACAGTACCGGCTTCCTAATTGGAAGTTCTGTGATTATAGATTCTCCTTCAGCCTTGCGGCGTGCGGCGTTTTCGGCTCGAAGTTACGTAAAGTCAATGTTGAAGGCGGCCGCTGACCTGGCGATGGAACTGCGGTAGCTACGGCATCTTTCAAATACAGGTTTTTTGACGAAACTATTTAACATGTCCCCTAAATGTTTTACTAGGACAAGAAAACATGCCCGAAACGAGATCAACAGTTCACGCATGCTATAAATTTTAGAGTCTGATTTTGTTAGACTGCTTTGTCCTAAAACATTCCGAACATACGAGTGAAACTACGACAGAAGCCTGTGTTGGACGTTACTACAGATTTACCGTCAACCATGCATAGGCCCACCGCTTACAGCCCCAACACGACAACACTGCACTTCAGTTCAGCGTTTTGCGCGTAACGGCCATGGCGCGCTTGACGCGCATGGCAGTGTAGCCCTTATTGCTCCCGCGCTTTTTGACCTCGGATAGGCTGCAGCTTGGCTGCACTCTGAGGATGTCATGTTCAAGGTCCTGCCTCTGAAAAACCAAATTCGGAAAACGTCAAACTGATGTATTGTAAGAATTATCAGTATGCCTAGGGAAAAACTACTTCCAATACGAATAAAAATTATTTACACATAAAAATAGCGAGTTTGTTTTACCTAAATCATTAATTATAGTTTACATATTTTGTTGATCGCCTGCAAAAAGTATTTTCGTTCAGGAACCTTCACGCAGGCCACTGCACGAATCGAAAGTGTTTCTAGTGCACATTTTCAGTAGCTGCGATGAATCCTCGCACATAGTTTAAATCCTCGCACATGGTTCAAATCCTCGTACATGGTTCACAGCTAATTGTATCTGAAACCATAAGTCCTGCTTAGTTTTTTTCTTTCTATTTATATTAGGCAACGTGTCAAAAATTTGAATAATCGTCTTCCTTATTATTTGTATCTACGCACAGAAAGAGTGGTGCTATGAACTTGTTAGAGAAATAAATAATTAACTGTTATGCCAATACTCCCTCAGCAGAGTAAAGCATATTGTTAGAAGCCTTACGCATGCTGAAAATATTATTTTTTTAATAGAACTACTTTTCATGAAATAGAACTACCTTTCATTATTTCCTGTCCGAATGACTGTAGAGACGCTAATTTGCATTCGCATTAATATCAATGTATTGACAGGCAGGAAATTCTTCAATGATTGAAAACTGGCCATGGTCATTAAGGAATCAAACAGCGGTTTTAAGGGGGCATGGGGTAATAGGGCCTATATTAACGCTATAGACGTTAATCGTATTTTAAACTGTTATGGAAGTAAACATAGAAGAAAAAAGAAAAGTCAATCACACAGAATAGTCTTTATTAACTGTGAGAGTAAATAGTATTTTACTAAAGCTATTTATTTCTGCCGAGCTATTCCTGACCCCGTTATCGCGGCTCAAGATACTATGCGAAACCGATGCACCAATATTTCAAAAGAGTTGTTCACAAAGATGGCAAAAATGGTTAATTAATATTGACTTCTTTCTTTCTAGCTATGTTATAGTCTAAAACCTGTATACTTCCGTTTACGTATTAGAAAATAAATTATGTTCCACGCCCTGCTAATGAGCAGTAATGAAGAAGCTTGTCTGGAATAAATATTTTGGTTGAAGAGGGTGGATTTGTCTAAGTGGCAGGAACTAGCTTTCCATTTTCGATGCTTCTGGTTTAAGTATGGGCCCAGCGATCAAGGAATTACTTTGATGGGGACTCTTGTGTGAATGGCAAATTATTCCACAGTGTTGGGGTTCCTTCGAGGCGCTCCTGGTTTCTCCACAGTATTTATTCCACCGTCTCTCTGTTTCTCGTTTCTCTGCAGACTTATACTTCAAGGCTCATGCTCACCTCTTATGCAGACATTCTTAGTTTACGTGCCATAATTTCAGTTTCGGAGTAATTATTGAGCATTTTTGACTAATTATATTAAATGTACATTTTACGAGGAGTTTACTTTTTTTGCGTTTAATTTCAATACGTGCTATTTGGTAGTCGTAAAATGGCAAGAACGTATCGATATTTTAATGTTTACTTTATGCAATTTGTGACATAGCTTTAGGTTGAAAGTTCGGATTTCATGTCTATACTGCACAGTAAGCAAACAATTAAACTTCTTTAGCAGCATATTATTATTTTTTAACTTACTTCACAAAAACTTAAATTAGCACGACATGAAAGAATCCGATATATTGTGTGGCGTATTTCTGTCCGTGTGGGGTAACCTGCACTCTTCGTCGGTTTCATCTTATTCCTGCTAACTCTGTATCAGACGCAAAAGTAAGCCAGAGCGTATAGCGACTATATATATCACACATCCGTGCCAGGCTCGGCAATACCTATATATTTAAATATTTTTAAAATGGTTTTGTTTTTTTTAGTTTGAAACTTTTCAAAGCAAACAAAGGTTAATAAAGAAGTAGGTTTTAATGAAGAAAAGAGATAAAAGGTTTGGTTTTGTTATTCGGTTTAAGTACTTCCAATTAAGAAACGGACTCTTAAATTCGTCATAAAGTGGCACTTAAAAACCATTCACTAATCCTGCTCGCATGAAATAAGCTGACAGTTAAGCAGACAGCCGTCGACCGAGCTGGTACCATTCGAGTATTATTTCTTGTGGGCGGAGAAGAGGTGGAGTTGAAAATGAGACCCACAGAAGTATGCTCGTAAAAGTCTTGCTATGTGGATTTGGAGTACTTTGCCCAACAGGGTACAGATTCTGTACACACGTATTATTGTTGATAAAACAAGCATTTTAAAGAACTGAAAAATTTTGCGCTCTGTAGTAGGTACGACGTATGGCAATATTCATCATGTTATTTAACCGGAAGACATGAATGTTTGTGTCCGCAGTTCCATATGCTTTTAATGAACTTCAAAATAATTTCTTCCTCTAATTATACGTGTCTTGGCTCCGATAATGAGGATACATTGCGTCGTTACGACTAACTAATTACGTGGCATCCTTGAGTTTCTCTTCTCGTCCGATGCGTGTCCAGCATAACCACATAGGTATCTTTCACTGGAATGTTTTAAAAAGTTTGGATCCGTTTATGTTCGCTTCATGACTTTAAGAATTTCAAGGGGTATTTGTCATTTTAGGACGGAAAAAAAACGCAAGATCACATTCTGTGATAGAAATATACTCAACACGGTCACTTTCAAATGTATAGACACATTTTATTTAACCAAAATTTCGTCTTTGCGTTTTTAAAATATGTATGTCACCGGTAAAATGAATTCCAAAGTCAATAATTGCAGTCGCTTGTCGAGTTATATTGCTGTATGCCCTCAAGAAACCTTATTTGATTGTATAATTTACAAGACTATTAAATAAAATAACTGGATTGAATTACCACCATAACTATTAATATACCGTCTGTGAATATATCGTATAATAACTTTCGTATTTTTCTATTAAAATAATCGTGTCTGTTTAACGTTATCTTGCTAATGTACTAAAGAGACTGCTATCAAGGTAACGGCCAATGTACAGAGAGCCTGCATACCTAGAAAGCGTATGATGTAATTATTATTATTTTTCGAACTGCTTTATATTTGTACATGTTTAAAAGTGGCCTAAATACGTCGTGATTAGAGAGACACACATGCGTATGCACATACCTACATATGTTTATTCTATGTTCGGATCTTAGGAAAACAGGACTTTCTATTTTGACAGCGAGCAGAAGGAAATTTCCGTCGAACTAAAACCATCAAAACACACTATCTTCTCGATAGTTAATAACACGGGTAGACGCAGCAGACCTCACTATTCCGACAACTTTCGCCTCCACGCACACTTCTCTGTAAGTTCTCCTCTCTCCAGAAGCTCTCGTTCCCACTCGTGAGCTATCTGTCATCTCTATACGTTGTTCTCCCATATCTTACTTTGTCCGCGAAGTAGGCGCCTGCCTCCCTTCAAATTTCCAGGCTTACGATATTCTATGAAAGTTGTTTCTGATGGCATGACCAGGGTAGCTGTAGCACAATAATCTTAACTATTCCTCCTATATCTGACCGGTTTTGCAGCTGAATCGGCTATTGCTTTTAAATTTTAAGCCAACTGAATAGCTTTGTTATAAATAACTTTACTAAACTGTCCAAGAGAAAACTTACCTAAGATAAAGGGTTAAATTAACCTTATGATCCGATACTAAGACTCAATAAACCATTCCTATAGAAGCTTTGCGTCTATCGATTATCTGTGCTGGTTTCGTAGTTAAACCAGTTCAGAATTAAGTTTAAGATATTCTAAGAGTAAATTAATTTAAATATGCCTTTCCGCGGGCGAATTCCTATGGAATGTATGGAATGAACTGAAAGTTGTTTCAATGAGCAGTGTTTTATATGCACGCCTCAGGCCTCAGTTGATCTGCTAGGCTGAACAGCAGTACGTTACAGATGCACTAGGAATTCAGTCGCTGTATTCATACAAATCCAGTATTTTAATTCACATATACGAACGTAAATTACTCCTGATAGAATGTTGTTTACCGATTTTATTATACGGTATATGTTACGAAATTTGTTTTGGCTTATTTATTTGGCTGTACAACGTATGTGTATATATGTACGTTCATAATACACATTTGGTTTACCCATATTTGTTAGTTCAATGTCTTACTTTATTTATTGGGCAGTTATCACTTGTATTGTCTAACGAAGTACTCTGTACATCGACATAGACTTTTAGGGTGCCTTGTCACAAAAACTGAGGTCAGTCACGAATATTAGGCTTCGTGGAGAACAATGGAAGTTAACACTGCGGCAGACCAACTAGCCAGGGTAACTCCAGACCACTAATTAACAGCCAGGTAGCAGAAAGGCTTCCGGGTGGACGACGTTGTCTTTGATGTGCAAGTTTTCTCGGGGTGTACTCGTTTTCTCCATCAGTCCCTTCTCTGTCTGGGACGCTCAGTTCTTGCCACGCCTTCACAGGTGCGACAATCGCATGCGTATCTCAGATGGAAGAGTGCCGTCAGTTAGGTGGATCTCCTCCCTGTGACCGTGCTGGATTAGTGGTTAGAGCGCTCACCTCACACCAAGGGGAATCGGCTTCCATTCCCAGCGGGGTCGCTCGTGGATTCTTGCACCATGGGAATCGTGCCGGTTGGCTGGCTTTTCCGGGGATCTCCCCCTTACCCCACCCTTTCATTCCGACGCCACTCCATTTCTTCTTCACTTCACCCTTATCGGTTCTCAAGACGTCGCTGTTAAGAGCTGCCCACATCCCTCTACTCCCCTCTCACAGCTTGCGTCCATCACAAGTTATTTATATTCATTACAATTGCACTGCTACCTACAAACGCAAACGCATGCACGAGCTTCGTCGTTTGACGAGTTAACTGACTAAATAGCTACTGAAAGCAGAAATGAATAATAATAGGTACAGGAATTTTTCCGAACTGCAGTATTACTTACCATGAACTTTAATATGTTTAAATTTAGCTTGTGTCCATTTGTTGCGAGTGAACTCTCCCACAAGTACAACCCTGACTTTTTCCCGAAAATAAAGCACATTGATGCTTTATTTGGTAACCGAACACAGAGCTAATGCAATGTAAGCCGTTCTGTAGCTGACTGCTTTACGCCAGTAAACACACATATACGAAGTACATCAACATTGTAAAATATTTGTACAGGAAAGAACCTCACACCATGTGTGTTGAGTAGTTATCATACTGTTTTTATACACGACTCTCCATGTGCATTGTCGTTGCTATAAACCATGCTGTAGCTGTCAATACAGGTGTATTTATATTTGCTTTACTTCGTTTCAACAGTTATTTAAAAAAACCGACCTTAGTTGTCCATGCCATTAAGACGTAATATGAGAACCGTGATAAGGTTTTGGGTTATAATTCCGGGTAAGCCAAGTATAAGTCTACTATTTCAGTTTTTAGAAATAACTTCAGGATAATTTAGTGTGTAAGAGGGAACCCCCATCGAAATTCAGAGTACCAGTACAAAGCACGAACGTCAATGAACTCTTCTAATTGAAAAACTACATAAAATTACATACTCGAATGCGAAAAAACTGGGGTGTGGCTGTGTTGGGGACACGGCCGTTTGTTTTGCGTGAATTCGTCTACGTTGACGCGCTTGGACGCCTTGATGTTTATTTTATGTTCCCGGCACCGCTTTACTCGATCCTATGGGGTTTTATGGGTGTCACTGAATAGCTTTTAAGGTACTTTTTTCCAACCGTATACGATTTCTGCATTTCGTCTTGGCTTTTTGACGAGTATAGGACTACATTGAGTTAAGTTTTCTTAATTTTTTACATTAACCTCATACAATTTCACCATAACCACGCCACACAAATGTTTTAATACACTCAATTGATTGATTTTGACGAGAGCTGTCGATTGAAACTCAAACGAGTGACGTAGCTTCTCCTAGTCAAAAGTTATACAACGCAGAAGTTATGAGACGCGGCGAAACGAACTACAAATTGCGGCGCCCCCTCCACACGTGATGCTTCGCAGTCCTCAATTTTAATATATTCTTTGATCCTTTGGAAATCGAGAGGTATAATTGAATTCGGAATGTAGACGATAGATTCGGAGCTGCAATGCCAAACTCTATCCCCCGATTTTGTTATAATTGGATTTTCTGGATTGCGTCCCACTATGGTTGCAAATTTAAAGACGAATTCACGTCAAAACTGAGTGTAATAAAGTTACTGAAGAAAACAAAGCAGTTGTTGTCACGACTGCAGGTTTCAATCAGTTGTGCCGCCGAGAGATTCATTTCGCATGCGTGCCAGCCAGTGTTATGCAAGTTCACAATTAATAGGAACTTATAGAAAGTTCAGTTTACTAGGTGAAAAAAGGAATTTGTAAAAGTTCAAGTTCAGTTAATCTTAAGGTTTCGGGTAAAAGTTCAAGTTCTCTTTAAAAAGTTATTAAGTTCATCACAAGTTCTTTGGCAAAAATTACGGACATCAGTATATATGGCTGAAGTGCAGAAGAAGATCAGCATACTTGTTTTTAACTTAAACATAATACAAATATGGCCACAGAAAGAAAATTTAAACAGAAATAGTTAACAGTTGAGTCCCACTTTAAGGCGTAGAACATCTTCGAAATGGTCGTATGATAACCGACCCCTCTTACAAGTGAAAATGTTACAACCTATACTGAAAACGCTTTCCATAGCAGCACTGGATGGTATTCCAGTATTAAATTTCCAAGAATGACTTTTAGAATAGGGAAAGTGTGCAAACACTTAATGTCCGCCGATGGAAACGAGATGTAGCTATCAAGTTCTCGTGCCCCAGTTTCTGAACCAGACAATTTTTCCCTCATTTATTTAACAAGAGGTACTGGGACTGGCAAGCTCTCCCTACGTGCAGTTGTCACAATTTACTCTACCCATACTTTTGCCTCTTCAAGTTGTCCCAAGGCAATAAATTTTGTGTCTCAAACGAAAATCCACCACTAACAGCGTTATTTTCCATTATTTACCATACCAACCAGGTTGTTTTCTCTACAAAGCTAAAGCAAACCTTTAATTTAGTACACCGCACTTTTTCCGTACACGCGGAGATGCAGCATGGACAAACACTGCATCTGTGCTATATGAGAGGAACTGCACTCGAGAAAAATCGATTACTACACGAGGATGCATGTTGGCCGACTAGCGACTGAAAGAGTAACTACAATTTACGAATTTTCAAAAGGGTAAAAGAGATCGGTTTAACGTCGGTAAAGCATACGAGAACGTTTAAAAAAAAATTGTCATAGAATTAATAAAGTTCGCGAAATAAAAGAACAAATGAAAGTTCAAGTTCGTAGCATATAAAATGAGTAAGTTTCTTTAAAAGTTCACAGCTCAACATTGGTGCCAGCTGCCGTCGCCTCGTCTCAATTAGCGGCCGCTGAACAATGCCTGCTGCCGCTGCTGCTTCGCGCGAAAGTCATTTAAATCTCCGCCGAGTTCGCTACCGTCGCGTGCTTATTAAATTAACGGCGTACTTTCGTACGGCGAGACGTTACCAGACTTTTCCGTCGCCGGGGAGTCTTCGCCCCCTGTGAACATCCGTCGAACATCGGCTGCCTCTGCATTCCAGTTTGAGGGGAAAGTGTACAACTTAACCGTCGTCGCGTGTAAAAGCAACGTGCAGTCTCCAACGGGGAACTTTTGCTTCGCTGCTACTGCGATTACGTCGTGGCTCCTTCGCCTGACTTCTTCAGCAAGGATGCCGTGGCATGTGGCAAGGGTGGGACAGTGTTGCCAACCTAAAGACCAACCAGTCGGCTACATGCGTTTGGAAATTCGGCTGCAAATAGCAAAACTGAGTTACGCTCCAAACCTAAAGAATGTGCTAACTACTACGCTTAATACAATTTCAATAATCCTGTTGTTAATGTACATACTTAACTCTAGTTTATAAATGACTTAATCACGTATTTTCAATCTGACATTCCAAAAAGGAATTCAAGTCTCGTTCAACATATTGCGAACAGATTGTTTCCTATACTATGAGAACCTTCTTCTTGAGAAACAGAGATATGATAGCATTTTAAGATGAACGGTCAGATGGAGGGGCGTCTTTTATTGAACAAAAAAAAAAACAACATTGATGTAAGATACGAGTACATAAGCTACGCAAAAATTGTCACTACAGCGAACCTTAACTTGTCTTCATTTTTACGTTCGATTGCATATATTCTGCTATAAGCTGTATGACCCAAACTTAGGCTACCCGTTGCCCCATTGGGCTACAGTTGGTAACACTAGGACGATTCCAGTCGTTTGCAAAAAAAAAAAGCGGGTGTCTGTGGTTGAGGAGGGGGACCTTTTGCCTAGCACAAGAGCCTGTATACGCGTGTATGTACACACACACACACACATATATATATGCCACATGAGTGTATGCATGTATTTATGGATATAACACAGCACATGACATAATTAACTCAAATTGCAGGCAGGGTTCTTGTACATTATTTATACGCAATTTTGGGTAGACTTCTTCGAAAATGCTCATTTTGGCACTTCTTCGCTAGATATGCTTGTATTCTTACTGCTAGATACGTAATCTGCCATGTGATGACTAAATAACCTATAAGGCAATATATGCTAGAGAGTATTTTGCTTCTTTCTTTAAATTATATTTATCAACTTACAGTGCTTATGCAAAAGTTTTTTAGTTTAAATTACTGATCGGCCTTGGCTGTAGATGTAGATGGTCTGTAGGAGAAAAAATTTAAAATTTAACAGGTAAAACATTTTGCAGTCAGACATCCTAAATATGTCGAGGATATTAATAGGCAGCAAAAGGTATATGTTGCAAACTTTCATGTTATCTTAAAGCAAATCTGTAGAAACAATAATCTTTTAAAAGGGGAGAGAAAAAAAGGGGGAGGGGGGGCTGATGGATCCCCACGGAATTCGCCTCTGGGATGTATCCGTGCATTCCAACTTAAAAATTAAAATGCAAAGCTGTGCACAGAAAAGTTAAAGATGACGGGGCCTAATAATGATTGTAGACTCGAAAAACGTTGGTAATATTGCCGCTTATAAATTGTGTCATGTCGAGGGCTGGAGGCAAACAAAATAGGACTAATGGTTTGCTTCTTACCTAATGCCGGCCTTCTTTCCAAATGAGTGTGATACCTTCTCACAGGTCATTTTCTTTATATCCCCGTGCTTACGGCTGCATAATAAAGCGAAGAAAAAAATAAAACCTATTACTTATTTACACATAAAATGTTAAGATGAAAGTTAATTTGAAATTTCATTTAAAAGTCATAAACATAATGTAAAAAGACAGAATTGTCATCAGCAAATATGAACTATGGCGTAACGAGTGTGTACTGAGTCAACGTCAAGAACAAATGTGGACATGTGTGTAACTGGGGAATACTCGGACACGGCAAGTGTTCGCCTTTTATTTGTTGACCTTTTTTTTTGTCTTCAGAGGAAGACATCTGACAGCACAGTCACTGAAGCAAACTTTTTTTTTTTTCCAGCGTATATTGTTTTTCGGGAAAACGCCTAGCGTGTATGTCTTGCTTAGCTGTTTTCGCAGAAGAGAAAGTGGATAAAAAATCTGACATGCCTGACTTACTTTCTTGACTAAATGACAGTTTGACACGCCGTGGAGTATACATCCACCAATGGGATATTACGCAAACCATTCACAAAGGGAACACCACCTCACTTAAAGAGCAACATAAATTAATAGCTGCCGCACTAGTCCTTCAACGATGGTGAAATGCTACACACCCGTAAATAAACGATATGAGATTTTGTTTTCCAGTCCGTAGTTCTGACAATGACTAATCTTCATGGCACAAACAATTGGGAACCAGATTGGGTGTGTGGAAGATTTGGGTTTGAGTCTACGATAATGCACCGAGTTTTGAATATATATTTAGGTTTAATTTAGTATGAGGATCCTTTACCTCCTAGGAAAGTAAGTGTTGTTAAGTGATTGTTTATAAAAACGTACATTCAATAAAGCATTTTTATTTCATGTTTTTAACTTACTGTAAAATCTCAAGCGTAGTCAGGATTGAAACTGAATGTTTTTATTAATAAAATGCCTATATTTGATGGAGCAATTTATTTACCCCAATTAACATAATGGAGTTATCAGTGATAAAATTAAAAGTAAAATTTGCATCTCATTGTGTAGAGTAATCAACTATTTCTTGCAGCACAAACACCATCAGTTGCTGCGATGCGCTAATTAGCACAGCACGCAGTTTATCCTTCATTCAAACTCCAAATCTCCATTTGCTCTATCCTGTTCATACGGTTGATAACAGCTAGGTAACAGTAAGGAAGCACCCCGAGAACTACCACACATACTTGGCTACACTAACGACCTGCATAAAACCTATAGTTTGGCAGCGCAGCTTTACTTCTATTGTAGTATTGTTCTGCCACTGCGCATTTCAGACTACGAAGTAGGTCCTAGATGTCGAAGTTTTCTAGCTGCACGAAGACAGCTTCCGAAAGTGTCCGTATCATATATTATAGGCCGCGCCACGCCGTTAATTTGGAGAGTTGTTGCTGATTAAAGTGGGCCGGGGACACGAGAGAACCATATATCATCCCGTCCAACCAGCATGGTACACCAACTGTCCATATTCTCTACGCAGTGCCTTACTCACACCTTTAACATGCGGCAGTACGACCCATGTGAACAGCAGCAGTAACTCCGTACATCAGTTGGGAAGTAGAATCCAGATTATCTTTAATCACAGTTTCGGTATGTGTGTGTGTATAGTATACTACTGGCATCAATGCTTCGAGCGAGATTGGTGGAGAAAAATATAGAATGAGACAAAGAGGGATTGTCTTGAAGTTTTAAGTAAAATAAAAACATTGCTGACGGTCGTTATGCACAAAACCGCTGTATTGCGGAGAAATTCAGTTATTTTTCACGATAATTTACCAATTAGGGCTTAGTGGTTTTAAAGATCCGCGGGCATGTAGCTGTATATTACAGTATTATGCATCACGGTACCCAACATTACAAATATATTATTCTATTTTTACACCGAAATTCGTTCGTAATGATTGCATGTATACGAGGCGTGACCACTAAGCAACAGAAATGAGAACTCTTGAAGCTGTGTATTCAAGAAGAGTGAAGTGGACATGAGGTACCTGTCATTTATGCCTCTGGACTAAACAACACTCATTCCTTATTAATAAGTTGTTTAGTTTACTTCCGGGCTTTGGTGTAGGAGAAAACTGTTGTGTAATATTGCCGGTATTGTGATTGGCGGGATCATCGAGTTGTGCGCGAACCTGAAAGTTCTTGTGAATTTGAGGGACTGGCTAAGCTGAGAGAACGAGCGAGGAAGCCAAACGAGAGGTTTTGGTTGGTGGTTAGCAGCGAGGTCTTGAGCGCCGGTGAGGAGGAATGAGGTGAAGATGGAGCAGCGGCGTAATGCAAGGGCAGGGGTTAATGGGAGAACCCCGAGAAAACCCGCTGGCCAACAGTAACGTCCCTTGATTATTACATCTGGCCTACGAATTTCTTGTTACAGTTGAAGTATAAATATGTTGTTTCCAGGAATGTTACATGCGCTATTTTTTGTCATGCTTTAGTGTTTTAAGTATTGTAAGTATTGTTACAGGTGCTTGATGCTACTTTTTGATGTATAAAATAATATGTCTAAAAGGTATGAATATTCTAACTGCAGCAGAAACCATAATATTTTGATTACAGTGGCGAAGAATGCTTCGTGTAGTGTGTTCGTTCCCGAAACACGCAGACGTTCCGTCAATACGGATTACATTTCCGTATGTTAACTGTACATTATCGTACAATTTTTAGTAGTGTACTTTTCTTACATCGCTGCCAACTTGCCTGGGAACATGCTAGTCAGTATGCCCGTTAACATGCAAGCCCACTACATTTGCAGTTACGAACAGGGGACATACAAAGTACCTGATTGACCGCGTAACAGCTACGTTTATAAACCGGTGTGCTACGAGAATTAGCGTTATGTACGTTCCGCTACAGTCAGAACGGTAAGATATAGAATACTGTTATTCTGCATCTGCATTTTATTCACATTACAAAATTGTTTTTTTTTTCGGACGGTTTTTTTTTATTTCGAGGACTGAACAGATCGTCGCGACGCTCCCGTGTTAACGGTGTACTTCCTGAGCGAGCGACGCGACGGTGTAATGCACTCGCCAGACTCGCGACTGAGCATGCGGGCGCGGCGCGACATGGTAACGCTCTCAACGCCAAAAGCACAAGCCTGTCGTAGGGGCGAGTTCAGCTACTTCCTGGTACGACCTTCGCCCCTATACCCCGACCCCTCTGAAGCAGCGTGTTACTGCTGATTACCCACTCGCCGCACATGACGACGACCACCACGTTCTAACTGTATCATTGACATGCCCTGCACACTAGGCGTGAACTACATTCGCACGCCAGCGTTCTTCAGCTACGTCGTGGCCAGCAGTCGTGAAGGTGATAACTGACGGTGTGTTTACGTTCACAAAATTAACGAGAAATTCCACTCTGATAAGTCACTCGACGTTATGATATTACCCACTGTACTCGCTATTTACTCCTGTTATTTGTTACCAGTAATACTGTATTACCATGAATTTGATAAACATTCGACTAAACCTAAGCATGTTAATGTAGCATCGCCAAAGTCGGCATTGATGAAATAAATCATGACTCCTGCTTTGTATATGTTTTCTTACTGTTGATGAAAATTGTTCCGAGTACCTTCCACACTACTGAAAGCCAAGTCCTCGTAAACACAACGCAATATTTACATTAGTGCAAAATGGTATATTTTAAAAAATTCTTGGAATTTTCGTTAATAGGCCTGCAGGCCTATTTATTGTATTTCCCGTAAAAATTCCCTTTACGACAAAGCGAGGGGTAATATAACTAACTCGTGTATAACTTGAAATAAAATAGCTGCCATTCCTCCTTACCCCTCCCCCTTCCCCCATCTTCCTAATGAGTTCTGTATATTGTATATTTACGTGCAGTGATTCATTGAAAGTCACTCTCCTTTTACTTTTCACAGGGGAGAGATCGCCACCATCTTGGATTTACTTAACTTCATTTCCAGAATCAGTGTTTAAAAATCCAGCTTCTCAAGGCACAGGGCAACCGACAGTTATTTGGAAATACAACTGCTTTTTCTCATGTTACTTGTTTCACATTTAGATATAACTGTAATGAAATGTTTCCTCATTATTCAATAAATATATTCCACATGGGGAAATACGGTTATGACTGAAACCGTACAAACATAAAACATTTCGTTAAGTAGTCCTCTATGTCATTTATATAATATATATATTTTAAAAAAATCCAAGTTGGACGGGATTTCTCCACCTGATGCCTGTGACAAGCAGTGTGTGAGCGGAAGTGCTGTTCGCGACATCTTCACACACACTTTTTGCATCAAGGCAAACATTTGAATAATCACCCCGTGTACGAAGTGCTCCATTGTTTCCTAAATATGTCATGTATATCTCAAGCGTCTTATAATTCTGCTAACATAAAAATGCCTTTTTTTTTTTCAGTAAATTTATCTCTTACACATATTTTATTTATAAATTTGTATTTAATTTATAACGAGTATAAATAACAACAATGAGTTGTGTTGGTATTGCCTAGTAAAAAATAGTTTTTACGCAGAATACTATCGAAGTGAGTGCGCACGAATGTGGTGCGCTGTCCCTTTAGTGTAATTTTCTATACTTGGTTCTTTTGTATGTGTGGGGCGGAAAGTGAAAGTAGAACTTAAGCTAGGCCTCACAAAAGTTGTAAGTAAAGGCTGTTCGCGATAAAGTGAGCTCTTTTGAAATCAACTTTAGAAAAAAGTCACTGCCCCTGCCTGCATATATTTTAACAGGCGCACTGAATGACATGCGTCCAGTAAAGTTGGTAATGATGGATGGGAAATAATTCCACATGTTAACATCAAAAATAGTGTTGGGTAACCATTTGTGCAAACTGTAATTATTTCTTTTCCTTTCTGTTTTTTGCGCCTAATTATAAGAATGAACAAATTTATAACATATATACTTTTCTAATAATTCTACAGTTTTACTTGACCGACACATGAATAAAGTGATGAGGCCCATGGCATTGTTAATTTTACATCAGGCGGAGAAATACGCAACGTGCGTACAAGTAGATCATAAGCAGGGCTTTCAAAAGTGCTCGTTTGACCGTGAACAGCCTATAACGGTGAATATTGAATGAGGAGGTGTCGGTGGTTGTGTTTTGCAGAGCGAGTGACGGCAGGCGGTCGAGAAGTGTGATGGCGCCCAACTCGGAGGAGGACGGGCCGAGGCTGAAGTCGCCCGTGGACGGACTGTGGGCGCGACACGACTCCGCCAAGGTAGGCACGCCACTCTCTCTCTCTCTCTCTCTCTCTCTCTCTCTCTCTGCGCCGCGTTCTAGCGGCAGACATGTAGTCTACCTGCTTACCAACTGAGTCCAAATAGTGTTTAAAGTAGAATACGTTAGTCGCAGCAGTGCTAACGAATGGTGAACAGCAACGTATACCATAAGAATGTGTGAACTTGTCGCTCACACAAATCTCCGTCCCCAAATCTACGGCAAACTATAAGATGGCAGTTTACATTCGTCTACATTTACACGACCAAAAAGCGTTACTGCTGTCGTCTGTCAGGGATGTTAGGCGGAGGTGATTATGTCGAGATGTTGCACCAGAAGATTGCTGGAAATAAACTTTAAGCACCGTCTGTTGTTAAATGATGCCAAGCTTATGGAGATGTACGCATGACGTAGTACGACAGGAAACAGCAAGATGTGTAAAGTAATTACGGACAAGGACGAGTAAAACAGCGGTATTATAATGTATCACTTGTTGCATCTTTCAGCTTTCCTCCCACTTCCCGGAGATTTTACACGGAATCAGCTATGTAGCCAAGTGGCCAAGGTAAAACCTTATATGTTATCGGAACTAGTAATAAACTTTTTACTTCAAGGATTACTATAATTAGAATTTGAAATCTTTAAGGCATGCGCAATATTTCATGCATTTCCAGTGCCGTTGTTACTAAAGCGTCAATGTGGTGTAACGAGAAACGGTTTGTTGTGCTCAGAAAATATAAAGAGATTTTTGCCTTCAAATTGTCAGTCTCCAGTCATCTGGATACCGACTTTCTACGATAGAATTTCGAGTCATGATTTTGGTGGATTCCAACTCTAAACTGATTCGGTCTTCTCGTTATATGAGAATAATTTATCGTGCCGATCGCAGTTATCTAAGATACCGAAGGATTTAGGTGACTTTATGAAACTTAATTAAACCTGTTATTTACACAGACTGTTTCTGATTTGTTTCCCGATTTTTTGTCTACCTTTGAAAGTAAAACTTAGCTAAAGCCTTGTTGAACGTTAAATCTTAGGCACGGTTGGAATTCCCACAAGCATACTCATTTATTTTTATACGATTCTAAAATTTTTATATATTCTTACGCTACAACTTTTGAAATTTTATTTTGTAATTTTTTCTGGGCCCACTTGAAACAAAAGTTTTTTATTATAACGTCATTAGACACGATTTTCGGGAGAAGTAAGGGGGTGAAAGGCATTACTTCGCATAATATGATATTTCTATTAAAATTGTATTTTTTCAAGTTAGGACTTAGACAAAATATCTTATATAGGTAATGCAATTATAAATTAATCTGCGCCATATATTTAATAGGAAACAGTGTACAGTTTTCAATCATCGTAGCCTGAAATTGTGTCCAAGACAATTAACTCAGCCTAAATCCAAGGCATCCACTTATTATATATATATATATATATATATATATATATATATATAATTGCCAAAATATAGCACTGAAAATGGCTTTACTGACCTGCCATTATATTAGTTAAGTTCCACATTAGAGAAATTTTTTTGCGGGTTGTTATGGTGAAAAGCGAATGGTGATTTTTATGGTAGGCTACCTGCTTGATTTCAGGAGAGGATTCGTGGCGCAGCTAGCACAAAACCATTACATGGGGGATACAAATCAGACTTAACAGACCAATCTCAGCCTATAAGTTTCTGGCGAAACCTTATAGTCGGATAAAGCTTACGACCGTGGTTACATTTGGCGCGTTTATTCACCCGGCTTCTGCATGAATTAAAAACATATTCCGTGTCATGGCAGGGTATTGCTCCTTAGAGCGTGTCTAACATCTGGCAGTGAAAAGGCTTCTGGATGGGACCCTTAGGTGTCCGTCACTTTTGCAATGTGACACGAAACGAATGAACCAGTAGCTTTGCTTGTTATGAGAACAGAAATCGAGTGCTGACAGTCTTCAAGACTTACAAATAGAGTTAGTTGTATGATGCCAAACAAACAGTGCAGTGATTTAAAAACAGTTTCCTGACAAATATTAGTAGTGTAAAGCTAATTTTTTTTCACAAGTTCTTGAAGAGTTAGGGTTTTACTCAATCGGAAGTCTCGCCGCTACTCAGAACTGGGAGATAGTTACTTAACTTCCTTACGGATAACGTTACGTAGACTATCTTTCACGCTGTGTCCATGTGCTCCTCGCAAGAAGGCATCTTTATATAATCTTTGCTTGAGTTACTCTGCTTGACAATTTTTCTTTACGTGCAGGGTTCTTGAATGCAAATTAAGGAGCAGGTCGAAAGATGGGATGATCCTCCTTGGTGAGTTCATTACCTGTTGCACTTTATGGACGATGTAACAAGATGCCCTCGACAGCGACGATCGGTGTTGATGGCCGCAACCACACAAGTCTGCACATATGTAAATAAGCCCACTGAAGCGTTTCTCTTCGTTTGGGCGAGTACTTATACCGCACCCATAAAACATACTGCGCATAAAGCGATTGTACATCATCGAGTACTCGCGCTTGGGCAACTCTGGCAGTGTTGTTTATTTTTATCCTTGACAGGGCCGTGAATGCTCTGCTTCATGTATTGTGGTCTTGAATAAAGCTTACCACAAACTGTAAGACTTGCTTGGACGCATCTTGAAAGACGTTAAAGTGGTAATAAATAAACTACTACAGATCATATCATCATTTTTCAATCCAAAAAGAAGTGATATTATCACTCAGGGGAAGGAACTAACAAATAAATAAGGACGGAGACACTAATGTACAAAATATTATAAAGTCATATATCCTGCCTCTGTACTTGCAAGTTTTCTCACAACATTTGGAGTTATATACATTGAGTACTTATGCAAATAAATAATACACTTGTATTATTTATAATCCTTTGTTATGTATTACTTACCAATAGCGAGTTTGCCGTGAAGCAGGCCTGCCACTTTCCTTCCGTGATTTTTTTTTTACATTAAAATACTTTGCATGAAGAAATTTTAACCAATGCCATGAAAATAAAGAATTATTTCTTAGCCACATATGTTATTCGATTCAGCAGATCCAGGTAATTGCTTTGGTCATAGTTTTACATGCATGTAAATGAGCATTCTTGTGACACGAAAGTTGAAAAACATACTTTTTGAATAGCGTACAGAAATCTGGTTACAAATAACTTTCTTTAAAACACCTCAGTTTATCACTAGAAGAAAAATATTGTATCATGACTTCCTATGAGCCGGGGAAAAGGAGCAGGATCATTTCAGGGACGTGGAGATCAGACCCAGTGAAATGTTACACGATTGTTACGTACGGGTGTTTGTGGCGCCAGCCGCGCGAGGCGCTAGTGTAACTGGCGGCGGAGCGGAGCTATGCTCGTAACCATCTACCACGTTAATAGAGGCTATGGCGGAGCCGAGTGCAGGCCGGTCTCGGGCGGCAATGTCGTCGTACATCCTCCCAGAGAGCCGTTCGCGGCCTCCGACACTGGACGACGTCACCGACCCCTGCATTACCATCCTGGACGCGTCTCTAACGAAGCTCCGTGGCTGGTCAAGTTCCGCTTATGCCTCCATCGAGAAACTCGTACGGGCACATTACCCAGGCATGGAAAACATCGTAGAAACCGACCTCGACAGCTTGTAAATATGTAAGAAATAAAAGTGTCGCCGAGAATAAAGGAGCCAGGTATATAAATGCATGTTCCTCGTAGAACATCAAGTAAAGGTTAACGATGGCCCATTCATAAAGAAGCGTAGGGAACATGAGAGCCCATTTATCGAACACGTCTGCTCAACCCTTGTAGTCATATGTTCTAGGAACCATTCACATAGTCTTGTAGCGTTTTTTATTCTGCGTGCCTGTGTTTTGATTATGTATATTAGGCTATTATGAAAAAAAAGTGTCGGCGCTGAACAATTTTTAATGACACTGCATTTAGTAATGAAGTACTTCTGGTTTTTAGGATAGTTAGGTATGATAACTAACGTTACGTGAATGTAAAAACTACAGACGCAAAACTATTTTCAGGAGAAAAGGAAAGTAATTCACTTATCCGTGTGCCATTTAAGCTTTTTAAAAAAAAAAAAAAAAAAAAAAAAAAAAAAAAAAAAAAACTAGTTATTACTGGCCTTATATCTATCGAATTTGACCCACTATCATAAAACGTGAAACAAAATTTTATAAGGAAAAATACTGAACCATAACTGTTATCATCAGACAACGAGTAATGTAATTTAAATGCTACAGAATGTCCGAAAATAAAATTGTCGAAGTCGTGTCTAATATAATGCACCGTTAAAATTAAAATTTATATCTCCTTGGGTCTGAATTAGGTTTTAACCTTCATAAATTATTTTGTAAACTGTGGTAAAACAAAACCAAGGAGCTTAATCTCCCAATATGCATGAACAAATTTATTTGTTCTTGAAGCACGAGAATGCACTTAGAGATGTTCAAAATGTCACCGTTTTGTAAAACAATGCGAAACCTCCGGAGACATTCATGTCCAAGGTTAATGTTCATGTATACAAATGTGGTGGCGATCGGCGACTCTTTCTTGATATACTAGTTGTACATAATGTGAATTTATGTAGCTGCTATGGCCCAAATTTAAAAAAAATCAGATTAAAATGTTTTACGTAATTAAGCAGTCTGTACGCTATGTCCGGATCAAATAACTTTGATGTTTCTTGATATATGACATGCGAGTTAGAAAGTTTAGTTCGAAGTTTTGGAAACTAACACCACATCTATGGATAATGACAAATGTTTGGCTCCATTCACATCTGGCGCATTTTATTCGAATAATTCATGTTATTAGCACTGCGTGTTTCTTAATTTGGAAGGCATCCTCCAAAAAAATTTGTTTGCTCTTCGAAAACGCTTAATAATAAATGGCGGTACAGAAAAGTTGATAAAGATCTGTTAAACGACTCCAGAGAAAATATAGAGCGACCCAAAAGTTCGGGAATATAATGCAGCATTTTGACAAAATGAATAGTACCCACTGAAAATTAATAGTCGGGTATTTTAAATGATAAGTATGACTTTTGGCGTAGATATGTTTAAAAGTTAAAGCAAGGGGGCATACATTCGTATATGTAACATATCTATGCATTTATGAACATGCATTTGTGAGCTAAACGCTTTTTGTGCATGTTCATATAGACTTGCTTAAATATATTTTCCCTCAGCGAGAAAAATTCCGTTGACCGGACGAATTTTTGATGGAATAGAACCAAACAAGAATTTATATGTTCAGTGAAATAATTCTGTTGGACGCAGATTTTGCTTCAAATAAATGTAATGTTATTGGAAACCATTATTTCTCTCGGTGCATCTGCAACAACTCTAGGTTGTCTTCACACGGCAAAGTAAACTATACTATCATAACTAATGCTGTCTACTGTACTTCAGCAGTGTGTCGGCGTCACGTCACGTGATTTGAAGTCCGCCGTCATCATCACGACATTCCTTTCTCTGCATAATCGTGTAACAGTATTTTGTCTTTCGGCAAATAGAGACTACCGGCAAAGAATAATTTCATTCGCAAGTGCTGACCGTGTATATACGTGAATACTCCTTTACGATGACGCACTCAGAAGACGCCTTGATGTATTTTTTACGTTCTCGGCACCGCGTCACTCAATCATATGGGATGTTATAGGTATCACTGGATTGCTTTTGAGATGCTCTTTCCAACCATATATGATTTCTGTATTTCAACTTGGCTTTTTGACGAGTATAGGCCGTAATTGTGTTAAGTTTTCTTAATTTGTTTTACATTAAAGGCATACAATTCCACCATAACCACGCCACACAAATGTTTTTATAGTCACAATCGATTTAACTTGACGAGCGCTGTTAATTGAAACTGAAACGAGAGTCGTAGCTTCTCCCAGTCAAAAGTTTTACTACGCGGAAGTTAGGAGACGTGGCGAAACGAACTCAAATTTGCGGCAACTGCCCCCCCCCCCCCACCCAGCCTTCTCTGGATGCTTCGCAGTCCTCACTCAACGTAACATATTAGTTGATACTTTTGCAATCGAGTGGTGTAATTAAATTTTGTCTGTAGACGATAAATTCGGAGCTGCGATACCACACTGTATCCCCCAATTTTGTTATCATCGGATTTTCTGGATTGCCTCCCATTATGGTTGTAAATTAAAAGACGTATACACGTCAAAATAAAATAGGAGAGTCGCACATGAATTAGTTGACGGAAGAGATTTCGAGGACGCTCAACAGAGCGCTGTTGGGAGTGAAGTGAAGTAGATTGAAGAGATATTGGCTGCTCTTAATATAGAAGTCCTAAGAGCTGATGATGGTGACGGAATGCAAGGACGGGGAAAAGGCGAATCCCCGAGTAAACCCACCGACAAGCGCCATCACCCGGCACAATTTACACTTGCAAAAAACTTTCAGCGACCCCCGCAGGGTATAGAACCAGGTTCGCCTTACTTAGAGGTGAGTGCTCTAGCCGCTACTCGCCCGCGGCCCCTTTGGAGGTGAAGTAAGATGGAAAAGGGGCATGGACGGGATGTAAGCGTGGGAGACGAGAATTTGCCGAGAAAGCCCGCAAGCCAAAGGCAACATCCGCCACATTTGCCTCATGCGAAGAGAGAGTGTGGAACCTGTTGGAATCGAACACGATTCGGCTTTGGGAATAGCGGTTTCTTCATACATGCATCACAAATGACTACTCGGAATGCATGATTCTTTTCACAAAACTCTCTTCACTGTAACAAATAAAGGTTTCATTCATAATAATCAGATCAGGCTGATGCTAAAACGTCTTCAGACTACAGACAACGCAGATAGGTGCCAGGTGTAGAGAGTTCAGTGTGTAACATAAAATATTTTGTACGAGATATCATTTTAGTTTCTTGTAGCACAAACAAGTCCATGATGGAAGAAACAACAAAATACGACGTTTCGTACAAATTTAAACAATACTGCGAAATCAAACGGAGCTAACGTTTTTGACTACGATACCGGAAAAAAAAAACCGACGAAGAAATTGTTTTCGTTGAAATAAGCCACGGTTATTTTTACACGGCGCAGTAGTCTGCCTAAATCGTCTCACATAGAAAGTCCCACATTTAGGCGGAAAGTATTTCACAGTAAACTTGCATAGTTAACGCTGATTTTGTTAGAGAAGATCTGCCGCTCATTTTAATAATAGTAATAAGATCCACATTTCTATCAATTGGGCCCGCAGCTGTGTAGTTTTAACGAATTATTCAAATATGAAAGATTATTCACGCGATGCATGTAGGTAAATGCTAAATGTCTTAGCTCACATGAGAGTACCAAGCATATACACGCTATTCACTGTAAAGCAAGTATTTTTGTAAAAAATATCTGGAAAAGAGTCACTGTTAATAAGTACATAAATACTCACCACACACTGCCATGCAGTGTCCTATATTGGTAGCGAATTAATAAAACCAATTGGCGCTGTATTGCGAATGATTGGTTTACATGTAAGCTTGTGCATGTGAAGCTTGCATTTCTAAATGCTGTTCACGATAAAGTGAGCAATTTAGAAATGAACCTTAGAAAAATTCGCTGCCTCTGTATGCATATATTTTAACTGGCGCACTGAGTGACATTTGCCCAGTAAAGTTGGTAACGATGGATGGAAAGTAGTTCCATAGCCCAACGACGAATAAAAAGTGTTAGATAACCATTTGTGATAACTTAAAATTATTTCTTCCACTTTCTGTTTTTTTATGCACTGAAGTGTAAAAATGACTAGATTTCTAAAGTATTTAATTTCTTAATAATTTCACAGTTTTATTTTACCGACATATGAATAAAGTGAGGAAGTCTATGGGAATGTAAATTTTACATAAAGCGGAAGAATACACCACGTGCATACAAGTAGATCTTAAGCAGAGCTTTCAAAATTGCTCATTTTACCGTGAACAGCCTATAGTTTTAAACATGAATATGAACATGTATTTTAGTAACACGTTTACAATACTTAAAAACCCTACGGTTTCACTTGGTGGCGTATGAATAAAGTGTTCAGGCCAGTGGCAATGCTTTTTACATATGACGGAAGGATACAAAATGAGAAGTAAGTGTAGATTCTAAGCAGGGCTTTCAAGAGTGTTGAGTTGACCGTGAACAGTCTATAGGTTCTCCTGTTGCATGCATAGTGAATGTAATGTTTCAGTCTATAATACCTTTGAGAAATATCATTCACGTCCCAGAGACAAGAATTTGTTTACCACCTTGATAAATTTTTTTCCTATCTTCTAGTTTAAAAACAAAACGTTTATGGTACAGCTATGTGAACTCTTTTAGTGCCGTTACGGATCACTGGCGGCATCATTTATGCCTGCATGGAAAAACAAACTAAAACGTTTTTAAGCTAGCGGCCGCGTAGAAATCACGCACCGCAGTGGTTTGGAAAGTTAGCCCGAAAAGGCTGTCGTCAATTCAATTTTTTTTTAGAAAGAATCCAAGCTTCGTGCTTTTTTTTTTTAAGGCTTGCTGACAAAGGTTTGATGTGGCTGTGAGTCATGGCCCAAGAAGCTTGGAATATTAGGAATATTTTCGTGTTATTGCCTAGTTCACATTTGCCACACGTAAAATTTTATGGCTGAAATGTAAAAAGGTTGCTAAGTAGCCGTATGTTTGCAGGTGCATGAATCACAGAAGGAAGGAATGAGCATAGGAAACTCCCTATAGACATATGAATCGAGTGAAACATCATTTCTAATCCAAAGACTACGCCGTATTGTTTGCACAGTTAAGGTATCTTCAGTTAAACTCGGTGGTTGGTTGGAGATTATATAAATTTTGTAGCGCACTCTTCGCACTTAGAAAGTAAAATACCACAATTACCAAAATTTCACATCCAAACAATTATGAAAGCTTGATAGACACGATTATTGTGGGCCGTAATAAGTCGTAGTTTGCCTCAGTGTCCAAAGTGAAACGTTATGCCTCTCGCCTGTCAGTTCTACCCGTCTGCGCAGCTTTTAAGCGTTCTCACCTCTCCATCCGAATTCCACATTTCACTGTTTAGTTTTTAAGCTTAATGGGAAAGGGCTTTAGGCCATTTTACACCGGAGAATATACTGTAACCTAAACGCTACAGTTTATATTTGCTCGTGTCATAAAATCTAAATTAATATAATTTCCCTTAAAATTTTAGTTTACGAATATTTTATAGATGAATGGCAGTTATTTTTTGTTCGTCGAGGTGGTGCAGTGGCGAACATTCGGTCTCGACTTGTGAGCTGCGATCATAATTTATGACTGCGAGTTTGATTACATGACGGCTGTCTGCTAATACGGGACTAATGAAATAAGTGATAAACAAATTTTACATACAGGCATTGTTCATTTTAGTTTAAATGTGCGTGCACCGAATATCACTAACTCAAGTGTTATGTCCGCTTAGAGTGTCAACTTAACACTGGTAGAAAATGCGTGAAATATTTCACACAAATGGTAATGTCTTTGCTGCAATGAGCGGCGACATGTTGTGGAGCAATATGCTGAGGTGTATTTTATACACAATGTTCGTTATTGTAAAACTGGCCTTTACAACCTACTGTTAGCACGTTCGCGTGTAGGTAAAGGCTTTTCACGACAAAGTGAGCACTTTTTTTTAAATCAACCTTAGAAAAAAAGTTACTGCCTGTGCCTGCATATTTTTAAATTGGCGCATTGAGTGCCATGCACCCGGTAAAGTTGGTAACGATTGATGGAAAGTAGTTCTATATCTTAACGTCGAATAAGAAGTGATAGGTAACAATTGTGATCATTTAAAATGTTCATCTCGGTTTATGTACTTTTAATGCATCAAATGCGTAAAAATCAGCAGATTTATAAAATGTTTACTTTTAAAATAATTTCACAGTTTCACTTGACCGACGCATGAATAAAGTGATGAGGCTCGTGATAATGTTAATTTTACATAAGGCGGAAGAATACACAACGTTCGTACAAATAGATACTAAGCAAGGCTTTCAAAAGTGCTCATTTCACCGTGAACAGTCTATACCTGGTTTGCTGGGGAAAGTCAGCGGGCTATACTCCTGTCGCGGAGGCGACTGTATGGTGTCGGTGTGCAGATGAGGGTAGCTTCTTCTAATCCACCGACTTTAAATGAAATACAAATGCAAGGACGGACAAGAGCCCTGTTGTACACCCGGAGCGTGTGACTGTCCCGCGCTGAGTAGCTTAGCTCCAGTGAAGAAAAACGGCGGCGGCGTACGTTTGAGAACTGTGAGGACGAGCTGCGTGGGTGTACGGTGGCGTTTTGTTTATGTTTCGGAAGTGGAGAGGGCGGTGTCCGCAGAAGGCCGGAGCGAGCGGGATCACAGGAGGGTATTCCGAACAAAAGCGGCGGACAGTCAGTGCGCAGGCGCGGTAGCTGTGTGGCGCGGTTCCTTGACCCCGGCCGGTCGCCGCCAGTGTCCTTGGTGCGTTCCCCAGCGGCTGCCACATTCCTGGGCGAGCCGGACGCCCGCCCGCGGGGGGGACTCGAACCCGGCACCCTCGCCGCTCGGGCCCGCCACCCTCACACAGACACGATTTGGTGTGGCGGCTCCTTTTAAGTGGGCGTACGCATTCTCTGATTGGCTGTAAGTGGTACAGGTAGAGTGCCGGCTGGTGAATATCTTACCAGGCACTGATTGACGAACGACCTTCCACGATTTTGTTGGCTCGTGACGCCATTTTGCGGGCGTGTGCGGCTGGAGTTCGTGCTATAAGAGGCTGCTTCACCTCTGTATACCTAAGTACTCCGTGTCCAGGGCGTGCACCGTGTAAATGCCACGCCACATGTAGCCCTACACCGATCACACTTCCGAGTCCCAACGCCGAACAGCTGATTTACCTCTGTAACTGTCGAAACCTCGTTTCGTGTACTCGTGGCCTGTGACCAAATTCAGTACCACTTGTTCGTTTCCGCCTCGATTTATATTGTCGAATTTTACTCTCCCCAAGTTTCGTTTGTCTCTGCGACAGTAGCAAGTATTTTCCGCGGCCGTGCAAAATTGTAAACACCGACAAATGAAATTCTTTAAACAGCAGAGCATCGGATATAAACCAAGGGTTCGAAAAGGGCATTTAGTCGCGTCCCTTTTGCTAAAGTGGAAATTCTAGTGTGTATTCGCGCCCTTGCTGTGAATTTTAATAGCGTCAAAGTAACGTCACGATTTAGATCCATTTTTATAGGACACCAAGCCATGGTGATTCTGAACACTTGCCATGATTATCCCAGTTTTTTTTAATATTCTCTTTCCAAATATGCGTAAATTAATCGTTTATAAACTTGCAGGTATTTTTTGTGAAACCAAAAGTAATCACAGTTTTCACAGCGAGCAAATGTTGAGGACATGCGCGGAAAACGAAAATGAGTGCATTTCATCTTTAGTCTTTGGTGGATCCCTACATATACTAAACGCACAATGAAATTATATATATGTACACATATTGGAACAAAATATTTTTTACTCAGATCCTTTTAAGTCTGTCAGTACAATGCCAGCAATGGTGACACAGATAGAGCCGTCTTTTGTCCTGCCTGTGATTGTATTTACTATTTAATAGCCACAATAATGTATATTATATGAGCACAGAAGACGCTTTCTTGAACAGAACAATATTTGGATTGTTCCAGCAACAACTGGTACTGCAATGCTTCTCAAGAGAGCCTCGTGTGGTATTTCTTGTATGATCTCGTTGTGTGCGCAGAAATACGCCTTTATATATTAACTGAGGAAAATATGCAAAAGTAAAATTTACTAGATAGGCCTGTTGTTGGTTTTCGTTGTAACAGCAACTTTTACCGAACGATGCCGCTGATCGTCGGGTTTTCTCGGGGATCTCTTGTTTCCCCCGCCATTTCATTCCGGCGCTGCTTCATACTCATCTCGCCTCACCCTCATCGGCTCTCAAGACCTCGATATTAAGAGCCGCCCAAATCGCCCCACTCAACTTCATTACCGTTTATAATACATAAAAATCCAAGGTGGCCACATCAATGACCAAGCTCAACATCATTGGCTGGTAGGCCTAGTGGCGGCAAACGATATTACTACGCGATAAAATTTATTCTAATGATGTTTGGCAGTATAGTATATGTTAAAATACAGACAAGTGATAAAAATGTTTGCAGCTCTTCTTTTAATGATCTTTACATGCAGTGGAAGGATACGTTATCAGCACCTGAAAGTAAAATATAAGCAGGGCTGCATTAAGTGTGATGTAACCGTGAATGGACTATAGCCAAATTGCCGTGCTTGTTTTCGTGTTTTGGTTGCAGACAGACCAGTTTTTGGTGAGCCCGCGTTCAGATACTGGAATCAAACCAGTTTCCTTCAAACACCTGCGAGACCTCCTAGGAAATCATGCACATAAATAAATTTTCTAGGTAGAGGGAGAGATAGCGTAATTGACAAAAAAAAATTACATGTGTATATTTATAGAGTGCAAAACAACATCATCACAGCGACATACATCAGCAATTTTCAGTACAGGGGTCAAAACCAGTATATGTTTTATTTCAATATATTCACAGCATTAAATATCAAAATGCACCAGAGACGCATGAATCAGAAAAAATAGCAAAATGTCAGCATGGGCCAGAGGAGCCATACGAAACTATATAAGTATAGCAAATTTTGATCGGTGAAGTAAACTATAGTTTGTTCCGAGCAGCAGTATTTGCGTTTATTTGACGTAGGCATATTTCTGGCTGGTGCACTGCTTCATTACCCTGCTAATGCCGCCTTTGGTTTAAACAAATGCTACGAAGTGGACAGTGCTGCTTTCCCATCGATCGTTAATAAGTATTTCGAAGACAACACTGAGTTTCTGCACCTTTTATAGTTTAGTGTTACTTTTATGTCCTGTGTACACCCTCCAGTACTGCGTGATACGTTATGAAACACTGATTTTGGGTTACGTACTTGTACCATTTATGAATTTATATAACAGCTCATCGAAAACTATATGTCACTGTTTACCTTCGAAAAAAAAACATCTGAAATGATAAAAACATTTATGAATGGTATGTTACCTTTCCGGGGTCATAAGCAAGTTGCTTGTAAGGTGGAGTGAGTGAGTGAGTGAAGAGATTTGGGCGACTCTTAACAGCGCGGTCTTGAGAGTCGATGAGGGTGATTGAAGTGAATATGGGCGGTACCGGAATGAAGGGGTGGGGGAAACAGGAGATCCCCGAAAAATCCCACCGACCAACGGCATCATCCGGCACGATTCCCACTTCCTAAAATCCGGTGACCCGGTCGAGGATTGAACCCAGTTCGTCTGGTGGGAAGGGAGCATGCTAACCGCTCAGCCACCGTGGCCCCTTGGTGGGGTGGAAAACAATAAACTTGCTGGAAATAATGTTGGGAAATTGCATAAAGAAAAAAAATTATCTACATAAGAAGGGTTAAAGCCACTATATCCTGGACTCGTATCAGGAACGCTGACCCCATCAGCTAACACTCAAGGCAAAGCATATTAGAGAGAACACGAGTGACGAATGCCAATGCTCAAACGTGCACTTTTTACAAAATTTTATTTTCACGAAAATCACTTTTTTCTTAAAGTATTTGAGTGAGAGAGCATTTTACTCAAATTGAACGAATTTGACTTTGATATTTTATATTCCTGAAATGATCCAGTTGGTAGGTCGGCAAAGCATACAGTATAACTTTAATGTTTTTTCACATCACTTTCAGTGGGCATTTGTCTCTTTAGCACTGTTGTCATTCCACTATCTATAATCAGGCAGTAATCCGATACTGCCGATGTGAGGATCATATGATGCTGATTTATGAAAGATTTTTGCTGTACGTACGGCATATTCATGGGGAGGGTGGGATGTGTATCGAGAGACATTGGTTTATAAGCAAGCATCGGTATGACTTGAATTCTATATTGTAAAAAATAATGGTAAAATTACCTGACAAGTGTAAGTTGATATTCGCAAACTTGTTTAGGAAACATAGTTTCCCTTACATGTAGGGTAAAATTACCGCACTCTAGAGTAAAATTCACATGCATAGCGGTGGAAAACCCATAAATGGATGGTAAAATTACATTACAACGCGTACATCTCTTCAGCGTCGTCTCAACAGTTAAGTGGGAGGACGGGCGGAAGAAACAGTCGTTTAACACACTAATATTCACTCGTGCTTTGTTGTCGTGGTGTAGTGGATAGAGCATCGGCCATTCGTGGTAGAGGTACATGTTTCGCGCCCACCAACCAGGAAGTGTCGAGGATTTTAGAGTTGAGATTTCGGTTACTCTTCGTCAGTGGAAATAGGCAAGTAGATAAGTATTTGTTAAAAATATAGTTAATATTAACTTACGTGAAAGGCATTTTCTCCCACTTTAGTCAGGCACTCTTTCCGTACTTTTAGGGAATAGTACCTTACTTGTTATGTAAATTTACTGCACATTTGACAGGTAATTTTACCTTACATGTAGGGGAAGTTTACCTCAAAATAGTTTTACAGTGTAAAGCCGTGTCTAGACCTTAGCAACGAGTCCCAACTAGCTTATTTTAAAATGAGTAAATTATTTTTTTGCCTATACAGAACCTTGTTAAAAACTGAGCTTTCTCCCTTCTGGCTGACGATGTCAAGAATATGTCAAGTTACGTACCTGTGTTCTTTCGACTGCCGTCTCGGTAAGCGCGAAAGCATATTCGAACTGTCCTTGATGCGAAGCAGAATTCTTGGTCTCCGCTTTATGCAAAGCGATCTCCGTCAAACCACTTCCATTTTGCTGGACCCGTTTGCTGGCATTTCGAGGCTACGAGGTCAGGAGACCAGTAATCCGTAACTTTCTACTTGTTGACCGTCACAAAATTGCCTCGTACGTGTTTATAAATAAGAGTGCACCTCAAAAATGAAACTGACTCTCCATAACTAGTTAGAAACGATGCATTTGTATCACCTCGCAAACAAGTGCTGTCGATTGAATGCAATTAACGACGCCTACACTAACCGAATGATCGCAAAACAATATGTGTAATTATAAGTAGGATATTTAACGTCCACAGTCACAGTGGCATTTGTAATGAATCGAAGTAAATGCGATTTTAAGGATTAACACATACAACAATCACAGCACAACACAAGAAGCTATGTTAACTCACACTGTGAGTTTGTTTAAAAAGAACGTTTGGATAATCTGCGGGATGTCGGATATGTTGGTAGACCTGCGTTTTCACTAGTCTACAGTAAAATTCCGTGTAGCTAAGTGGTTCCTGTTCAGTATTGTGCTGTGGATCTTTTTCCTGTGCGTTAGGATTGTGTCTGAGTTACTTTGCCGCTGTTCAAATTCACGTCAAGGGTGCAAATACAGTTTACGATGTCCACTTCAGCCAAGGAGACACGACACATAACCTGTTCTAGACCTCGGTTCGTTTCTGTTGCTCTGTTCATTGAAATACTTAATTTGTACTTACAGTCTCTGTACTAATAACCTTGAAGGGGTTGTAGTAGATACGCTTTGTTAAAATACAATTGTTCATTGTCCGTCAATTATATATAAGTGTACCGGTCGAACTTGGACTAAAATGAGGTACACTGATTCCCATGTTATGCATACTGTATATCCCCGAAAATAATTCGCCCATCGCCAAAACGACTGCCAAGACGACACATGGTCAACAGTGATGAATGTGTTTGTTTATAAGTCAAGATTCAACAGACTCACACTTTTATATAAATAAATTACCTCTATTAACATCAATATATTTAACTCCACTGAAACTAATTAAGAGGAAGTATGCAAAAAAACTCAAACCACTTACGTATACAGCGTTCCAACCTCAAATCCTAGCCACGTGATATACGATATAGTCTACAGTCGCGGTTTCTTCACACTTTTTGGATCAAACATTTGAAAAATCACCCCATGTATGGTATGTTTGGTTGTTTGCTAAATATGTCATGTATCACAAGCGATTTATACTTGCGTTAACACAAATGTACCCTATTTGTGGTAAATCTGTAATTTTCCTTGTACTTTATCTATTATAATATTTAGTTTATAATTAATATGAATAAAACAGAGAAAAATAGGTGTGTTGGTAATGCTTAGTAGAAAATAGTTCTTATGCAAAATATTATAAAAAAGTGCCCGCAAATTTGCTGTATGTTGTCCCTTTGGTGTAATTTTGTAGACTTGGTTAAGCTTTATTTGGAAGAGGCGCAGGAATGTCCAGGAAGTAGAACTTTAGCAGGGCTTCAGAAAAGTTGGAAGTAATCTTGAATAAACTATAATGCTATTGGTGGAAAATCAGTCCCAGTACTGTAAGAGGAAGAGTGGTTCTCCCATCTACGGACTGCACTCCACCCCCCCCCCCCCCCCCCCCCCCCGTCTTTATCATCTTCTTATTCCTCATTACACCAACGCTTCGAGCACCGAGCAACTTTACATTACTGCCTGTGTTGCACCGAGCACCAGGATGGCTGAAGTTTCTTTTCGTCTTGATGACTTTCCATTATTTACCATTGTTTTTTGCGATATATTTAAGTCGACTTTCAACTACTCGGTTACTGGCGGTCAGTAATTTCCTCCTTCGTTTTCTCATTCAATAGCAGATTTTGTAGGTCTTGTGGTCTGCATTGTGAGGCTATGTTGGTTTAAAGTAGTGTCTTAGTATTTAGCGTATTTTTCAGTGGGTACTTTTTGTAGTCGGCGCGGGCAGTCAGACAAACTGCATGTAAGGGCTATTCACAATAAAGTGAGCACTTCTGAAAACAACCCTTGGAAAATGTCACTGTCCCTGCCTGTATGTATTTCAACGGGTGAACCGAGTGACATGCGCCTAGTAAAGTTGGTAATGAAGGATGGAAAGTAATTCCATATATTAACGTCGAATAAAAAATGGTACGTAACCATTTGTGATAACTTAAAAGTATTTCATTTCGTCTTTCTGGTTTTTTTAATGCATCTAAGTGAAAAAAATGAGCAGATTTCTATCGTATTTATTTTATAATAATTTTAGTTTCACATGACCAACACATGAATTTTTACAGTTTCACCTGACCGACACATGAATAAAGTGATGAGGCCCATGGCAATGTTAATTTTACATAAGGCGGAAGAATACGCAACGTGCTTACAAGTAGATTTTAAGCAGAGCTTTAAAAAGT
Source organism: Dryococelus australis (assembly GCA_029891345.1). NCBI lineage: Eukaryota > Metazoa > Arthropoda > Insecta > Phasmatodea > Phasmatidae > Dryococelus > Dryococelus australis. Next base: position 126,565,249 of record CM056994.1, on the reverse strand, counting down.
GTTCATTTTACCGTGAACAACTTATAATTGGAGGTCTTATATAACTTATAATCGGAATAGAGCGCGCGAATTCTTGATGTAGAGTGAGACGGTGTTTGCCGAGGTGAGGCCGGGCCAAGAGTCACTCTGGCGACGTACACCAGCGTCACGTGAAGTCATTTCGTCACTCTCATGACGCTGCAAACTTTATATCTTGCTTGGTGAGCAGAAAAGGGTTTTCCCACTCTATTGAAATGAATTTTTTTCGTGTCATTCTTGAAAATTACATAGAACATCTCCGTGTCTTTATATAACGCACGTGGAGAACCAAAGATATTCAATGCGTGTGAAATTCTTTATATGGCTGTCGGTCACCAAATCAAGAAGTGATATCTAACGTATATCCATGTAGTGCTTGAATAGCAACCATTTTACAGGCTGTTAACTGTAAAATGAGTACTTTTGAAAGCTTTGCTTAAGATCTACTTGTATGCACATTGTGTATTCCTCCGCCTTATGTAAAATTAACATTGCCATGGGCCTCATCACTTAATTCATGTTCGGTGAAATTAAACGGTGAAATTATTAAGAAAGTAAATAATTTTCAAATCTGCTTATTTTTACACTTCGATGCATTACAAAAACAGAACGTGAAGTAATTAATTTTAAGTTATTACAAATTGTTACCTAACACTTTTTATTCAACGTTAAGCTATGAAACTACTTTCCATACATCGTTACCAACTTTACTGGGCGAATGTCACTCAGTGCGCCCGTTAAAATATATTCATGCAGGGTCAGTGACTTTCTTCTAAGGGTCATTTATAAAGTGCTCACTTTATTGTGAACAGCGTTTAATGTGTATTCCTAGTGATTATTCTACGTTCAGTAACTATCGACTCGTCCAGTGTTTAATCTAACAACGCAAACTGCCTTAATTTTCGGCTTCACCTACCTCAATACATGCCTCCTCGTCGTGAATATTCCTACTTGCATGTTATCTTCATCACAAGCAAGCACGTGATCGGGCAAAAACTCCCCTCCCCTTCTCCCTCCGATTTTTCTACCCCAAGTCAGCCTCTTTCGCCCGGCCGTGGTCCAGCGCAGACCACGCCCAGGAGAGAGAGAGAGAGAGAGAGAGAGAGAGAGAGAGAGCGAGAATAAAAAAATGAAAAAACAGTTGGGGCGACCAGTTTGCAGGCCGGCAGGAAACTGAGGCAATTATCTGTAATAACATCTCCCTGGATTCTGCGAGCTGAGGCGGCCTGCAAACGGGAGCCGTCCTGGCGGGTTCTGCCGTACTCGAACCCGTGTTGTTAATTGCCGCCGGCAACAGCAGGGATTCGTAATTGCGGGGGGAGGAGCAGGGTAAGCGATGTAAATACCCAAGTAATCTACTGCCCCCAAACCTTAGGTCGGCAGGCTCTTAACGGTTCATAATAAAGTGGCGAGTTGCTTAATATTTGTTACAGTATCTCAGTCAATTACACAAGCGTGTGTGTGTGTGTGTGTTATTGCCAATGTATCCTGGGTGTAACGAGAAATTTAGCAGAATTAATAAACACCTGTCTCGGTGATTTATAACACACCGGCCCTGTTAACGGCAAAAACTCACCAATGTGTCTGTAAGCAGTACAAAGGACTAAATCATTAATAAAACACAAAATTTCTTTTTGAATAGAATTTAACTAAGAATCAAAATTGTATTTATTTTATTTTTTAGTGTTGATATATTTATTGATGACATGTTATTATAACTAGTAGGAGGATTACCACCCGGGTAGATCGAGTTTTAATATATTTGTATGATTCATAAAATACGCCACGCTTTGTGTTCAAGTAAATGCTGACGAAAAATTTTGATGCTTTATTAGTGTGTGCGAACCTTATTACACAACCGTTGTTTACGTTTCGACAGATATGTCTTATAGGCGGTTCGCGGTAAAGTGAGCACTTTTGAGGCCCTAGTTTAGTTTCCCTTTCAGCCATTTTTATCCTTTAACCACCTTTTTAAATAACTATTACCACGTAAGTAAGAAACCATATGTGTGTATTTCACCGCACTCGGAATTTAACATCTAAGGCTAAAATAAAATACTATTACTGACTATTATTCCGAATGACAAGTGACAGGACTTCCACTAGTACTCACTTTACCGTGAACAGCCTAAACTGTAATAAAAGCACAAAGTTAGACAGACATACGCCCGAACCGGGACTTAAACCCACAACCTTCGCACCGCAAATGTGCGTGTAGTCAGCTGCGCTACAAAGGTCGGCGTTTACTTTACCGAGCGAGGGAGGACAGTCGTCGTATCAATCTGAATATGCGGTCAGGAGGCTCTGGGTTCTACTCCCAGTCCGGCGATACTGATCTCTGCCTTCCATGTTTTATCGAAATCGTTACAGGAGAATTTTAGGCGATGGTCGATCCCCGCCTTGTTACTGCAGTCTCTCTCCGTCTCTGAACAAGGTTGTGGCTTCTGAACATGGTTGTGGCTTCCTTGCCATCTTGTATTATATTTTATATAGTCTTATGATCACTGTTAGGATTTAATGTTAAGGTTCTAACCTTTATATATATATATATATATATATATATATATATATATATATATATATATATTATATATATATATCGCTACAGTGATTACATGATACAGATTACAGATTACACTATGAGGAGAAGATGCGGTCTTATGAATTTGAAGAAGAATAGAAGAACAATTTGAAAAATTTCCCACCATCTTATTCTAAATGTATTCATGTAGATAAGAAATAAACATTCTTCTGCTGAGTAGTTTTGTTCCACAGAAAAAAAAAATTTGCGTGGTTTAAACTGCAGTTTCAGTAAGTCGCCGAGAATCGCCTGCGTCTAATACCGCAACAATTTATTTATTTTTGTTTATCGTGGTTTGATCAGGCTACGACTTTAGTTGGTTAACAAATATAATTCATAAACGGCAGTAGTTTGAATACATTCGGTCGAGGAATTTCCACGCGGAGAATATGAGTTCTTAGACATTTTTCTGTAGCTAATTTGCTTTGTTTGCTGAGAGAGCTAGACGTCTCTAGTGTTTTAACATAGCCGCGAGCTTCATGTTTGTGCGCAGAGGTTACTGACTGCTCGATAATTCTTGGAGGTGTTCTTTACAGTTATCGTTTTCAGGAGGGCCAGCACCGTAACTCAAGCTTGGCGCTTCCTGGTTTATCGCCGAGATTCAGCGCCTCGCGAGAGCACAAGAAATTTGTCAAAGCTCGTCGAATTCATTGGTCGCAGATGACGGCTCACGACTTTGCCGAGCGCTGGGCGTGAAGTGTGAAGAGGGCGGGTGTTTCACTCCAGTGGTTCGCAAAGAAAGTGAGTGGCCAGCCCCCTGAGCGTAAGTGGTTTCGGTACAAAGTAAACAGGGTTCGCTTGGACTCCCGGAGGGAGTGAAATTGTAATACCTTTGTTTCCTCCGGCGCTCCGCTTCCCCGTCCATTATCCCTGTCCAGCGACGCGGTGCTAACGAATTATTCCAGAGGGACAATGCCTCTCATAGCGAAATCTTTCTGCCTGGAGTTACGGAACTTCTGGAATGTTGGGCGCGCCATAAAGTGAAAGTGCGTCTGAGGATGCTCAGCGTTGTGCGCTCCTTTCCCCCTGGTTGTTTATGACGACCTAGTCACAGTTAGTCAAGAGTTGCCACTCCAGATGTAACAAGTACGCGAACAACGACAGCAGCAGACTGTGCAAGGAAGTGCCTGCCAAGGGGACGTTACGTTGGTGAAACGGCAACTCTGCGGCACATCGCCGAAATTCCGAAATTAACAGTGATTTTCATGTATCGCGTGTGGGGAATGTTGAGGGGTTGCGAATCTGTAGTAAGAGCTGCGGGAGATGGATTTAGAAGCGCTTAGTTCAGTTAGATCTTCGGAGCCTTTTCAGTAGTCTTGGGACTAGAACGCCTTCAGCAAATCACGAATACTTTTTGTTTTTATATCAGTGATGTGAACCAAAATTAAAATTGCGTAAATGTTACCGACCCACTCAAATTAGTACTGAATACTCGTTTACAATTTTAACATTAAATTAAAGGCAGTTGACTCTACTCGTAGGGAAGGAAACTACCTAGTTAGCAGATTTAAAGGTAAATGTAGATAAAAAAATTGTTTTAATAATTTTTGAGAAGCCTGATAATTTAATTCTGACATCCGATCTTCTTTAAACTGTGACCAATCCGCCCACCACCTTTGATAGATAATTTTTTTTTAAATTTCACTAAACTATCGATTGACTAATTTTTTATAGTGATTATAACGAAACTTACAGCAAGTATCAGTTGCCTCAATACGTAGGCCTGTTTATTATTTCACGTTGACAGTGGCATTTTTATAGTGCAATGTGAACACAGTTTTTATACAGAAATTATTGTATACTGCATGGCTTTAGGTAACTTCAGAATATAAGATATTCAGAAACAATAACTGGTACCAACGGAAGTTCATAACCGCTATATTATGTCATACAGAAGACGCTAACTTGCAGAGAAACATTACAACTGCAAGTAGGCCCTATAATAGCTGTAGTTGAATAGACAACTAGTTATGAAACGACAATATACAGCTCAACAGTAAGAGCTTTATACACACCAGACCACGGGCATTATACACTAAATTAAGTTTATTAAGTCAGTAGTACAGACAACTTCAAACACAGCAAAAATGAAGCCACGCATTCACACACGATAGTTTTTAATTGTTTGAATAAAGAATGAATATAAATGTAAAAGTTATAGGCATTAACATCGCGGAAAGAAATAGATCACAATAGACATATTATTTCAGAATCGTAAAAGTTACTCAAGATATTCATTTAAAACGTTGTGGTCGACGGAAAAAAATCCTGAGGCACTACTGTGCCTGCTAATGACATGAAAGCAAAATAAACCTTAACGGCAATTCGCTCTGTAGAACAGGGCCACTGGTAACAATGTTCGGATGGGATGGAATGGCCTCAGAATGTAGAACGTATGATGTGGGGACGGGGAAATACGAAGAGTCCAGAAGAAAACTCACATCTGTTACGTTTCCGGTATACGATTTATCAGTTTGTACTCGAGGGAGATTTGAGACGAGGCGGCAGGCGCTGAACCCTGCTACTAGGTTCCGTAACCGCGACTTGTGTTGTGCCACACTGGCCGTCAGTATTCAGTAAACACCATCATCTTTTTGTAGACACGCTGACCTCGCTACACACATCACACTTTGATGGTGAATGTTTAATGAGTTTTTCGCTGTTCATTATGCAAATGATAGCTTTGCTCGTGTTGTAACTAATTGCCAGCGAGATAAATGATTAGTAGTGCCAGTGGCCCACTGTAGTATTGGAAGTGCTAAGATATTTTTAACTTTCGGAAAGATTACAACTTACAGTTTTTATTTCGCCAAGGTCGTAAATAAAATAACCTTTTCTTCCTCCTCGCTCTGCTTCTATCCTTGATGCTGGCTTTTTCAAAAACGCGGAGGTGGGAAAAAATAGCCAAACTAATTAAACAACTACCGGCTCAACGGGTTTATGTACCAACACAAACTTTGATTGAGTATCCGCGGACAACATTGCACAACTAGTTATTTTCATAATGGTTTACTGCCGTAGATTAAGCTTAATGTAATGTCACACTTCAACAGTCGCACGTTCTATTCCACGGTAGGTTCAATTTCTGACCCATTCAGCTGATTTGGTCCATAAGAACGGCTCATTGAAATAATCGTACGTATGCGGACAAACGTATGTCATCTGGGGTTCGTGCCTTAAGTAGTTTCGCAAGATGACTGACATATGCAAGGCTGTTAGTGACAAACTGATAAATATGCTCCTCGCGCTGTTCCTCCAGCCCTTATCCTTCGCCAGCAGCTGCCTTTGATCAAGATGTGTAAAGGTACGAGACAGAATTGTTTTTAGTAAACCAGTATTTCTGAAGAGAAATTTGTAACATTTCACAGTTTGGTAGCATCGAACATTGCTTTCTACATTATATATATATATATATATATATATATATATATATATATATATATATATATATGTGTGTGTGTGTGTGTGTGTGTGTGTTCGATATTATGAAAATTTATATAGTAACAAATAATATCAAAATAAAATATATTAACTCAAATAACTAAGTTTTTTTTTTCATCAGCTCGATGATCCAGTAAGACAAGCAGATGTACTTTATTATTTTCTAACAGCTGCTGTCATCATTCTTCCTTGTTGTTTTCACTGCATATTTCCGATATTGACGATACCATCAATATCCATATTATAGATTCTCTTTGTAATCGTTGCATATTACCATCCATGTTTTTATTCTTTTAAACTGGCAGGTGGTGAATTATGTATACTTGTAACTAAATATAAAGCTACAACTAAAAAGTGCGGTCACGGAACCTAGCAATCGAAGGAATACCTTAATGACTTATCATGGAAGTTTCTCGGTATTTACAAAATAATCTATATTGACGTCAGTGTTAATAACCACCAGAATGCGAAACGATTGTTTAAAGTGCATATTGCCTATTGCTTCTCTAGAGCTTTATTTGCCATATTTTGTTTAATATAATTATCGAAATCATTGTTAAACGGAAATATCATGTGTGATAAAGTTTTCGAGAGCACCATCGTCATATCGGAAGCTGAATGGTTACCTTTCTGGGGATAATTTTTCCCAGATTTGAATTTTAAAACCCCTTCACTGAAAAAAGATACAAATAATAGAAGATGTGTAGCTTGATCCTCACCACGAAATTCTTCGAGGGAAAAGTGGTTTCAGGTCAGCGTGGAAACGTGATGTTTTCAACGTGATGTTTTCACGTGTCTCTGCTAATCACAGCCGTTTCTAGCGAAGACGCCCTAAAAAACGCAGGTAATATCGAACTAGCTTGTGCAGTGAAACTAGGTTTAGTACCTTGTCACAGACGTCCGTCTTTTCTCGCGACGAGAGCCACTCCCGATTCGAGGGATCGAACCGTAGAAGGGAAGCAGGGTAGAGTGCTGAAGTGAGGTGCGTACTAGCTTCCCAACACTCGATTTCTTTTCTACGAACAGCACTAAACAAAAACAACGTGGATAAGATTGAAGGTCGGAACACTGTTTACGCGTGTGTGAGTGTCTTGAAATGTTTGCACTCTCTTTATAACTTTGTTTCAACACACATTGTTCCAAGTATTTTATTCCTAAAGAAAGGGAGTGTGTGTTGAAAATCGTTAAGTAAACGAGTACGTTCATCATGGTTGATGATGCGATGTAGAGAGTAGCACTGGCGATGTACGGGTCAAGTTTGGGTACACGCTCACGTCACCTTTAGGCAGCATTCCACGTGGCACTGAAAGAGCTGACCAGTACTGACGAGTGTTCCTTTAGATACTGATTCTGCTGATCAGTTACAGAGGAATGGTGTTGTGGCGTCTGTGTTGGAGACTATACTTCCGGCTGAAATTACAGACGTGCAGAAGGTCAGGCAGCCTCAGTAAAAGCAGACGACGCAACATGGCGGCAACGTATAACGAGCAAGTTACGTTGTTGTTATATGCAGAAGATGGAGGCGGAAAGTATAGCTTCACATTCTTTGATCGCATCATTAATTGATGAGTCTGAATTAGACGAAAATGAAAATTTAAAAAATATATATCCCTGTTGACAACATGTCTATGCCTATGAAAGGTTTATCGCGTATAGCAGACGCCATTATTCCTGCTGAAAACTACTGACGAGTATTCCACATGGTTCTAGTAGCGAGCGCTACTGGAGTGCGAGTTTTTACTGATGGCGTCCTTTTTGGCATGCTACTTGGCCAGTGATTTCAGTACCAAGTGTAATGTAGCCTTAGTCAATGGATCACACCCTCCAGTGTCAGGTCTGAGAGAGAAGAGAGATTTGCAGGAGGGTTGCGGGAGACGTTGGACGCAGGCGAGAGTCGGGCAGTGTCACGAGTCGGTGATCGTGAGGGTCTGTGCCCCGTGGGAAACATTCTGCTCTAATAAGTCACGTGGAGTGGCGAAAGTGACCAGCAGCTGGTTTCATTTCCGCCTCTCGCGCCACGCGGAAGGAAAAGTTATTACACAGTTGTTGAGAAGGGGGAGGGGGTAAGAGGGCGGAGACTGGCTGGGAGGTAACATGCTGACCCTTCGAATGACGTCCATCAACCAACGACAATCTCATTGACAGAACTGGACAGTTGGCGTAACTCTAGAGGTCTCTCGAGGGCCAAGTTCGTACGAAGCATAGACTGACGATGAAGTATACCGACTTTCCTCTCCTGCACACGTTCTCGAGACGCACTCTACCATGATGGAACATGTTTGTTTACATTTAGGATTATCAACAGACGCGCCCTTTTACATTACCAAATACTTTGACCACCTTGAATGTAATCCACCGACATTAAAACAAGGTTAGGGGAAGCGTAACAACATTTTGAAACACTTGCGCACATTAACAGTGCTATAGTCTCAATTCCTAGTCACGTCGTTTTCGATAGAGCCATCGACAGTGAAGCAATCGTATGTTCTGCTTCTGCGCAGCGCTTGTCGTCTACTGCATTACGGCATTAAGGCTGCGCCACAATACCGCAGAAAAAAACCGTTTCAGGGCCAATAAAATAGTACCATACCTTTCCTGTATTGGTTTTTGCTACAATAACACATTATCGCTTAGTTGCATAGAAAACATTTGTCTTACATGTGCCAGAATTACGCGTGTACAGTTAAATTCAGCCACTATAACTGCAAAAAAATTTAATTCACTTTCTTAAACGTATTTTTCTGTTCAGGAAAATATACATCCATTTTACGCTTAAGACCGTGCCTTTGTTTGATATAACTAAGATATGTGGTATAATGAGCTACGATAATGATATCCATTCAGTAATAAAATTTTACAGCCCCCGATATACTAGTATAAGCATCTGTTAGCCATAATAACCCCCTAAAAAATATTTTTCCATAAAATTGTTTAGGTTGAAAGTAATTTGTGAATGGTTTAGAAAATACTTTTATATGTTTTCATCATGTCAGTTGTAGCCAAGATACTCGAACTTGTCGCGATATAGGGTGGTAATCACGGATGCTGTAACGATTATTTAAACTGAAGTGCTGTCTTCAGCTGGGTTCAGTTTCGGTCAAGCCCACTGAGATCAAATGCTTGCAACATTTTTATAAACGGGCCCAATTTGTAAATATACATACGCGGTGATTCATATGCGGTAATAGAGATGTTACCATCATCATAAGTAAGGAAACATACATATTACACACACCTAGAACATGAGATGAGTTATATTCGCATAGGGAGCAACGCATGCGTCACGTAGTAGTCGATGTCGAAGTTGAACTTCCATGGTGATACTCCACACAGGTTTACGGGTGCAGAATTTGATATAGTTGGTTCACGGTAGAGCAAAACTTTTAAAAACTTTGCTTAGTCTCCTCTCCGTACATTTTATACCATCCCGCGAAATGTAAATGTCAAGATTGCCGTCGACACATAATGATTAGTAACAGTTGTTCACGATCAAGTGAGCATTTTCGGAAACAATCACCGCCCGTAAACTGCACACAAGCTCCTTGTTAAGTTGCTGCGCATTAAGTGAACTTGTTGTTATGAGCCTTGGCGTTATGTTACGATTGTAATATTTAATTTAATTGCAAATAAATTAGGCGTTTTATATTTTATTTTCACACGTTAGAGTACAAATTGGTGCATTAGTGCCACATTTTAGGCTGCGAACAACAATTTCACATAATTACTGAACTGGCGAATGATAGTCGCTGGGCCCACGGCGATGTAAAGACTACATATGTTGGAAGGATACAAATGAGGAGAAGGGGTTCTTGATTTGATGATCGGCTATGGAATTATATATATATATATATATATAGTTTTCTTCAAGTGAAAGTTATGCTTAGTATGTAACCTCTCCCATCCTCTTCATCAAACAGCCTTTCAGCATGATATGAATGGATTTTTCCTACTACAGTAAATTGCCTTCATAAGCAGAAAAATAAATAACCAAAACCATTACACGAGTATGAAGTTATAATTAAACTTTTCACCACTGATATTCCTTTGACTGACATTATATTCTTCCGTCTCTATTCTTTCTTGTGCCGCTTTCACTTTTATGAGCGACTCTGAGCTTGGAGTTTAAAAGAAAACTAAAATGATTTTTGATAACATCCACCTTGAAGTTGCTTTTTACTGTTGACGTCTAACAACTGTCTACATCATAATTGCTTTGCTTTCATGTCAAAAATTCTAGATATTATCTTCTTGATAGAAACGATGAAAGTATTGACCCGTTATAAATTTTAGTCAGTCAAAGTAGTGCTCATCTAAGCAAAAAAAAAAAAAAAAAATTTAACTGTCACTCCAGATTTCTTCTCTCTCTAAACCCTTTCGTCCTTCACACTCCCCCAACTATCATGTTGATTTTTTGATTGGACTTCTGAATGTCTTGTTTTTGTGATGAAGACTAATCAGGAGGAAGCCGGTTTACGCACTGAACTAACCGTACTTTTAAATTCAACACGAACACATCCACGGTCCAAGCGGGAGTCGAACCTGCAACCTTATGCGTGAAGCCGGCTTCACAAAACTGCCGCTGTCGCCGGCTGCTGCGATGACCGAAACTTAAAAGTGTTAGACGATAAGCTTCAATTATTTACAAGTACTTCAAAGTATGAACTTTGTATTCATTTCTCTTAGTTGTTTTTGCATAGCATTTTTATAAGATGCATTTTTGGTTCATAGATAAGACTTATAAGTTTCTTGGAGAGATTTCTTAAAAATCATATGTCTCAACTTAAAATAATTATGCACGAATACATAGGTACACTGCAAAATGAATTATATTTTCATGTTTACTTTATAAAAAAAATTGTGGAGGCAAAAATTTTTTTCTAAGTATTTTGTGCTGTTAAAGGTTTTTCAAGACAGAATATATATATATATATATATATATATATATATATATATATATACATATATAATACATATATATATGCAGCTACAGAAGATATATTCCAGTGAAGCTGTAAAATTATTTTATGTTGTTGCTACTGCTTTAAGGAAATTATTTAAAATTATTTCACGAGCTTCAAAAATGCGTAGTTACACGCAGAAAAAAATAGCGTACTTATACAAAAAACGCAAACTTGTTGCTACATATATTTTAAGTAACACTATATCATTTTGTAAATTTTTAACAGTCCATTATATTTCTGTGGAATTTCTTATAAACGTGCACTTTGTTACACAGCTGTACTATTATCTAAAATATGCACAAATCAGCTGCAGTCATTAAAATAGCATTATTGATTTTACACTCAGGAGACATAAATCACATCGAAGTGGGCTTTGTCTATAGTCATATGTGACACGTTACCATTGAGATAACTGTGATTTTCAATGGCGAGAGTGCTTACCTACAATCATTAGAAATCTTGCCTCTACCGTTATGATGCTGATAAATATTTTACGAAATACGATATTTATTGTAATATTATTATTCAACGAAAGTGCTACTTTCTGAACCTACGCAAGGTTTGCCAGACAATATACTCGCGAATGTGTAAATGTTTCAAGTGATACAAATAAAAATGTTCATGTCCATGTACAGTTTTGTTTTTACTGTGTGTGGACTGTACGCTGGACACGAGACAATTCTCTGCTCTATACGCAACCGCGTTTGCCTGCACGTAAATTCACGCTAACCGCTTCAGAACAGCCGACATTCCTACACGCGCTATGTTGATGGTTCCGAGAGTTCAATGGTCCGTTCGAAGATCTTCCAGCACTGCCGTACTAAGAGCAGCTGCCCCCGTCTTGGCTTGTTTACTGGATGGCCATACATAACATAAGATTATATACAGAACCAGATTCCAGCAGATTGAACTGCTAGAATGCATGTTTATCACTTCCTTATGCCATATTTAAATGTTAGTAGAAAATACATATTTATGCAGTTAAAAAAAATGTCATAAATTCTCCACCAAAAAGTATCGTTTAAGCGCAAGTTTAATTTAATTTTTATAACCCATCTAAGTAACTTATCTATTGCATGAAGCGTGGAATATGGTATGCCTTGATCACTTATTGTTAGAGACCTGAATAATTCGCGGATTCATTTCGGGACAAGCTAGAATGCAAAACACGTGCGTTTATATAACTTTAGCCATTGATCCACGCGGTGTTTGAAACCTCCTGGAGAACAGTGTCCAATTGTCACCTTCCATTGTGACAGTAGACAACCAATGTGCAGCTGATATCGGTATATTTGAACATACGACTGTAGAGTCTAGCCTGCAGGTCATTGAACTAGCAAATTTTTCAGGTCTCTACTTATCGTTCAACAATATTAAGTTGTTCGGCAGGAGAATTGTGGGTCTCTTATTATATCCTAATTACACAAGGGTCGTTATTCCTATAGGTCTGTAATGGAATAATACAAAGCGCGAAATCTTCCCCTCCACCCTTCTATTGCTAACGTGCCTGCCTTGTTACTAGTTAGAAAAAAGCTGAAGACACGCGGAAACCATGCCCATTCATCTTTCGAAGTTGGAAAGTTTGACATATTCTTATATTTGTGCGTGTGTGCTTGGTCATGTGAGATCTCGTCGTCCAAGTTTGCTCGCACAAATCGTATAACCAGTAGGGGTTTTTTTTTTTTTTGAAAGCACGGGACGTTAGGTTCTGTTTCTAAATCACACTCAAGCAATTATGTATACAATTTCCACAAATTTTGTCGTAGTAGGTATTGCAGATTAAGTCTGAAAGTTCTATATCGATATACAAGGCACTTCTTTTTATAGGAGGACGTAAGTACGTCACAGGGGAAATGTAAATATTAAATTTCAACTTGAAATTATTATACAGCAACGAGCTATAAAGAAAATGTTTAAAAGCCACAAGCGAAATGCAAAATTCAGAATACGTTGCTAGTAGAGCTCCTTTGAGTTCGATAAAATTATATTCCTTTTCACGCTTCTGAATAATTTAAAAACCAATATTATTATAAGAAATATAAAAACCAATGGAGTAGTCTTTTCCAGACTTCTAATGCTTTGTGATAAAGTGTTAAAATGAACTAACAATTTTTCCAAAAGTTGCGTAAGTCAGTAAGCCTAATAATTCAGTTTTAAAGCAATGACCAAAATATGAGATTTGGAACTGCAAAACTTAATACACTATCTCGAAGACAGCACAAATACGTTGAGATAAACAACCCATTGAAAAGTCGTGGAGGACAAGAAAATCAAAATCTACATTACCACAGCGTGACGAATTTTTAAATTCACACAAATCACGTGCTGTGGTTATGTTTGCCGCAATCAAGTTTCTTCTGGCATAAAAATACGTTATGGTTGAACCCTTAATTTTCCCCTGAGTGTCCTCCGAGCGCCATTTTATTTCAGTCACATTTTTTATCGAGATACTTTCTTTATATTTCTGGGTAAAGATTGTTATGTTTATTTTCTGGCAATGCCTGCCTGTCGTTGAGTAAACTACATACACATCTATACATATAATACACTATCGACCAAAAAGTAATTGGGCACCTGTCCACAATATTTACTCGGTGGTTGTCACCCCGTTAGAATCTCGTACTGTCATCTCTTGCGGCTATAACAGCAGCTACCCTGTGTGGCATGTTCTCTACGAGTGTTTGCAAGACATCCGCGGGGATTCGTCGCCATTCCTCTTATAACCATTCCATGAGCTGAGCAATGGATTTTGGCCGCGCCTGACAAGCCCTAACCCAGCCATCAAATCCGTCCCAAATATGTTCTATAGGGATGAGGCCGGGGCTCTGGGCGGGCCATTCCAATCGGCGAACATTGTTGTCGGCGTACCACTGCATAGTAGCCCTTGAAACATGGCACCTGGCATTGTCATCCTGGAAGTAACACGGGTCCATTCCGTAAAAACGCCAGAATGTTGGAAGCATTTCATTATCCAGAATGTTATAGTAGGCCTCTGTGTTCATGCTACCACGGACAAACACCAGCGGTCCTACGCCGAAGGCCGTGGAACAGCCCCAAACCATCACTCAACCACCACCGAATTCCCTAGTTGGCACTAAACACTCCGGCAGAAACCGTTCCCCGGGTAGACGCCACATCCATACACGTCCATCGGACCGGAATAATGTAAACCTCGACTCATCACTCCACAGAACCGATTTCCACTGCGCCAGTGTCCAGTTGCGACGGTCCAAACACCACCTGAGTCGCCAATCTTTATTGCTTGTTGTGATATGGGGCTTATGTGCAGCTGCTCTTCCGAAATATCCAAGTCGGTGGGCCTCTGTACGCAATGTTCCAATGAAAACCGATACTCATGTTGCTGCATGAAACTCCTGTCGGATGGTAGCCATGGGTTGTACCCTATTTTAGACAGTTTCACGTTTCAGGGTTCTGCGATTTCTGTCGGTCAAGATTGGAGGTCGCCCAGAACGTGCAGCATTGGCAAAATGCCCATCGACCTTCCACTTACGCAGGACGAATGCGACCGTGGATTCGGGCCTGTTTAACTTCCGTGCAATCGCCTGGCTAGACAGCCCACTCAGATGACAGTCCACAATCACGCCCTTATCGAAGTCCGATGGCTCTGTACATCTTGCACAAGTCAACTGACGTACTGAATTACCTATCTTCACGGGTGCCCAATTACTTTTTGGTCGTGAGTTTATATAGGTTACTCCTAGCTTCCAACGCTATATCTGTTGTCATATACTGAAACGCGAATATGTATTTATTTCGCTCTCTGCATGTCACCTAACAAAATCTAATGAAAAGAAACGTGTCAACGAAAGAAAAAGAAAAGCATATGATTTTGATGGACAACCTGTAATTATGAGTAAGTAAAACACTCTATCAAGTAATTACAAAAAAAATGGCCATTATCAGTATTGCACTATTTCTAACTGGAGATGTAGTGTGTTGACACATTTGCTGACACACTTTCGTAGTGTTATGAGTGCAAAAGTGCATCAAAAATAGTGGTAATCGTGTTCAGGAATTTGTAACGATGAAATAGGTGTTTTGTTTGCTGCCAGATGATATATCTATGTATATAGAACATCTAGCAACGCTATGTGAACATGGGTACAGCATAATCTTTGTCGAATCGTCATGCCGTCAAACAGATCAATCCTTTTAATATATTTTTGGCTTCGTCGCTTGTTCGTGTCAAATGTACGAGTTCATACAGCGAGACGAATATACAATATAACTGTTTCACATGAGTTTGTTTAAGGTTACTTTTTTGTCTTGGTGTTAGGGGATTCCCATTTTCAACTATTTGCTCAAGTTTGAATTTAAAAATGTAAAGTTATACTGCGTTTATTGCAAAATCAAAACAAACATCGATAGCTACTCGTTAAAATATTCCTTATTATTACTTTTTTTCAAATTCTATTAGTTACTTGTGATTAAGTTATGTTATTTGATGTAAATAATGTGTTTCCTCGCCCTAAATTAATGTTCTTTCCTTGTTATCCACAGTTCCTAATTTCATTCACTTTGTGTTTCTTATGGCTACAAAAAAGTTCTGACTTGAAGTAAATCGTTCCACGCTTTATATTAGTCCATTAACGGTTGCTTCCAAGTTTTCTGAAGTCTTGCTGAAGTTCTAATTTCAGCCTATTCCTCCGCTTCAAGCTTCATTCAAGCAAAGCTTAACCTAGTCTATAAAATACACTAAGAGGACAACGCACTGCATAAATACGCACTCAGTTCTATGATATTTTGCATAACAACCGTTCTTATATGCTAGGCATTTCAAACACACATATTTTCTCTCAATTTTATTCATATTAATTATAAGTGAGTTATTATAATTTATATATAAAACACAAGTAAAAGTTCAAGTTAACTGAAGATAAGATACTTTTATGTTAACGGAAGTATAAAACACTTGTGATGATTTATTTAGGCAACACCCTAAACACGTTATACAATGCTAGATTTCTCGAAGGTTTGATTCGAAAATTGGGTTTGGCTGTGTTGGGGATACAGCCGTTTGTTTTTCGTGAATACGTCTACGTTGACGCATTCGGACACTTTGATGTTTATTTTACGTTCACGGCACCGCTTCACTCGATCATATAGGATTTTATGGATATCAATGGACTGATTTTGAGATGCTCTTTCCAACCGTAAACGATTTATGTATTTAGACGTGGCTTTCTGACGAGTATAGGCTGAAATTGTGTTAAATTTTATTAATTTTTTTACAGTAAATGGATACATTTTCACCGTAACCACGCCACACAAATGTTTTTATACTCGCAATCGATTGATCTTGATCTGTCAACTGAAACTTAAACTAGCGTCGTAGCTTCTCCTAGTCAAAAGTTATACAGTACTACGCGGAAGTTATGAAACGCGGCGAAACGAACTCAAAATTGCGCTCCTCCCCCCCCCCAAATTCCTTGCAGTCCTCACTCAACATACCATATGATTTGATCCTTTGGCAATCGCGCGGTGTAATTGAATTTTTAATGTAGACGTTAGATTCGGAGCTGCAACGGCAAACTCTATCCCTCGATTTTGTTATCATAGGATATTCTAGAGTGCCTCCCACTATGGTTGCAAATTTAAAGACGTATTCACGTAAAAAGTGTGAAGAACCGCGAACAGACTATATCATCAACAGGGTAGCGGGAGCTCACTCTAGGCAAACTACACTACCGTTCTCGACATTCCCGAATGTGTCGCAGGCGGACCGCAGTAGTTTCTACTGAGTGTAGGTACCTGTCTTCCCCGCCGTGCGTCTCGCGAGGAGCGGAAGAGCTGCACCTTCCCCTCACGGGATCGTTTGTTCATTTGGTCGCACATTACCGTCGTCTTCAACCTCTAGTCATTTCTGTATGACCGTTTCTCGTCCATGACCTCACTCAGGATAGGGGGTAACATTAACACCAACACAAATAAGTAGAGAACCAGGAATTTTGCAAGTTCTAGAGATTCTGAGTTAAACTTCTAACAATTGTACCAACCTGCTTGTCACTTTAGTGATTCGACCCTAGTTTCCTGAGACTTTCAGGGGCTCACGGTGGCTGAGCGGTTAGTCTGCTCGCCTCCCACTAAGGCGATTCGGGTTCAATCCCCTGCCGGGTCACTCCGGATTTTTGCATGCGGGAATCGTCGGTGGGTTTTCTTGGGTATCTCCCGTTTCACAAGCCCTTTCATTCCGGCGCTGCTCCATACTCACCTCAATCACCCTAATCGGCTCACAAGACCCTTATGTTAACAACCGTCCAAATCTCTTCACTCACACACTCACTCACTCACTCACTGAGACACCCAGCAATATTACGAACCAATGATAAACGTGTATAAATAGACCGAGCGATTCACGTACAACCTAGCAACGTGCTGAAGTGCGTATCATCAAGACAGCAGAAAATGAACAAATGGCCGTTCCTTGGTGGTGCACAGAACTGTCTAATTGAACCTAGCGGTCAAATTGAACTTTTGCGTCGCTGCGTTGCCGGCAGTGAAGACCTTGGAGGCCCCAACACCTCGCATGTGTGTCAACGCGAGGGGAAAGCAGTCCGCCATGCTGCGAAGCCACGGTACCCTCCATACCTGAAGCGAAACAAGTCAGACCACGAGATAAAACGAACAAACAGCAATTAGCTTCATATTCTGTGACTGAAGCAATGACCGTGTACGAGTGCTACTGCGTCGCGAGGATTTGAGGAGGGGGAGGCGGATAAGTCCGCGAAGAGCCGTCGTTGAAACCTCGAGTGTAAAATCTCGGGCCGATTGCCCCACTTTTCTCGTAATGGCCTGCGCATTAGCAAGCACAACTGGGGGTTAGTTACGCAATCGATTCCGAGGCCTCTGTAGGCATTCTCTTCAGGGGGAAAACAATCACAGAGTGAAGTGGTGTGCCGTTTATCTTGCTGTTTTACACGTCGAGGAGGTGAAACCCAAACAATCTTTCAAGTAGTTACAAAGAGTTGTTGGGGGGTGTTGTCAATATTTCACTCGGATGTTCTCTTACCTGAGTAAATTATTCACGGCTACCAAAGTCATTTCGGAAAATCCTACTTACTTTATTCTTTTCTTCTGCCCGCAGTTTATTTTTTGACAACGTGCAGATTAACATTCCCATAAACCTATTAATTAGCGCACACGCTGCTGTCAAATGAAGTTCAGAAATTATTAGTAACCTACGTACAATTCTGTTACACGAATCGTTATCAAATTGAGGGGTCATCAAATTAAAAGTCACCTACACTTTTAGTTAGGGGTTAAAATACGTAACTGCGTTTTCCAATGCATCGCCAACATGACGGACGCTATGCTGACCAATGATAACACTGAAATATGTGCTGTAACAGACAAGGATTTTTTTGAGTTTATTTGTGATGTGCTTAATCAACCGTACACCTTCTGTAACTAACTTATTGTATTCGACTCCTCCATCTGCCTATAACGGGTCTTATCCACGAATATGATATCTCATTTCCTAGGTAATAATAAAACAAAATTACCTGTTTAAAACAGTTAAATAACTAATTCGCTTCTACAGTGAACTAGGAATGTTTCCCACATGAGCAAACTAATTGCTTCCAGTTTCAAATGACGGTGAAAAATAGAGGAATTATATATTTTTTTCCCCACTAATAGCTTTTGGTATTCCTCGAGATTGGCAATAGAAATAATCAATGTATTTCATACACGAATAGGCCTAATACATAAACTTTATCACTATGGAAATAATATGATTAAATTTTATATAAGTTCTATGGACTAAGGTATCGTATTCATTTTTAATAGAGCGTCTTCCGATCTAGATGATTTATTCTGTTTGCGGGGAATACGGCATAGTCAAGGAAAGTATTAGGCTACAGATGTATCTCAGATAGTCTTTCCAGTTTTGAGGAAACACACTGCTGTCACAATTGGCTGCACCGACGTTATCCCGAGGTTGAATGTGCAAAAGAGCAAAACTTCTAGGCGATCCCCATGCCAGATTTACCGAAAGTGCTACCTGCTTCTCAGGCTGTGCTTAAAACACGGGCAAAATGATTAGTCTGGTGGTTGGTGAGTTGAACTGCTGATCCTTAAGGCCATCAGGGCACAAGGCACATGCTATCTCGGCAGTGAAATATCTCAGCGGGAATGGTAACGAACGAGACACTGTTCTCGATTCGTCTGGATCAGACCAACCGGCATTTGTGGTCGGTAAAACCCTCTGGTGCCATTGAAACTTAAAAGAGCACTCATCACTGCTGCTGAAGCTGTGCCATGTACACTGTTAAGACTTGCACTATAGTGTAAATAACATTTAATTGCCTGTCAACATAAACTATTTCAGTTATTGGCTGATCACAGTAAATTGAGCACTTTTGAAAGCTCTGCTTAGGATCTACTTGTATGCACATTGTGCATTCTTCCACCACACGTAAAATTAACATTTCCATGGGCATGATTACTTTATCCATGCTTCGGTCAAGTAAAATTGTGGAATTATTAGAAAATATATTTTACAGATTTGCCATATCTAGCATGTATATGCATAAACAATAAAGCAAAATTGAAAAGTTTTGTACACACAAATAATTTACTGAACGCTTTTAATCCAGCGCTAAAACATGGAACTACTTTACCTCCATCACGTCGTTGCCAACTTTACTGAGCGCATGTCGCTCAGTACTCCCGTATGCCAGTCAGTAAGCCCGTATGCCACTCAGTACGCCCTCATATCAGTACGCCAGTATGCCACTCAGTACGCCCATATGCCAGTCAGTACGCCCATATGCCACTCAGTACGCCCGTATGCCAGTCAGTACGCCTGAATGTCAGTCAGTACGCCAGTATGCCACTCAGTACCCTTGTATGCCAGTCAGTACGCCCATATGCTACTCAGTACGCCCGTATGCCACTCAGCACGCCCGTATGTCAGTCAGTACGTCTGTATGTTACTCAGTACGCCCTATGCCACTCAGTACGCCGGTTTGCCACTCAGTACGCCCGTATGCCACTCAGTATGCCCGTATACCAGTCAGTACAATGGTACGCAGGTAGAAGCAATAATATTTTCAGACGTTCAAAATTAAAATAGAGTTTAATGGTTATGAATAAATAATTTTTTTGTAGTTGAAATAATTGTTTTTTGGCTTCATAAGACGTTTATTTACGAGCTCCGATTCATTATTCCTATAATTGGTTCTTTAGAGCCACAGAAGTAATTTTAACTAAAAGCTAAAAAATCTCGATTGTTTCATGCTACAATTTTATCACTGGAATATATTACAGAGTAGATTATTACTGAGGCACTGCGTGCTACTATAAGAATTATGAAACGTGTCGCCGATGCAAGAGACACATGGTGAGAACCACATACGACGGTGTAAAAGACAGATCTATACATACTGGTCGGTGTGAAAATAGTGGGAGCCAAGCTGAATTAATTGACCCTAGTGGAACTTATCAGCGAGGGGTAAATCCTCTTAAATAGTTTCACGGCTGACCGACAGCAGGTTAGATTCTTTCATGTGACAGTTTGTAAGTGTCGGGGAGTATGTGCCTAAACCTCCGCCAGTCCGCCGCCCCGGTTATACTCACAGGTTCGACACGCATTAGGTCGAAGATCGTTGGATATGTGGATGGCATTTTACTTGGACTGAATGAGAAAAGAAGGACAAAGTACAATGAAAATGGGTTACATAAGGAAAGGTCCATGCAAGATGTGGACCAAGACCTAAAGCGTTGCTCTGTGTGTGTAATACAAGTATGCTCGAAGAAGATATGCTAAAGTGAATGGAGTGACGGGCGGAGTAATTACTAAACATAATGTGTTTTAAGACAACACCCAATAGAAATTACTTCATCCTTAATGCAACAAAATTCTGACGAATTATAAACAAGCGATGTTAAGCACAGGATTGTTATGCTATATATTTTAATAGTTGATCCGAAAGAAATTTCTAGAAAATTTTCATTAACCTAAATATTTAAGAACAGCTCAAAATGAAAATTGCACCGTAGAACAAGAAATGCATAAAACGTACGAATCACAATTTTTGGGCTGTCTATTCCAGAGATATGATTACTTATGATGAATGCACAACAGCGAGGAGTAGGTGCGATATTCGGGAATGGTCAATGGTTTCGACATTAGTTCCAGAAACTTTCACAAAAATTTTTCGTATGGCATTTCGACCAAATGACTGTGACTCCTTAGCAATCACGGTTAATGGAAACCTCGCAAAGTAACACCAAATGCAGTATTACGGTGATGGTTCATGATTTTTTCTTTAGCTCGCTGCCTGCATTTCACTTACCATCACTACTCGAGTCGCCGTGACATATTAAATATCTGTATCGGGAAATCTGCAGTACTTACAGCGATCCGAGCCATAGACTATAAAGATGAGGTAGACCGATTATCCGTCTTCTGCGCATGTACCCAACATTGACCTACCCCAAAGGAACACAACTGTCAAAGTCACGTTTACATCAGTAACAAACGAGTTTGTTTATATCTCAATTTTCAAAAGACAGGCACTTTTATATGAAGACAGGCACTTTTACATGAATAAAATAATTCCATAAACTCGAATTTAATCAAATTGCATTACAGATTGGTTAGAGGAGTTATACATACAGCTCAAAGCACATTTTTACAAATCATTGTTGTAACCTAAAATACAAACCATGTCGTTTTTGCTAGACGAGTTGGCAGGAAAGCAGTTCAATGTTGGGACACAGAGATTGGTTGTGCGCAGCCAGCGAGATCGGTCTACCTCATCTTTAGTTTATGAACCCAAGCCAATGTCATGGCGGTCGAGTGAGTGAGTGAAGAGACCTGGCCGGCTCTTAACAGTGAGGTCTTGAGAGCCGATGAGGGTGATTGAAGTGAATATGGAGCGGCGCCGGAATGAAAGGGTGACAGAAACGGGAGATCCCCAAGAAAACCCGCTGACCAATGGCATCGTCCGGCACGATTCCCACTTGCGACAATTAGGTGTCCCGGCCGGGGATTGAGCCCGGTTCGCCTTGGTGGTAGGTGAGCGTGCTATTCGCTCAGCCACCGCGGCCCCTCGTGGCGGTCGAGGTAATGAGGCGAGGAGTATGTTACGGCGTGGAAGTGTTCGCCTTCACGACTTCCTCCTCCCTTAGCCATCGACTTGCGGGGGTTCGAGCTCACGCACGTGACTTCCTGGCCGCCTCGAGGCCGTCGACACGTGTCCTTTGTCACGGAGGACATCTCGATAAGGTGGCGAGGGAAGGATGTCGAACCCGGCGGGCGCGTCCTGCCGCCTTACCAGGAGCGTCGTCCGGCGAGGCAGACCCTCGACGACGGGAAAGCGGCGGCTGGCGGATCGCGTGTCTTCTTCTGGTCGGCTGGGCCGTGTGTGTGTGTGTGAGGTCATAGTTGGGTGACTTCGAGTACAAGGTAGACGAGTTACTGAAGGCTCTATAGACAGTTGCGAACCAGCCGTTCTGTCGAGACAAATACCCAGTCGGAGGGCGCTCACCACACCTGCGGCACTTCAGTGAGGATTGCTGCTCGTTGAACAAGCTCACGTATGCGGCAAACTGGATTACCCTAGCAACCTCATGTGTTCTTTTAGTGATCAGTAATCTGGTGTTCGATGAGAGGATCTCGACATGACCGCATTCCGTGACAGTACGAGCGTACATGTGCGTCGAGGATTTACATAAGGTGGTCGTGAAGCCGGAAGATGAAAAAGTCGTGCTTCTTCCCAAAACGTCCTATTCTGAGAACAGCGCGCCATAGGACAGAGGAGGAAAGGCGGAAACGAGGATGGGTGAGTTACGCCTTGTGTTTTGCTTGAAATTATGTGTGTACGGGCTGCATATAATTTTGTAGGGTACAATTTTGGGTACACCATGTCTGCAATAATTACACCACGTGAGCGAGTCCTCCTAAATAGTGTTCAAATTCAATGATTACTGAAAATTAAATATTCCAAAAACTTTATTTTACTGAATACTTATCAGCCTTGTTTTATCTATCACAAGATAAAAGACGCAACACAAACTGTTGTAGTTTATTCAGTTATGAGCACAAAGGAAGTGAAATTACACACACATTAACACTCCCTTACCATTTCACTCTTTCTTCAAATTTGTAATGCTAAGATAATCTCGAACTTCTAAGAACCTGCGAGAGTTTAGACTTTTGGTAAAAATACCAGCAAACTTTATCTTCAGTATCAATAAACTCAATGTAAATTTTTCTGTTCAACACAAGTGCCTTAACGAAATTACATTTGATATCAACATGTTTTACGTTTCGGTTTCCACTTTTTTTTGTTATTGGCGACCAATTGTTTTCATAAGTATTTACTGGCACGTCTTTATTTCCTATTTTAAGTTCATGGCAAAAGTTTTTATTTTAACCTAATTGCCTCTTGAGCATCGTTTTCTAAGATTAAATACTCGGCTTCACAAGTTAATAAATTAACAGTTCTGTTTTTGTTTGTCTTCTAAAAAAATATCACATTCACAGTAGTAGGGTTATACTAATTCTTGCACAAAGAACTGGGGATTCGGAGTCTAGGAGGTTGCTGCCACTATCTTGGCTTTTCCCTTTTTCTCTAGAAATTTTACTTTTCCGCATAAGTCGACTAAATGTCTCTAAAATTTCCCTTTTTCCTTAAAAAAAAAAATTCCCCCTTGTCTCTGAAAACTTTTTTTTTCCTTATAATTGCTCATTTTTCCATTTGAAAAAACGAACCCCAGAAAGGCAATTTTCGGCCACTGAATGGGAAAGGAGAATTCGTGAGTCCAAACCAGGTCAAGTGGATTGGGGAGGGCCATTTTTGAGGGAGGAGCAGTGGTGGCCATATAGGTTTTATAGGCATGTGGTATGCCAAATCAATACATAAGATCTAGGATCGAAGTTAGACCTAATCATCAGCCATCTCTAATCCAGGTGACCTTGGCCTTTACCCAATAGTGTGACCTTAGATTACCTTGAAAACAAAAAATTTAGAAAACAAATGGTAAAATTTGAAAAAATTCATAAAAGTCAGCGAACATATTACATTACTGACCACTACCACCATATTGGATACAGGTGACCTTTACCTTTGACTTTGGATCGTGACCTTAACCTTATACCCAAAAAAAAATTTTAATCCAAAAAATTCCCAAAAAATATATTAAAACATTAAAAAATAATGAAAGACTGGTTTTTTTTATCAGTCTTTCGATCAATCTCGCTATCTTTCCATCAATCAGCACCGGAATAAGCTCCACAATCGGTTCCGCACTCTTTCAATCTTTCAATGAATCTTTCAATCGTTCCATTAATCTTTCACTATCTTTACATCAATCTTTCGGCCCGTCCTCCACTCATATGTATAGAAATTACATTCGTTTGCCAATAGTCTCCAAAATCTCTACATGTCGGCAGAATAAATGTTTATTATGAAGTCAACTTCTCGTGCATTTTTATACTTAAAGTCCTTATTATCATTCTGTATGCTGATATTTCAATCAATAGTCGAGTGCTCATAGCACCACTTTAAATTTGTGAGGGATGATAGGGTACGACACACAAAAATAAAGGAAAAACATTTATTTTATAATAATTTATTATTTTTTAGATACAAATTCAGAAGAAAGGAGTTCATCGCGTAATTCGATTTAGCTCCGTTCCTTCAGTTTACTAATGATTGAAGATATCTCAACAATGCGCCTGTCATTCCCACATTTTTGAAGGTCAATAAAATATCTGAGTCTATCAACAAGATCATTCGGGTCTTTGGGAAATATGTAGGTAGTATTCTCAGCGTCTTCTGCTTCCTTTGTATCATTTATCGAAGGAAATTCGTTGGTGAAATGTGGGGAACGTCTAGGAAATCATCATTATCGTCTTTAGCACTATCACTGTCACCATGTTCATTATCATCAACGTTATCTTCATGATCTTCTTCACCTCCTGTTTCATCCTCAATATCAAGTCTACTTTTCTTTATATGAGTCGCATGGTCATTATCAGTATTTAGAGCTGACAACCGTTTATTTTGAAGTTCGTCGACTTCACACGAACGCTTTGCAAGTGTACATTCCACACGTACCGGCTCTACTGCACTCATTCCGTCTTTAGTATTAACTGCCTCGTCACAATCGCCTAACGTATCGCTGCCCGTCGATGCAGCTAGAGGCATTGCCGACAACACTTGCTGACTTTCAGTAGATGAATCTTTGCAGATCTCTCAATGTATCGCCTTGCTCAAACTGCATGGGACCAATGTCATCTTGCTTCTTCCCGCGAAAATTGCTCTTCGTACAGGACGTTCTCTCATGCCGACGAGCATTTTGGCCATAGGTGAAAACTCGATCGCACAATCGGTACTGGTGACAACCAGTTAGAAATTATGCAGGTCGCGGCTCCACGATCGTTGAAGTCAAAGGTAGGACTTTGTATAAAAATGCACGAGAAGTTGACTACATAATAAACATTTATTCTGCCGACATGTACAGATTTTGGAGACTGTTGGCAAACGAATGTAATTTCTATACATATGAGTGGAGGACAGACCTAAAGATTCACGTGAAGACTGCGAAATATTGATGGAAAGATTGAAAGATTATTGGAACGATTGGACGATTGATGGAAAGATTAAAAGGTTTAAAGATTGTGGAGCTGATTGCAGAGCAGTTTGCGATTGCGGAGCTGATTGCGGTACTGACTGATGGAAAGATAACGAGATTACGCGAAAGATTGGTCTCATTGTGGTATATCAATACTCTCTTCGTGCTAATAAATTAAAGTGTTGCTTCAGTGGATTTTTCTGAAAACGATAGAGATAATTTATTATAAAGCATACTTCCTTGCACATAATACAGGCATCCAATCAAGTCTTGATATTCAGCCTTCAAGTCAGTATTATTCTTAGTATTCTTTCGAGATTCCAGTTTCAGTCCATTTTCGGATGGTACATCATTCATTTTGAAACGTTTTATTATTTTCATTATTTACAATCACTCCGATCAATAGCCCGCCAATGTTCTTCCTTGAATTCTCGCCTTTTAATTCTAAGCCTGTGGAATATATTTACCATTCCCAAGTCTTTCATTTCAAAGTCAAGTTTAAATTTAAACTTCACTTTATCGACCAGCCAACAATTTCCTATCAAAATCAGATCATCAACATAATTGATTACGAACACATTACCTTCATCCATCTCTTTTGTATACAGACAGTAGTCAACGCAGGAGTTTTTGAAGCCAAAGTTTATCACAACACTAGAAAATCTTTTTACCCAGGCAAGAGAGGCTTGCTTCAAACCAGAGAGTGCTTTCTTCAACTTCATAAACTTCCCTCATTCTCAAACACTTTAGGTACTCTCATAAACACATTCTCTTTCAGGATGCTGTTGAGGAATGCTGCTTGTACACCCATTTGATCTATTTTCATGTCTTCATTTATTGCTATAACTAATAAAGCCCTTATAGTCTCCATTATGTACATGTGCATATATTTAACCATGCATATGTCGGTTTTGCTTAGATCCACGAGCTATTAATCGTGCATTTTTTCCTCTCTTTCTCGTTTTCTTCTTGGTTTCGATGCATGGTACACGTTCTTCTGCACTCGAGTAAGGGTTCACGAACATTTTTCCGGCACGTGAAAATATTTTGAATCGTTAAATTCCTGCATGTCCTAATTTTTGGTGTCATAATTTTAGGGCGTTATTACAATTTTCTGCTATAGTTAATTCAATTTCACGTAGTCCTTTAGATTCTTCAAAAAAAAAAAATCATATTTTCCCTTTTTACTGAAAATTCGTTTGGACCAGAAGTTGTAAACCCATTCTCAGCGATCCTCTTCACAGATACCAAACATAGTTGAAATCCTTAAACAAAATCCTTAAACACAATGTATGCTATTTATATTTATCTTATTTCCAAACTTTGTAATTCATGAAGATTTCCGTTTTTCTTTGAGTAAAGCGTATCACCATTGGCCACACACATCTTTAAAGGTGTAATCAATGTCTCCACATCGCTAAGAATGTTTTCATAAGCAGAACTGAGTAAGTGATCAGTAGCTCCAGAATCGACAATAAATGTAATTTTTCTTGTAAGTTGGCAGTTAGAGCCAGGTCAACTTCATTTTTCTGTTTCCGCAAAATAATCGCAAGAGTAATGTTCTATGTTCGCTTCACTCTGATATGCTCTTTGTAACATCTTAGAAAATTCTGATAACCAGGTGGACGTATAACAGGCAGACCTACCGACAACATTGTCTAAGTAAAATTTAATTACCATAACTTTTTTATTTTCCGTGATAAGTTAAGTTCGATGTTGCCCAGTAGGTGCAAACTGACCCGTATATGAAGAGCACAATAAACATTCCTATATTTAATAAGCTCTAAAAATTCTTAATAAGAAATCGATGGCTAAACATTTTGAAAAGTCTGTAAATTTATGTACTATAAAGCATTTTTAGAAATTCGGTAAAAATGGACTACTTATTTGTACTCGCGAGGATGTCAGTAAAACGTATTATAAGGCAGACCAGGCGGTATCCTTGTCCGGACTGGTGGAAATTTAGATTTGAAATAGATAACCAGGAAAACAAGTGTTTCCACCAGGTGCTTAAGTTACGTATGTTTCACAATAAACCTTTACTTAGGTGCTTATTATTTCTCACCTCCGTGAGAGAAGTGAGGAGACCTGTCGACTGTAATTGTAGCTTGTTCATAGTGTCGCCTTTTGCGAGTGCACAGCTGTGTGACGTGAAACGCAAGCTAGGTTCAACCGAGGACACAAGTTCGCACTGTGCCGGAGGTGCAAGAAAACCGTAATTACTGCAAGACAGAACAATCTCCTGGCGCCTAATCCCTTCGCAAAACCAACTTCCCTAATACAGCATTGAGCTCATTACAGTCTTAACTCATCCGGAGTAATTTAGTCCGTGTGGAGGGATGTAGGTAATGACCGCTGCAACGAGGTTATCCCATTACACGATTAACCTTGGAGGAAACTGGGAGGAATTAGCCTCCACCTGTGTGACGTGCTCGTGTCTGTCTCGTTCACTGGAGTCTCCTCCTGGTTAAGTCGTGAGTTAGTTGTGTTGCTTCGCGGATCCTACGATTCCCATTCAGGCAAAACCTGTCAAACTGAATTTACGATACGAAGCAGTTTTGCCAAGCTTTCTATTTATAATGGAGCAGTCAATTTGCATAACGTATAATGAAATGTTATCTTCTCGAATATACATAACTGCCCCACCTTAAAACACGCTATGTGCATCGAAGTCATGTTGTGACATTTTGGTTGTGTCAACTAAATTTCAAAACTCTAACCTTCTCGTAATTTACAGTGACTACTTCAAAACAAGCCCTTTCGTTACATGATAGTCGGTTTATATAAAACAGCTAATCGAGCTACATTCATTCTACTATAGACCTTTTTCCTTGCCATGTGCTAATTTTGCAACCGAATCTTGTGCGTACGACAATTAACTCATGCCGAAAATATGTTAAATGTAAATACAAGTATTCTTAGCCCGAAAAGGGAAACGAACATTCATAAACGGACGCAGGCCAAACCAATGGGTGATTTTTCTTGGCAGGCATTAGGTATTCTGTCCCAAGGCCTGTTGCAGGACCTCAGGCAACCAATAAGCGAGCGAATGCGTTCACATCATAGGGACCGCCGTACCATTTCACTTGTCTGTATACTTCGGCAGTCTGTACCCTGTTGCACGGCGTGATCCGTGACACTTCGTAACCTGCCTTGGCGTTACCAGAAAAGCAGCTAGACTTCGTCCCTAAGGTTGTTTTAAATCTGAAAGACCTGAAAAATCCGCGAAAGTTGGGCAACTTGAGATCCGTCAAGGACAACAAAAACGTGCTCGAAATACTACCTGAAATATTGTTTTACCTAACATATAGATTATATAACCAAATGACTTCAATAAACTCTTATGATGAATAAAACTATTTTCACTATAAGAGAAACAGCCTTGGAACTAAATAACTGTACGAGTACCCCTCGTATTGCAGACTGTTGCAGGAATGGTAAGTTCTGCTAGTTTCATTTCAAGCAGGTTTATATAAGAAGAGGTGTCTTTGTTATATATGCTTTATTCACTCTCTAAGAAGACTGGTAATTTATTATTTTTATTATTATTGGAGAACCCGATGTCAAGGTCAAGGAGATTTTATCATGGCATTCTCTTGTAACCCCAATTCCTTAATTCAGCTGAATGCCAATCGTAACAGGAAATGTGAATAGCAGACAAAGCTCCAGAGATAATCCGTGAATACTGCGAAAAGCCGGCGAAATATTCTGTCCGTATCACTCTGCTAAATAGCGCAGATTTCCAATGCGAAGGTTTGGACGAAGACTTGAATGTACAAGTGAAAGTTATAACAGCCACTCGACATTCCACATTTCATTTAAGCAAGGTACACTGTAACAAATAAATGCACATCTATACGTACAACATTTTTGGTAATTTGACATTTCGTGTGTGTAATTTGTAAAAACAACTACAGTACGTGTAATTTTATACAAATGTTCTTAATACAGAGAGTACTACATGTCTTTGAGGAAAATACATTAGTGTGTGTCTTAAAAAAGACAATGTTAGTGTTAATTTACACATTTTGAAGTATGTGTAAAACACACCCACTCACTGCAATGAAACCTTCACTTATGTAGTTTTGGTGCTTCATAGCCATTGTATGAACACCCAATGTGTGTGTAAACTTGCATTACATACAGGAGAATATGTGAGCGTATACTTACACATGCAAACTTTCGGTAATTTTACATTTTGATGCGTACAGTATTTGTAATCATACATTAATCTTCCTGTGAATTCAAATATAACTACATGTATTTGTTTGAAACATGTGATTTAGCTGTAGGGAGTAGAACTTCTTCAATCACCTTTTGTTTGTTTAAAAGGAAATCTTACTTCCGCCGATTAAAAATGCTGGCTTTTGTATATAACTAGCTATTCTATATCTAAAGGCAATTGTCAACCATATTTTGGAGATAACTTTTTATAACTTTACTAAACTACCAAGTAACAAAACGGATTAAAATAACATGAAAATAAAAATAAATAAAAATACACATACAAAGTTATGCGAATTAGTATGACGCAGTTGTAAAATAACATATATACTACCTGTAAAATCGCTTAGTAAAACAGTGAAAAAAGTACATAAGTTGTGTCATTACTATTAAAGTGAATTTTTACTTTTTTTGTTAGTGAGAACATACACATACACAGTGGTGAAATTACAATTGCAATGTTTGTGTGAATTTACTTGCCGTGGAGAGGAAATACACGAATGTTGCAGTTTATTTTCTGCTACATAGTGATAGTAATTTTACACCATTCTTTGTAAAGTTAGTTGAACAAAGTGTATGTTATTTTACTGATTTGTAGGATAAATTTACTTGGGCGTCGAGTAAAGAAACACTAACATATGACAGTGAAAAATTACACCTATATCAGTGGATACACTGCGGCCACATAAATTTTGTTTAAAACAACACTTTTTTTTACACTTACCGGTAACAATTTTGATCTCTAATATGGTTTTTTATTATTCAGTTGTGGGATAAGTCCGTATTGTGATGTAATTAAATCAGGAAATTAAGTTAAGTTATTTAATTTAATTTAATTACATATTTGACAGACTTAACAGTTGAGGTATTCAGCGCCGATGGGAGTGAAACGAAATGGGCTATAAATATAGCGACGGAATGTAGTGATGAGATAAGGGGCCAACACTTACGCCCTTCACGTTTCCCCACATACGAAAGTTCGAGTTTGACACGACCGGGGATCGAGCCAGGTTCATTAAGGTGAAAGGCGGAGTCATCTGACTGCTACACCACCATCATCCATGGTATTGATAAAGCCTCTATTATGTTAATAACCTAGTTAGCCCAGTGATCACAGATGGAGCGTACTATATTTTATTTTGGCGTGTGAATGCAACTGTTTTGTACTAGTCATATATTTTTATTCTCTAGTTCATTGCAGGAAAAAATAAATTTTTCACTTAGGTTACACCATGAGACAAATTGCAAGAGCTGTTGTTTAAGGGACTGAAAATAAGTAAACATACACACTATATAATTAATGATTTGCAATTTACCTAAATGGATCATCATTAGGGACAGTTGTTTTTCGCGAAAATATTTATGGTCATGATAGACTTTAATATCCCATGTCCAAAACTTCAACTTCCTTTGGTTATTGTTCGCGTGTCTGTGTGAGAAAATATGTTCCTATTTGACTAGGCTAATCGTATCGAAATACTCCGATACTGAACGTCCATGATGGACAAACACTTGAGGCACATGATATTAAAAATAATCCAACCACGAAAGTGCATATGAAAATAATTGTTTTGGAGTACAACTGGTCTTGAAAACTTTTCGCAAAAAAACACCCGCCGTTAATCATCATTATACGTGAATAGGAAAAATGTTGACATCCTTGCGTCATAATACTGACTCTTGTAAGTCTTACTTTTGTCACCTTCTGAATGTTAGTCGTCTGAGCCCCTCGGATAGCAAATAAATAAACTCATAAATGAAGGCCAATTGTACATTTTATAAATTACATGCACGAAGAAAGCAAATTAAAATATCGATTTAGTAAATGTGTAGTTACTTTGCAACGATAGAATCACCACTTCGTATTAGTTAAGCAGTTAAATAAATAGTTAGTTTGCCCCGCCGAGCGCGTGGTTGTTGTCCCACGCCGCGCCGTGGCAACTTCTCGAAAGCAAACACGAGTCCGCTCGCTCGACGTGTTCGCTGGAGGCAACGACATTCTTCGAATATTCCAGACGTGTCGTTGGCCGTCAGTGCTCTGCGCGGCTAGTGTCTACTACACTGTAGGGTTCGTCGCCTCCGTGCTCGCCATGCTAATACCGCTGCTACACCTGAGCGCCGCGCTACGCTGTGCCGCCGAACTCTCTCTGTTTACACGCGCGCGCTCTTCTTCGTCTGCTTCGTGCGCTGCGTAATAAAGGCAAATCAAGTCAAAGGGAAACTGTCGTCCCCCTCTTAGTCATCGTGATGCTGCTGGCGAATACCATCCAATACAATTGATATTTAAACCATTATACTTTACTAAATGCTGTTCACGATAAAGTGAGCACTTTCGAAATCAACCTCAGGAAAAAGTCACTGCTCCTAGCTGCATAATCATATTTTAACGGACACCCTGAGTGACATGCGCCCAGTTAAATTGATAACGTTGGATGGGAAAATAGTTCCGTTTCTTAACGTCGAATATAAAGTGTTACGTAACCATTTCTGTCAACTTGAATTATTATTTACTTTCTGTTGTTTTAATGCACTGAAGTCTAAAAATGAGCACATTTGTAAAATATTTACTTTTCTAATAATTTCACAGTTCCACATGACCGACGCATGAATAAAGTGATGACACCCATGTCAATATTAATCTTATATAAGGCGGAAGAATACACAACACGCCTACAAATATATTTTAAGCAGGGCTTTCAAAAGTGCTCCTTTTCCCTGTATTGTTGCAAACAATTACTCCGTCAAACCAACTTTGCTGATTTAATTTTTTTTAATATTATTGTAGGGCAACATGTTTGTGTACGAAATCTTAATGTCACAAGGTTATTTGTTCAGAAAAAGACGGGACGCCTTGAATAAAGTCTCGAGAATCAAGCTGTAATAAAATAAATCATAAATAACTGATTTGTAGACACTTTTATTTTTGCTCACTATCATGTACGTTTATTAACTGAAGCATTTATGAGCCCCTTGCATCTCTGATAGACACCAGGGCAGCTAATTAAAAAATCCGCGAGTTTTTTAAAAACAAAAGAGAGCTCTTTTTATCAGCTGTGTGACCTGATGCGAAGTGGATTATGCGTTGTCTATGCCCATACTTTGATATACCAGCAATCGTATCACCGAAAGTCATAAAAACTAATTGTAAAAAATATTAAAATTATCGATGTTGCGGTATCTGATATTTAATTATTAATCAGAACATTAATTTTCATTTATCCTATATACACGATATGATTAGCAAGATGAGAAAGACGGCGGGGAACCACAAGTTCTCTTTTAAGCAAACCTAGTAATAAAAAACATTTTTCTACACTAAGTGAAACTTGTAAATTAAAAATAAGTAACTATCTAAGAAATACGAAGTAGGCCTACGCAATTCTAAGTGAGGTCGAGAGGATGATTAAATGAGGTCTCTTCTTTTTAAAAATATCGTGTTTTTGCTACTTAAAAACAAATACGACACTTATTGTAGAATGGCATATAACAGAGCAGTAAATAGATCACGAATACGTCAGTTGACAGCCCTACACAACTGTGATCAGAAACAAAGAGGACTACAAAATATATATTTTTAATTAAATTAATTATTATTTGAGTCATACAACTTTAAGTAAGTGCTCATCGTTCAGGGATGGCTTAGTGGAATCTTCATGAGCCGACAGGAGCGTCAAGTCTAAACTTCGATGAGCGGCTTGCATGTGATAAACACATATCGCACAAATAATTATAATATTCAGCTTTGATAAATGTGTCGCAGTAAACTGCTCATCGCAGTGAGTTCGTGACTCGAGGACATGGGAAAAATACCTCCACTGGAGCTGGTAGTTTTCAGGCAGTGAACCACGAGGCGAAACGTTCTTTGTAACCAGCAGTTCGGATCAGATTCTAAGGCGTGCTCTGGTTGCGCCTCAAGTGATAGTTTATGTCCAGTCATCCTGATCGACCAACAAAATTACGAGATGTTTGGGCCACAGCTCGAACAAATACTCGAGAGGTGTCGAAAGCATCTTCATAAACGGAATCGCCGTTATCCAGAGGGTAATAACAGTGACTTGGAGATTTTGCTCATTCACTCGTTGTCATTGTACTGATGCGGTAATGTGAACCGTACAGACCCACCATTGTGCTGCTTCCGTTCTATTCGAGTCGTTAACCTCGGTGGGCAATCTCCCGTCCATAAAAAAAAAACATGACTCATCTCCCAAGCCAGTGCAGATCTAACTACAGGCTTACCTGTAAGGCATAAATAGCGTTCAATACAGCAAGCCTTCCTTTTTTTTTTGCGTAAAAATAAAGGAAATTATTTCTTATGTAACGTCTTACGGTGATGTGCAGAATGGCTAAAGACTAACGGAACTCTCGAATCAATGTGAATTATAGTTTTTGCACACAATTTTGTTCAGTTTAATCAGTTCGTTGCCAAAATATGGCGACAATAACAAACTATTATCCAATTAGGCCTACATAAATATTTAGCTGTCGGTATTGATGTCATTGTAGCATTTTGCTCATTAGTTCTATATCAACCATCTCCAATCATTATTCCCGGGACACTTTAGCAGAACCTAAATTCTGTCACAGGTGGCGTAATTTATACTATACCTGATGATGTTTGCAACTGTCGTTATTTCCACAAACAATTCTAACAGCATTTCAGGTCGCTGATTCATTTTTTTTTCGCCACGTTAATGTAGCGTGTTTATGACAAATCGTAACAGACAATACGTAGAAAAAAGTAAATGATTAGCGTACGTAATCGTTAAGTAAAACTAGCCGTAGCGAAAACTATCCCCGCAGACTGCTTTTAAGTGGAGATTTTGTTTTTCTTGTATTTCAGAACTTGAGGACCAAACAAAATCTCTTGTGAGTGCCTTTTAAATCGTTAAATTAAAAGGGTATGGCATAAATTTGTCGGATAGTTAATATTGTAATATAAAGTCCGGCAATAGTGATAATAGTCCATACAGCTCATACAACGCAACAATACGTCATATAGAAACCGGTGAGGCAAACAGGTTTCGAATGGTCCATACGTCATTGGAAGCTGACCGAGGCCGTAGCTGGGGAGGGGGGGGGGGGGAGAGAGAGAGAGAGAACAGGAAAAGGAGAGTCTCAGAGGCTAGTAGCCCCGCGTTTCAGGTGGCACCGCATGTGAATGACCACGAGAGGTACAGGCGCACGCATATATTATGCAGTCCGCCAGGCGGACTTGCGAGTCGCGCAACAGGTTCGGTGTGTTACGAATTAAGTCAGCGTTGACCATAGAAGTGCGTTGGTATGTTACTGCACATGGCGACGTGCCAACCCCACAACACTCGCCTCTGATACGACTCACAAATACCGTATGCGAATTCTGATACTCGATTCCCGCCATCCTCCTTGCACAAGGAAAACCACAGAAATTAAATGTGACGATGTTACTAAGGCAAAACAAAATCTTTATCGCGAAAGTAACGTGGAACGGTGTTATACAAGATATAGATGGACGTGTGTATCTAACAATTTTTTTTGTAACTGCTTCTTTAAACGTAGAATATTTTCCGCTGCTTGCATCTTCTACCATAAAATTTAATTTTACATTGGCATATTTTAATCACATTTGTGGCTATGTAAACATCCCCAGGTTACACATAAATCTCACTACCCAGCTCATGCTGGGGATTTAAGATGGCGGCCGGAAACATGATGGCGACGATTACATCAAAGGTTACGGATCCTGACCCTGAACCCTGTCCCAGAAACAGGGGGTGAGTTCGAGGTAAAATGGGGCTTTCTGAGTGTAAAACTGAGCTCTTTGAATTGTATGTAAGTAGTAGGGGCGCCGGGTTCCTGGGACACTTGTAGAATGACGTGGAGGGAGTGGATAATCGATTATTCGATTAATCGATTAATCGAAACGTGCATGCATGTCGATTAATAGAATAGTCGATTACTTGCTAATCAACTAGTCAATTAGTAGCTGATTAATTAATAAGATTAATTAATCGGATTAATCAATCGGTGTAATCAATCAAATTAATGAAAGATTGTTTTGATATCAAATTTTTGTTTTAGTTGTAAGGAATTCTTTGATATCTAAGAATGTTTATTAATTTATTACGGTGATATTGGTGGAGCAGCATCGATGTGTTCTGTGTGATGTCCTGGAATCGACTGACCGTAGGGATGGGTTGTAATTGTTTATATATGATTTAATGTTGGTGTAAGAGTGGTATAAGTAATATTTTAATTTTTGTTTGTTGATGGAGCAAGAACACTCTGCAGGTTCCTGGGACACTAGGTAAGTGAGGTGTGGATGGAGCGAGAACATGCGGCAGGTTCCTGGGACACCTAAGGGAGTCAGGTGTGGATGGAGTGGGAGCACACATATCAATTCTGGGACACTTAGCGAGTGAGGAGCGGATAATCGATAATGAGCGAGGGCACATGTGTCACTTCTGGACCACTACGATTTACGTTCAATTAGCCACCTGAATTAAGTACAGATCATCAAAAAGTTTATTTAATCATGGGATTACCACATGCACCATTAAATCGATTTTAATATAGACACGAGATATTAAAAATTACTTGTGATAACCACGAGACAAATTCATTTAAACGACTTACCCCAAACACGACAGAACAGAACACAAAATTTATATTAATATCGTAACGAAATTCCTTACCAATATTTCAAACACCTGAATAAATGGCATGAGACATAGTTAGTCACACCGAACAAATTTCACATGTTCAAAATATGCAAAATTGTTAATAATTAGATCGAACACACAAATCCTACAATAAACAATTTAAATATGAACACATGAATAAAATATATTATGCACTTACCCAGGGACGAAATAACTGTAGCACACTAAATTACTCACTTGTCACCCATGAAGCTAGGTGAAATAAATTCACAAATAAATAAAAACACACAATTTACAATCAAAATCAAAAACTACAACCCCAGACGAGCTAAAAATTAAATTATAATGACCTCCCACACTGATCCACCCAACCCAAATCTCCTGGTATCATAAAAATTTCCCCTTGACAAAAATCCCCTCCAACACTGACATACACATACATGAAGTCATTGGCTCTGAAAACACACATCAAAATGATCACCTTTATGTCAATTAACACGTAAGTATAATCTTTTACAAATGTGTATTTTGTTAGCTCATACCACTGTCACAACCAATCGCTTATTGTGAAAGCCTATTGCAAAAGCCTACTTTGTTAAATAACACTTTAATACACAGTACTGCTTATCTTACAAAAGCATACGGCGGTGGATCATCTCTGTCGCTCCGATGCTCACCTAATGCAATAGGCTATCGCATGCATTTCCTGTAAATTAATAATAATAAAAACATTTCAATTAAATAAAAACATAATAATTGTCCAAACACACCAGACTTTAGTAAACAAATTGAGAAGTGTACTAGGTAGGAAATGTTCAACGCATTGTGCTACCCAACGAGGCAGGCCAGGTAGAACTATTGACTTCCATGAGAAAGCAATTTCTCCACCCGCCTCATCTCCTCTTCCGCACACATGATATGGTCAAAGAAATCGGTGCAAGCTCTCATGATGGCCGAGACCACCCATTTCAACATTTCACCTCGACTGATGTAACACGTTGTAGGCAAGGACAAACTCAGACTGCCATGCTGCACTGCGGAGAAGACAATATATTATTCTGCCCCAAGCAGCGCATAGAAATCGCTGGCAAGAATGGGGAAAGGTTTGGAGCCCATCCTCCGGCATCCCACCCCTTTCCCAGTGCGGACTTCACCTCCGCATTTCCCACCTTCCATTCCCACGCGCCTGGCGAAGTTTCCCCGCAGAGTTCAACTGCGCGTTCCTCCATCTCCCTTGAGCAAATAACACCGTGATGCACTGGACGTTACAAATGGTGCCGCCCGCCCTGCTTATCTCTTCTCAAACCCTTCGCCAGCATCCATTCATCTAGCCGCCAATGACGAACATCTCGCACTACACCTCCTCTGACCTGTTTTCTACCTAGTTTAACAGAAAAAATACTCCTAGTTCTCACGCCTCAGGCTGTTTGAAACCACACATATTTACCATTTCACCCCGTCTCCTGCAACACGTTGTTGGTAAGAGCTTAGCACAAAAGTCACTCCTTACAGAACAGAATGCTCTTGAAACCATAAAAAATTTTGCCGATGCTCCCCAGACTCTTCCAAGGTGCTGTAGGTAAGGACAAACTCAAGCTCTCATGCCGCTTAGAAAGCGATATATTATTCAACTAACTGCTTCAGACTGCAAACGAAGTCTAACCAATTATCAAGCTGACAACCTTCCCCGAACTGTCATCTACATACTCGCCAACACTAATCGCACACTCCCTTTCCCACGACTGTACTCTTGTCCCAGCTCTGTCCACCATGACAGAGTAACCATTTCCAAAGCAATGCTCCGAAAAAAATAATCATCTCATTTCCTCCTGATAATATATTTGTGTACCGTTACTCCAACACATGCGATCTGGAAAAAATGTTACGTCCGAAACGTATGCATACTACATTATAGTTAAAAACAAAAATTAAATAAAATAAATTTTTTTGATGTGTTGTCATATTATTTTTCATACATTTACACAGGAAATGAAATGATTACATGTTAAGTGTATTTACAATCATTAACCCAAGAAACAAAAACTTAACAACGCAAATGTTTTCACTCCTTATGAACTGGAAAATAGAATTATATCATAAAATAAATGTAGTAGATTTCCACCCAAACAATACGGATGATTGCACAATAAATTATACATCCATTCCCCACTAATAGGTTTATTAAATGAATGACACATGAAATATTATTTAAAATATTTTTATTTAGTATAAAAACAATATACAAAACATTGTATTTCAATGTTTTAAGATCTTTGTTCTTTACCCAAGAGATGAGTGCTTTTGAGAAACCTCTCCATCGAACATAGGGCATATCTTTTTTCCTTTTAATGATTTTATCAATCAAATATTCATTTGGAGAACTGACTTTTTGCAATCCGTGTTTGTAAAAACCACCTCTTATGGGCTGCCCATCATAGATAATACACTGTGGGAAATTAATCTCTAACTGTAATAATTTTAAATATTTTATACGACCAATTCACCTTAAATTTTTCTCTAGGATTCCTTTCTGCTTGCTTCGAGATATGTATAAATTCACCAATTTTGAACTTTGGTTTTCTTTCATCGATTACTCTAACATTATTATACACATTTTATTCAAACTACTATCCATAACTTTTTCGGGTGCCGTCTTGATAGTTCTATGATATCTGGAATAATAAAATTTAAGTATTTTAGGCAAAATGTCACCCCAGTTATAGGTACCTTTGGATATGAGATACTTATATATTAATTGCATCATTCATTTATTAAATTGTTCCATGATACTAGCTTTAAGCTCCGAATATGCTGTGTAGTGATTAATACCATGTTCGGTCATTAGTTTCCAGAATGTTGCACAAAACAATTCAGATCCTCTGTTGATTTGGAGCGAATTTGGCCCTTTCAAAACGATCTTCATTGCACTGGTGACCTGTTTCCCAGTTTTGTTTACCAAAGTTATGCCCCAACCATATTTCGAATAAACATCTATTACGGTTAAAATATATTTGTAACCCTTATTGTATTTCGAAAGCAATGTCATTTCACACAAATCAGCTTGAAAAAGATCATTTAAGCCATTAGTAATAACTGGTCTTCTAGGATATCTTATCCTTGCAGTAGTGTGAAGCGCTTAAGCAATCTTACTGAACTCTATTGATAATATAACCATCTTCAGTAAATTCTTCAATAATAGAAACAATTTCGTTCATATGTGAATTATTACCAGCCTCTCTCGAAGTGATGAGAAGTTTTAATCTACTGAATAATTCATTATGATTGTTCCAATACACAGGAGAAAACCAGTTGTCAAATTCATCTTTATATATTTCACTTCCTACAATATATAATACTTTATAGGTTCTTCGAATTTAATCTCCACTGGTGTTTCATTAAATTTATTTAGCAAGGAATGTAATGAATCCTTTCTACTCTTAACAGGTTTAAATATTTCTTCATTTAAAACATCCAGTTTCATTCGGGCAAGTTTAGCTTGTAAATATTTCGTCTTTAGAGCAGATATAACATTATGTAATTCTGAAGCAGAGTCAGACATTTAGTTTATTTGTTTACATTAAATTCAAACTATATATATAAAGTCATTGGTTTTTTAGTAGGTATGTTAGGTCCATTAGTTTGATCTTTTTCAAGCTTATCGACTTTGCTCATAAGTATGTCTAATTTACTCACAGTTTTAACCCTCAAATTGTTACTAAAATAGTTTATTCGAGATTTAAAATCATAAATTTGCTTTTTGAAGTTCGTTTTTGTAGTTCAACTAGATGTTTTGTTGATCAATTCAACACTTATATATTGTATCATTTTGTCCATTTGTGTATCAAATTGTTTTGTAAGCATAGCACATGCCATTTCATTAATTACACTTTTTAAATATTCCAAATGTTTGCTTGTTGTTGATTCCATTTTTTGTAGTATAGTCATCACATTTGCCAATATTTGTGGAATATAACTAATATTATTGGACACTTTTGTAATAGTTTCGATCATGTTTATTAATTTATCTTGCATATTGGTCGATTGCGATTTAAATATGTTTAGTGTAATGGTGTTTAAGTCTTCCACATAACGTTTATTTACCGCATCAGTATATTTCACATCTATACCCATATTACATAATATATGTCAATTCAAATCACAATTCCCATCACGATTTCTCGTTAAACATGTATTGTAATGACTGTGGGTTATATTTCCATGTCCGAACTTTGAAATACTCATTATTCTTCATCAGGAAGTAAAAACTGGTCAAATCCAGACCAATATCTGCCTTTATATGGTAAGCTGTGAAACATCTTTAAACTTTATAAATGTCATATCGCCTAAAATGTGATTATTGTGTATATATTGCAGATTCATATTGTCAATTTCAAACACAATCAACATATTTGCATTATCGCACAACTTATGTTAGGTATACGTGTGTAACTTTGTGATTGATAAAAACAATCTACATTTGAATGTCGACCAAAACTAAAGTATTGCTGTATTTCACCATGCGGTTCACAACAAACATTGCCAAAAATAAACATGGAATTGGGTAATGCTTCGTTCGGAGCTATAATTTCTTTTTTATTTGTAAAAGGGAAATATCGCATTCCATCAATTAATGACAAAATGCTTGCTAATTGTTGATATTTCTTTTGTTGTATTGTTTTACAAAACACGTATATATTTTCAAATTTAAGTCCATTCAGTTGCTCCAACGGCGACATAACAACACAAGTTTTTCCGCATGAAGAAGGACCGCTTATTATACACCGTATATTTGGAGGTAAAAGAATACAGTGTTTATGTTAAATTATATTTTCTTCCATATTTACAATTGGCGGCAGATGAAAATTTTCTTTTAAGTCCTTGATTTCTACTGTAATCTGTAAAGTAATAACATAAAACTATAACTGTAGGTGTATCTATAGGTCCACATTCAGCTGAAAAAAAAATGCCTTGTACTAAACGTATCAATAAAGGACATGGTTTATTAAATACATTTATTAATAAATTACCATTTGAAATGCATTTACTAAAATACAATAATTGTGGACCAGTAACTAAGCTTGCAAAATGTCTAGCATGAAAAGATCAAGGAATAAATGCTTTGGATAAAATGTGTAAAGTACACAATATAGTTTATGATCGAACAAACAATTTGAAAGAACGACATATAGCAGATACAATTCTAGCCTATAAAGCAGCAAATATAAGAAAGAATCCATCTACATCGACTGGTGAAAAGCTAGGTGCTTGGGTCGTGGATAAAGTTATGCACTCACAAGTAAAAAGAAGCATGGGCATAAAATGTAAAATGATTTGAAAAACCAAGAAAGGTGGAATATTACCATTCATATTTCCAGCATTATCAGCTCTTGGAGCTTCAATGGGAGGCATTTCAGCTCTTGCTAAATCAAGTAAATCAAGTGGTAAAGGAATGTGTCTTAAACATGTAAAATCCGTCAGGGACGAAAACTCCATGTGTGGAAAGAAACGCAGAAAGTCCTAAATAGTCTTCCAAAACATGCATTAACAAACAAAGAAATTAATGTATTTGTAAATAAACTGGATATTCCCTATTTCCGAGGTGTGTATATGAGAGACGAATTACCAAAGAAAGCAAACCTTTGCGAATACATGATTGTTAACTTATATTCGAAACAAAATGAAGGGACAAATTGGGTTACATTAATTAAAAATGTAAATCAATCTTTGTATTATGACAGCTTTGGCGATTTAGATCCTCCAATTGAAATATACAATTATGTGAAAAATGTGCAGTTAAGATACAATTGCAAAATGGAACAGTTACCAAATTCAATCAACTGTGGACATACATGTTTACATTTTTTGACTATAAATAGGATATATAAGTCAATGTATTAGTAAAACACATGCGCTCCTGCTCCATCCACACCTCATTTTCCTAGTGTCCCAGGAACCTGCTGCATGTTCTCGCTCCATCCATACCTCACTCGCCCAGTGTCCCAGAAACGTGCAGCGTGTTCTCGCTCCATCCACAAACAAAAATAAAATATTACTTATACCACTCTTATGCCAACATTAAAATATATATAAACAATTACAACCCATCCCTCTGGTCGATCGACTCCAGGACGTCACACGGAACACATAGATGCTGCTCCGGCAATATCACCCTTGCGACATTAATAAATTAATAAACATTCTTTGATATCAAATAATTCCATTAAATAATAAAAAATGATATCGAAACGTTTTTTAATTAATTCGATTAATTACACTGATTAATTTACCAAATTAATCAATCACCTACTAATCGACTAGTCGATTAGCAACTAATCAACTATTCTATTAATCGATATGCATGCGCATTTCGATTAATCGAATAATCGAACACTCGATTATCCACTCCATCAACATGTCATTCTACAAGTGTCCCGGGAACCCGTCACCCCTATTACTTATGTAAGTGTTTTGGGGTGACTTGTTTGTGCACATGGGGAAGCTTATACCTTTTTGAGGGGAAAAGGGAAGTTTTGAGGGAAATGTGAATTTTTGACGGAATTTATATAAATGTTGTGTGTTTTTAAGGGATAAAGGGGATTTTGAGGGGAAAACGTGAAAAACGAGATGGCGATCGGAGCCCGAGCCCTATCCTGAATCCTGCACCAAAACCTCTATTTTCCTTCTACTATATCACGTATAAATATCGTCAGTATAATGTAGATCTACAGCAGTTGTTTTTTTTTTTGTCAAGTATTGCAATTTTAATACAAATTACGTTATTTAAGCCATTTAATTTCACAAATAGGGGCGAAATAAGCTTCCTTTAATTTTCGGTAGCTGAATTGTACTGTACAATTTAATATAACAGTTTTTAATGAGTAATTTTTTCGAGAAATATTACGTAGTCGCAGGAAGGACTACCAGGCAAAAATTCGCTTTAATTTAAATTTTGAAGGTATTTATAAAAATGGATATACCCATTATTTTGCATTGTCTGCTATCATAAGGCAGTTTTAGCCATATATTATCAAAATATAAGTTGTAAACAAACGGGTTACAGCTGGTTATAAAATGTACGCAATCAGTTGTTATATTTCTGTCTGATGTTTTAAATAGTTTGTACTTTTTCTAACAATTCAGGTGATCGCAAAACTTAACTTAATACTTTTAGTTAAACTACTATTTACTGGGAGTTCCATTAGTTGAAAGGTTCTCTTTATACCAGGAATGTATTTACATAGTGCAGGCAACTCACGAAGCAGAGTAACACAGCTACATATATGCCAACACTCGTTCCTGAAACAAGATTATAATCGTCAATCTGCGTGTTCACCGCTAGTTTACCGGTACTCTCAAAACAGCACCTTACAGGTAATTTGCTTAATCACAGCTTTCCTAAAAACCCTTAACGGTCTTTCGCAGAAGACGTTCGTGGGAAATTGTTTGGAGCAACAAGAAACGGCGTGGAATC
This sequence comes from Dryococelus australis, assembly GCA_029891345.1. NCBI lineage: Eukaryota > Metazoa > Arthropoda > Insecta > Phasmatodea > Phasmatidae > Dryococelus > Dryococelus australis. Next base: position 126,521,308 of record CM056994.1, on the reverse strand, counting down.
TACAAACTGGCATAGCGCGTATAATACTAGTCATGGGTAGCGGCTGTACGATAACGCATAAACGTGATCAGCGGTGGAGCAAAGAAGCGAGACATTAAAAGTGCCAACTTAAATCCCATCGCTAGTATCATCATTGTCAAGCTAAAGAAATAATTTTACAGGTATGAATAATTTTAATCTAAAATTACCGCTACGTCCTGCACAAAAAATCGCTGTGGGCACACGAGCCTCTCTCAGAACAAGCAAATCTTACATGTGTCACCCTGATTACAAGGCTATTTTAACTGAAAAAGCCTTATAAAGTAAATGTAATTTATTAAACTTATTTAAACTTTATAAAATGTTTTTTTTAGCAAGGCAATTTTAAGTAGTTATTATAACTGGGTTATTTTATAACTGTGCTCAATTAAATTGTTTTAAAACACATGTATGTGTAAAATTACGTTTACTTATTAAATCGGATTTCCGAGTTGCAATACTCATATATTTGCCGTAAAAACTGAATAGAATGTTGCGACAGTCTTCCACTGGCTGGTAATAGATTTTATATTAATTGAAAACTAGATGTGATGAGTAACGATTGTCTTGCATTCAGAGGGCGATATAACGGCTGGACAAAAAGAAACACGAAGGGTAGAAGTTAACTGTGGAGGCATAGTGTGCGGCTTGAGGGTCGTGTTAGTTAGCGCTGGTTGTTGCTAGCGACTGCACACGCTGACTGCGCGCGCACAAACCACGCTGGGGCGCGAGGAACCTCGAGCTGTGACAGCAGGCGAAGAGGCCGCGAGGTCGGTGACACCAGCTCTGGCACATATACAGTTTTACCGGCCGGAGACGAAACGAGACTCCCGAGTTACAATAACGGGTATATATTTGACTATGTCAGCATCTACTATGCAGGAATCACATAGCCCCGGCCAGCACGCCACCGCAAGCACGACACGGCACTTAAAACGAAACAAACAATGAAATACAAGATTGATCTTACGTAACCCCGACAATTATGACGTACGACCAGCAGTTTTGGATTATAAATTATTTATATTCAGCGTCGTATCGTGCGGCACGACGCTCAGAGTGTACAACTTTGCAAAATGAAATTGTATGACAAGCTTTCCCTACAATGGGAAATACGTAGCTTAAAAGAAAAATAAAATAAAATAATTGTATTTAACTCTTATAAATAATAGTTTTACCTCTGTATGCAGTAGCTATAAAACTTTATCACGATCATGTATTTCAAATTTCCCGTCTGCCCACCGCCTTTGAAACTAGCGTAGTTAATCAGCGCCTTCTAAATGGATCCGAAAAATTCTACTCGTGTCGCGTCAGTAAACACTGTCGGGCTGTAAATTCGAGCAGGCCCGTTGAAAATTTTAGTGGTTGCTGTCTTTGACATACCATGCTGTGCTCGTCGGGGCTATGTGATTCCGACATTATTACACAAATACTGCACCGAGAAAAAATCAAATTTGCAATACATTATGACCACACCCAATATCAACATTTAGGAAGGAAAGTCGCCATGAACCTAACCCTTAAACAAAATGGCGATCATGTTTCCAAAATAGACAGCAGCAATATTTAATTGCCTTAATATCTCTGTACTTATTCAGGGTCTTATTGTGCGTTTATTTGGGATGCTGAATTAAAGGAAAAGCTCTAAATTGTTATTAGAAGTCCATAGGCCGAAATATTAAACATGGCGACCAAAATAGCCTCATGTAGTTATTATAATGTGATGTTTTTAAGTACTTCTTCGGATGACATATTGTACAAAAAATACTGATACTATGAATTGAAGAACATTCTACTTTACATTTGCACTTTACAAGATCACAACATCACCGCCGTATTGTGGGAAGAGGCGTCAACTTCGTCACCTAGTTTGAACAAACGTCCATTCATTCCCAATGATCTGGAGTAGCGATCTCCGCAACAAGATTCATGCACTGAGCACACATGTGGTCGCCCTGATAAGTAGCTCACAAAGCACGCTGCTGGAGTGCTCTGCTGGATGTACGTCAGAATTAATATAATTTATTTTGGTCCTGATGGACATGATTACAACGTCATCTTCCCATTTCTTTCTTCGCACTACAGCCAGCCCATTCTGTTCTCCATGATTAAAATATCTGCAATCTCTACCACGATTGTGATGTTATTGCACAGCGGGACTGTTCGTTATATCAAGGATTGCATTTTTAAACATGTTTAAATGACCAAAGGAGACTGAGAGATATATAAGAACATTATTCATTGTTGATAAGTTCAAAGTATGGGTTCTAGTAGAACGAATGTAGGCTTCGTAAGTCGATCATTTCCAAATATTGCTTAAGAATTCAAGCTATTCATCTGCATAAGGATTCTTCCTCCTGCGTTTCCAAACTACCCATAAACTAACGGAAAATTTTATTTGCCCATCGCCACTCAACGATTTGAAAGTCGGATAAAATTGGGCTCATTTATAAGAAATACATTTCTTGTGTGTGAAACCAAAAACTCTAGCTTCAGTATAGTTGAACCATGGCTCGACCAGAAACAAGTGTGTCAGATCGATTATTGAACTACCTCTCTCTGCACATCGGCCCAACGTGATGTCATTACCATTTGTTTATATTGCCTGTATAATAAGTTATTTTCTGAAAGGGCATTTTGGCTGAGTACGTTATTCCAACATGGCGACAGGCATAAATGCCAATGACAACTGTATATTTCTCAGGCCAAGCTTGAGATACGGTTAAAATTTTATACATATGTCCACTCAGCTCGAGAGTGTGGAGGAAGAGTTTAGGAGTCATATATAGCACTTAGTATGTACCCAATGACGTGTTGTAAACATGCGATGTTAACAAGCGCCTTGCCTTGCCTGTTACAGCCGGTGGGCCGAGGTGTACTGTAATGGTTTTACAAGCCGGTGCGAGCTACGACGTTCTTTGAGTCGCTCCGCCATTGTTTTAACTCGCGATCCGCTACGTTAGACGCGTCGACGATTTTGCAGTGTTGCTATACGTACGACTATAGTCATACGCATACAACTATTTTTATCTGTCGTACGACCTACGACTGTACTTAGAGTCGTACACCTTGTTTGTACATGACTATTTGCAAATTTCTTCCGTTATTAAGAATGACATAAATTTAAAATTCAGATAGTAAAATTTTTTTATGCATTAAAGAACCCCTTAAACAAGTAAAATGTAATCGGTTTCTGCGATTCATATGATACGCGACGAGGCAATCGATTATACATCAATATTCAGAGAACTTAATTTGAGATGAAAACAGGTAGCTTGTTGGGCAGTGTGTTATTGAATTTTTTTTTAATGTATACGTTCTATGAATACCATTCAGTAAATTACGTCCAGCATTTTATTTTTTAATTCTCAAACAATTTGTAACACGTAAATAATGGAATCGCGTAATTAATATCAACGTCATTATGTGTTTACATTTTTGCATTCGAAACTGGAGTGTGTACGACTTTCTACTTCAGGGTACGACAGTTAAATCAAAGAGCATACAAGGATAGAGTCCATAGACTAAAGATGAGGTAGACCGATTATCGTTCTCTGCGCATGTACCAAACACTGACCTACCCTACGCCAACACAACTTTCAAAATCACAAGAGAAATACCAATGAATATGTTTGTTAGTATCATAATGTTCAAAAGACAAGAACATTCGTATATATAAAATAATTTTACCGATTCATATTTACTCTAATTGTACTAAAACTTGACTAGAGAAAGTACAGAGATATATCATAGCACTTGCTTACATAAGCAGGGTTCTAACCTCGAACCCTATCAACGTCTTTATAATAGTCGTATTTGCAGGTGAGCAGTTTAGTGTTGGGACACTGAGACTGGCTACTGTGCACCTCGGGCGTGCACTCTACCCTATTTCCCCTGTACGATAAAGTCGCAAAATAACGGCATAACTAGAAAACCTTATCTTATTCATTTGTTTGCTGGAGTCGGCATAAAGTAGGTTCTACGGCACTATCAACTTTAGAACACAGAGTAAAATACAAACATTAACCTTATGTTTGCAGACAAACGGCTTGACGTCGCCAGCCTATTTTCCTTTCAAATTAGTTTTAATAACTGGGTACATTTTTCTGGACAAAATAATTGATAACGTCAGTTCTGACCAGTTATTTCATACCACAAAATCATCTGAAAGTACATGATATTACATAACAATTCATGTGAAACACTACTTTATAAACAGTTGCATGCACACATACACGAAAATGCATGTGGTATTAAAATAATACTTTTGAAGGCTGCATAGATAAGGAATATGTGCTAGCGTCATCAAAATAAAAATAAATGGGACGAAGCATATGTTTCTAAGATGCATAAAGCGAAAAACTACATGACCGTTTATTGCAATTTTACGTGATGCGCAGGAAGCAAATATTATGTTTCGTTATGTAAAAATGTTTTTAAAGGCCGAAGTTAATTAAGAGCGTAGAACCTCGACTTAGAGTGCATGTACTTCGAGTATCCTCGGTAATAATTTCGTTCTCCCCACGGACGATGCCGCTGGTCGGTGGGTTTTCTCGCGGATATCTCGTTTCCCCCACCCTTTCATTCCGGCGCTGCTCTATACTCACCTCAACCACTTCGCTGTTAAGAGCAGCCAAAATCTCTTCACTCACTCACTCGTTCTCCCTGTTCGAGTCGATGCGGCCAGGCGATGTATGCGACTTCTCGAAGGTTGTCACACGGCAGTCGTGCAGGTTCATGTTACAACCACCTAACGGCCGAGCTGCGGTGGGATGCGAGAGGTAAAGGCTGTTCACGGAAAAGTGAGCACTTTTTAAATCAACCTTAGAGAAATGTCACTGCCCCTGACTGTAGGATATGTTAACGGGCGCATTGAGTAACATGAGCCCAGTAAAGTTGGTAACGAAGGATGGAAATTAGTTCCATATCTTAACGTCAAATAAAAAGTGCTAGGTAACAATTTAGGATAACTTTATTTCTTCCATTTTCTGTTTTTTTGTGCATCTAAATGTAAAAATGAGCAGATTTGTAAAATATTTACTTTTCTAATAATTTCACATTTTTAAATGACCGACGCGTGAATAAAGTGACGAAGCCCATGATGATGTCAGTTTCACATACGGAAGAAGACACAATGTTCGTACAAAAACTTCTTAAGCAGGGCTTTCCAAAGCGCTCATTTTACCATGAACATCCTATACCGAACCTTTTCGCGCCGTCTCTGTCGCACTCGCGCTGACCGGGCGGGGAAATTTTCCGAGAAGCTCAACGTGCAGTTGGAGGAGGAACCCCGCAGCCGTTCCTGATATGTTAATTAGCGGCAGTAAACTTTGCCCCGTCCAGTCGGCCGTCAGTCGGTGGAGGGAGTGTGGGGTAACTCCAGCGTCCGGGAGCGGCCAAGAGGTTTATTGCGGCACGTCCTCTCCTTTCCTCCCTCCATCCCTCCACTTTGCGACCCTAATGCAAAAAACTTTGCGTAAGCAAACTGGAGCAGACGTTAACCCCGAGCGCGGCACTGCCACAGCCTACTACACAACACAGAGGCACTCTAGCTCCCCACGCCAGCAAATTGACGTCACAGAACAGCAATTGTTGGAACGTCATTCGCCAATCAGCGCTTGGTAACCTAGTCGCCAGCCGGCCGCCCCACCAATAGCGAACATTCCACAGAATAGTAGCTGATCAGACGCCAGGACCGTTCCCAGAGCCTCACACAGCCAATCAGAGAATGGGTACGTCCACATCAAAGGGGACCCCTGTGCCGTTCCGTCTTTGCGGACTTACAGTATCTACTCGGTGTAAACACAATGTTTTCGAGGCTCAAACGCAGCATTAACCCTTTCAGTCGCAGTGGTCATTATATTGGACGATTCGTCGGAAGTTGATTTAAATGTGTACACTGTACATAGCATAAAATGGTAATCTAATAAGGGGAATCCCTCACATAATGGGAGACTTAGTATTTCTTTTTTACACTTTATTCCGTAGTCCCATAAACAGCTGCTGCCAATGTCGTCAAACAAAAAAATAATTGTTATTGATTTTGACATGACGGAACATTGAACTGATATAAGAACAGTTACAAACAAAAATTTGGTTAGTTGTAATGCCTGAACTTACATTTCTATACTTTCCTGAAAGAGTCAAGCTCTTGTTTTGAAGGCTTATGTGCATCCATTCTCATTCTAGTTCCTCGTAATTTAACGGATAACGACCATAAAATAAAACTAATGGAAATTTTCGCTTTTAAAATTTAACTATTTATTTTGTGGTATTGCTTTCAGCCAATCAGAGGATGACTTAGATTGCTACTTACGCCCAATCATCGCTTTCGTATAGGAGCCAGGACTTCTTGGCACGAAACCAACTGCACTGCATAGGTTAGATGGCAGCTTTTAAACTTGTCGCAGATACCCACCCCGCATCCTAGGTGGGATTCCAACAGACAAACTTTTAAATGAAAATCTAGCACAATGGGCTATATCTATAGTTGATATTCAATCGAGTCTGTCTACATTTAACTTAAAATACTAGTTGTTTATAAACAACATTATATATATATATATATATATATATATATATATATATATATAAGCACCTGAAAACAGTGAAAACTGACGGAATTGTTTGCTTACAGATTTGTGAAAATAGGCAGTAACTAAGTTGAAATTTCACTCGAAATTAAATGCACACAGCCGGGGAAAGTAGGCTACTGGTTAACTTAATGTTCGGATACACTCGGAGTAATTCTGTGTCTGACTTACAGACGTGAGGAGGAGCTAAGGATGACAACGGCCTTCGAATGCCCCACCGCCTGTATGCGCTAGCTAGTGTACTGGCACAGAATACTGTACTTAAGTTGGAACACACTAGTTAAATCATGAGGCGGTTCCTTTGATGTGGACGTGTGGACGTGAGCTGATTCGCTGTCCAAGGATCTGGGACGGACCTTGTAGGCATTTTATTGGAAACTGCGTGCTGTGGAAGATTCCAGGCGCTGATAGGTGAACTGTGTTCAACATGTAGCTAGTCAGTCAGGTTCACTTTGCTGACGTAAGCGGCTCAAGTTCACAATATAAGTGGGCGGCCGTTTCACATCTAAATTCTTAACTAGCCTTTCTGTGACGGGAGTGTGTAGTCCTTTTGTCGTGCAAGCTGCAACTATGGGCTTAAACAGTGGCCCCATCGAACGTCAGTAAATATGGTTCATTGTTTTTGTTTGTTTTAGTTTTATGTGTAGACATTTTGCAAGTATTCAAACTCCGTTTAGGCTCTGTTAAAGGGTTGCGAAAACTTATCAGTATACTGTTATGAACAATATAGTCCCAAGCTTTGAAGTTGTTTAAGTTTGTGAATAAGTACTTTTTCTAAACTTTCTACGTTTCACGCACACTGCAAAGTGATCGATGCGCCAGTAAAGGAATTAATTGGGGAAGGAGGAGAATTTGCTATACGACGATAAATTATTGAGCAATACACTCCTACTGCAAAGTGAAACATTTGGTATAGGGAACAGTCTTACCTTCTTTGTATGAGGGTGTAACATGATTCAGCTGAGTGATCGTATTAGAACGAGTGGAAATTTGTGGGTCGTCTTTTCCAAGTGCTCTGGTACTAAAATAGTTAAATAAAAGCATCTTGTAGGCTTCTTTATATTATAATAGCGGTTATAATACAAATTGATCATGTATGTGTACGTGTCAGTCGTTACGTTATCAATTGTCTAGAATTGTGAGTGATATTCTTATTTGCAACAGGGGGCTTATATTGTGATGTATTAACAGTACAGCTACATCAACAATTAAATAAAGTTTCGGCTGGTAGCTTGCAGTTATCTTTAGTTACTCGAGGGCCTTAATATTTTGTGAGTTCTATAGCCAAATAACTCATACGTATAGAAATAATTCGTTGGGCCGAACAACTACACTGTTGTTTGCGAAAATCGCAGTACCCAGAAAAAATGGTCCGAATAAATTCAAACTAGGAGGATGTGTAGAACATAGTACCAACAATAAGTGGTTACGTTTGCAGAGCGATGGCGCACATGTAGGCCCAGCAGCGCACTTTCTTGTGTGGCCAGAAAAGTCCGTGTTATCCCAAACTCAATCAGTGGAGAGCCATCAAACGAAGTGACAGCAAGTGCTAGTATATCTTTTCGACGTCAAAGGGCGCCATATCAGTTATGCAAGGGTTCGAACGGAGCAGAATGATCGGTTTCCGGGAAACGGGTTTGTCATACCGTGACATTTCGGCTCGTACAGGACATGCTGGTACGACAATGATGCGTGTGTGGCCCCAGTTGATAAAAGAGGGTCGTACACAGTTACGAGCGGGTACTGGACCACACAATGTGACCACGCATGGGATGATGGCCATCTTGTCCCCATGGAAGTAAGTAATAGACCGTACAGCTTCGTCCACAGTGTTGGCTCAACACTGGAGCATTGAAACTGGACCTGTCTGCGTCGACGGTTCGAAGCCGTCTGCTATGGGCTGTACTGGTGGCACGCATGCCATTGCGTCGGCTTCCATTGTCCAGAAACCACAAACGCCTCAAACTGCGATGGGCACGTGAACGCCGTCACTGGCGTGATGAGTGGCAAAAGTATTGTTTTTTGGACAAGTCCCGCTTCAACCTGTCCTACAGTGATGGCCGCATTCATGTTAGAAGCTACCGTGGTGACCGCAATGTGGCAGCCTGCATCGTGGAGCGACATAGCGGACCAACGCCAAGTGTGATGGTTTGGGGCGCCATTAGATACTACATGCGATCTCGACTTCTATGTATTGAGAGCAATGTAAACAGTAACAGCTACATCAGGGAGGTTTTAGTGCCAGAGGTACTGCCCCTTCTTCAGGTGTCCACATGCCATATTTCAGTGGGACAATGCCCGGCCACATGTGGCGAGGAATGTGCAAGCCTTCTTCAATGAACGACGGGTACAACTGCTTCCCTGGCCCGCTCGTTCAACTGATATGATTGATCAGCAACTTGTTCGTTACGGACCTCCAGCAAACACTTTTAATACGCCGTGGAGTCACATACAAAACGCGTGCAGGGAGATTCCCCAGGAACATTCCCAGGTCCTCTTTGATTTCATGGCACGAAGTTTCGGGGCTCTGATTGCAGCACTTGGGGGCTTCACACCATACTGAATTATCAAGGACAGAGAGCATGTACAATTCTGTAATCCTAATCAAATTTTTTTTGTTATGTACCTAATCTATGGTATAAAGTTCATTTTGTTCTTGGCATTGCATTTTTCACAAACGTTAGTGTATTTGGTTGCTCCAACATTGTTCACACTTACACACAACCATTTTACAAGTACGGTATTTTAATCAATTCGGTTGCTGTGGACTTTATGAACGTCATAATAGAGTCAAATGAACATGCAGTGAATAAACTCGTTAGCTGGAATAATCTGATAGGCTATTAGACTTATTTATTTAGAATTTCTGGTGGCAAAAAAATCAGCTTGGTCTAGTGCTGGCATTAGTTTGGTCGGCTATATAGTAATCGGAGTCATATTTTTTTACTCGAATATACAATTCGAATATTAGTTTATAATTTGTGGCAATTAGTATAATAACATTGTATATTATGATTAATGATATAGGCATTCCAACTAAAGATTTAAACAAAGAACTAATGGAAGTATAAATGGAAAACATGAAATGACATGTCTACGTGCCATGTGTTTGCATTATTATAAACGAAAAATTTTACTCTAACTACAGTAATCACTTTGTACGAGATCGCTGAGGCGTAGTCTTCCAATAATAAAGTTCGGGTTCGAATGTTTCTCATGTTTGTATTTTTATGTTAAATAATGGAACACGGTTTGTACTGCCAATAAACCTTTAGAAACTTGTGGGTACCAAATTTAAACATTAAAATAATCTTGTTTCAGCAACGAAATTTTTAATTGCCCTTAAGTTATACAATTTATTTGGGCTAAACAAATTTTGTTTTATTCAACAAATATATTTTTCTCAATGTTTCGATAATAATTGTGTGTGTAAAAAACGTGATAGCGTGAATAAATATAGACAGTTTTCCCGGAATATGTGGGTTCGGGGACCGCAGTATTCATGTGTGAATGTAAACAGCATGGAAATATAAACAGACACATTTTAGAGAGTTCAGGTGGTGTCTTTAACGTGCTGTTAAAACTGAAAATATTTCCAGAAGGAAGATAAACTTTCACCAGGTGGCACTAAAATATAAACTCTTGAATGAGCGGGGATCCGAAATGCTGACAGAAGCGGACCGAGAAAGCTGAGCCGGTTCCTATCAGCTGCCTAACTTCGTGCCGACCGCGGGCATGGTTCCGTTTGACGAGCTGTTTACGTCCCCGGCCTGAATTAAACTCGTGTCGCTTCCGCGATTACTCTGCGCCCATCAACTGTAGACGTGTCCCTGTCGGGTCGGGGCTCGCAATTTAACAGGCAGTGATTTGAATTAAATTGCTCTGTGATCGGACGTTGTGTTGCAAGTGAAACGTTTACGTTTATGGTTGTCCATGCCAGTGGTTTTTGTTATTCAAATGGGGCCGCGGTAGCGCAGCGGCTATAGCGAGTGCCTTTCACCAAGGAGAACCGGGCTCGATTCCCGGTGCGGCCGCTCCCCGATTTCCGCACATGTAAATCGCACCAAACGATGCCACTGATCGGCAGGTTTTCTCGGGGGCTTCCCGTTTCCCCAACCTTGCATTCCGGTGGTGCTCTTGCTCACCTCGCATCACTTCATCGATTTCCAAAATCCCGATGTTTAGAGCTGTTCTAACCTCTCCACTCTCCACTTTGTCATTCAGTGACGCATACCTTTGTATACCTGATTTTAGTTTTCTAATACCCGTATTTTGCTATACTTGAACGATTGTATTAAAACTTGGTCAGAGAAAATACACCACGATTCCAAAGCCGTATTCGTGTGAACAGGGCATGAATCAAGATACATAGTTTTGACTGTTCTGTGGGCAAAATATAAATTCAATTTTCGGACTGGTTACTCTCACTTCATGTTCGGGATGCAGTGGACAGACCATTCGTCTTGCCCCACGGCGAATCGCGCTCGATCACCTGAGAGGTGAAACCCGAGTTTTCGCATGTGGGAAACTTGGCAGACGTTGTCACTGGCCGAAGGTATTTCTCGAGATACTTCCGTTTACACCACCATCAGAGTCTGTCGCTGCTCTGTCATCTCCTAGTTCCACCCCCGTCGAAGGTAAAGACGTCCCGGCCAGATCTCTTTCTAGTCTGTATCCCCTGTACGATGACAAAGACTTGACACACTGCTACTCGATCCACCAGCATCCATTAGTGTCCGTTACCACCGCACGAAGAAGTAGAAAAGAAAAACAGATCCTTAGTACGGACGCGGATTATTCATAGTTTACGGTGGATAACATCTTACCGTTAAGGCAGGATTCACGTGTGTGTGTACGCGTGTGTGTGTGTGCCCAAGGGCTGGAGGCTCCCTACTACGCATTGTTTCGATGACGTGGCAGAATCATGTCTGCGGGAGGAGCCAGCAGTTAAAGAGGTTAGTGAACAGTGGTGGTCTGGACAACGACTAAACTGAAGCGAACTCCGATAAACCTGACCAGTGAGAAACCGTAAATGAAAGCCCCGCTCTTACGTAAATACACTCATTTTATTTTAAGTCTGGTCTGTCTGTCTGGGAACCAATAGAACCCTGACATTGATTTGCAAAAGAAATTACTTTAGTTTAGGGCATCTTCCTACCGTTAGCGATGGTACTTCAACACCCAAATTGCTCCCTGCATTTGGAGTCGTGACGCAAGAATCTAAATCCACATCGTCTGGATAGAAACACAGAGTATAGGCTGTTCACGGTAAAATGAGCACTTTTTAAAGCCCTGCCTAAGATCTACTTGTACACATGTTGTGTAATCTTCCGCCTTTTGTAAAGTTAACATTGCCCTGGGCCTCATTACCTTATTCATGCGTAAGTCGAATAAAATTGTGAAAATATTAAGAAAGTAAATAGTTTACAAATCTGCTGATTTTTACCCTTCGATGCATTAAAAAAACAGAAAACTAAATAAATCATCTTAAGTTATCGCGAATGGTTACTCAACACTTTTTATTCGACGTTAAGATATGGAACTACTTTCCATCTATCGTTACCAATATTACTGGGCGAATGTCACTCAGTGCGCTCATTAAAATAAATGCATACAGGAGCAGTGACTTTTTTCTAATGTTAATTTCTAAAGTGCTCATTTTATCGTGAACAGCCTTTAATTAAGAATATAGAACAGTAATAGGTGTTCGGAACCTGTCCCCGAATAAAGGCCATTACCGGTTGAAATTATGATGCTGTCATTTAATTTTTAATTTCGAAGAGATTTGCTTTCCCCGACGTTATCAGTGGCATGCCATATTCACGGATGGTAGGTGTGGAGGAGTATCTCAGGGTGAGCATAGCTGTAGCGCCAAGAGTTTCATGCCTGAGCCTCGTCGCTCGCGGCTCCCACCATAACCCGAGTAGGCCTACATCCCTTTCTGACTCCGGCATCGACAGCTTCCAACTACACGACAACTTCGTCTGAGATGTACTCGCCGAGAAGGGCCCTGACGAGACACCAGGACACAGCAGCTACGATGTCCAGCAGTGTGAACCTGAGTACCTGAGTACCCTCGCACACACACACCCACACCCTCCCTTAGTACGGCTTCCATTCCGTTCTTAACTTTCAGTTTTGATTTTTTAAATTTCCCAATTACTCTTATAGATCCACCTACTTATTTCGTAAATTAATTTTTGTATTTAAGTGCACGTGGTACTGATAGCAAAGCAAGGAAATAGAAACCACTGACGAGAGAACTGTAACTACGTGAGAATACGAATAATGTAATGAATTGTTAACAATGTGTGCTGGATTTAACTACGTGGGCTTGGGAATCTCGGGAGGCACCGGCTCGAGAAGGCGGTTATTCACCTAGACGCTTTTATATTAATACTAATAATACTTATTGTTTATACCAAAACTTAGCAGACAAACTTAACTTACCTTTCCAACCACGTGAGCATCCACCCGTTCAGGCCAGCCGGTCCGGAAGGCGGATTCCAGACCCATTGGAGCACCTGTATGCTATATCCCCCCAGAGTCTTGTCCAGGCTGGAATACAGAGGTGAAACCACCTTATCGCGATCACTAGTATTACACGCCACAAAGATATTGGAACGCTCTTCCTCAATCAACATATTGTAAGTCACTTAAAAGACGGCAACCCCCACTGAGAAAAAACGTTTTGTTGATTAAAACGAAGTTTGTTTGGCGCAACCAAACTAATTGTCTGTAGCTGAAACATTATTAATTTCTTGTTCTTATTTGGTTACCCTGAATATAGATTTGGTTGGTGCAACTAAGGATTTGTTTGGCTCTACGGACATTTAAACAGTTTCGGTTAATATAAAAATGTTGGAAGCCCGACCGAGGTTCGGACCTAGACAAGACAGAGAAGAAACCGACAAGTCAGTTCGCCTCTGTATCTACTTATCTACACTGTGGTAGAAACATGGTGCGAAAACAGTTATACAAACATAAGATTTTTGTGATCGGCTGTAAGTATTATTGGTATGCTTCTACATCCCACTGTTTTTTATACGTTTCAGTATGATTACTGTATAAGTGATCTTGGCCTGTTCTCAGACTACCTTCGCCAACTGCAAGTTACATAGCACGTCCCTAACTGTAACCCTGAATCGTGCATGTAATAAATCTCCGGCACCAACGTGCTCTCTGCCATAATTCTGTCACGGTACCTGAAACGTGCGCAGATTACATATGCAGGTACCACAGCTCGTCTCTGTTTTTGTGAATCCAGTTGGACGCCCCCATCTTGGCAATTCTAACGGCGAAAACTTGTTTACTTAGAACTATTTGGTTTTATTACCCATCGCATGCGACGTGATGTTCAGGTGCGCTTCCTTAACAGCAAATTGAGGTCCTTTATTCCAAGAAATAAGGACCTTCGTAATATATTTGCCGAATCAGCTCTCGTGAATCGGTGTCTGATCTAATTACATGTCTTTTGTGAACAAATAGACGTTGCTTATTCAGTTGTAAAGTCCGTTTCATATAACTTCAGTAAATTTTGACAGTTCTCAAAAAGAAGTGCGGCCGCGATGTATCCATCCGCCACAGTTGTTCTGTCAGTGAAGAAAACAATCTTTGCAAACAATTACGAATCCAATGGCAGACATTGAAAGACTGATAACTTCTGTCCAGTACTTAGGCTGCTATAACTGGCTGCAATTCCCAACTGTTTTATTTCTATTATGAGCACATAATATACAAGTTTATTTTATTGGTGGGATATGGAACTCTAGTTTAACGTCTTTCGTGAGACGTGATTGTTTTGCGGTTCTTCATATGGGGGAGTGGCGATTGGAACTTACATTGTTTTGATGATGCAGTGAAAAATTTTGTTCGTACGGAAATAACATTCAATTGACTAAAACTCTAAAGTTTTAACTTCGTCGAAAGAACTAAATGCGATAAATGTGCCGTTGTTCGTACCGATGTGAGAAATACTCAACACATAAATATCATTGCATTTATTATATAATGAACTATACTGAAAGGGCGTTTATTTAGGTCACGTACATTTTAAAACTTCCTGCAAGAACAAAACGCAATAAATTTGCCACTTTTAATACCAAAATGCACAATGCAAACATGTTAAGCAAATTTAAATTTCCGCGTAAAAAGCGTTAGAAATTCAATCAAATAAATTAGGGTCAAACAAGGTTTATTTAAAGTCCAAATACATTAGAAATATTCTAACAACAATTTAAGAAAGCAATATTTATAAACCACACAAACTTACTGTTCACTTCGTATTCCTAAACATGTGCCGAAATTTAGATGATTAGGTACTTCAATAAAATCACTTGTCGGCCACTGATACGAAATAATTTATTTGCTGACTTTATGCATTTACAAAATATATGATCCATTTCTTGAAACCAACAAATTTAAATTTCACAACGTAAATACTTTTTCTCTCACGCTTCGCGATAGTCACAGAAAATGGTGGTCCACAGCACACAACACACCCTTTTAACAAAGCGGCAGATATGTGTCGATATTTAATTTCACTGGGGAGACTGTTCTTCAAAGGCCCCTGCGACGAACTACACTTAATGAAATACGCAAATACAAAAATAATTAACTGCATATATAGTAATCCATCACCAGCAAGAAGTTCTCGCATATAGGTTAACGATGACGGAAAAGAGCTCTCAATGACAATAGCATTTCACCGGGCGGGCGGAGACCATAGACGAAGAAGATTGGTGGATACCTTTAACATAACCGTAATGTTCGCATGCTCTACAGTAATATTTCTAAATGTTTTTAAAGCCCTTACTCTATAACCCAGGAAAACTGTGCATTATTCTAAGACCGTAATTTTAACCATAAATGTTGTTATTGTCATCAAATTTATACATTATATTTTTTAATGCCGAGAATTATATTCTTCTAAAATCATCGCAAAGATCGCCGACATAATAACACGCATCCTGCAAAAACCATCAGCTGACACAGTAAGTACTTTGCAAATGGGGGCGTTTCCTATTCACATGCTTTTGTAGGTTGGTCACAACGTTTGACAAGTTTTACTGAAGTTATATGAAACCGAGTATAACATAAACTTAAATCAAATGGTAGAAATACTATAACAGTGGTTCCTTCACTACAGCAAGCGACATTCCATATTTTCGCGGTTTCTTCGCACTTTCTGAATCAAGCCTTTGAAAAATCATCCCACGTATGACGTGTTTCGTTGCTTCCTAAAGGACATTTACCACAACCGTTTTATACTTGTGTTAACATAAAAGTGCCTTATTTTTAGTTAAATTGAACTTTCACTTACATTTTAGCCATAAATTACAATATTTAATTAATAACTAATATGAATAAAGATAGAGTTAAAACAGGTTTGTTGGAAATGCCGTGTAAGAAATTGTTCTTATAAAAAATATTATTACACTGAGCGCGCACGAATTCGGGGTGTTGGCTCTCTGGTGTAATTTTCTAAGCTTTGGTAGACGAGGAGGAAGAGGAGGAGGAGAAGGAGGAGGAGGAGGAGGAGGAGGAATATCCTGGAAGTAGAACTTTATCAGGGCTTCAGAAAAGTTGTAAGTAACCATAATTAACTATGACTGTTTAAAAGTCATCGTCAGCTGTTGCGCTAAACTCTCGAGCGTCCACGGTTTTATAAGCGCATTAAATTGCCCCGGACCTGGAAATCTTATGTAGAAACATGATAGGATAATGGGCGGGCAGCAAGTAATAAATTCAAAAGTCTTATATTTTAGTTTCCGCTCCCCAATAGTTTGAATTTCGCCGACCAAATTCTCGGGGTAGTAAAATGGACAATTGGCGCAGTAACCGTATACGTATGTCACCGGAGTCGGTAAATATGCCGAGACATGCCAGCTACATTGTCGCTGCATTACAAGTAGAGGATAAGGCTGGACTCACAATAGTCCGTCGCATCCGTCAGTCGTCCGTCCGTCCGGCGGTCACATGATCTTCAACTAATCGCAGGCTAACATTAATTTCTATCCGTCCACCTCTAAAATATCTGCCAAACTTTAACTTTTGATGGACGGACGGATGAGCCACCGCCTTCTGACGACATTCCTTAGACGTGATTACTCATTTTGAAATAAAATGCAAGGCAATGGATTTATTTATCTTTGGCGGTAAAATGAGGAATTCCTAATATAAATCAATTTTGGTTTAAATAATTATCACGTAGCAAATTATTTTCCAAAAATGTTTCTCACGTGAAAATATATTTCCAACCGCAATATTCTTCCAACTAAAGTTAAGTTGTCACACTGGAATTTTGCCGTACAGAAGGATTGACGAACGATGGATTGTTGTGAATCGCTTCCAACTGACGGACGAAAACGGCAGACGGATGACTGTCAGACGACTGACGGATGCAACGGACTTCGTGAGTTCAAGCGTTTTCGCGTGAGTGCATTTTGTTGCAGAATACGTGTAACTGGCATCTACCTCTCTCCGACCCCTCCCCCTACCACCTACGCCCCCCGCCCCTGAAGTTACCACTTAGTCGCCCGCTGGCAGAAATTTGCCGGAGGTCAAATCAATCACAGTACCGTTATTTTAATTAAATTTAAGATCCTCGTTGTCCCAGACCCCGTCAAGGTCTAAACGAAGAGTGGTACACTTTTAGTTATAAACTGTCACCGGACGCCTCGGCGACCCTGTTAGCATCGGCCTGATGTTGGGCGCCGCACACAAAAACACTCTTCATTAACTCTAATGGAAATTAGCGGTTACTTGGCTGGCCCAGTCCCAAGCCGAAATGTAAATCCTGCCTACACATCAAGCCCACTATCCCGTATAATCTCCACCTCTCTGCTCTTCTGTTACAGTCTCCGTCACCGTCTAGTGCCATTTCGTCCCTTTTCGCCCTTGCTTCTGTCTGACGTCACTTGCCAATATCGATATTTTATTATTATTGTAATACGGCAAATGCTTGTATGCATATTGTAATATGGAATATTAATATTTATTACCAATAATTTTGCACTTTAATTTTGAGGACATTTTTCCAACTGCTCCAAATCAGTGAAACAAGTCTGCTAACCAGTGAACTTGACTAATTATTTCAGTGTCATGATTTTACTAATATAACAATAATCTCTACTGGCCGAGACACTAACTAGTGCCCAATGTTTTCCACAGGTTCATCAGTCAACATCAACTTATCAAATGAATTTTCAGTTATTGACAAATCACGAATATGTCATAAGAATGAAAACATTACGGAGTACTGGCTACACTTTTATGATAAATCTGTATTATGACACTCTGATTACGTTTGCATGATGTAATTTGTGTCGTGTACTGCACATACACAAAACCTATTCGTTCATTGTCAAAATAGAAAAAAATTTCATGAATACTTTTGTTGCCCAACTCCCCGAAAACACCACAATATTTGATCATTTATATCTTGGATCCTATTAATCATTAGTATCCTCTCCATAGCGATCCCTTTCAGCTACCTAAAGTATTGTGGATGCTTAACTTTAATTACACACAAAACTTTAAAATTACTGCAATGGCCGAAATATTAGTAATATAACTACAGTTAGGATTGCTGACTGTCGCAAAGTGAAATTTGTAAATTTGGAAAACGCCTGTTTGAAGGAGGTGGGTTTCTCATTTATTAGTACTTGGTTTCGTTGAGCAGGGAATACTTGAAACATCATTCGCTCGCTGCCCATTGAAAATACAGCAGCTACTAGACAATGGTGTGCAGAATCAAGCTTAATACTTTTTTCAAAACTTTTATGGGAAGAAATCCTTCTTTAAAACTAACCGTGAATTTCCAAACATATCTGTGAAGCAGTACAAAGCTGCTGTATATTTCAGATAATACGTCGTGAATTCCGGTGTTCGTCATTACCTCTGTAGTCTACCGCTACTTAAGTAAAGTATGCAGGATAATTCAAGTGAATGTCCATGTTAGGGTAGATGAGTCATATAGCAAGGCTGAGTATCATTTACCCCGTGAAATGTCGCAAGCCAGGGTGATACCACACACTGTAAAATATATCAGTACACTACCTAAAGTGTAATGGATGTTTTGGCCTATACGTTGTATGGAAAATTCACTGTATGTGAGGCCGCGAATGTATAAATACTGTGTGTCACTACTATACACATTTTGGAACTTCTCTACACATGTTGACTCTTTC
The DNA here is from genome assembly GCA_029891345.1 of Dryococelus australis. Taxonomy (NCBI): domain Eukaryota; kingdom Metazoa; phylum Arthropoda; class Insecta; order Phasmatodea; family Phasmatidae; genus Dryococelus; species Dryococelus australis. Next base: position 126,502,506 of record CM056994.1, on the reverse strand, counting down.
TGAACAAATGTAGGAAAGATACCATGGAAGGATGGGGGAAAAAAACTTTACCACCCGTGCTTTGTCAATACGAGTCTACACTGATATGTTAAACATGTAAACAGTTTCTTTAAGTGTAGTGTTATACCACAGGATATTGTGGGCCAGACTCTCAAAACACCTGGAAAAATCCAACCGTCGGCGGTGAGACTCAAACCCAAATCCCGACGGTGAAAGGCAATAGCGTTCATACATTACTACATAGGCGGTCTCCTGCGTTAGAATCATGGATGAAGTAATCTGTGAGGATTTTGCTGAGCTCTGACAGTATAGTAACATGATGCTCAGAAGCTTTACTCGGAAAAGGGAAGAACGAACACGACCTACCAGAACACGAGTTTAGGTAACAGAAAGAAAGCAAAACGCTCTGAGGATTTGAAAGCAAACTGAAAGTGATCGCCATCATCAGTGTGGGACAGGTTTTCTGCCAGAGAGCTTTCATCCTGACTGACAAGTTGACAGTATCGTCCACAGCAAGAGATCCTGTCAATAGGATTAGCTGTGACGAAGATAAACGTCTTCATAGTTCTAGAAACAAATTGTTACTACAGTACTCATTTTACGGCGCGTTTTAGTAAATTACATTTACGTTCGTCGGCCCCGCGGTTAAATAGTCAGAATACTAAACTGAAACCACTTAAATAGAGCCAGAACTCTGAAGTAAAGTATCATTTTAAATAAAAGATTTAGTTAGTACCAAGCCCATTAAAAATCTACAAGATTTCGGTGCGATAACGAGCTAAAACAGAAATGTACCACTCTAGCAGAATGTTTTCATACAAAATTAGCAATAACTATCTTGTAGTCGTTCTTTGTTCTCGCCCTCCACCCCCTTTTTTATATATCTGTCCAGGACAGTCTCGGAGCTGTGTCGTCACTCACTGCGTCGACCCGTCGTCGGGAGGAGCTCACTCAGGTATCTGCCAGCATGCGGAGTTTTAATCACTGCCAACACGAGACCGACCTCAGTGGATCGGTCACCAGGGCAAACTCCAGTGTGTCCTACCAACTATCCCGTGCTTTTTCATAAGTTCACATGGCACTTGCGTTTTTACACCAAAGTGTTTATTTCCGTAACATGAAGAATTTATTATTTATTTCCATCGAAATTCTTAATTTGGTCCCCAACGGCCTGAGCGCTCAGAAGGTCGACGCCCCACCTAGTGGTGCCGGCAAGGCAGATCCTTCTTCCTCGGTAGCACGGCACAAGATGGCACCTGGTGTAGCTCTCTTCTGCTTGCTTAAACTCAAGAAGTCGCAGTACCGAAGCACACTCGAGGAGCCAGGGAGTCTCCTTTTTGTGGAGAGGTTACGCGTGACACTTCATATAGCCTTTTCGGAGTCACAGGCATGTTCCCAGGTTGGGGTATTGAGGCATCGCACTGCTCCGACGTCATTCTCGCAGACGCCTTCGCCACGACTATGCGGAATTCATAACTTCCTCTCCCGTCTAAAATCTACAGGTTTTATGGCCCGAAGGTCAGCACACCCTCCATCCTCCCGCACTGCAACTGTTCTCCGATGAATATGGCATACTTTCTCCTCTTGTTAGCAGGCATTCTTTTCTTTATGTATCTACACCTTATGTTAAGTTTTCTCTGTAACATAATGTCCCCATTCAGAAGTACTCGCGTTTAAATCTTGAAGCCTTTGCCCGAATACTCCTTCATGGATCATCGGACTTTTGCTATTCACGCCACTTATACACTGTCGAATCACATTATTATGACCACCTGCTAGTATCCACAATAACCGCCCTTCGCAGCATGGACAGCAGCTAGACGAGCTGGCAATGACTCAGTCAGATGCTGATAGGTCTCCATGGGTATCTGGAGCCATGCTGTCTGCAGTGTCTCCCACAATTGTTGAAGGGTGCATGACGAGGGAGACAGACGGCGAACACGACGATCGATGTGGTCCTACAGATGTTCAATTTGATTGAGATCGGGGCTGTTTGGAGGCCAGGAAAGAACTTTGAAGTCTTGATCGTGCTCTTCCAGCCATTTGCGGACACTTCTAGCCGTGTGGTAAGGTGCATCATCGTGATAGAAGATCCCATTCTTCCGAGAAATGACAATCATCACGTATGGGTGGACGTAATCGCCGAGGATGGATTAAAAACCAAATCGATCAAGTGTGCCTTCCACACAGATGATGGAACCTAGAGAATACTACGAGAACATTTCCCAGACCATAACACTGCCCCCACTGCCTTGTGTTCGTCCAGCAATGGTTGCAGTGTGTAGGTCCATCCGTTCTATGTAGCTGAAACCGTGACTCGTCGGAAAACGCTACTCGTCGCCAATCAGCAGCCGTACAGTCTCCATACTGACGAGCAAACTCCAGTCGGTTTCGTCTATGCACCCGTATTGCCATGGGTGCTATCACCCCCCGTCTACTCTGAAGCCCCATTCACAGAAGTGTTCGCTGAACTGTTGCGGTAGACACGTGTCTTGATGCCCCCTGGTTAATTTGGACGGTGAGCCTGTTGGTTGGCCTTCACGCACCGCCGTAGTCGACGTTCACCTTGGACATCGATGGCGTGTAGAGCTCCGCAGTTTCCGCGACGATTATTTCCAATGGTGCCATTCGTCCACTCATAATACAGCTTAAAGACAGAAGCACATGAACAGTTTGCAAACGTCGTTGTTTCCGAAATGCTGCCCCCCTTGGCCTGAATGCCGATAATAATTCCTTTTTGCAACTCGGTTAAATCGCTTCCCTTACCGATGACAGCAGGAAGTGCACTGTGTACAGCCAGCCTGTTGGTCGCATTATATACCCGCTTCACCAGCCCACGTCACGGGCCATACGTCATGCGCTCCAGATGGCAATTTTAGCAGGCTTTACATAACAATGAGATTATACTGTATATTCTTCCAGTCTTCTACCAATATTTGACGAACTCGTTGCACGTATTTCAAAGAATTTTATATTTTAAAATATTATGAAGTGAAAATTGAAGGCCACTTCTATATGCAATCCCTTGCAACCATCATCTTAATTCCTTTGTTTTCCAACATTTTGGTAAGACACGCTCCATTGTACCATCAACACTGCAAACAACATAACGATGATCGTACCAACCGGAAGCCGTGAAATTTCGGTCTGAAATTTTTAGGCCACGTATACAATTGAGTGCTGTTGTGGTTCATGTCCCAAACATACAGACTCCAATTAACGTGTTCAGAGATAATTTATATCCTACGTGCTCTTTAGGAAGGAACTTTAACTACGACGGTGTCTCAAAGAGTGCCGACAAGTCTGGTCTGATGCGTGGTCGCCGGGCTGATTGGACGTAAATGGCGATGACTGAGAGTCTACGGAAGGAATAGTGATGGAGAAATCACTTAAACGAATCTCGTTCTTCATTAGTTTCTTCTCCCACACATTTCGCTTCGTAAACGTCAGCGTTTGATTAAGTAGGTGAAAGTTGGTGGTCTGACAGACCGAGAAGCAAAGACATCAGACATTCTTTTCCGTGAACTGATTTGCATAGCGTTAGATTTTGAAAGAGGCACAGTTCAAAATGCGTTAGCACTTCCAAGTCTGGGGGAAATGAAAGACCCCAGCTCACACCCTGTGATAAAGACCATCACTAAAAAGGCGCAGCTCGCCACTAATTTGAGCCAACTGCTTTGATAGTAGTTTGTTAATGCTTTCATTCGAGCCAATCGTTAGAAAGCACGAAAAGGCTTTGACAAGAATCAAACATAATGAGTTTCCATATTAATTTTGATTTGTACGTAGTATAAAATAGCGTAATTTTACGGTCTGTTCACACGGAAACGTGGCTATATATAAGGTAATTTCAGAAAGAAGGTAGCACTATATCTCTTTTTAAAAGTTTACAATAACTATGAGAGGCAAGCATTTACCTTAAGCCAAATTTTCTTCTTTGTGATTGACTCGTGGCGAATGATGATGCGTACAAACCGCACACTAGATTATATTTGTTAAGGAGATTGTACTACTTACATACTGAAACGTCGTCCTTTATTTAGGAATCTACTTTTGCTCACGTTAGCAAGTATGTTTTAAAACATTGCAGATTTGACATCGCTGGGGTTTGATATGATATAGCTAACAAATTATTAGAAGGTAATCGGAGAAGCTCGTTTAATTAAAATAACTTAACATTTATGACTTCGAACTCACAACCTTTTGTATAAAATACTGACTTTCAAATATTTCATTTCTTTGCAATAATTATTCCATAGCATTCACAGTACTATGGATGCAAAGCGATATCTCGTTTGTCATCTACTAGAGAAGCTAGGATTAATAATCCACTTTTGAGTGTGTTAAGTTTTTCAGGTAAATTAACTGAGAACTATTGAATTTTTATGTTTTAATAATTGCTTGGGAATGAATTTCAAATGATTATTTAACATTTAAACTATTTTAGGCACTGTAAATGTCACTTGTGCAGTAGATAACAAGTTTAGTCGTCTGACGGTAATATTTGTTACGGATGAGAGAAAATGTGTTGTGTGTGAAAATTTGCAATGAAAACACTCATATTTTTATGTGGATGGATAGAAAAAGTGTTGCAATGTTGAACTTTCGAATAAAGTTTTCCTGTATAGCCACCAATACTAGTGTAATGAAGATGTACGTAAATTTAGCGATACTAGTACTTAGTGAATTATTAACTCAAAAGTACCGAATGTATCTAAATGATTATGTATTCAAGCGTATAAATTATTTTTAATGATAACTGCTGCTTTTTTTTTTAATTCGGTACCAGGCAGTAAAAAGGTAATGAAAGGCGCCTACCAGTTTCGTTAAAAAAATTATCTGCAGAAGTTTGTTAACGGAATCGTTTTATACAAACCAGGCGATTTTTTAGGTTATTTTTTCATGAATAGGATTTTTAAAATATCTTATGTGGCTTGTTCCTAATATTAATTTCTTGATTCCTCTTATAGAATGATCTTGACCATAAAAATAGCTAAAATCGGTTTATTCAAAATGGTTTTCCGGTAAAAATTCCAGCACTGAAACTTAAACGTATAATAGACACGAAGAGCATCACTTCTTCTTAGTTACTAACAGTAAAATGAAGGGATGGATGCGACAATGTCAAATTCGTCCACCAGAAGGTAAGTATTACGAGCGGACGAATTTAAGGTAGCACGTGTGGCGATTTGAATGACTGCAGATTGTTTCTGATTGGCCAACTGTAAATTGTATTCCATCACGTAATACAAAAAAAATCCAAAAATTACCTTGCCCCACTTATTATTCCAAATAGTGTTAACACTAATTACCTACTTCTCATGACGATCCCTACTTGAGTTTGCAGTGGTTCTGCTGCATAAATGAAACAAAGACAAGATAGCAAAGTTGCCTGTGTTGTACGTTGGTCAGTTTCCTAAAATGTACCAGCTCAACTTGGAAAACTGGTGTAAGGAATAACGACAGTTGCGTTAAGCGTCAGAGATCTACTTTTGGATGTTTTATATAAGTGTGGCAATATGAAAACACTTCCTTCTGTGCTGACTGCTAGTGAACTTACAAATTTAAGCAACATTATAAAAGGTAAAATTTAGTAACCCACCGGTATAGTTAAAGAAACCATTATCCTTGTTTGCACTGACTGCAGGTATCCACAAAATTTATTTTGTAGGTATAGGTATAATTTGCTTAAAATGTCTTTATGTCATAAAAACGTCGACTATTCAACATATTGTGAAATATTTATGTATTTTGCCACATTCCTCTACTTTTATGCTCAGAAATAATATCGATTTTTACGAATTTATTTCAAAAGAAAGGTGCAGCATGAGAAGTGCGTTTTATTAAAGTAGTAAATGGGTTTCGCACCTCTTTTTACAGCTTTCTAGAAGTTCATCGCAGCAGTTGGCAAATTTATGTGTGTGTATGTACACATGTCCTTACATATGTACTGTACCGAAGTTTGTACAGTGGTAGTGTTCGCCTACACAGGTAGCTGTCTGCAGCCTTGCTGTTTTTCTCATGAGTTATGAGCCAAGCAGTTCAAGAAACTTAGTGGACAGGCGGAGCGGTTCCGGTATACTACCTTGGCTGGTCTCATTAATATTCATGCAGCAAGTGGGCACTGTGCAAATGTGGAGGGATTTAAATCCCCCGAGATTTTCAATAAAAAAATAATAGGCCAGTTCACGAAATCGATGCAGGAGTCCTATTACCTAAACACGCTACTAAAGTTATGGTAATTAGTCGTCACAGTTTTAAGGTACTGTTCTCCATCGCAGTCAGTGTACTTTCTCTTATTTCAAATGCAACATTCATAAAATTTATTTTAAATATATATGTACAGTATAGGACAGGAAAACTGATACAAATGTAAACAAAAAAAACCTTGGAATACAGCAGTGGTTTTTTATGCAGTTCTCTCCGCATTTACCAAGTGCAGAATCTATGATTGTGTTCAAATTTCTGATCAAAGAAGTAATAATATTAATTAATTTTTTGTGACTTTTTGGGAGTAAATGAGTTAAGAGATTTGGGCGGCTCTTAACAGCGAGGTCTTGAGAGATAATGACAGTGATTGAGGTGAATATGGAGAGGCGCTGGAATGAAAGTGTGGGCGAAATGGGGGACCCCCGAGAAAACCCGCCGACCAACGGTATCGTCCGGCACGATTCCCACTTGCAAAAATTCGGTGATCTGGCCGGGGATTGAACCAGGTTTGTCTTGATAGGAGGCGAGTAGGCTAATCGCTCAGTCATTGCGGTCCCTTTTGTCTTTCTGCTGTGTATTATATTAGTATTGGTGACTTCACGTCGATTTTAATAAGGAATCCTTTATTAACAGTTCATTGTAACTGCTAAGAGTCCAGAAAAGTGGGACGTAGAATTGCTACGTGGAGCTGGACTCAAGACAAGAAGCACAGAGGGAGCTTATTGTTGTTGCTCTACCACCAGAGGTAGTGGCGGCTATAGAGTCCCCCCACAACCCCCCCCCCCCCCCCCCCCCCGCCCACCACAAAGGCGAACCTAGGTTCGATTCCCAGTGGCGTCACTCCCAGATCCCCGCATATGAGAAACTTATGGTCGGCGAGTCTTCTCTTTGTTAACGGGGAGAGATCCCCGCCATATTTAATTTACTCATAATTCCTCATAACGTAATTTCCTGATTCTATATAAAAAAAACTCGAGACGGCAAAGAACGCATTTTAACAGTTATTTCGTAACCTAACTTCTTTTTCTCCTGTTATTCGTTTCGCATATGTAACTGTAAGCAAAGGCCTTCTCATTATTAATAATTTTTATCTTACACGGGGAAATACGAATATAACTAAAACCGTTAAAAATTTGAAAATTCTGCTAAGCAGTCCTCTATGCCTTGTCAAATTTCGATTTTTAATGTCAGATCGTAAAGTTTAATTAAGGAGATTTGTACAAACAATTTTAAGAGGACTGCGAACTTTTCCACTTCACTCTTAGTTTGTAGGTTTTCCAAGTGTGCAGAAGAATTAATATATTCAGGAGCGTATTATCAAAGTCAAGGTCAATGAGCCGGTAACTGGTAGGGATGTCGACAAAATATAGATATGTAGAAACGATGATATAATACCAAACGATATATCATTATAAATAATCAATATTACAATATTTTGTTGAAATCAATATATTTTGCCAGGTATCGGAAATAATTATTTTTAACATGTTCTTTTAATAAGCTCTGCTTTGAATACAAAAATTAAATTAAAATATTACTATATTTACTTTGGCAACATGCACCAAATACAGGCGCCACACTACCTTCTGCAATGCCTCGTGTCTTCAATACGTTATATTCCAAGTAATTTTACATTTGTCAAGTCTTTGAGTACGTAAAATATCGGATTCCGATGTGCCGAAACTGGATATTTTTCTTTGGATACATCGTTCCGTAAAAGGATACTTTCGTAAATAAGCAGTACAAGTAATATCGATATCTTCCCCCGACATGAACACCGCTAGTAACGGAGGCAGCGGAGGGCGTGGCACGGGGAGTGCCACCGCAGAAGGAAGGCGGAAGGAGGCTGATCGCCCGCGTGGTCGTGCGGGCATGTCTCCGTGACTGCGACGACTGTTGATGGCCCGGCGACAACGGGCCACGTGCCAGCAGCTCGCACCCTATACCCACTGTCTCCGACTGCCGCCAGGAGTAACCAACGACTGTCCTTGGACGTTGTCCGCGGACCGCGCTTACCAGCAGGAAGTACTTTTTTCACGGCCCTCGGCTTGGCTCTTCTCTAAAATAATGTACCCAACTACAATCCACAGCGGCAAATGCAGCTATAATTTACAAAATACAACTGCCTATCCATACTATTAACACTTATTGATGTCAGTGTGTGAAAGTTTTATGCCAACCTCAATTAAAGTATAAGTCCTTGTCACTGTATTTGTGCTAGCTTCAGTCCACTGACATATACCTGCTGCTCACGCACCAAGTACCACTTTCTTACAATCCAGCCAGAGGTCAGAGGAGTTTGGAACGCCGCAGACTGGTGATGTGTGATGTTTACTGATGCTTGCCGTTTCGTCTTGGGAACTGATGATCATTGCGCTCAGGTGAGAAGGGCCATTGGTGAATTCCACACTCCCAATCTCGCTATTGAGCGGCACATTTCCCCACGACAGGCACTTTGGTCTGGGGAGCCATAGCCTACGATAGTCACTCCGCTCTAGTCTTGTTACGCGGAACATCGACAGCCCAGCGGTATATGGGTGACAGCCTACATCCTCCATTTCTGGCCGGGATTCCAGGTGTAATATTTCAGGTCTGCCTCCGTCATGTACAAACACTACCGTGGTCTACTTGCTCCTTTGACGTGTCCCAAATCGAGTATGTGTGGGATCTGTTGAACGCCAACTGCCGTCGTGTTACAGTATCCAGTATTTGAAACACACCGTCCAACAATTATGGATCCGTCTGCCTCAGGACAACATCCGGCGTCTGCTGGACTCCATGCCAGACCGTGTATCGTAGTGCGAGAGGGCGCGACTCACTGTTGAAGATGACCGAACAGCGTACCACAGATTCATGTGTGATCGTCTTGATATCATGTGTATTACCCATCTGTATCACTACCTCTATAAAGTTTTAATACTTACCATCCGATACATCCTTCTGTGTACGCTGTATTGATTGTCCGGCAGTTTATATTATGGCCTAGTAGCAGCTACTAAGTTTATGTAATTAATGTAACATAAGTATACTTATAATATATCAATTCATCTAAGTGAATAAACTAATTTGTAAATACCTGAACATTGTCACTCCTATATTTTCCTAACGTACTCTTTTAAGTCTTAAGGAAAGTTGCTTCGCATTCTTCATCGGTTCGGATTTCTTGACTGAGACGTCATTTTTGACGTCTGTAAGGAGTAATTTAGAAAATGTTTTGCCTGAAATAGAATTTAAAAAAATGTAATTAGCAGTCGAGATTCACAATGTTGCACATTCTTTTACGTAGCACTAATTACGCATTGCCTATTTTCGGGTTTATTGCTCTTAAGGGTTATGTAGTACAGCTGGTAACACAATAAGAATGAAGCTCATCCACGTATACTTGTAAAAATTCAGGAATTTACTGAAAACTGAGACCATCTGAAAAAAGATAGTTACACTATTACATTGTCATAACTTGAAAATCTGCAATGAGTGTCGCGACGTTGACTGTGCCAGTAACACTTGGAAAGATACTCAGTAGTAGATTATAAATAACTTACTTACCCGGCTGGCTTAGTCACAATGGAAATTAGTGGTTACTTTACGGTATAATAATAATAATAATAGAAATAAAACATCAACACCACATTATGTGTGGAGTTAAAATGTATGTTCGGTGTCTACGGGTACCTAAAATTAGGCTTATAAAACCGGGTTTATCAAAATATAAATTGAAAACTAAATAACCGTTTCGCCTGTAGTTGTGCACGTATTCAATATATTGAAATAATTTTTTAAGTAGATTGATGATGTATTAGAATGATTAGTGCATTTCGCCTTATTTCTTACTTATTGTAGACGGAATATTTTTGAACTTTGAACAAATAATAAATCCATGTTACAAACGAAAGAAAATCTGGCCCATGTTTTCACTTATGAATATATATGCTCTGCAATTAACAGTATGCTCTCACGGGTAGTCAATTATTTTAAACACAACTTGTGAGTATTCCCAAGAGAAATCCCCAACAGGATATAGCTAACAGCCCGTTCGAGACTAAACGATAAACAAACGAGAGAGTGAATGGGAGAATACACGTTATATAAATTTTTAACATAAAAAACCAGTTAAGGTTTTTTTGTAAGCTCTTATCACAGTTATTATGGAAAAATTTAGATCATAGAGATAATAATAATAGTAATAATAATAAATAGTTTTACTCCATAAAAGTATACTCACTCGTGACTAAGACAGTAAAAGAAGGGCAATAGAGGATCCATGTTAAACGGAAAGGATAACATTTTTGAATGTGTGGCCTGTTACGAGAACTATTACGGAAGTATTTCTGTTCAAAATGTATGCGAGTTCCAACAACAGAATTTCCGCCAGGTATGATGTACAGAATGCCCGATTTTCTCAAGCCAAGCCATCCAAATTTTTTCCGTGTTCTGATGTGGGATATTTGCATTTAGATAAGTGATTCGGATCTGAATTTCGAATTTTTCGAGAAAATAAGTTATTCAGTTAAGTCCTCGCAGGTATCACCACTTACATTTGTAAACTCGTAGAAAAATCTTGTAGGGGAGAGTGGTAGGTATTTTAGTTTCTTTTGTCGCGTGTACAGTGAAATAAAAAAATAATATTATAGTATATTTACAGATGCTATATTCATTTGCAATAACTCAGTTATACTAAATTCGTAAAGTAAAATAAGAAAGAACGAATTTCTAACACTAAAATATTTGCGATGAAGTACAGTCTACGTAAAAAATTCCAATATTTTTTTTTGTACTGGATCTAAAGGATAAGGGTAGAGGGCAGGAGGTTCCTTCTTCTTGTTCCCTCTGTATGCGCCAGTGATGGGAGTAGTGAACTGTAGAAAGTGTTTTCGCTGAGAAAGGGCAAAGGTTGCGGGACGTGATTGAGGTGGGCTCCGAAAAACGTGGGTACCGACTGGCTGCCCTGATTCCGATTCATGCGCTGGGCGGGCCGGGCCTCTAACCACCGCAGCTCGACCCACTCGTCTCATGAGCGTCACGTCCCGGCCGCCAAGGCCATCGAGGATCCTTCAGCATCGAGGTAATGAACCTGATTACAGACACGCTCGCCGTGGTCGGGAACTGGTTGTGAGGACCTACCATAAGGCGGCCGTCATTCTTCTAACGCCGCGACGCCGCGCCTGTTGTTTTTCACGCCGTTTTCAGCGAAACGACGTTGAAGAGCCTCTTTATCCCGGCCTTTGTTAACACCATTCGCACTTTAACATTCTCATGTCAGTTAAGGTGAGCTTTCGAAGGAATTTCTGGTAAGAATGCCGTGGAAATGAGTATGGCCGAAATAAAATCTGAGTGTACCTATGGACTGTGATTAAAAATGTCGTATGACCGATTTGGTATGTAATAATTTCGTTGGTTGTTCACTAATACAATCGGCACGCGACGCTCAGCACAAGACTTACATTTATTACGCAGTTTACATAATGCGTTGTGGCATCACAGTCAGTTAGAAAACGTTTACCGAGCTGGAAAATGTACTTAATGACTCAGATGCTGAAGGCAATAGTATGTGGTCCTGGAGAGCAAGGCATGGTGTCGGACGAGTTAGAGAAGCTTATTCAACGTATTTGAATAAAGTTCTGCTGTGTGATCTTTGACATGTTAGCGTCTCTCGGTACCAGACATCAAAGTGCAGTGTTGAACTCTGTAACTGATGAGTTTTACTTAACAGAATGAGGAATATAGACCTATGTCATAAGTAACTGGCCATAAGGATAATTTCGTTATTCATTTTACTTAACTACTCGCAATAAATTATTCATGAAGTTGTTATTACAGAGTGACTACAATTACTCTGCTTAGTTACCATATATATTCCTAGACTCTCACCACCAGAACGCCGGCCAGGGCAAAGCCTCTCGTCGTGTCCCATCGCCTCCGCCCCTCAGCCTGTCACCCTCATTTGTTATTGGTCCTCATTCAGGTCCTGGGCGGGTCTAACGCCGCGAGATGTTGACAGCCAGACACAATTATTTTCCGCATATTGGCATGTCCCTGCGTTTGTTGCTGCTGCGTAGTGCTATCCACTGTGTACTGAATATGTATTGGTAACAAACTCAGACAGTATTGTTGATGGTGCTGCACCCAGGGTTCCGTCGTAGGATGACGAAGGGAGCTCCCCGCCTGCCGACGACGACGGACGGCGCAGAGGCAATGACCACGGCGTGCGATACGTCGAGGGAGCATTGACATGGCGGGTCGTGACGGGCGCGCGACCCCCCCGGGGGCGTCCATCGGTCGTGACTGTGTTTGCTCGTCGCTTCCTCTTTGTCCGCGCCAACCTCGCGTTACATTATGTTACTGTACGTCTGCGAATGCCTGGCGGCGCAGAGGAGAGGATGGGAGGAGCTTGATCGGCTAGCCATCGCTGGTCCTCTGCCCTCTCGAGGAGTCTGCGCATCACTGCAGCAAGTCACGGCACATAGTACACAAGTAAGTACATAGAGACGACGAGATAGCATGGTAGTTCCTCTGATGTGGGTGTACCCGTTCTCTGACTGACCGCGCGAGACTGAGCATAGGCCTTGTGTCTGGTTGGCTACTGCCCTAGTAGATGGGCTGACGGCTGTGAGTAAGTTACTAGGCGCTGATTGGTGGACGACATTCCAACATGCTGTTGGCCAGTGACGCCATTTTTCTGGCGTGTGCGACAGGAGTTCGCGGTATAAGCAGCTGTTTCGCATCTGTATTCATAACTACTCTGTGGTCACGACATTTTCCTTCCAAGGCAACTACGCCAATCTGCCTGTGACAAGTTACTTTCCTCGATGACCATTCGACCCCAGAGCATCTCTCTAGCTCTTGTAGCCGGTTGCACCGTTATAGTTCTTTGATTGATTCGAGATCATTCTTTGAAATTGATCTTAGATCGTCACAGAAAACTGTTGCATCATTCGAGTTCAGTGCACTACTGGCGGACGAGATTAACTTTATTACGAACCACCGAATATGGTGGTTCGAAGACGTAATCCAAGATGTCTAAAGCATTAGCATGCATAATATATATTTGTTTACCTGAAAGAAACTTTTTATTTTATTTTTGAGTATGAATTTGCCCGATGTTTATAGCTGGGTAGTATAAACTTGGGAGATATTAAACATGAGCTATGAATGTGATATTTTAATTTAAATTGTAGAAATTTGTGATATTTTGTTATAAAATAACACTTTTTGACTCCTATTGTAATGGCTAAAACAAACTTAATAGCGTATTAATGCATTATTAATACCCATTAAATAGGTAACGTACCTATTTACTGCACGTTCTTATGTATCTAAAATGTACCTTATTCAACTCGAAACATTCTGTTATCAGCTTACTTTTTTTTTCTGTCTATAACATTGGTATTACAAAAAATATGTTTTTTAAAAAAAAACTGGTAAATTAAAAAAAAATATCATAAACGAAGTGTGCAAATTTTTTTGTAAATGCTGTAAACTATTTTTCATTTCCAATGTCATGTAATATAATACATGTGCATACATCTATACACACATTGTATACACACATATATTTAAACGCTGTCAGAAAGTTTCTTTGTCATGTACAATACGACAATTTTTTGCCCCATTTTGTACTGCATTTAACTGGGTTGTATATTCACAAAATACTAATTTGAAGATCTAATGTAAAAATTAACTCATGAGTTTTATGCCGCTCTTCAAAAAACGGGTGTATTATGACATTAAGAATGACGGCAATTTACAAATAGGGTTTAATTTTAATCCTAGATCACTTTTTTTAAAACTGAGCTCAGGAGATCCGTGATTGGTACTAGGCCAATCGCGTTTGTGCAAAAGTATTACACTGGAACTCAGATCTAACTGGAGATTGTGTTGGAACCAGGATCTTGGATAGTCGGTTCAAGGCAGTTATTGTTGCTATCGGGCCTTTAGCCCTACCTTTTCTTTCCTTGACCACAGCAAAAAAAAAAAATGTTTTATAGAAATCGACTAATTATAATTGTTTAACTAGTTTTTATCCAAGAAAGGTCCTGCTCCCGAAACTGCAATAAAGCAATTGTGGGTGGGGGGGGGGGAGGTTTGCTGTTCAGCGAAATAATAAAGATATGACATGATCTAGGAAAATAAATCTTAAAGCAAATCAAACAGTGTATTAAAAATACCAACGCATCATGCTACTCAATAATCAGTTGATTGAACCGATGTATTTATTGAACCGACAATTACATCTTACTCGTGTACGACTTGTTGATGTCTTCAGCTTTTAAGTAAATATATGATTTCTTTTTCAGAACTTTCCGTAATAATATACATTTTATATTTCTTTATTTTTAGTTAAGGTTTAAAAGAGATTAATTAAGACATGTTAGGATATTTTTCCTTTCAAAATTGCAGAACTACGTGCCTTACAAAATAAATTTGATAGCTTTGTCAAGAGCTATTAAAAGAAATTACATTATTAAAGTAAGCAGATTTCGGTAAATAAATGTTATCTTTTTTGTCGAATTTGATCATATTCGTGGAACTTTTGCCGACGTACATTTACTTTCCATTTATTTGTTTTGTCGCTCCTTATTTCTGTGTGAACGAACCAAATGGCCTATACTGCCACTTTCCACTTACCGATTAACTCAAGTGTATTCGTGATGCTGGCCAAACTTCACTACTTGGTTCCGAAGTTTCTCATTAAAAAGGTGTAGGAAACCTTTAGTATGTCGATTTTTATACGTAAGTGCAATAACCTTATACACTATAACATTTTGTTTTGTGTTTTTACAAGAAAAATCCTTCGAAACCCAGTAGCCAAGAAAATCCTTTATAGAACTACAAAGTTAACTTGTAAAATCTGCAAAACATATAATTTGTAATATGGCAAATTATAGGCTTGTATTACAACTTATATTACTGAGAAATCAACATAAACTTATTTTTTTATTCTGAGACACAAATGTGATGAATTAATAACAGAGAATAGAGAAAAAATTATTTCGAAATATAATTCCCCCCAAAAAAAATAGTTACATTTTGCCAGCACTGGACTATAACCAACGTCCCTTGCATCATTATAAAAAAAACCCTTAGCCAAAAGACCAACTTGAGTTACGAAACTACTATAATTTTTGTAGTGAATATGGCAATAAATACCTAAAAATATTAGTTTACTTATTCGGTTAACAAAATCACAATTATTTGATTTTAAGAGTTCTGCATAGATAGGAAACATTAATATTAACATTTAATGAGCAGTAAAGTCTCTTGTTTTTAAAACTGTAGTAGTTTTAGTATGTTTATTTGAGTTGTTTTAAATGTTTTACGTCATTTATACAATACATTTATTTTTGCACGTAACTACAATTTACTCACTCCTAGATTTTGCACAAGCAGCTTTGTGCGTTTAACGTTATTGAGTGTCTGCCATTTTGCTTGCGCTCGTGGATACAGGTCAGTATAGTACAAACATTTCTTGAGGTATATTACAAACAAAGCTCTTGTAATTTTGCAAGAGAAATTTTTGCACTGTTATAAAGATTCGTAAAATTACAAACAATTTTTTTAGTAAAAATACATATTTTTTTAAAGTGCGTAGGTTTCACATAAATGATATAAGTAATTCAACTTTCATAAAGTTCGTATTAAATATCTCAAACGTGACAGAGGCAATTCGTCAAGAGGCGACTTAACAAACTAACACATGCAGACTACCGCCCATGCAATTCGTATCCACAAAACTATCCCCTCCTCAGGACCAGCCCAGCCCAGCCCAGCCTGTTTGGAAAGCAGACACACTATGTGTGACCTCGACATTTAAGGGCGTCGGCATCCTGCATTCAGCGGGACATTCGGAATAAATATTTAGAAAATATTTGCATGCGTTTTTGAAAACGACAGGCCTCGAAGCCAAGCATACACTCTGACCTCAGCGGCTACGTTTAGAGTGATGTCGACCTCAGCGGGGCCGTGCAAGAACATGCGGGTGTCCTGTCTGGGTGTGTGTGTGTGGGGGGAGGGGGAGTGGCGGCTGTGTAGGGGCAATAAAGTATTCCTTACCGCAACAGCCGTCGCAAGGTTTCTATACAGTCTCCAGCGAAGGACCGTCTGGGATATATTTCTATGCTATAGCATGGGTGTGCTCAACCAGTTAGTTATTTCTCTCCCGTTGTTGGTTACACAACATTCTACATGTGTCGATGTCGTCGTTTCGGTCACCAGATCTTAATTAAAGAAAAACACTGTTGCTGCAACAATTGCTGTTATTTATTTATTTTTTTAACCATTTTGTAAACACTCCGAATAGAAAGTAAGCAACATATATATCGCCTTAGTGACAGCTTACAGCTTCCCCCCACGCGCATACTAAAGAGCTAAACTATTTCCAAACCTTTCGGCTTTTCAAAATCCGTACATATTCAAAGACAGTGCCAAGCCGTGATTGTTTTACGATCTTAATCCGATTGTAAAATACGATTGGCTTTTGCAGAAGGTTTGGGTAACAAGATGTAGAACTGACAGCGTACAAGCTGCCTATATATACTCTGAGAAAATTAACGGCCGGATTCTGGACCTCGTAGGATGCTTCTGGATGGATACATTACCTTGTTTTTGAGTTGGTGTTAGTGTTTCCTTCCACATTGCAACTTCTGGTTTTAACGCAAGGGAATTGAAATGCTTTCTTTGCCCCAAAAAAATAGGGCGCGTGAGGGAGCGGAGATATTTTTTTGAATGAATGAGCCACACAGCAACAAACACATTTAATGCAGTGTATAGCTATTCGAAATACATAATAAAAACCAGGAACGTAGAATTTTTTTTAGCGACACTTTCCACAAATTTGTAAGTGTTTTTTATGGTAGTGTGGTATATTTTTGTTGGATGATTTCTGACGCCATCAGGAATGTTAAGAACGAAGAATAGTTTCACTTATTATATGCTTCTAAAATCACTAGAATATATTTTTGTAGCAGATAAAAGTTTTTCAGCTGCAACATTTAAGTTTCGTTTTTAATATACGAATGTTTATTGCCAATATATAGAAGATAATTTTATTCCTTCTATGCATGATAACTAAAAGGATTTTATTTTATGTTTTAGGAATTGGAAAGACACGTATCACGATAGTATTGACTTTTTCCTGAAAGAGGGATGAAAAAATAACACAATAATCGTACCTCAGAAATGTGTTGGAATCGAAACTACGACCTCCATAACGGATGTTTGGCATACCACCACTGCGTTACCAAACGTATACTATGTTTTTTGTGTATGTAAGTAAATAACAAGAAAATACTGATAACTAATGAGCCTACTTTCCTCTACATGGGTACAAATCAATTTTAGTGAATTTCGTGAAAGCTTGGGTGATAGGCAGGCGTTGACGTCTTATTGACGGCAATATCATTAGAGATGAAACCAGAAAAAATGTGAAACAGTACAAAGACATTTAAAATGCGCGGGTGACTTACCCAGAATTAGAATACAAAAAAAAACTCGTAAAATTATGTTATATTGCAATCAACCGCATAGAAAGTTTCATTGTAATTAATTACATGGTTTGACGATATAATATACAAAACTAAAATAACTATATGGCCGCCATTTTGAAAATAAGTGTCTGACAATTATAAAACATATCAGTTAACATTAGCTACCGTAATACTACTTATTTGCCATATTTGTTAGGAATAAGTCAATTTTTTCCCCGCGATATGACACCAAACTTTATTTATTCATATGGCGCTATCTTACAAAATAAAGGACAAATGATGCTCCGTCTAGACACATTTGATATTTGTTATATATACTCCCAGCACACAAAGTTAAGTTGGAATTGATTAAATAATTTCGAAGATATAGGATACTATGCTAGGATAGCTATATGGCCGCCATTTTGAAAATAATTGTCTGACTTACTACAAACTTATTTGTACGTATCGACTGCGGCAGTGCTACTTGTTTTGTCAAATTAGGTAAGAATCTGTCATTTCAAAAAATGTGTTGCTTGTAATAGATATCGTCAGCGTACAAATTTGGTTGAAGTTGGTCAAATGGAATGGCAGTTATACCAAATAGACCTAAAATATTTGTATAGCCACAATTTTGAAAATAAGTGCTTAACATCTTTCATTCATTTATATTTACCTGCCTTCTTAAAGTATTACTTACGTGCCAAATGCGAAGAAACTAGTTTGTGTAGTTTTCGAGATATAACATAAAAGATTTCTTTTTTCATGTGGCACTATCTCCCAAAATCTTTGACGAATGTGGTTGTTATTTGGTTTATATGAAGCTTTTATAAATACTGTCAGTGCACAAAATTAGGTTGAAATTGGTTAAACGGTATGGTAGATATATCAAATAAACCTCATATATTTGCATGGTCTCCATTTTGAAAGTAAGTGTATAATAAAGTTTACTTACTTACACTTACCTGGCCAATCATAGTATTACTTCCATTTCAAATTAGGCGAAAGTAGGTTCAGTAGTTTTCGAGATATAAATAAAAACCTTTATTAATTCACGTTGTGCTATCTTCCAAAATTGCTCACTAATAACAATATTCACCTCTGAATTTAATGCTTACAACTTGCGCTGTCAGCATAGAAAATTTGGTTAAAATCGGTTGAGTGGTTTCCGAGATATGACATATCGTCCTAAATATTAAAATGGCCGCCATTTTGACAGTAAGTGCCAGGCGTGGTCGAGAATTATAAAAGTTAGGTGTCCTTTCTTGGTACTATATGTGCACTGAGTGTGGTGAAATTCGGCTCACGCGTTCAAAAACTGAAAAGAGGGTCACACATTCACAGACACCAACATACACACACATACACATACAGTTACACAGACATACACATACAGTTACACACGAATACACATACAGTTACACAGACAGGAAAGTTATCTCACAAGCATTCCTTCCCTTCGGAAAGTAGGCTAAAAATATGCGCTCGTGATGCAGTATCATATTAATATTATGCAATTCCACTGTATCCTCAAACGGTCTTTTTTCTACAGACGGTAATACATGGAGAACCTGTCAGTTTCCTTGTTATAAGTTAATTCATTATTTTACAGGTCAGTAAGCAGTTCTTTCATCTGGATATCTCAGCTTTCGGGGCAACCACAAAGAAGCGGCTCCTAGTCAGAAGAAAATATGTCCATCGTAACAAGGAGTTCGGAAATCTGCATTCATCGATTGTTCGTTTAATTATTTACACAAGTTTACTGTTGGGCATATATCCATTCCCATGACTTATCCATTGTCATTATTTGAGCGTAAGGCAAATCTGCCCCAAAATGATATGCACAGTAAATATGAAACAACAGCCTTGCAGTGTATTGCTACTGTGACGTATAAACGAAAAACCAACGTCCTGAAATGAAGTAGGGACAGCGGGACTGGGGTGGTTAGGAGTCGTGGCGGACAAGCTGGGAAAGTAGAAGAGGCGGGGGAAGTGAAAATGCTCGACTAACTTCTTGGAACTGGCGTGCAGCAGAAGAGAGTCTGGCTTACGAGAGCTGACGTGGGAGAAGAAACTGAAGGCCTGCACGTTTATTCACCGGACTAGCACTGTTGTTAGGTTTCCATTCACGAGGCGAATATGTGAAATGAGTACGACGGAATCGTCACGAGTACGGAAGTGTTTCACTGGCTGTTTTGTCAGCTAAGCCAGGTACGAATAGGCACAAGTCTCAAGGCTCATAATTAGAAATCACGTTGTGCGTCTTGGCTACTGTTGATGTTATAGCGCGTGACTCTCATTCAGGAGCGAGCGGGTTTAGTTCGAGTAGAGTTGACCATCTATCGCGATATTTTGACGTATGTACTTACCGGTGCAATTCTTATAACCATCTGCTCGCATTTCCAGTCATTACATAAAACATATTAACAGTCAAATTTTTCTAGAAAATTAGTTATGTTAGTTCCCAATTAAGTAAGGACTTTTGAAATCATTCTTTGAGAAATTATGTTCGTATATGCACATGTTTTAAACATACAAGTACAGTTGGCAGGAAGTAAGTGAATTATTCCAGTGTTTTACCGTAGTATTAGAAGTAATCTTTTTTAATTTGCGAATACTTCATTTAGTTGCAGTTTTACGCACAAACTAGTATGAACAGGCTCATACATACGAAGAACATTATCATTACTAACAATAAACGGTTCAATTTGATCGATATATTAACAAAGCGACGAGGTCCTTGGCGGTGTTAATTTTTACACTTGGCGGAAGCATTCAAAATGTGTAGAAAAGTAGACCCTAAAGAGAGCTTTCGAAAGGTGCACACTAATCGCGAGAATCGCTCAATAAACCGCAAACAATCAATATTATTATTGATTAAAATAAACCAGGTCAAATGTTTGATTTAGCTACGTTGCGAGCAGCGTTTATAGATTACTCGAAAGTAGTTCTTGTCAAACTTTACCATCTACGTAACTCGGAGGACAAAAGCTACACTCTTTATGAAAACTTCATAATACTTATACATCATCTGTATATAGCATAAACATACATACACACGCACGCACGCACGCACACACACACACACACACACACACATATATATATATATATATAGAGAGAGGAGAGAGAGAGAGAGAGAGAGAGAGAGAGAGAGAGAGAGAGAGAGAGAGAGAGAAATATCTGAGTTGAAAGGACGCGTCACAGAAATCGGCCAGACCGCCGCGTTGAGCGTCGGGACCAAAAACACAATGGCACAATACGTCCTTGACTGTGGGTATGCTCACATCGGTCAATAAAAATTTTAATTGGTTATCACCTCTTGACCCTTCTTAGCCTAATGGCCATACCGGGCTTTCACTTTTCCTTTTATATGCAATGTGAAAAATTTGTAGGTTTTACAAAAAAAAAAGTTTGTAATTTTACAAATGCTTGTAACAGTACAACGATTTCTCTTGTAAAACTATTCGTTTGTTAAACTACAAAGGGCCGTGTTTGTAACAGAACTCAAGAATTGTTTGTACTATACTGACCCGTATCCGCAAGCTTCAGCAAATTGGCGGACACTCGACAATGCAAAACCGTATATAGCTGTTTGTGCAATAACTATGGGTGATGTAAAGTGAAGTTGCGTGCAAAAAGAAATGTATTGCAATGTTGAATAACTTAAAACAACTCAAATAACTACAATAAAACGACAATCTCAATAAAACGTTACCGTATTACTCAGTAACTGTTAATGTTTCCTTGCTACATAAAACTCTTAAATCGGCTCTCAATTGTTAAGAGCCGTCCAAAACTTCCAACTCAACAACAGAACTTTTAAAATGAAATTTCTTTATTCTTCTTTACCAGATAACCTACCTAATATTTTGTAGGTATTTGCTTCTATATATAATACAAAAATAAACGTTAAGTCAAGTTATAAAACTGTTTGTAATCGCACAAAGATTTTCATGGCAACGGGGTTTCCAAAGTTTTTTCTTATAAAAGTACAAACATTTTTGAAAGTGTACCATGCTCCTGTTGACCACGTGCCCCACTGGACATAAGCTCTTAATCCTTTAGGGTATTCTCCTGAATAGGGGAAAGAACCCCATCGACCACCATCACGAATATTTAAACCACTGCCAACACGAGTCCAACCTAACCTCACCTCTTGGGCGTTAGGGAACCTCCGAAATGAAGACTCGACTTACAAGTCCTTGTGCTAGGCATCGACATTTCGAGGGATCCACCACCAACAGAGAAAACCTCTGTTGGGGTCCGGAGGTCTGCCCGTGCTACTCCTTATATTTCATTACACGAACGGGTTTTCCCGACTGACTGGACTGAATCCCTCAGTCTCCAACCCCAGTCTCATCCAATATCATGGATTAGAATTTCTTCACATTGAAACTCTTGCCTTGGGCGCAGGTCTGACCGTAATGATTGCCCGTGATTCAAGCTTAGCCAGGGAGGCAGATAACCCTTCTAGTATCACATGGCTTAGAGAACGCCCGGGAGTTTCCCACTTTTACTAACGCCGTTACTTTGGAGTTATCCAGCGGTAACACAAGGAGGTGGCGGGTTCCCTCAAGCTAGGAGAGGCTGTAAGAGATGCTCCACTAGCCCTTCCCGGGACCTGCTCCATCTTGCTCTCGGATACTACAGCTGGCAGATAACCCCGGCACGTCACAAATCAGATGACTCCTAACTTAAACGGCGCGGCAACGGGAGAAAGCAGATGTGTTCGTAAACGAGTGAATGGGAAATCTTCGTCTTAATATTCAGTTGACCGTATGTACTGCGACCGCAGTCTGGCGCGGTAATGAGAGATCCGGCGAGCCAAGGCACCGCGCCATGCATCTTCGGCGGTGCGAAAGGGCGGGTGTTTAGTTTCTTGACCCCTGACCCTACCTCAGACGCTGTTTAGTGTCTGTGGCGGGGTGGTGCGCATGAATAATTCAGTGGACTACGACAACTGAGTGGAGACTGCGCGGAGCGGGCCGGAGGAGGCTGGCAGGTCGAATTACTGGCCGTCAAAGGTGGCACGGCGCTGTCCTCCCCACGCCATGACGTAAGAGTGGGCGAGGCCGCTTCTTGTGCCACGCGCCGCTCCTTCCTCGCTTCACTTCGCCTGCCGACAGTGTCGTCACATGACCGGCGCACGCATTTCACGCCCTCGCCGAGCTCACGCAATATAGTCAATTCACGGCTACTTACAACTTTTCTGAAACCATGCTAAAGTTCTACTTCCAGGATATTCCTCCGCCTCATGCAAAATAAGCTTAAGCCAGTCTATAAAATTATACCAAAGGGACACCACCACATTCGTGCGCACTCACTGCAATGATATTTCGCGTAAGAACTATTTCTTACTAGGCATTAGCATTACCAAAACACCTACTTTTTTCACTGTTTTTTTATTCATATTACCTAATTATAAACGATATACTATAATTTATAAATAAAATAAAAATAAAAATTTGAGTTAAAAAATAAGGTACGTTTATATTATTTTATGTTAACACAAGTATATATTCTTTTGATATATATATATATATAAATGTATATATATATACACACATACATACACAAACGCAGGGCATTATAGGGTTATTGCGACAACGTTATAGGGATGTTAAGTAATGTAATGAGGAATAAATTTTGTCAGTCGGAAAACGGATGTCCGGAGACGCTCCGTTGAGACGCCAGGTGACGTAAAATAGTTCCACGGACTTGGGAGGTAGGCCTTCCGCGGTGCCTGTATCCCATGCCTGCTTCGATAACGCGGTCATCTGTAGCAAGTGAAGGTGAGGGCCAGTTACAGAGGCTCATCTCTGTGCCGAAGATGTAAACAGTATCAAAAGCACTGAGAGCCGCATTGGACCGCATGCGCTATGCACAGTTCCTTACCTCGTCACATTCCACTACGCAGACCTGCGTCGTTGTAGCAGCCTGAGACGAAACAATTCCTGCGTCTTCACTCTGACTGCGCTTCGTGCACCAGGCTAGTCATGGGAGCGTATTCATCGTCAGAATTGGTGGATATGCATATGCTGTATGGTGAAATTAGAAGCTATAGGCACGTAGAAACACGTCTTTATTGGGAACGCTTCCCCTACAGACGGCAGCCACATCACACACTGTTCCAAAGACTACATCAGCGACTGCGCGAGTATGGGACCTTCTATCCACCGCGTGAGGGCCATATATACGATTAGCACAGTCGTTTATGCAGCAGTGTATTGCCGAGCCAGAGTTTGCATCGTGTGTGTTGTTTACAGAGGAAGCGTGTTTTGCGAGAGATAGCTATTTCAGTACCCTCAACAGCCACGTGTGGGCAGAAGAAAATCCACATGGAGTGGCGGCAACACATCTCCAACAACAGTTTGCGGTGAACTTGTGGGTTGGTATCGTCCTCGAACAAGTCACTGAACACTTTATATTCCCAGATCGTTTAGACGACCAGGCGTATCTCAATTTTCCGAACTACTCCAGATGCTAGAATATGTGCATCTGAACGTACAAGTCAACGTGTGGTTTCAACAATGAGATCGCCCCTCTGCATTTCAACCATCGTGTTCGCCAACACCTCACCGCCACTTTTGGTGTTAAGTGGATTGTGAGAGGCGACTTTGAGCAATGGCCATCACAGTCACCCGACCTCAAGCAAGTCGATTTATTCCTGTGGGGCCACATCAAGTGTTGTGTGTACTCATTGCCTGTGGAGGACAGCGACGTTCTCGTAGAACGAATACAGTTGGCGTGCAACGTGGTTCGAACTACTCCTGGTATCTCCAAGAGGGTCCACCAGGCAATGCATCAGCATCGCAACGTCTGCAATCAAGCGGAGGGCCGCCATTTTGAGCACCTGCTTTAGGTTAATGTGTGGAAATGTGTAACAGGCAGTCAATAAAGTACTTCAACGTACTATCATCTAGCTACTTATTATTACCGCCACCCCTACAGTACTACACAAAATACCACTGTTTCCAAGAAGGTAGGCAGCGGGTGTCTGTTGTGTGCAACGCTAACTGCAGTCTGCCAGGTGTTATAACGTGTTGTAGAAAGACGCCTAGCGTCTAAACGGGGCGTCTCCAGACATCCGTCCTCTGACAAAAGTTGTTCCTCATTACGTTACCTATCAGCTATATAAATTTGTGTCAATGATCCTGTGACACACATGACGTAAAGCAGGTGTGAAGTAATGCTTCGTATCTACTGCGATAAAATATTATAGTAATATGAAGTACGATGTATGTGGGCAAATTGTAAGCGCGTAGGAAATATTTTGGCGAGAGTGAATGAAATACGCGTGAGGAACCATGCGGGGAGTTGCGAGCGCTAGACAGGGCCCCTGCAGATGGCACCACGACCACAAGCACGCCCAGTGGCCGGCTCTGTGGGCAGCCGCAGCACAGCTGGTCTGCAGCTCTCGTTCCCTCCCTTGCTTGGATCACACGCTGAACAGTCACGCGGTAGGATTTGAAGGGGGAAGGCCGTTGGGGGGGGGGGGGGGGGTGTGGCGGCAGAAGACTGACTTGCGTCTTGTGCTCACGTCCGCGGCGCTGGCTCACGTCTTGTTGTTGCCAATCTGTAGTTGAGAACGTGCACTAAAGATGAGGCACACCGATGTTACTGACAGTGTTACGCACATTGCCAACAATACAACTGTCTAAGCCACGTGGTCGGCAGTGATGAAAGTGTTTTTTTTTTGTTTGACTTTTCAACAGACATTCTTTTACACTGTGACTAATTTAAATATATTCTAGTTGCCTTAAAATTAGGTTAGAGGAAGAGTAACATCGCAAATCATTCACACGAACAGTGTTCTAAGCTCAAATGCAATCCACGTTGTCAAATGACGGAACACGAAGAGAGTGCCTACTGCGCAGCTCACGTGCACACTCTACCACTCCTCCCCTCCCTTTACGGTTGGGAATATTGTTTCACGTCTCGTCGACAGCGAGCACTTCAGAGACGGAACAGTTTGCTTGGGCTTGTAGGCATGGCGAAGGAACCTGCTACGGCCATAATTCACCTTCAGTGATTTCGGAGAACCATGGAAAACCGAAATCAGCACTTTTGGATCGGAACTCGATCTCAACCACTTTGTCACTTCTCTCGGTTATTTGCCAATACTATTTAGATAACACAATCAAGAACATGTCATCATACAGTTATCTCCCATTTTATGTAAGTGGGGCACAGTTTTACAGTTCTATAGAAGTAGCACGGCCACAATGTATCCTTACACCACAGCTGTTCGTCAATGAAGAAAAAGTCGTTTATAAACAAATGTTTGAGTCCAATGCACAATTGAATTTTCCCCTTTCCTCGTGTTTCCCGTCATGGCAGGCACTAAACGACTGACGTTAGCTAACTTCCGTCCAGTAATTAATGTGGGATATTATAGCCAGGTTGGCATTCCGACCTGTTTTATTTGTGTAATTGCCAAGTTAACTTTGTTGGGGTTCTGTTTATTTTATTTCGAGGGAAAATAGGAAACAGTAAGGGGGTGGAGGACTTTAGTTTAACGTCTTTCGTGAGACGGTATTGTTTTGATGTTCTTACGAGTGTGTGGCACTTCGAGCTGCCTATTGTTTTGGTGGAGAAGTGGAAAATTTTGCTTGTATGGAAATAAAATGCAGATTATTATAACTTAGAAAATTTTTACTTAAAAAAAACGCAATACATACGTCGCTGTTCGTATTCATACAGATGCAGCAATATATACAAACACACTTTGACCGAAGTTAACTTTACACTCCTTGAATTTACGATTTAGACAAACAAATATTATTCACACACTACAAAAGTGTTGAAAGTGCGGCTTTTTCAGACCACGTGCATTTCAATAATTACAGTAACGGTTTTCTAAAACATTATTTACCAAACACGTAGACTTGCTGTTCGTAAAATTCGAAAACTCTTGAACACGTGTTTTTCTTTGGCAATCTTTGCAAGTTTCCTTAAAATCACGTTTGTTCGTCACTGGCATTTAAATCATTTATTTGCAGAATCATTCAGTACAATCAACACTGGGCACGTTTCCTGAAACCAACAAATCGATAAGTAAATTACATTATTTACCAAAAAGTAATTGGTCACCCGTGAAGATAGGTAATTCAGTACGTCAGTTGACTTGTGTTTCACGGCCGTCGGCGTAAGACCGCTGGTGTTTGTTCGTGGTAGCATGAACACAGAGGCCTATTGTAACATTCTCGATAATGAAATGCTCCCAACATTGTGGCATTTTTACGGAATGGACCCATGCTACTTCCAGGATGACAATGCTAGGTGCCATGTTTCAAGGGCTACTATGCAGTGGTACGCTGACAACAATGTTCGCAGATTGGACTGACCCGCCCAGAACCCCGACCTCAACCCTATAGAATATCTTTGGGACGAATTGGATCGCCGGGTGAGGGCTCGTCAGGCACGGCCAAAATCCATTGCTCACCTCATGGAATGGTTGCAAGAGGAATGGCGACGAATCCCCGTGGATGTCCTGCAAACACTCGTAGAGAGCATGCCAGACAGGGTGGCTGCTGATATAGCCGCAAGAGGTGGCCCTACGAGATTCTAACGGGGTGACAACCACCGAACAAACATTGTGGACAGGTGCCCAATTACTTTTTGGTATAAGTGTATATTAGTATCTTTTCATTGTGGATGGCAGTTAATGAAAATTGCGGAACAAGCGCTTTTACGAAGCGGTTAAACACGTACCGATTAATATTGCATTTCACTCAAGAAAACGCACTACATCGGTATCTACAACCAACTATGCTTAAAAAAAACAAATAAAAAATAATTAACTAGGTACCAATTAAATATTCCGGCAACACCAACAAGATATTCGTATAAACACCATGAGAAAAAAACACACGCACAATGCCGTTCGCCGGGCTTAAACTGGAAAGATAAACATGGCTTGCGATTGGCGGGAAACGTTTAGTTTTCGTATATGTTGACATGCTCTGTTATAATTGCTAAGCATACTTTTAAAGTCCATTCACTGAAAGAAAAAAAAATGCAATATTGCTTTAAAAACATAATTTAAAACATAAATGTTGCACGTATAATAAAAATTTTCAATTACAACTTTTAGTACTGAGCACTATTTTCTTCCAAAGCCATCATCAAAATCGTCAACTTAACAACATATATCCCGCAGCATTTCATCAGCTAATACAATAATACACTAGAGACGAGAGCATTTACTGTTTACATATTTTGTACGTTGGTCACATTGTCTGTCAGATTTTACCTCACTTATATGAAATGGACAATGTGTAGCATTTGTTTACATTTTGGTTTCTAACAGATGTGCTGTTTTACTTTAATAAAATATTAGTGTACTTAGCTCAGTCATATAATTATTGCTTTAAAACATAATCAGACTTTGTGTGTGATAGCATTTGAAAGTAGGCCTACACATTTATGCAAACCATGTACAAAACTTAGTCCAACCCACATGGTTTTGACAGTTCCAATGGGAAAACATCCGTCCGGTTCTGGGACATACGTTCTGCTCACTGTGCAGATAGCATGCCCACTCTACTCTATATTCACTATTATTCACTGTACGGCTCTGAGTGCCAGCCAGCCACCAAGATGTACTAATTGCGTCATGGTGTAGATGGTTAGTCCCGTTAGCCGAGCACTTCTCAATACAACTAATAATAAAAAGTATTGTTATGTCGTGATGTAGGAGTGAAAGTGAAATTGGTAGCCTATGGAATCTGTTTATTTTCGTTTTACACGCATTAAAGCAAGAAAACGCGACACTAACAATAATACATTTTTAAGAACTAAAAAAATACTCTGTAGTGGCATGCTGGCTTTTCATTAAGGTCACGAGAATGTTGATTTCCATACATGGTTGCCATTAAGCTAACGACGATGTTAATTTCCGTATATGGTTGTCATTTAGTTCACCGAAATGTTAAATTGCGTATGTGGGGCAAAGTCATTTAATAAAAACACTACGATAGGCAGTTCTCGCTAAAGTAAGCAATTTTGAAACAAACATTTGAAAAAAATAATCGTTGATCATAGCTACATATTGCACACTGGCGTGCAGGTTCCTACTTGGCAGTGAAATAATAGCAATAGTTCTTAACACTTAACGTTGCTTTTTGACTGAAATTTGTTTAATTGTATCGCCTTTGAAGACAGCATTGTTTCTTTTATACATATTAGAGTACACATTTTCATGTTACTAACAAATTTACATTTATAATAATTCCACAATTTCGCTTGGATGGCGCATGAGTAAAGAGATCAGACCGATGGCAATGGTTATCTTACATACATCGGAAGGATATAAAATGAGAATACAGGTAGATTTTAAGGAGGTCTTTCAAAAGTGCATCAGTCAACCGTGAACAGCCTATATCAACTTTAGAAAACACCACTTTTTTTGTAGTTGGTTTCCTCACATGGAACTAGGCACTTCTGCTTTCGTTAATTAGGCCCGTGGCGCCATCGTGCGGCGAGTGAAGTAGGAATCCCGCCGACCGGGCTCGAGTTCAGAGACAACTGCCTGGAATAAGAGAAGGAAGGAGATGTATCACAAGCAAACCTTGTTCCTAATATATGGGACGCCAGTTGCGATAAATTCTGAGAGGAAATAAAATAAAATTATAAGGTTGCAAAAACCGTCATAGAATAAATTACACAATAAAATATTTCGTGTACTGCTTCTGCATTCTAAAACACTTGGATGATCAATTACCCACTCAAAATACCATCTCTGAACTGTATCTATTTTCCGAATGTCATTCACAAAGTTCTTTGAATGAAATTCGACGCTGTATTAGAGTTATAATAATAAACGTGCTTATGCATCACTGTCGGTCCCCATACACGACACAACTTCACCGTTGAGAACACCACAGACTTCTGGACGCGTGAGAGAATTTCCCCAGGGCAGTGATAGATGACGAGAGGATCTCAGGCAGGCCTGGAGGATCCTTGAAGCGCGTCGCACTTCTCAACGTCGTCATCACAGCAATTCGTCATAGTCTACTTCGCCGGCCGGACAACTTGGCCATGACGTCTGTGTTGACGAGTCGTCCTGTTTTCACCGTTCCGCGGCAATATTGCTGAAGACTGAGCGACACGTCCCGAAGGCCAAACGCAGTCTTGCGAATAGCTCGGCTCCACTCCCGGATGGAAAATCTGAATTTCCAAATCGCTTAGCAAAGTTGTACACTGATGTGCAAAAATTAAGTACTAAACGGAGAAATTCACGTAACAGTGGAATGAGCAGGCAGAACAACCATTGTACGACACTCCCATATAGCCTACACAGCTAGGCGTACTGTGGACGCGTGCGATTGTCGTGAAGCTCGAGAGAGCTACGCTCAGCATTGCAGTGGAAGCTATTATTGTGCACAACGGGCTGAACGTGCCGAGTTACTGTCTCATGTAACATATGGCCAGCAGAGAGTCCCGATAGACATCTTCGCGGCTTTACCCGAGGTCGAATTATTGGGAAGTTCAGGGCCGGTCCTTAATATAAGTGAAGTAAGCAGCTGCGTAGGAAGCAAAGCGGAGCGCCGTGAAACAGATCCAGTACATAAGGCGAACATGTAAAGAATCGCGTGGAGTGGAGACACTTGGGCGACTCTTGACATCGAAGTCCTGAGAGTCGATGAGGGTGAAGTGAGGTGAGTATGTAGCAGTGTCGGAATGCAAGGGCGGAGGAAACGGGAGATCCCCAAGAAAACCCGCCGACCAGTTGCATCGTCTGGCACGATTCCTACATGCAAAAATTTGAGAGTGATCCAGCCGGGAATCGAACACGGTTCGCCATGGTGAGGGGTGTGTAGTCTGACCACTACACCACCGCAGCCCCTTAACATGTAAAAAATAAAGAGGGAAAATTTTACTCTGCGAATTAAATTATAACATAAAATAATATTAATATAATAATATTAGTAAAAGACACTATTTAAACTTACTAAAATTACAGTTTTAAAATAAGATTGGTAGGGCCGTTGTTGTGTTGTGGAAAAGGAAGGAACATGACTCTGATCTCCTTCGCCCACTCACATCGTGAGAAGAAGAGGACACCCATCTCAAGGAGTAATGGACTCATCTGTTTGGCGTAAAACTTCATCACGACCTTCACGCACCTCAACGCAGCTGCGTGGTGCGGCACTGGCCGAGTGAAAGGCAGGGTTTACCTGTTCACGAATATTCTATTTGTGTCTCGTCCACCAGACACATCACTTTCTAACAAAAAATTCATTTCCCATCTTTGCCTGGCTCACATTTATACTACAGGTTTTTCGTTATGTTTTTTTGGGTAGGTAAATTAATACTTAAGCCTCGACAAAAACACACCAAAAATCTCTTATTAACTGGATAAGTAGAGCAAAATCTCTTACTGGATTTAGAAAAGTTTTACTCTGATTTCTGCCTGTTTGAGCCTTAAATTTTTTGTGTTTTTAAGTACTGACCACAGTGCAGAAAAAGTAGTTTCACTGACAATAAATCGAAAATTTATATTTAAAAATCCAACTCACTGATGTATATAACAGAGAGCTATGTTAAAAAAAGAAGGACGTCTACGTCATTAAACCTTCGGCAGTCCAATAATTGGTACCCGGTGAACATATTTTCGACGCTGCTATTCACAGCGATACAATATTGTCATCGCCAATTTAACGACTGTTGCAAGCAGGATTGCGTCTCGAAAGCGTTTTGCACGTAAATGCTCTGCACCTACCGGCTTCAGTTGGCTGCGCAACGTCGCTGCGGTATTTCACGACGTGTAGTCTCCATGTTTGATTCATTGCCGCGAGAGTTGTATTCCGCCGCATGCGGGGCTATAGAGTCTTACCGGCGGTTATTCTCCCAGAGCTATCCCGCGATCTTCGGGAAGTGAAGGCGAAGCTGTGTATTGTCGTCTCGGAGTAATGGCCGGTGTCCGGTTGCTATATCGCGACGTTTACATCGCACGACATAAATGCAACTTGCGTTGATCGTTATCGCCGCCTGCGAAGATTTACGCCGCAGCGATGTAATCTTACTTTATCTGCAACGTGACTTTGCTCTTGTTGGTTCTACTGAAACCCGATCTTCCTGCGGGGCTCGCTGTGCCGTGTTCGCTCCAGCACTTCGTCATTTCGCACCTTGCGAAGTGGTATGTTTCTGTTGACGGCAGTAGCGCCTTTCATGCGAGATGGCAACACTGACCTGGAGTCGGAAATAAAGTGTGGTACATCAATTTAAGTATGATTTATTTTCAGAGTAAGTTGACGTGTATAAACATCTTCAAATTATGCATAACTATAAAATTCATTATTAATGCTAAAGTTTTCCACTTAATTTGAGTGAGTGAAGAGATGTGAGCGGCTCTTAATAGAGAGATATTGAGATACGACGAGGGAAAAACAGGTTCGATACCCAACCGGGTTACTCCCGAATTATCACAAGTGCTGGACGATGCCACTGGTTGGCGGGTATCCTCGGGGATCTCCCGCTTCCCTCGCTCTTGCATCCCGGCGCTGCTCTATTCTCACTTTATTTCATCCACATCGGCTCTCAAGATCTCGTTGTTAAGAGCCGCCTAAATCTCTCAGCTCATCACAACTAATTCAACTGAAGGGAATTAAGAGCGGCAGACTATATCTTATATATCTTAATAAAAGTACTGACTCATTATATATATATGTAACTTTCTTTTGTGCTATTAATGTCGAATATCTTAACGACATCCTAATCTCCCAACACCATTCTTTCCATTTGAAACAGATTTAAGTATTATTTCATCAAATACATTGCTTAATACGTAATTTACTTCGGAAGAACAGTATTCTGTCCCCTTCACCTCATAATAAAATATGTGATCTGAGCAATGCGTGCATAGGAGAGTACCTACATAAGAGCAGAATACTGAAAACACCCAACAGCACGAAACAAAAACCAAGCAGTTTCAATTGTGGCGGTCGTAGAAATGTTGGTTAACTATCGGCCACGCTGGTCGACAGAAGGCCCTAGAGCGATGTGCGCCGACACGGATCAAGGATCTGAATCGCTTGAGCAATTCCGAAGTATTGTCCTTCACCTGGTCGAGTTACAGTTAAACCATAACGGAGTCCTTAAGGTCTAGTTTGGTAGTTTAGAGCATTGCCCGACCGTACTATGGGATTTCGTGATCACTGGCGAGTATGGCCGCGTAGTACTTACCCTACTTTTCAATGGTGTTCCTGAAGCGATTTATCGTATTGAAGTTGATGCGGTGCAGACACATTTTAAAGCATTTTAAATCGATTAAATTTTTTTGTGGGTACTGACCTCGTCACACATTTTCATATTACTAATATCGTTAGTATCTAATACCGGAGGTCTTATTTGCGCATTATCGAGTAGTACACTGGCAATAGTTGCTATAAAATTAAGTGAAATTCCTTCTAGAACTATGCTTTGAAGAACCAAAATAAATGGAAAATAATTTCCGAAGAAGAACATGGTTTCATTATTCTCTCTGAAATATTAAGGTCGCAATATTTCGATATGCAATGTATGCTTGATAATTTTTTCTTTGTCGTGGTGCATTGTGACATTTAAATATGATTTACATATTTTTGACGTATATTTACGCATGACAAAGTAAAGTCGAGATCGTCTAGTCTTACACTTGACCACATGACATTCGAGTGCATTGAAAAAAGAATTAAAATTCAAGGTTAGTAAACAAAATTATGTAATACTAAAAGTTTGGTGCTTTAGCAAAATGACAAAAGCAGGAAACTGAGTGTAACGTTATATTAAATACTAAAAAATGACAATCGGAAATTGCAATCAATGAAAATACCTCCTAAAACAAAATGGGAGACAGTACATTAAATGTGAAGACTGGCAAGGTTTTTCAGATAGACTCGCCACTAATCCAATGTGATCAGCTATAAAAAACAATTACCTTGTCACTAAGTGGATACACTAATGGAAGTTGCCATCATACTTTGTTTCTACAAACTATGCTAAGAAAATCAATGCGAAACGGGGTAAGAATAAGTTATATTGTAACTAATATAATTAAGCATTACATTCGCATTTGCATCCGTACTACCATAGATTTGTGAAATTCTGTACCCACGTTAAATCACTCACTTCTGCTGAATTTAAATTATCGTATCATAGCCGGTATGTTGAAATAGTAAACTGTGGCTTTCTTCCGACTTCCTTTGTTATTGTTCGACGCTTGAAATGTGATAATGCTACGCCGAGTGGGCCAAAAGTGCGTCCACTAGCCGTAAGCCAGGCAGGAGACGTACGCGCAGTCAACTAGAGGATTTGAAAGCACTGTACCGACATTAACTGTCGGCGCGTTGGCAGAAGTGACGGAAAGTAAAGGTGGTGGAAGTCACCTGTGGAAACCTCCTGCACTTCCACTGCGTAGATCTCATTTTTTATCAGCACTTGAGATTTGATTCGGAGCGCGTTCACTCTAGAAATTGCTCTGTCAGACTCTTTTACGGGGGTTGCGTGGGTGTTGGTGGAAGTAATCCTAATTCTTTTAAATCAATATGCGAGAGAATATGGAACTAGAGTGTGCATGAGAGCTGCGCAGTAGCCTCTCGACATCTTCCTACATTGTACTGTTTTTCTGCCAACAGTATCAAATCAAACGTGGATAGTTGTTGAGGCTACAGAACAAAGTGCATGTGAATAAGTGCTTTGAAACGTCTGAACACTTTCCCTTAACCTAGTTTTAATACAACTATAGTTTTTAGGCAAGATGGTTTTTGAATTTTATTTTTTTTTAAAGGTTGGCGGTCCTGTTGAAAACTCTATTGCAAACGAGCACGTTCATTATTGTTGACAACGGCACTTTGACATTCGTGTTGACGACTCAATGTTGGTGCTGTGCACAGAAGACGGAAATAGGTTTACCCCATAATTAATCTATGGATTAATCAGGCGCTCCTTGGAGGAAAGTAAAGTGTCAACAAATTACTTCAGCGAGGTCAAATGTTTATTGATGTGCAGAAACAGTTTCCGTGTTGACTGCATCTAAATCTTGAATGCGTAGGTCTTAGGGAGAGGCCGATTTGTTTACTGCTGACGGGAAGGAAATATATCCTAGTGAACATTTATGTTGTCTGTTGTAAAGATTTGTTTTCAGTCGCCTCCCAAAATTGGCGCCGACATCCGCGGCATTCGGCTACACATCACACCAGGGTACAATAACCTTTATCTCCGGCGGCGAGGTAGTTGAGCGTCGCGCCGCTCGACCCGACAGCAGCACCTACGCCGCGCGACCAGCAGGACGTCTCGGGAAGTGCCTCCCGAATATGCAGGGGTCGTCGAACCCGGCGCGCCGGGCCGGTGGCGGGAGCGGGGCAGTTTGGCATCCTACGTCGGCCGTCGCTCGGGGTAACGTCCGACGTCGGGTCGGCCGCGGCTGACGGCTGTCCGGGGAAGCCGTCCGTCAACTCGCGGGGACGGACAGCATAGTCACTCCGCGCTCCTGGAGAAAGCAAGGCTGCCGTGTCCTCACTATGCCGCTGAGGGTTCCGAGTTGAGATATGGTCACGGGGGAGATTCGAGGAGGAGAGGTCAGAAGAATAAAATACGTCCTTCGGCGCTTTCACCTGGTTGCAGCGGCCTCTGACACGGATAGTCCATCGCGCACCTGATGACAGTCCGGAGCGTAACGACCAGAGAACAGGCTGCGCTTTCGGAATCTCCCGGCGCTGTCCTCGTACATCTCCCCGCGAGCCATATGCCGCCTGCAGGAACATGTTTTCACAACAAGATTTACGAGGGGAGGCCTGACGCAAACTGACGCCATTAAAATGTCGGAGAAACAAGTTCTAAACAAAATGTGTTTACTGACGATTTTGCTTTTTACTGTCCACGGAAAATTTCCCAACATCTCTGCTGCTCGAAGTCTTGTGGTGAACTTGCTCTGCTAAAATGTGAACTTTGTATGGTAATAGTACTTTTTAAAAGTTTTTACTCCTTTAATGCCAAAATGTCTTGATCTAATGTGTGAGGATTTGTGTAGGTGCGTATTCAGGAACCATAATGGAGACGGAATAGCATATGAGAGAAAACTCCAGTGCCATAGGCGGGCTCTAACTGGCTTTTCTGTTTATGTTTTCACTCTAAACCCTTTAAAGTCAAATGTTCGGTGTAATTTTTTTTGGAGTGCTATATTTATAATTCAATAGTGAAGATTACTAAAGTGTGCCAGTGACTAAACGGCGTACGGTCAGATACTATTTGCAACGGCCATACCGCAAGGGGTCGACTGGAGATAAGACTTAGACGGGGTAGATTATGTCACAGACTCTCCTTTAATAATTTTTAAGAGTTTGTTTATTACTGTGAGGTATCACGGGATGTGTAATCGCTGCTGAGTAAGTTAATTTATTATGGTTTTGCTTATTAATCATCGCCGGTGTTCATAAGTAATTTACGGGTTTGTGTTTCTCTCACCCACCGAAAACGTGTGGTTTGTGGCTGGACGACGACTGGCCTGTCCGCAGGACACGCGCGGCCACAACGGATGAATTTTGGGCACTCA
Source organism: Dryococelus australis (assembly GCA_029891345.1). Classification (NCBI taxonomy): domain Eukaryota; kingdom Metazoa; phylum Arthropoda; class Insecta; order Phasmatodea; family Phasmatidae; genus Dryococelus; species Dryococelus australis. The sequence continues at coordinate 126,466,296 of CM056994.1, read as the reverse complement.
TCTTTGTAGCATGGGTGGAGATACCCCACACTCTAAATTCGATTCAGCGGAAAAGCACTGACTCACAGTGAGAATGGCTCCACTTTGAATCAGCGAAATTGCTTCACATCACTAATTCAATTAGTGTAATTTTTACACTGAAACAATCAATTGTTGGTTTTTCACTGATTCTAAGAGGAACCATTTTCACTGCTAATCAGTGGTTTTCCACTGATTCTAATTTAGAGAGCAGACATGCAGTCAAAGTCTCTTCCTCTGAATACCGTGTAATGTAGCAGAAGTCATCGCCGCCCGTAAAGGGGACACTCAGTATTGATCTCCCCATGTTCTGTACGTCATAAGGAGCCACAAGATTAATCATGTCGCCTATGTATGATGGGTATTCTGTCCAATAAATCTGGTTGTGATAGCTCACGTACTTATTGGTGTTGCAATTTTAATGGCCAGCAGCGCAGATTAGTCATGGACAAGACAGACATGTGCCCGAGTGTAAGCGAAATCATCGTTCAGCTGCCACCGTAACATAAAATAATTGTGTAATTTGGCCATGTTCCGCGAGTTTCTTCTCGGGCGGTTTAGTCGCTGCTCAGATTGTCATGCAGATTTCAAGAGATTTTAAATATGGGAATTTTAAATTCACTTGAGATGTGTGAATGCTCTTGAATTCTTATTATGCAAATCAGTCACATTGTAGCCTTGTGAAAATGAGAATCATATTCTTGGATACATGTGGGTAGGATCGTCTCCACCTTCTAATTGACAGCAGAGTCATTAGAGACGGAGCAAGTTGCTCAAAAAAGCAGGAACGGGAAAGGAATCGGCCGTGTCCTTCGTGAAAGAACCATCCCAGTTTTCGTCTGGAGTGATTTGGGAAAACAATAAAACCGAAATCATGATGGCCGGGCCGAGAATCGGACCCATGTCCTCCCGCATGTGACTCCAGTGGTTTACTGTACCACTTCGCTCGGTTTAGATACAGGAGAAGGAATGTAACATTTCTCAGTAAAACTCACAAAAGGCAAAGCATGGTTGTCGAGCAGCTCATTGTCGCCATTGTGGCTCGGATTTCCTGCAGTATCACCTCAACTGAAGGACATATTCCTGCGTAATACGCCATTTAGCTTGAACCACACGTTGCATGCAGTCCTCACTGAAGACTTTACGAGGTCTACGACGGACAAGGGCGCCTAGCATTGTTCCCACAGGCAGAAACGAGGTCCATCTAATCAGATGACTCGTTTCCAGTTATGAACAGTTTAGTGTTTGTGTCTCTTCGCCCACTGTGACCGGGCGACTTTGTGAGCCGAAAGTGGGCAAATGCCCATTGCGTGCCACACTGTTCCATGTACTCAGCGCATGCAGTTCTCTGCCGAGTACTCTTTCACAAATTAATCGTAGAGGACCTGTGTTGACTTCTAATGGCAGTTATTACCTAGAAGCAAAGCGATTTTTAATCACAAGACGTGAAACACATCAGCGCTCCCTGTACGCCAGTGTTGTCTTTCAGACAAAATTTTAATACTAATTTACTGGTCACTGGAAGTTTTGCCAGTGCTGGCGGAACGTTGTAACCGTACGCTTTGATACACTCAAAAAATTCGACTGCTTCATTCACTCTTTGTCTTTCGGCACGCCCAGATTCAATCTCCCTTTTCGTAAGTCATTGACATTTCCTTTGTGTCCCATTTCCAACACGCACCGACATATCCTTAACCGACGATATGAAGCGTTGCTGGAATGTGAGTCAGTCTCCAAGCTGGACGTGCTCCAGGTAGCGCTGGTCGCTGACGATCTATAGGCTGTTCACGGTAAAGTGAGCACTTTTTAAGGCCCTCTTAAAGGATATTAACCCATAATAAATATATTTTATTGCAGCGTCAGACGTTAACTTTTGAAAGTGATGAAATGTACACACTTTGTTTATTAGTCATACTGCAATGTTTACAGTAAAAAGTGGCGGAAAGGTAGGAATTAATTGACAGGAAAAATTTAGCAGAGCCTTACAAATAACTCACTTTATCGTGAATAGCCTATAGCCGAGAGCGATGAGACCTGCAGGTCGTCCTGACCTCGACGCCGAGCTACTATTGACCGGGTTGGATACCCCCTCCCCCCTCCTCCCGCTGATCGTTCCTCTTAGCCGGCGGTGAAAGTATCCCGGCAAGGAAACTCGTTCATCTCCCTGGCATTGAAGTCGTGACTTATATCAACTTTCAGATAATTTCACATTGCGTCTGTTCCAGAATATACGGTATGTGGTCGAATTGTGTACTCAGGATGGAGTGGAGTGGATGGGTTTGTCCGTGGCTGGGTGTTTACAGTAGTGTACTCAGGATGGAGTGGAGTATAGAGGTTTCGGCTGCTCTTTAACAACGGGGCCTTGAGAGCCGATAAGGTTGAACCAAAGTGAGTATAGAGCGTCGCCACAATGCAGGGGCAGGGGAAACGGGAGATCTATTAAAAAACCTTTGACCAACGGCATCGTCCGGCACAATCCCCACGACCTCGCCGGGAACCAAACCCGGTTCGAATTGATGGGAGGTAAAGGCTCTAGCCACTGTGCAGCCGCGGCCTTCTCAGGCTGGCGCTGTATGGAACATTTTCCCTTCAGTCATGTGCCAAGTGCCGAAAGTTTACTGGTCTGGAATTTTGACGCATTAATAAATCCTATGTCATGTAAACTTTACAATCTATTGACCTACGTCTCGTTGTCTCGGCCAAAGAGAAAGAATAACACTTAGTAGCAGGGAAATTTTTCACGATGAAAAAATGTTAATTGAGAGGATATCAATTAGTGTTACTCGCTACACGGTACTTGCCTAATATTCATAGTAAAACTGAAATTCAAGCCAACTATTTCACACAATTGAAGTAGTTAATTGAAAGTGCAAGGAAAGAGATAAAGTATTTACAAAACTAATCGATGCATCTATGAGAAATGTACATTTATATATTTCACTGGAGAAGTTTTAAAGTTGTCTATAATTAACATGATTGGTTATTTGCTAGATAACGTTTTGAAGTCACCAGAATACCGCATAGAAATGCCATGTAAATTTATTATGTTGTTAAGCCATTATTTTAAGGTTTATGATAAAATGCAAAGTAAAAGTACCCAGACGTTGAACCCAAATCGTACGTAATCAAAGTATCGGATAAAAAAAATAACTCCGTGGCGTTATTATAACTCCAAGGAACAATAAACAATATAGATGAAATCAAACATTGTGTTTTTCAATATATATCTAAAAATTTATTTTGATTAAAATGTAAGGTTAAAATGCTTTTAGCTGTACCCAAACATTTACTGAAAATTATTTTTTTTTTATTTGGCATAAAATGTCTATTGATATGTCACACAACTGTAAAGTATCCTCGAAATATAGCGAAAGTGTAGGCACTTGAACACTGTTAAAGTTAAATGTTCACTTACGGCCAACGGTTGGCGACACCGTTAATATAAATTACTAAAGTGCCGGATAATTTGTTTCTCTCCCCTTATGTTAGCACACCCACCATGCTTCACGCAGATATGTGACATACGATTAATGCATTGGTTTCTGAAAGAAGGGTGAGTAATATTTGACAATCTCCAGTGGCTTTTTACAGGATTCACCGCAACTTCTTGATAAGCACTCACTGTTTTGTGACGATGGTGTTCTCGTGTTCGCTATTTGTCATATAAATATTGCCATTCGATAATCAGACTTGTTGTTCGCTTAGATGGAGGTAGGATGCGTGCGCGTACCAAAATTAATCCTCGAATAAAGTTATTTGCTGTGGAGAAATTTGGTAATTTGTGTTGTGTTCGTTAGTAATCGGAAATAAGAAATAAAATAACAAAAAAGACATAAAAATATGTTAACCAATCGAATTGCGAAAATGTATGATAGAAAAATGCGACTAAAATGACAATTATGTATTACTACTGTGAATTTGAGGGATCCAAATAACAGTCAAATTAACATGGAAATTGTCATTCACTCGATTTGCGCAAGTGGTTCACGGGCCAACTGTCATCAAAGATGAGGGCTTTACATTGTCTGTAGCAGTTCCGTGCGAACTAGACAGCGATAATTATATGATGCAATCCCCAAATATTGTTTAATTCGTGTGCCTTGAGGCCTGCTACCCCTCGCGAGAAATACGTGGCTGGCAGTGTCGACGCGCAGCGCTAAGCTGTGGAATGGTCACGTGACAGGGGGCCGAGCATGCTACTATTGACCGCAACGCAGTTCCATGTACGTGGGACCGCTAGTAGTTATAAAAAATGACGGCGGCTGAAGATGTAATACAAATAAATTATGAGAATAGCTTTCCTTATGCAAGATTGAAGACACAATAGCACGAACGATAGATTTTCGACAGTAAAATTGTTAACACTAAAGTCGGATTAAATTACAAAATATCACATTCGAAAAATCAAATGGTGCACGTAGATTTCGTAGTATTAAAAATATGTGTTTGTTTGTAAGAACTTACTATAAATTATAGACATAGGAGGGGGGCATGCCACTCGCGACCTCTCCCGTAACTACGCCACTGGCTCACAGCACCTCCCTTCCCATTGTCCTGCATTTCGCCTTTCCAACAGCTTTCCCGTACTTACTGTTAACAACAATACTACTAAAGTGGCAACGAAGTATATGTAATTTATTATTCACCTCGTAAACTCTTACAAACAATTCCCCATCATTTTACGAGAAATTGGGGACACATTTTTTTCCCCAGCTACCCGCAAAATGACGTACGAGAAGTTATTTTTTTAAACTACGGACTTTCCGTAAATTTCGCAATCCTTTTTGTGAATTCATGGAAACATCTCGGTAAATTTTCTGGCTAAATTGTCTGTAATTCCACTTAAAAAAAATAGATCCCAGAAAAATATAAATTTCGTTTTGCCGGTGTTTTACTGTGTATTAAAATTAGATTCAAAAGAGTTAAAATATTTTGTTCTGCAGCACGATTTGAATACGAATCTATGGATTTAGCATTAGAGACGCTTAATACTCACCTCCGACTTGCTTACAACGAAAAGAGGTATGTATACGGTAGTTTTAAACTGTGACATGCGTAAATTTTTCTGTTTTAATGGAAACTTTAAAGAGTTGTTAACTGCTACAGGTACCTGATGCTACTTTTTTATGTTTGAAGGAAGGGGTCTAATATTGTAGTGGTGAAAATTCCCGTATGTTCACTTAATGTTACGGAAATGTTCAGTTAACATACGGAAACGCTGGCCATAAAGAAAAATAACGGAGCACTGTTCGTTCCCGAAACCCAAAGCTGTAGGAGATAACTAGACCGTACTTATTTTGCGTTAACGGAGCTCAGTTTTGTTTTTAGTCATTACAGATTGCATTTCCGTATTTTATGTGTATATTTCCGAAAAAAAATTCCGTCCATATATGAAGAATTTAAATAGTGGTTTTCTCATAAAAAATATTGTTACATGACACCTGGGGGGCGTATATGAGTTCGTGAGGGATAGAGGTATTAATTAAGATAAAATAACGAAGTTTGATTTTTAACTTATTCATTAAGCTTTTATTTACATAAGTAAATTATCGGTTTCCACTACTCTCTTTTTATTTCACAGTGAACGCAATATTTAATATCTATTTCAACACTAATTAACGTCCTTTTTGTCTCTGTTTGGTTATCGTCAATTAACTCATACTCATCATTAACACACATTCAGTCAATCTGTTGCAAACATTTGTAATGTCTTTCACTCACGCTTCCAGTTCAGTAGTCCAGTCTGCAGTCGTACCCTTCACTGCTCTGATGTTCGCAGTCGCAGATTTTCCTCCCGCTGATCACTTTTCTCGCCGCGCGCTTCTCTTCTCGCTCGTCGTCTACCGCTGAAGCTCGCCGAACTGCCGGCTCGGAGGCCTACCACACTTTTATATCAGTTGACTTGGCCATCTGGAAGGTTCAAGGCACTCCGAGTCACGCTGAGAGAAACGAGGTCAGTAATCCAGAGCATTCTTCAGATAAACGCAGAAATCCTATCCGCCGAAGGTCGGGAGCCGCGAGCCGCGAAAGGGTTATCGCGGCAAAATGCCTTCATTACTCAAAATGCTGGTATGATTATCATCCCTACTCTGTCCTTCTCTTCCACTTGCTCACGCGGGGCGGGCCAAGGTTAGCTGCGCAGACCAGCGACATGTAACAGTATTGTTGCTAATATTACTAGAACGTGTTTTAAGAGACCATCACTTGCTTTCAGTCATTTGCTGATTATATTGTTAATTTAATATATGTATTTGTAGTAGGTATTCTTTCTACAGCAATACAAATGAATCCATGATTTGTACTGCACATTTCTGAACATTATTCAAGAATAATCTATTTAGATTTAGTATTAGCCTTGCTTGATTCAGTGGTTGAAAGGTTCCATGGATTTTTACTCCTCATGAAGGTAATGTTCACGAATGGATTATGTATGCTGATGTTACGATTATTCGAATAGGTATAATATTGAATGGTAGTGACACCCAATTGTCAACATCCAATAATCGTAAGCTGCTAATTTGTTCTTGGATAATTTTATAAGAATCAAGCTCTTGACCATTCTGACCAGTAAATAATAGTGTGAGATATTTTCATATATAACTGTCGTCATCATTCTGGAAATCTGCAAACTGATTCTGCTTACTAACGGACTTACCACAACATTTATAAAATAACATTAACCAATCTTTTGTGAACTTACGGAATTTTCCTGTGGACTTCTTAGTAGCATACTTCCCCAAAAGAAAACTATCTAAACGGTAATTTTAACCTTTATTTGTCCAAAGAGAATTCTAAATTTATATGATGGCGTACCGGTTCATAGCGTGTGAGAGTTTTATATAGTTTTCCTCCACTGAGTATCTTTATTCGTTACCCTAACAACTCTCTCTTTATCTTTCTCTCTCTCTAATTCTCCCCCCCCCCTCAATCTCGCGAACACTTACGGTTTCAAGTAATTAATACTTTTATTTACTTTATGAATGTAAACATTCACTTTTTTTTCATGGACACTAATGAAGAAGCAACATTTACGACAGATAGCACGTCAACCACAGTATGGAAAATTCAGTTGAAACTTGTGATTTCATTCATCGCAACATGTTGCCGAGTGATATCAGCTTGCTTATTTGTTTGTTATCAGTGTCTTACACTTGGCGCAAGTGTTTGCGTCGACTTGTGCATTTGTAGCAAACTGATAAGGTTGACGTTCACCAGAAAATCAAAAGGCACTTATGTCTTTACTACCGTCGTACACAATGGTTCATTAAGCTTATTCATAGTCTCCGATCTTGCATAATTACTGAGAAAAGTAATCTGCGCTGAGGTTTAAACATGCATTTCCATTGCAAATGAAATATTTATAAGACGTAATTAATTAACTTTTGTTAATGCTTCTTAACTTTTTCATTGCAAGACTTGTAATGAAGGGGATTTGTTTTTCTTTTTTGCGTCATTTTAACTTGCATGTCTCCCCTTCTACTGTGCAAACAAAAGCACATAGGTCTGCCGCTTTCGAAACGCTATGACCATATAATTTTTGCAATTTGCGATTCCTGTGTACTAAAAGGGCCTGTCAAAGAAGTGGGTGGCTTGTGAACTAAATTCACTAAACTTAAGATACATAGCTCCTTCCTGTAACCCGGGCTCGAACTAGTGGCCTTTCATGGACCTGTGTGCTAGAGGCAGGCAGTTAGAGCGAGAATGGACATCCATTCACATGTAGGCAGCTATTTTCAATAAAATTATACTATTCTGTAAATTTCATAGCCACGTGTGTGCACACGTATTGTAAGATAAATTTGACAACGTAAGTTTGTCGAATACTCTTCTGTTTGCAACAAATACTTTTCTTTCTGTGTAAGACTTATTCGAATACGAAGGTATTAACATTTTTTCTCGGAAATAGAACGCTCTGTCTGCTGATGAAACCTTCAATAGCCTTAACAAAAAGTGTGCGACTCTGCCACCTTATAGCTAATACTAGTGTGCGAAGACAACTGCTGTTCATATGTGGTCCTGTAAAGTAACTTGGTATTTTCCAAGTCTAACGAGCTTCAAGTGGCATTCGTCATACATTGTTGTGCACGTAAACAGACAATGTCGAGAAATGATAGTTTTTTTTTATTACAACGAATTTCATACGGATCATGTTGATACTGCCGTTACACAATTAGGTGGGTAGGTAGTCGAAGAGATATTTAAAGAATTATTTCGTGCAAGGTGAAATAGCGCAAGAGATGCAACGTGCCGTGTTAGTTTGGGCTAAGGACTTCTTCAGCTCTGTTACTGATAATCTAATAAATCTTTGGACCAAGTACGTCAGCGAATTTGCAAGCTACGCGAGTTTTTATTTATTGATTATTGCAGTTCGCAACTTCGCCCCTTTTAATTCCGGGTGGCTGACCATACGATTGCTAAATACTTAACTAACTTAAAACTACATAAGAAACCAAACACTCTTCCATGGCTTTACCCGGTATCCGAACTTGAAACCAGTTGTTCTTAGGCCGACTCGGCGACCTGGGCTTCATTTCTAGCTTGCAAGCTGCATGAAAGAGTAGTCAATAGCCGCATGTTTCTTGGCGGAGTACCTCTACGTACTATCATGAAACATTGTCGGAATGGCGAGGTTGAGCAGTGGTAAAACATTGTACTCGCATTCGGGAGGGCCCGGGTTCGAACACCGGATCGGTGTTGTGACGAGTGTTTACTGTAAGTGCCACAAATACTGGAGGCTCGCCTCCCTACATGCTTGCTCTACGTGCGCAACTGACAACAAGGTGACTAATGTTATTATTACACGACCGCGACAAGTGTGCAGCCGGGAAATATGCGAACTACAAGGCGACCTCCTCTCCCTCCGCCGGTCATTCTCAACTAGTAGTGGAGGGGAAGGACGCTCCCAACTGCGGGCGGGTAATGTAGTACTGGCTATAACTAGTGCCACATTATTTCCCGTGTTCGCAAACTCACGATTGATGGAAATCTTTATGGGCGCACTAATAACAGGTACTAAGCATGGAAGAAAAGTGGCAGCAGTATTGGGAGTTTAATAATCGCATCAACTAGTAAGTCATGTAATAAAATTTTACTCAGTCAGTGCAGAGAAATCATGAGGAATGTGATTAATTTTGTGACAAGAAAAACCATCCGGACAATTTATTCATCCGATATATATTTCTAATAAACGTGTAGCAGCCTCAACAGGTAAATCGGAACGAACTATATTTAAAATTAGAAAATAAGGAAAACAAACTGATACGTGTGATGAAAAACTCCATACACCTGTGAATAAAAGAAAGAAAAATTCTAAAAAAATCTGTTTAGATAATTTTGATTTTGGTGTAATTCGGCACGCCGTACATAAGTATTATATCGTTAAACGAGATGTCCCTACGATAAACAAATTTACAATATATTTAAAACACGAGATAGATTTTCCTGGAAAAGGGAAGCTTTGAGACAAACCCTTAAAAACCTGGTTTCACTTCAAAAAGTGTAAATACAAAAGAAAGGGTTTAATTGAAATAAAGTCGCCCGGAGAAGGGAGTATTTAAGGTGAATGAGAGACAAGCTTGTGCAAACAAAAATATAGTAAAATATTATTTATTTATGTCTATATGTGTTTGCGTCTGCATATATATGCATATAAATTAGCTTACGTATTCTTGTATCGACATTGAACGTCTACATTGTGCGCGATACTGTTGCATACATTCATGCAGACTGGTGAACGCGCGACAGTTGCAACGGGTGTGGTTTTCCCCTACTCCCAAGGTCACCCCTCACGCGTCTCTGCATGCTACCTGCTGCTAGCGCTGGTGTCATTCCCCTCACCGGCTACACACTTATCGCGGTCGAGTTATAGCACAGCATCAGGCTGCGCGCCCAGCTACCTCCCCCCTCCCGACCGGCTGCTCCTCACTCCCTGTAATTCACCCGCCAGCAGTCCTGGCACTGATAGTAATATCCCTGTATCCCTGGCCGATTCCTTCTCCATCTCCTTTATATTTAGTGTTATTCTTCCAAGGCTAATTTGCTGTTCGGTGACAATCAATGTAAGAACTAAACTAAATCTGATATATACCCATATATGTGTGTGTTATCATAATGTTTAGGAAGTCTGTCTTTAAAGGAGACGGAGATGTTGGCGAAGTAGTGTATATGCAGCGGCTATAGTGGCCACTGTGCCACGGGAGTTCCTTGACACTGACCTTGGCTCGACATCGGCATGCTGGTCGCAGGCGACCCTGCCCCGGGTAACGCTACACCAGTGCGTGAGGACAGGCGACGTGCGAGCCCGCACCGCTGCGCGCGTCTCATTCGAGGACAAGCTGGACGTCTAACGGGCACCCCTACCTCTTCTTCTCCACTTTTTATAGTTCAAGACACGAGTGGGCGAAGGCGCTAACCCTTTCAGACCCGTTTAAATTTACGATTTCAGGTTTTGCAAACAAAACATTTTATGATGCGAGCTGTACTGAAGTCGACTCCATACTTGTCTCGTTGTCACAGCGAATGGAACTGTAGACTATATGTTCGGCTGCAGCAATATGAACAATTATGACCTGGACAAGTAAGATGGTTTGCGAATAATTTACCCTACGGTAAGATCATAGGTTATTGTGTTTCGTAGTGTGCAGCACCGATCAAAAATTGTCTCCACGAGCGTAATGTACGCGAATGTGTACATTGGGTCTGAATTCAAGTTACAAATTGCAAGCACCTATCTTTTATGAATAGAGATGTCATGTACCTATCTTTCACATAATATAATATCTTTAATAACTCCTTATAAATAATACAAATCATATAGGTATATCAGTACTGTAAAAAATTATATTTGAGAAACGTTGACGTCAATTAATTAACTTCGAGCTTGTAAAATAAAACCATCATCCAGTTGTGTCTTCAAATGTATTACAGTTAGGAGACTTTTATACTGACGCAAGATTTGTGACTAAGGTAACATCACGTGGCCGTAGGTTCTCCGAGACGATGCGTGGGTAGCTGTTTCCACTGTCCGTCCGTTCACACTCCGGACGCCAGTTGATGGGTCGGCCTCTTTGATCTCCAGTACACGGGCAAGGAGGATCGCATCAAGACGGATCGCCCTGAACATGATTGACATACGCCAAGCAAGGGTTTTCCGCAGTCCGCAGTTTGACAAACAACCCAATTGAGACGTAATATATGACGTCTTGCTCGCCCAACACGAGGCACTGCAAAGGCCGTTTAAAAACATCAAAAAAAAAAAAAATATGGCATGAATTCCGTGCTACTGCTTTGGAGTGAAACTGGTGCAGCAGCCGAGGAACAAAAATCTGAGGCTTCAGTATAAAGAGGATTATGGGAAAACTTAGCTCACAAAGCATTGAACCAGCGGAATTTTTTTGTTCTTAAATATAACATGCGTTTAGTTGCAAGAAAAACAAATATTTCATCAACCCAGCTTCTCCGACTTGTAATGACCTCCCAAAGTTTGGGGTCTTCTTATTGTAGATGTAGTATGTAAAACCGAGCGTGTGTGATATGCTGTAGCGTGTATGACCTGCTCTCGGGAAGTCGAGGTTTTGAAACCTGCTGACTGCAGTGGAAATTATTATTACTGAATAGTTTTACATCGTCATTACAGGCGAATGCAAGTGCAGTTCTTATGTAAGTACAATTCAAATTCCTAACCCATAAACCACTTGTCATATTATACCGAGTATAAACGTTCACATCGAATATTGCGGAGTATGTAGACGCATGGTCGGTGTTGTGCAAGATCAGATGCTAGCACCAATTCAAGACGTGTCTTTCCGTGGGTAATATTGGGTCATACCAACTTTTTATAAATTGTTGCTACTCGTGTCTTGGACGAACAGAAACTCTTTTTGAAGGAACAATTTCGCGGTAGTCGTAAGTACTTGTCACGCAAGTTTGTTCTGTTGGAACATCTGAAAAACAACAAAACATATTACGTAAGTCAAGGCGTTGCATTAATTATATTTTATCCTCAGTGTATTAGAAGTAAACATGTTATCATAAGTAGTTACATGAGCACGTGCTTAATTTAAAATTGTTTTCGTTCGAACCTCATTAATTAATAAATATTTCCGTCTAGACGGCACTCACAGCCGTGGAATTTCATTTGGCGCGCCAAAGAATCAAGATCATGTCTGTGATTTGTGCTGCTGAATACTCCGTTTCACTTCACATCCACACGTCGAATAATTACTCCACGACACACGGTATCCATCAGAACTGGCTTCTGTAAAAACACGACCATTCTGCGGCAGTATATGTCGCTGTCTACTGTAAGAAGGCATCCAGCTTTGGAAGGCCATTTGTCGGAGAGAACGTTAAATCGTAGAAATATATTGCTACGTTTCTTTCTTTATTCATGGGGAGAGGGGACGGAGGGGAGCGGGGTGCCATGGTGTAGCGGCAGTGGTCAAACTACTCCCACCCCACACGACAAACCGGATTCCATTCCTATCATCACTTCTGATTACTGCTTATGGAAAACGTGTGGCCAATTTGCTGGTCGGTGGATTATTTCCAGGTGTTCCCGTTTCACACCATAATTGCAATCCGTTGCTGTTCCATCTCTACCTTACTGTACCCCATCGGCACTGAAGAGCTCAGATGTAAAGCACCACTCAACTCTCACCACATTGACATGAGGTGGATCAACAGGGTATTCTGCTCCCACAATTAAGTAATGTAAGGAATACAGCAGTAATCAGCGAATTGGGGTAAGAGCGAATTTCTAATTTGGACGTTCGAAATGCTGATATTAAATGTGAATTTTACGAGTACATTTAAATATTGGTAAATATTGGATCTATTCATGATTGATGCATTTATCAGCTTGAAATTATACAGCGGCCGAAGAAATATTTTTTCGGTCTAAGAATCACCTACTAACAGCGTTGTTCTGAATGCGCTGAAGAGTTACATATTTTATTACTTTTTAGTAATTATAAAGTGCACTCGCCTCTACCATGGTCCCAATAAATTCATGCTTTTCTGACTCAGTGAACAGAGAACATTACATTGGATTAAACTTTTCCAGTCGTGAAATCACTGCTAGTAATTTTAGTAGTAAGTGATACTGATAAGAGTAAAAAAAAAAAAAAAACTATCCGCACAATTTTCGTCTCCGTTGTAAAACGTTGTGGTTAATACCATTGACCACTAAATTGCTAAAACACGTTGTTTGGCAGGATGTTTCGAAACTATCTGCCCAAACTGAAACAACAGAATCTGCAGCACGAAAGAAACACGAAACGTGAGTAAACTTTGCTTCCGGAAAGGCCATCACGCAGTACACAACAGTAGTTGATAACGGCGCAGTAACGCCAAAAAATACACAGCTCCGAGTTCTCATATCCTAGAAAGTAGCATATTTCAAGGCGCTCCAGTAAGAATGTGGTTAGGTACGTCTGGATATATACAACTTGTATTACACGAACGTACTGATAGCAGCGTACTGCCGGGGTTGCCGCGCCATGTTACACTGCTGTTTCGTATAATGTAACGACCTCCCGGTTACAAGTTTACTGAGATTTTTTGTTTCTTTCTGGCTGCACATGCTGTGGTTTCTGTTTGGGAGGAGCGTTTGAAGACATCCTGAATAAATGGTTTACAGCATTGAAGCCAAACTTCTCACTTCTCAACGTTACTATAACATAACGTGATATTACCCACCTTTAACTGCGCGCTTACCTCTACTCTTCTTCCTCAACTCGAGTCCATGTAGCCGTGTAACCATGGGACGAGGACTACAGATCGGCGATAGTTCGCATGATCCACCGTCTCAGAAAACAAGTGGTTCACAACTCTGTATAAGTGTGCAGGTCCGGTCGACTTCAGCCTTCTAGGGCATTACCGCGCGAATAAGACACACGACTTAAAAACTTTTTCAGCAAAAATTTTATCCTGACAAAATCGAGATACACTGAGAAAAATTGTCTGTTGGATATTCAGGTAGGTTGGTGGAAAAATCTCAAGTATTGTTAGAACATAAATAATAACGAGCAGAACTGAGTGTTTTAGTCCTGTGTGGGGTTGTCTCTGTGGCTGTGAACGTAGATATTGCAACCTAACATTCGGTTTATACTTCAGAGAGAACAGTGCTTTCGAAATAAGAGAACTGAGATAAACATATCGACCGTTCTGACTCTAGTGCTGAAATTTAAATGCCGTTACCCGGAAAACCGCTCACGAATTCTCTTGCTACTTTCTGTGCTCCCTCTTCTAAATGTAGGTAAAATCAATCTTAGCACAAGATTGGCCGCCGCAGTTTGGTATCACACCGCAGTGATTACCTGCGACGTATTCGGTAGCTGCTGCCAAGGTCTGCCACTACTCTCGATTGAGGAATTACTTCATTACCTCCCACGCTGACAAGTCGCAAGCCGCCTGCCTTCCAGGTGTTCAGCTCGCTCCTCGATCCACGTGCCTCTGCTCCTTCCGTCAATACTGCGCATTAGACCGCACGAGAAGCATGTTGCAGAGAGCACATGCTAGTTGCACATTTACCAACCGGACTGATCGGCGGGTTTTCTCGGGGATCTCCCATTTGCCCCGCCCTTTCATTCCGGCACTGCTCCACACTTACCTCACTTCACCCTTATCAGTTCTCAAGACCTCGATGTTAAGAGCCACCCAAATCTCTTCATCTCTTCACTCACTCACTCTCACTCACTCACTTAGTCCAAAAGTAAACGGCTATTTTGCCAGTGTAACTTTCAAAACTGCGTGGCTCAGAAGAATAGTTAGTATACTGTTAACAATAATACTATCTTTAAAATTGTATTACACTTCCTTGAGCGAGATTTAATACAGCTGTAATGTGATATATTTGTCTAATACAAAATAACTGGATTATAATATAAGCCCGGGCTGTGAGTAAACGAAAGTAAATAAACGACGTCATTGTATAGTACGTCATTTTGATAGTTCTGCTGGAAGTACGTGTGCCTATGTTGATAACAAGCGCAGAGTAAGAAACTCATCTCCCTAGTCTTTATTCTATGGCTATCGCTCGTCCTGACTGCACCCATCTTGGCGTCCGTGAATAAAATGCCAGCGGTAAATTCGCAATGCAGCCATTTACTTCACGCGGTTACATTCTGACAGTGTATTTTTAAGTTTCAGTGGACAGATATAGTACGGACTCTTTTACAGAAGTTTTCCAAATTTTCAAACTTCCCTTCCAAGATTCTTATCATCTGGCTGGAACATTATCACTATATTTTTTTATGCATCGGATTCACGATACGATTATGATGGCGCGAAGTATTTAAAGATAACAATTTTATATATTAAATATGTCTATGTGTACTGATTTATTGACTCGTTCTTGTATTACAATAGAAAACTAATATGCATACGGAGCATTCACGAAGGCCAGTCTTCGACGAACGTCGACTACTGGAACATTTTATCACTGTCAATGCCTGAAGCGTGATAACCAGACTGTAAATAAATAAATAATTATATATGTAATATTAATTGGTCTCTGTAGTAAACTTCTAGAGGCAATTTATTTCTTAAAGATCTATGATCCGAGCTCTCATGTTTGATTTAAAATGGTAATAATACTTCAAACGTCACTTCGGCGGCCTTCGTCAATATTACAGTCCCATTCTGCACTAGATCGATTCCCCAACAGAAAACCACATAATTTTCCTGCGGTTGAAAGAGCTCGAACAACTAGTAAACCTAATATATATCATACATGACACATCTCTGAATGTAACGCATAAAAAATAAAAAAAATAAAAAAATAAATAAAAAAAAAAAAAAAAAAACACTGATTGCAACTTTCCGGATTCGTAAGTGTTGAAACACCTTCCATAGCAGAAGCGCCTTTGCTATATATTTTTTTTTGGAGGAGATGAGCGTTATAAAATACTCTACTTGCAGATTCTAAAAATAAAATACGCTATACTTACATTTAAAAATGTTACAGACATGCATGGTTAAGCCAGAATTCGAACTTATAATCTCGCGGTCCTAAGGTTACCTCCTTGTTTGCCCTGGGATTTGTTCTGCTTGTAATGAGTGAGAGAGAAGCGCTGTGAGGATAGAGTCCAAATTTAGGACTGCAGTGGCGAGGGAAACGGGAATGCTCCGAGAAAACCCAAAAATAAATGTCAACGTCACCACGTTTCCCACATGCAAAAATTCTTGTTTTAACAATGCCGGAAAATGGACCATGTTCACCATAATGGGTAAATATGCATATATGAGATGGGTACATTTCCCCTTCCCACAATAATTTATTCCCCCGTGATCACGCATTTTCCCGACTGATTCACCATCGCTTGTTGCTTTCTGCGTTGGGATAGTCA
Source organism: Dryococelus australis (assembly GCA_029891345.1). Classification (NCBI taxonomy): domain Eukaryota; kingdom Metazoa; phylum Arthropoda; class Insecta; order Phasmatodea; family Phasmatidae; genus Dryococelus; species Dryococelus australis. The sequence goes on along the minus strand of CM056994.1, from coordinate 126,449,929 downwards.
CCCCGATTCAGCTGAAACTCCTGTACTAACGACCATGATGAATCCCCTGCCTAGATAGAGCATGTGTCTGGAGTTCCATGTCATTGATGTTCGTGCACAAGATATTACTCGATTCGGCAGTGAGCAGTAATTTATCATATCTGAGTCGTGACGAACTAGAGTGCTCCGGTACTGTAGCAGTTGATATGATTTCCATGTAACTATCTGTGTCTCGCAGAGAGGATTATTGTATAGTAAGTTACTAGGTTTTTGATCTGGAGCCGTCAGGTTGGTATTATTCCAGGACATAGGTAGAGAAAATGTGGATTAGAATCACACAACATCCTGTGCTGAAGCCGTTGTATGAAGCGATACGATACTTAGGACTGACTTTAGATATATGAAAGTTAGACATGTTTTTCTACAAGTATGTATATAGTGGCGTATATTGTCATATTGTGAACTATAGATATTACTATATATTACCGTTATTGTGAACCATTGCATAAGACTGTCCTGTCACAGCAGTATTTTCGCCAGTCTACAGAATCTTCCTGTGAATTAGCAACTAGGTTCTGAATTCATGCACATTTTTTTAACTGACAAAATTGTTTTTAAGGGTTTAAAAAGTTACTTCCGTTTTTTTATACATAAATGTTTTGGCTCTGATAATGACAGTGCGTCACTGATAACCCTGGCAAAGACAGCGTGTACAATAAAATAAGCCTTTTAGAAATATTTAAATAATTCTGTTTTCTTCGTTACTGAAGATTTCGAGTTTAATCCCTATAGCCAGCGAAATATTTACTACGATATTTAAACGATCGGAAGTATTATTGAAAACTAAAGTTATTACTGATAACTGCGTAACCAAATATGGATTTTAAAAAATCAGGTATTTGAAAGAAAAAAAAAAAAAAAAAAAAAAATGGTGTTGTGTATCTCTGTTACAAGTCTTCTAATAGAGTTCAACAAATTTTAATTTTTAGCGAACAGAATTCGCATTAAACTTATTTAAAATTCATCTTACCACTCTTCCTTTAAGACACTTTTCTCAGTTTTTACATTAAAATACTCTAGGCGGACTTTATGCAAGATTTAACACATGTGGTGTGAATACAATTCAGCTCACTTTTTAAATTTATCTACTCTACAAAAGGTATAAAAAAAAAGGCAATCCTATATATAAATAATTTTCACGTCTAATAGGAGAAACTAAATTTCTTAGGACATTCTCTTAATGAGATACGTGAATACTAAAAAACACTGATTTTACAAATACAAAACTATTTTACCAGTAGTCACCTTATACTTCTTTAAAACACACGGTTCCGTGTTCGAACCTCGGATGAGCTACTGGTGTGTTTTGTTTTCAGATGTAAGTTAAAAACTTTCACGTGTGAGCCGTTACTTTCTCCTCCTTTGATCAGCCACCAGCAGAAAACGATGACGCTGGAAATCCCCCCCCCCCCCCCTCCCCAAACCAACTTGTGAAAATTACAGCCATATAGCTCGTTTCTCATAATGAAACTTTAATTTTGTATTTAATTCACAGATACTCGAAAAATAATGAAATATTATTATGACGTACCAGGAACAGAGAATTATCATAAATCTGGAGACCTCGCTTCATGATAGCAAGACTACCGAAAATTCTATTTTTGAAAGAGGAGTGCTGGTAAGTGCGCAATTAGCTACAGAGCTGTGATTTTCACAAGTTTCTTTTCTGGGAGGGGGGGGGGGAGGAGATTTTCAACCTTAGTTTTCTGTTGGTGGCTGATCTTCAAACCGCACATTTCGGTTGTCGAACTCCGGATGAGCCACGGGAGTGTGTTTTGTCGCAAGCAGTTCTATATGCAAGCAGAGATACATACAGCGGTGCACATTTAATAGCCTCTTTGGTATTCCAGTATGTTATTGGGCAACATACAAATTATAATCATACCAAAGGTTTCAAGACGAGATTCTAGTTTCAGGAAAGCTGTTCCAGTCGGCAATTACGCTACCTACGTTATTTGGCAACAAGTGACTCTTACTGAAACACAATGAAGGGCTGGCGTAACAGTTTGTCGCGCACGTCCAAACTAGCTCGATCTGTAACTGTTACTTCTATTTGGCGCCGAATACCGCTAGCTACATTATTTTTCATGTTACGTGGTTACGGATACCGTACACGAAGTCATGGTCCGGTGCCGCGTTGCGTGTCACTAAGGTGTACAGTACTTCAATTACCTCGACTATGGAGGTTAGGTTGCCACTTACACGATTAACTTAGCACTTACATAGCACTGCTTAACATCTGATTTCCTTTTCAATTTTCTGTCGTCACGCCATGTGTCAATTTAATTTGACATTGCAATGAACCTGATCACTTTATTCATTCGTCAGATAAGTGAAAACGTGAAATTGTAGGAACATAATTGAGTTACAAAAATTCCAATTTCGCACTTTAATGTGCATTAGGCAATAAAAAACACCAACAACTTGAGTGCCATAAATTTAAATATTACACTTGCAATACAAGATATAAACCTATATTATTTAATTCACCGTCATCTTGACCAGGATAGAGCATTGCCTGCTGGTGTTACGGCATATATGTATGTGAATCGAGAAGTGGGAATGAATCTATTACATGCTGATAAAATCTTACACGAGGAAACTAAAATTTGAATTTAGGATCGAGACAATTTATGTTCAGTTGGTCAGAAAATTAAATGTAAAGTAGGGTACAAATACTTAAGTAATCACAAAATGGTCTATACACATAATCCCAACAATTTACTCTGAAAAACTATAAATGCATTTTATTCAAAACTTTCTTTTGCTTGAATAAAATTCAAAACTTCATATATGTGTTAAATTTTTGAGACAAAAGGGTTGTTTGTGTTGAATGTTAAAAATTTTGTTATATAACAGAATTTAAAAAAAGTCAGTTTAGAATTCGCCCAATAACATATCCCTTTCCCCTTTCTGTATCATATACGTAGTTATAGTCTGTTTACGGTAAAGTGAGCACTTTGAAACCTAGTTATCTTTTTTTTTCAACAATATTTTATCGCTTAACCACCTTTTCATGTAAGTAATAAACACAGAGTGTATATTCCACAGCACTTGGAAGTTAATGCCAAAAACTAAAATTATATATTTATATATATATATATATATATATATATATATATATATATATATATATATATATATATATATATATAGACTATTATTCCAAATGAGAGCAGTTTCAAAAATGCTCACTTTATTGTGAACAGCCTATAAAGGGCAATACATAAAAAAAAAAAGTGTATTTCGAGTGTTCTGACTTGATCGTAAACAGCCTATAGGAGCATTGTTGTAGAGCTTGCTTACCCTTATTCGCGAAGTGAGGGTATGAAGGTCATCACTGCATGGTGGTCAGGCAGCGAGGACAGGACGATGTAGCGGGATTCTATGAGACATGCAGGTTGTTGCTCGGCGCCGCCCCGCGCCGAGCTGCAGATTGTCGCCGAGAGCCGGCGGCGAAAGTGTCCCGGCAAGGAAACTCGCCCATCTCCCCGGCATTGAAGCCAGGACTCCCACGCTCTCCGCTGTCGAAAGTCAACCGCATATTGATCACGTTCTCAAGGGCAGGCCACCGTCACGGTCCGGTTTTAGACGCGTGCCCGGAAGCGATTACCGCCGCTCGCGCCATACTTATAATCTATTCGCGGTTTATACACACTTCTTTTTATCAAACCTTCCAAAAAACATTTCACGTATGACCTGCTTGGTTGTTTCCTAAATATGGCGCGTATCACAAGGATTTCCGACTTGTGTTAATATAAAGATACCCTATTTTTTGGTTTTAATTTAATTTTCACTTATATGTTACCTAGCAGTCATAATATTGAATGCATTAATAATATCAATAAAAACAGGAAGGAACAGGTGTTTTAGTAATGCCTAGTAATAAATAGTTCTTACGCAAAACATTATTACAACTGAGGGCGCACGAATGTGGTGCGTGGTCACTTTTGTGTAATTTTCTAGACTTGGTTAAGCTTTATTTGCATTAGGCGAAGGGATATCCTGGAAGTAGATCTTTATCAGGGCTTCAGAAAAGCTGGAAGTAAGTTATGAAGTGCATATATCATCGAGTCGCAGTCGATTAATTTGACGCGGGCTGATGCAATGTGCTGCTTAGTATTTACGAATGACGTCCATGGCTGGAGTTTATTTGGAACGTATAAACAAAAGCAGATTATGGAATGTGACAGGAAACTGTTGGGAGTGACTCTACAAAATATATTTCACAGACAACGTTTACCATTCAAACAGCTAGTAAATCATTAGTAGAAGGGGCGAATTTCGTTGCCGATGTAACTAAGGCGCTACCTCTAGACCACAAGTTCTTTGGTTAAAACCCAGATACGACATATGTATATATATGTGTGTGTTTCTAAATGTAAGTGTAGGTCACATGTGAAAATTGGGGTCCTTAATGAGAAACAAAACAACTTCGTAAATGTACGTACATTCATTCCCCCTTCCTATGAGCCGACTATGTTTATACATGTAATTATAAAATTAACTCATAAGATACGTAATGGTTTTAGATGGTAAAAACATGTTTTATTAATAGACCGATGTCCAGAAGTGCAGACGTTCATATTCGGTGTATGTTGAACATGAGTTATGCCACTCTTAGGGACAGGCAACCACTGGGAACGCAGAGCTGTGGTGGTTGCAGATCTGCAGGCGGTCGTGAACGTTCATCGCTGTACTTCGAGAGTACAATATTGGAGACAGCGCAATTATCATTTTAGACCGTGAATATTTAAACTACGTAATGTCGTGCAATTTGAAGTGCATTTGTGCGTGGAGGACTACACATTGGTTGGACAGTGAGACATGTAAGCACAGAACATTCCAGAGCTGCATGTGGGGCGGAAACACTGACCGTTGCAACATTGGCCTACGTCTTGTAATAAATATAATATTATTTCTAATGCAACAGTGAGTAATTCTGTAATGTTTTCCAGAACTGCAACTAAGACGGCTCTCACATGCCAGCAGTTCTTGAGCGATGCATTTCTGACCAACTCAGAGAGCGAATGCGTGCATTTATGGACATGGGTCTATGCATGAAACATTCTATCACTCCTGTGTGAGTTTTACCATCCTGATGACATATTTTAAATTTTAAGTAATTATGACAAATACGTCTAGAATTTCATCCTCCATTTTACTCTCAACCGTTTTTCGTTTTTATTAAATGCAATACTGCAGACACGTTTTTACTGCCAAAATCTTGAAAACATGAAATATTAATCTGAATATGATGTTATTCTCACTAGTCGACAAGTAAAATAACGCCAGTAATGCGCTGGAAAAGTACAAAATAAACTTCGGCACGAAAAAATTATTTATACCTGCGAATACCGTGTGGAACTGAGTAATTTACTCACAAGCATCAAAGATAGATTTTGAAGTCATATCTAGTTTTACTAAATAGTAAAGTGGAATGACACTACACTACTTGAAGAGTTTTGCAAATGCATCACACTGGTGTAGGCTGCAGAATGAATAATTTTAAAGTAATAGAATTTCTTGCAATCATTTATTGGTAGCTATATTATATTCCATATAATAGTTAAATGCATAATTGAATAATGAAAACTCTTATGATGACCCAGCTGAAAATTTGAATATTTGAACACCATTAATGAAAAGTTTCTAATTATAATTACAGGTTAAAATGTAATATATATGTTCTGTAATTTTAGCAAACAAATCATACAGGACTATAAAATATTAATATACAAACACTACCAAATACAACTGTAAGCTGTAATGAATAAGTTACTATAAATATATACCTCTTATTATTTCTCTAAGTTGTGGACGTGTTTATATTTTATACTATACAGCGAATACTGTGTTATTTAGCACAGCAGAATGGTCTAGAGTTGCTACATTTCTATTGAACATTCTTGGCAATTATTGTAGTTACACAAGCGTCACAGATATGCAGTGGAACTGACCAATACAGCCTCCTCATTTTCCAACATTCTGCCAACAACAACTCCACCTTCTCACTTGTGCAATTCCTAGCTATCCATCGACAGCAACGATCTCTTCCAAATTATTTATCAACTATGAATGTACGTATCAGACTTGGAACTACATTTCCTAATTCACAGGTAACTTTCGTGTAGTTAAGCCAACCGATATACAGATTGGGCGGGAATCGAACCAACAATCTTCGTAAAGTTATTCCTTCTGCGAAATGAAATAAAAAATATTTAAAACGCTTTGTACTTATACCAAATATTCAGGGAAATATAAGCCCTCGAGAATCTAGATTTTAAACTGTATTTTGGCGAAATATCAGAAACGAAGTGATATGAAATGACATTTCTCAGAACGTTGTTTTGTGTTATGGGGATAATCAAATTAAGAGAAAACTCTCATTAATACTTCCCCTCGTAGTGAAATAACAGAGGTGGTCTCCCTCTTTTTGCTGGCAACATTTTTACCGTCAGTAATTATGAAAGTTTAATGATGGTTTATTGCGCAGTATGACGTAATTAACAAAAAAGTAAATCTTTTCGCAACTACCCAGGACTCGCCGTTTTCGTGGGAAACGCACACAAAAACTTGCGGCGGCAGCGATAGTCTCAAGCACGTAGACAATACCAGAACGTCCTTCCTGCAGGAAACCACATACCGAAAGTTGCTAGAAACAAACAAGCAGCGTCAGTACTTTTAACTTGTTTATGAATAGCACATGCTACGTACATTAAGTGTTGGAAATGTCCACCGCTATCGTCTCTGCAGTAGACGCAGCAGCACGTCACAGACGCGTGTAGGCAACATTGCCTACGTGTTAGGCACAGTGTCGCTGTAGCCCAAGTTTGTACGCGTTTTACACGACAATGACGGGTCCTCGACAAATGCAACAAGAGGGTAATTTTTGTTAATTACATTATACTGCTTAGTAAAAAGTATCAACATTTCATCATTCGTGACAGTAAAAAAGTTGTCTCCAATAAGAGGGGGGCCACCCCTGCATTTTCATTACGGGCGGAGCTATTAATACGATTTTGCTCCTAGGTTGAAGAGCCCAATACAATAAAACAGTTTTGGGAGAAATGAAACTTAATTTCACTTTGTGTCCGCTATTTTACAAAAATGTATATCGAAATCTCAATTTTCGAGGGCTCATATTTCCCGCAATATTCAGTTTAAGTGTAAAGGATAAACTTGCAATTTGAAGTTTTTGGGTTGAATTCCGCCCAATCCTCTATATGTGAAATCATACGTAGACAAGAATGTTTTTCCAAAGTGTCTATTTCAAAAGTGCCTGATCAGCTATGGACTAGCTAAGAGTGGCTCTACGCTACGGCGCCCCGCGGTACTAGGGATTCCCACATCATCGCCAAAATTGCATCCATCCAACTTGTTGTTGTCTCATTACTGCCATTACTTCAGGACTATCATTTCCAATTTAGTAAGTGAAGGAGTATGCGTCGTGGCGCAGCGAATCGCGGAAATGATGCTCACGTAGTACACGCCTGCACACGATCTCTTCAGAGAGAGAGAGAGAGAGAGAGGGAGGGAGAGAGAGCGGGCAGGAACTTCGTGAGTCCTGGGGGACGTGACGTCATTTACTGCGGTCGACTGTCGCGTGTCCAGGGCGCTCCTTGTGCCGGAGTTGGTACGCGCATGATATTACGTCGAACTTCGATTGGAAACTCCCTCCTTTGTACCGCAGCCATTATCTAGCCCTCCCTAGCCTTATTCAGAAGGTCTTCTTCCCGTCCCCATTTTTTTTTTGCGCAGACTGTCCAACAAAGAGTTACTTTCGACTAGAGAGACGATTTTCTCGTGACCATAAAAAACATGTTTAGAAATAAATTTATAACAGTTTATCTTATGATCCTATCTAACAGTATCTAGCAGCTGCTTTATCCCGCATTAAAAGGTGATTTTTTTAATATTTACTTTGCCTTTGAGAAGTTTCTGATGTATGATCGTACATGAATTCAATGAATAGGTTTAACACGTATAAATTTTAAATAGCGTATATAGGAAGGTAAAAGTGCCCGAACATCGTCGCTTCCCAATGTGAACGTTTATTTTGCAGCAGATTATAATATAGCTGCAACCATTTATGAAATGAGACTATTTTACATCTTAAGGTTATGTAACCAACCATGTTACAATGGTAACCTGGTTGAAGGAATTTTGCACATCTGTGGCCTAAAAGCGTGGGGGGGGGGGGGGCGCTAGGGACGACCGAGACATGCGCATAAACTCTCTCATCTCCTCTACGAGCAAAGTACTGAACTGACGTGCAGTCTTGCCGTTGATAACGCGCCTCTATGACACTTTCAGCGGGTACCCTAACATTTTATGACGTAATAATAAAAATAAAGGTTTAATGCACGTCCCTGTTCCTTTTTAAATGTTTTGTACCGGAATGTTTATACCTAAAAATGACCGTGGAAACACCCGTTTGAGTCATTTTCACAAAAAATGCTTTAGAGAAAAATGGAGGAACTGAAAAACGTATACAGACGCGTAACGTTTCATAAATGCTATTCGTAAGCAGACCTCACTCAGGCACGTCGGACGGTGTTTTAATAAAACGTTTTCTGCTGAAGCTCTGCACACCGTTTAGCAACCTACCCAGGCGGCCACCTTAACAACTGCCAGCAGAACCTTCTAAATCCCGTTATAGAACAAACGGCGAAGAAAACGTTCCATTTACGTTTGGAGCTGCAACAGAACTCCATGTGCGCGAGCTACAATTGATTCAGCACGCGCACAGACATGCAACACATGCACAGCACAAATACTGAAAAGCTACAGTTGATAGTTTATGTCGCACATGCAAAATGTTCCGAAGGTTATCTAGACACTTAGACAATAATAAGTATTTCGTTAATGATGTTCGACGTTTACTATTTGGATTCACATTTTGTTCACCCGATCGAGACAACACGTTTTAGCGACACACATTTGCGCATAAAACACATCCGCCATCTTGCCTCACACTGTCCTTCCAATGTTTACAATCCCATTGTTCATAGTGACGTGATTCATTGCAAAACACATACGAAAGTTGGGCCTAATCTAACTGATAGTCGAAATGCATAATGTTGATTGCTTAACATACCGCCCACCAGAAAATAAACTGGCTGATCCCACTTTAAACCCAGCGACCACTAAGTTTGAAGTAAAATTTCCATCCACCCTATAACTGGCGACATCCAACCGCAGGAGTGAAAGATCCGTGGCAATGTAAGTTTTACATATGGCATAAAGATACAAAGTGGGCATAAAATATGACGCAAAGTAGGGTGGGAGTAACTATGACTCTCTTAAGGTGGCAACGTCAGACGCTGGATACCGGGGGACAGGCCCATGGGGGTGTAAGGTGTCCCAACACCCTGTGGGGTCTCTGATCGCTTTCGGGTGGTAGTAGCTCCCTCTTCGGTGGAAGGTACTTGAAGGGGAAGGTGCGGTGGCCACCGTACCAGATCCTAGAAGATCTCGGTCTGGTAGAGAAACCGGCCTGTAATGGGTGTAAGGCTGTTCATGATATGCCAGGAGGCATCATGTGACTGTGCCCGGTGATTCAGTATCGACAGGTGACAGGTGGAATGACTAAGTCTTCTCTGTTGGCATGAATGCTGGAATAACTCAGCGCAAACCGGCCTTTAAAGGGCGTAAGGCGAGATATCACGCATGGGGTCATACCCAATGGGAATGCCCGAGACAAAGGGATAGGACTTCTTACGCTGACGTGAAACAGCATTCCGCCCTTTGGAGAGAGCCTATAGACAATTAAATGTAGGGGCTACTGTCAAGTTCTAGTATTGGAGCCCATATGCAACATGGTTGCGGCAATAGTTAGTCATGCGCAAACCTCTGCTGACTTTGGGACCCACACTTCCTCATGGTACCGCTGGGTGACTCTTTCGAGAGCCTGAAAACGTGGACTACCCGTAGAGTTCCCTATACCAAGCTTTATAGCTAAAAGTGGTATCTGCCTCTCAGAAGAGTGCAGCCACGGCAGATAGTGACGACACTCAGATGGGAGGCGGACCGGTTGACTCCTTTACGGTCAGAGTGTTGGGGCCCAAAAGTGCGGGCCTTAGTGAAGGACCCAAAGACTTAATGGTAATGGATAAGAGGCTTGGGGAGCTGGAAAGGATGTGGACCGGTCTTACGCGCGGGAATTGGCACGCATCTCTCCTGATAAACCCGGCCTTGGGAAAACCCACATGTGTCATGAAAATGAAGGAGTAGCATGGGGTGACCTCCGAGCCGTGTCAAGTGTTCTCCTTGGCAACTGGCCACGGTGGGAAAGGAATCGTGCGGGAAGTGGTAGGAAGATCGCACCGGTGTGTCTATGTCTCTGACATGGCACAATTAATATCACTGAGGCAATTAAAACATCATGTTACCCTTGGGTTATTCAGAGCCGGCCGGTAGGCATATAGTGGACCACACTTTGCAAAGACTCCACGAGGCTGATCCTAAATACATAAACAATAAGGATTAATATCACAGAGTCCAGTGATGGCGACCAGATGAGGACTGGAGCAGTAACATCTGTATGTTATGTTATGCTAAGTAGGGTTGTCGAAAGACGAGAGTATATGAACCGGTGATGCAGCTGTGCGCATTATCACCCATCATATTTCTAAATTCTGTAGTATCCCATCCTACCTAACAGGACCTCCTGAAACGCTAGGGGCGGAATAAATTTTTTTATAGTTTAAAATAATCCAACATCAACTAGCCTAAAACACTAGTTGAATGAGTGGTTTTGCAGTTGAACCTTGTTAAGTTTTATTCTAAACAGGTTGAGAACATCAATGCTTTTAATTTGGCAACTAAAAATTCTCGCCGCCAGGGTGTAATAGTGTAGCATGTGTACCGGATTCTTCCGTATTCTATGGTAAGTGAAATATTTGCAATTTACATAAAATAAATATAATTGTATTAAATATTTTTGTTCGTATTGTGTTAGATAGAACCTACGCAAAGAATGAACTTGTTCTTCGCGCTATGTTCACGTGTTGTTTAATATTCTGTCGGAAACCGAACTTAGCAAAACGTTGTCTTACACAATTACTTTACTTAAATATGACAGTTGAATCGAAAAAAAAAAAATAGTGGGATTGTTAAAAACATTATTTTTAGTGCTTACCTGCACAGTTTTATTAAGGGAAAGGAAGAATATTCAGAGTTCCTTATGATGACGACTATATTTATTTCGCAGTTAAATTAGTAATGTTTTCCCCATGGGAATAAGCTTGCTTATGAAGGTTCAATGTGAAGTACAGTTGTATTCGTACTGCTTGCGCTTGTAAACAACACTGGAGGGTGTCAATAATAGTTTGTAAATCAATTTAATACATAGAATTTTGTCTGGTGCAAGTATAGTATAACTCAATTCAAACAAAACACGGACATTTAAACACAAACAAATAGAATTTGTCCATATATCACCAGTTTAAAAGTGACCTCTTTGGAAACTGCAGCGACCCTTGCGCCGGAAATTTTCCCTATGGCGAACCAACTCTCCATCAGAAATCTCGTTTAGTTGCCAACCTGAGGGGAATGAACCTTAATCTAGTGAACAAGAGGCTCGTTTCCACATGCACATGCGCAGTGGCGACAGTCCACAGAAGCGTGAAGTGCAGATGTATAGGCCGTTCACAGTAAAGTGAGTACTTTTAAGGCCATAGTTACTTTCTCCTGTCAACCATAGTTAATCCTTTAACCACCCTTTAATATAAATATTGCCATGCAAGTAATAAACGTAATGTGTACATTAACGAGCAGTTGGAATTTAACGTCTAAGGCTAAAATAAAATAAATTTAATGCCTATTATTCCAAATGAGAGGACTTTCAAAAGTGCTCACTTTACCTTGAATAACCTATAACCGAGAAGACAAGTGTGTGTATAGAAAGAGTTAAGTATGTGAGTGGTGAGTGTAGTGAGCGTGTGTGGTGTTGCAGGACCTGCTGCGGCCGCCCGTCTACAACCCGGAGGACTATGCTCTGTCGTTGCGCAAGTGGGGGCGGCGGCCAGCAGCCCCCTCGCTGTACACTCCTCCTCCAGCGGTGGCGGTGGCGGGGGAGGCGCGCAGCAGGACGCTGCCCGCCCCCGGCAAGCAGCAGCGCGCCGAGCCGCCGCCGCCGCCGGCCGCCAGGGACTACCGACACCCGGGCCTCACGCCTACGCCGCCCGGCGCCGAGATGAGTCTCAAGCAGTTCGCCAGCGTCTCCGAGCTGCTCGCCAAGCTCAAGGCTGACCTCAAGATGGCCTTCCCCAGGTACGTAACTGCTGCCTGACCCAGCATCGCTATACGCCATCTTGCATCTACCTGTATCCTTCCATTGCTGAATCTCTTATTTTCCATTTCACATAACATAAGTGCGACCACGATGTATCCCTCCACATCAGCTATCCTATCGGTGAAGAAAACAATCTTTGTAAACAAACTACGAATCCAGTGGCAGACATTGATAGACTGACAATTTCTGTCCAGTACTTAATCTACTATAACTGGTTGCCATTCCCAACTATTTTATTTTTGTTATGACCACATACTATACTAGTTATTTTATTGGTGGGGTGGGGAACACTAGTTTAACGTCTTTCGGGAGACGTGATTATTTTGCGATTCTCCTTATTAGAGAATGGCGATTGGAATTAAATTGTTTGATGATGCAGTGGAAAATTTTGTTCGTAAGGAAATAACATTCAATTGTCTATAATTCTAAAGTTTTAACTTCGTCTAAATAACTAAATGCGATAGTTATGTCGCTGTTTCGTACCGATGCGAGAAATACTCAACACATAAATATTATTGCATTTTTTTATATAATGACCTACACTAAAAGGGCGTTTATTTAGATCACGTGCATTTTAAAACCTCCTGCAAGAAAAAAAAACCCATAAATACGTCACTGTTAATACCGATGTGCGAAATGCATAATGTAAACTTTTTCAGCAAATTTAACTTTCCACGTAAAAATCGCTTGTGTTTAAATAAAATAAATCAGGGTAAAACATGTTTTTTTTAAATTCAAAATACGTTTATAATATTCTAACAATAATTTAAGAAATCATTATTTATAAAACACACAATCTTACTGTTCACTTCGTAATTCCTAAACATGTGTGGATGATTACTTAGATAAAATCACTTGTCGGCCACTGATGGAAATATATTTTTTTTGCTGACGTACAATTAACAAAACACTTGAGCAATTTCTTGAAACTAACAAATTTAAACTTCACAACGTAAATACCTTTTCGCGATTGTCACAGAAAATGGCGGACCACAGCACACAACAAACCCTTCTACAAAGCGGCAGACACGTATCCATAATTCACTTGACTGAGGAGAGAGTTGTAAAAAGGCACCTACGACGAACTATACTTAATGAAATACGCAAATACAAAAATTATTAACTCCACACATAATGTTCCGACATCACCAGTAAGAAATTCTCGCATATATATAAACTATGACGGAAGAGAGCTCAATGGCAATGGCATTTCACTGGGCGGTTACAGACCATAGACAAGGGAAATTGGTGGAGACCTTTCGGCAGGCAGGCCGTTAACTTAGAGGTCTTGAGAGCCAATGAGGGTGAAGTGGGGTAAGTATGGAGCAGTGCCGGAATGCAGGGGCTGGGTAAACGGGACACCCCGTAAAAACTCGCCGACCAGAGCCATTGTCCGGCATGATTTCCACATGCGAAAATCCGGAAGCGGCCCCACCGGAAATCTAACCCGGTTTGCCTAGGTGGGAGGCGAGTAATCTAACCACTATACCACCGTGGCCCCTCTGCTGGAACGACATACTTCTTAGTCGGACCGACAAAATTAGCTTCATGTACGACGTATTTATAGCCGGACCGGTTTTTGTCGTATGCTCTCGTGCGACACGAATAGGATGCATGAAAGAGTTCTAACACGTTATCCCGAGTGAACATATTTACGACTTGCTAAAGGAAAAATAACATCACGATCAGTGTTGTACGCGGTCAGAAACCAGCGCTATTACGTACATAGTTTCCTATCGGCAACACTATCGACCGCTGTTGACATGTCGAAACAGAACTTCACAAACTCTTCTCAGGAGCTCTATTGTATAAGTTACTATCAGTTGTTAAGAAGTAGGTAGGTAGTTGGGTTTAACGTCTCGTTGATAGCCAGGTTAATAGAGATGGTGTTAAGAAGTGCTGCTTGTCAGACAAATAATGACTTTTAATTCAACAATTGAAATGGAAACTTAATTAGAACGTTAAGGCATTCATTTCCAGATTCAATACCGGTATTTAAACACCAAGCTTTCCAAGGTACAGTGAACACCTTAACAATAATTTCTAAATACCACTTCTTCCCTTCCGGCACTCGTTTCACATCTATAACTGTATTCGAAGAGTCCTGTATTATTGAATAATTTTTGCTCCTTATGGGAAAATAAAGATGCAATTGAAACTGCACAAACTTAAAAAAAATCTGTCACGTGGTCCTCTTTGTTATAGCCTATAAAGATTTTACTTTTAATGTCCAGTCATCAAGTTTCATTACGAAGATTCGAAAAAGAATATATATGTCCTAGATAGATGAGTTCCCTCCTCTGTGAATGTCGAAAATTGTTTCCATGACAGGTTAGACTTCAAGAACGTTAGTCTCACTTGCCAGCGAAATGGTGTCAATGGCCAGCAACATATTCGAATCCCTTTCGTTACCAGCGCCTGCTTGCCAACCGACAGCCCATCCAATAGGGAATCTCCCGCAAGACGAGGTAGCCAACCAGTCACAAGGCCCGTCGTTCCAGAGCCTTGAGCAGCCAATCAGCAAATGGGCCCACCCACATCAAAAGAAACGCTACGCCGTTTCACTCCTGCATACTTTGGCATAAGTGATAAGCGGCGGCGAGGCGAGAGGGGTAGACTGCTTCGCGCCTGTCCCCCAGAATGACTTCTACTTCAGGGACGTTGGAAAATTATCAATATATTGAAATAACGATATTATTTCAACGTTATTATATTGTTATCAATATCTTTTTCTAGGTATGGCAAATACATATTTTTAATTGTATTGTATTATCTATGGCTTTTTAACGTCCCCCGGTTTTATGCTCGTAAGCTTAGCACAGACCAGCTTATAGCATAACTTAAATTCACACCCATGCCTTGCCCGGGATTTGAACCCAGAGCCTCCCGCACCCCAGATCGGTGGCTCACCAACCAACTGCGCCACGGGAGGGCGGCAAATATTTCTAAAGTGCTCTTTTAATAAGCACTGTTTGAAATAAAAATATTTAATTAAAAAATCACTATGTCTACTTCGGCAACATGCACAAAAAACGGGCGCAACAGATTTCTGCAATGCTTCGTGTCGTGAGTATGTAATGTTCCAAGCAATTTTACATTTGTCAAGTCCTTAAATGTGTAACATATCACTAGAAGAAAAAACATCAGTTGATGCCATGCGGATTTGCGATAAGAGCTCGGAGCTGTTCATACTCGGTCATTCCGGTCCCCCGACGGCCATATTGTACGCCATGTAGGATGTCTGAAACCTTGACCTTTGACCTTGAAAACCCAAACAATCCATACATTCCTAAAAAATTCAAAAATTCCAAAAATTATTTAAATATTATTAAAACATGATAAAAATTATTAAAATTTTTAAAAATATTTAAAACTTATGATTAAATTTTATTATCAAAAATTTATTATTAAACATGTATTATTAAAAATTTTATTTAAAAATTTTTTACATTTCCGGAGGTCCCCTCAGCACCACGCCCGTCAGACAACTGACCCCCTCTTCCCCCCTCACCAACACACATTCCATCGTATGCAGCCATCTTGGTGGGTTTTTCGTTTGTAATTTGTTTTTTACATTGCTGAGGCCGCCATATTGGATTTCATATGTTTAATTTTACATCACCTAAGTAGCACTAGTGTGTTAATAATCGATTTCGTCACCAGGCGAGCTGCAGATTTAGCTACCAGGTGGCAGCCATATTTGTTTATGTTTTTTAAAGGAAATGTGGTGCTGTCGCCGCCCTCCATACTGGATACTATTTTCAATGTTTAGGTGCTGCTAATTTCTCGATTGTGCCACCTGCTATCGGCCTGTACTGAATAATGACATTGACCATTCTTACAAAGTACGTAAATTGTCATATTACATTTTTTTGTCTTATTTTTAAATGTAATTACTTTTAATAAAAAATATTTTTATATACAGCGTTCGCATTTTTAAATCAATAAAACACAACATATTATTTAAAAAAAAAAAACTAATTTTGTTTGATAATGTACAAATTGAGAAAAACACATACACGGGTTTATTGAGTGCAATATTCTGTGTTCTCGACCGGCAGTATCTCCTCTGCGTAGAAACCACCATGGATGGAAACATTATTCACATAAAGGTCAACGGTCACAGACCCCGAACATGGCGGGCAAATTGGCCACCAGGGGACCGGAATGACAGAGCATGGACAGCTCTGAACTCCTATCCCGGATCCCAATGGCGCCAACTCATCTTTTTCCTTCTACTCATATCGGATTTCGATGTACCGAAAATCGATATTATTTATATATAGTTTCGTAAGACGATATATAAATTATATCGATTTTTTCATATATCAACATCTCTAGCCCAGTTTATGAGCACCGATTCAGAGCCTAAGTGGTTGAATGCCACTATAATTAAGTGTTATCGCCTTCTTAATTTCTGTGTGCATTACCGTGCTGCTTGAAACTTAAAACGTTGTTACTCCTGCCTCCAGTATAGGATGCCGTGTATTGTAAACCTGGCTGTAACAATTTACGCTACGGGAATCTGCCAGAAGAAACAACCTGTACCGTGCATATTTCGGAAGTGGAGCAGATGTCACACACACACGCAGGCGCGTGTATAGTCAAGTAATGGTTTCTTATACATTGTCTGAAGCCCTACCAAAGTTCTACTTTCGAGCTACTTTCCCATGTAAACAAAATTTAGAAGTGAAACAAGCATAAAGGAGAAAACAACTCACCATATTTGTCTGAAGTCACACAGCCAAAGATATTTTTAAAAATAATTAATTAAATATGTTTTAGTAGTGCTACCTGAAAACGTAAATATGTCAGCAAGAAACGTTTAATTTATAATCAACACAACGAAATTCAATCAAATTATATTTTATATATTTCCTACTAGTTTTCTCTTTGTTTACTTAATTTTAACTATGAAATAAAGTATGAAATATATAGACGAACCATAAGTGAAAATATCATTTAAGCAAAATAAAAGGTAGTTTAATGTGAACGTGAGTATAAAACGCTCATGATGTAATACTGTATTTATTTATTTAGGAAACCAACAGACATTTTACGCATAGGGTGATTTGTCTGAGGTTTGTTTAAAAAACAAGAAGATGCCGTGAACATACTACAAGAGGCCTACTAAAATTGAAAATGGTGTAATCTGAGGGATACCCACGGGGCGAGGTGATATTATCAAAACAGCAGCTCATGAATCAGAAACTTTCAGTGTGACTTTTTTAGTCTTGTGAGGATAACATGAGGTGACATGACGGAGAAAAGATGAAGCGGTAAAGAGCTGCAAATTTTTATTTTATTAAATAATTTTCAAGGCATTAAGCTAATTGCAAACATTAGATTGGTACCATTCGACGTTGCCAGAAAAGTAATTTTTAATCACCGTATGTATGAGATGAAATAACAGGATGAATTTCAGATAAGGACAGCCTTAAACGTTGCTATTAATGTTCTGTCCACGCCAATAACTGCATGTCAGTTCAGTTCCTCGGGAGACAGTGTAAGGGAGTGGTGGTGAAGCGAGGGGGACGTGATGGAGTAACTTCGAAGTACATTGGCACGGGGAACAGGAGTGTAGGCCAACTGACAACATATACCAGTCATTAGGTTCAAAATCACGTTAGTGTTTTAATGCTATGTATGTGTAACGGGCATAATAAAGAAGGGAACTGCATTGGGGAGGCTTTCAGGAGTTCCGAGATAACCGTGAGTCAGTTGCAGCAGTTGGTAGTGCCGTTCCGACGGCGCTGCAGCGCTGCTGCACGGCAACCGGTTACCGGACGGGAGCGGCACCTCTGTGCGTCGCCGGGCGCTATCGCACCTCGGCATCCGGTTCTCTCTCTCTCTCTCTCTCTCTCTCTCTCTCTCTCTCTCTCTCTCTCTCGTAACGAGACTTCGACCAGTAACAAATTGTTATTTACAATCACGCCCCCCCCCCCTCGGGATACTTGTCAGAGACGTGCATGCCCCCCCCCCCCCTCGCGTGTAGCACCGAGACCTTGGTCCAGCGACGCTTTGGCGGTGGCTGATTGTAATATACGGCGCGCCCTGCAGACATAATGTCACTGCGGCCGGCCCCGTAATGAGCGTATTCTAATAGCCGCCTCCTTGTTTACAACCTCGGCTCGCCCTTGTGTGCCGCCGACCACGAGAACTCGTTCCCCGAGGAATCAGCTCGCGTTCGCTCCCGTTCCCGCTAACTTACCCAGCTCGCCTAGCGGAGCTTCATCATGCTGGTGGAGCGGTGCCGTAGCTCGCCTACCGCCACGGCGATCCGGGTTCCATCCCCGGCGGCTTCACTCTCGGATCTCGGGCAAGCGGGAAGGGACTCGTGGTAGACGATGCCGCTTGCGGGTGGGCTCGCTCGGGGATGACTGGCACCTGCGGCTCCCAGCTTGAAAGCCCGTCGTTAGGAGGGCGCTGCCTCGTCCTGGGTGCACTCCCCACACGCTATTTATTTATTTACACGTTACGCTGGTCTGGACCAAACTTCGAGAAAATACACAATATTAGATTGCAATATTCCTGTTTATCGAAGACCCTCGTTTGTACTGTGCCTGTTTTTAACATAGTTATTATTATAGTAACATATATTATGTTTCCAAGAAAACATAATAGAACGCCCTTTGATTGCAATACTTCTTCATTTACCAAACATATCCAGGATGTGTCTAAATTCCCACTATACACTGTAAGGGATTGTAGTGGGGACCAAGACGGTTATGTTTTCCATAGGAACTTATGTGCGGAAGCATACCGTTTCCCCGCGACAAACAAAACACCACCACATCACATGTTGACCTCTCCCATGTCTATAACATACTGTTGTTTATCTTCTGGGTACATTTACAAGAAGGGATCAGTGCGACGACCAGAGACGTCTACACAAACAAAGTACCTACAAACCTTGTTCTGGTACACAACGATCACCAATACCTGGACGTCCAAGATCCGCCTGGGTTTTTGAAAGATGTGCCACTGCATGTGCGTCAAAAAATCTGGTTTCAACACGATGCAGCACCACCTCATTTTTCTCTTGCGGTCCGACGTCATCTCGGTTTTGACCAACAGTTGATAGGTCGAGGTGGCCCGATTACTTGGCCTGCACGTTCACCCGACTTTACTCCGCTAGACTAGTTCCTGTGGGGCCACATAAAGGGCTTGATTTACGATACTCCTGTGGAATTAGAGGACGACCTGCTGGCGCGGATTATGGCTGCGATGGATCTTGTAGGTACTTCCAGTTATTGGTGGTCGTGTGTACCAGAACATGGTGCGTAGGTACCGTGTTTGTGTAGACGTCGCTGGTCGCCACATAGAGCCTTTCTTGTAAGTGGACCCAGAAGATAAACAACGTACAATGTGTTGCAGACGTGGGAGAGATCAACATGTGATGTGGTGGTGTTTTGTTTGTCGCGGGGAAACTGTACGTTTCTGCACATAAGTTCCTATGCAAAACATAACCGTCTTGGTCCCGACTACATGCTCTTACAATGTATAATGGGAATTTAGACACATCCTTTTTTAGTCCTACAAACAAATGGCTTTCTTTCACGGCGCTCATTCGAAGTATGAATATCAGCCATAAGATGTCAGTGTTTGGATAGAGACGGAACTTCAGAAGAGTGTCTCATCTAGGTAACATATTTGAATGAGTGCATTCAGTAGAGAAAAATCGAATTTATTTATTGCGACAAACATCTATTTACTTTCAATTGACTTTAAATTATATCGTCATACAGTCAGTAAAATGCTATCGTGGCATTGTTACGAATATAAACATGCTAAAATTAATGCCAACACTTACTCGTTGTGTAAAAAAATTTATCCAATTCCAGACGCTATTATATGAAAAATTACAGTTTTAATGAGTTTTCGAAGTACCAAACTGTTTTCCTTGATTAGCTGCCAATGTAATAGAGTTGATATAACAGTTAGTGTTTATGTTTCTGGGGGCCCACGGTGGTGTGGTGGTTAGACTACTCACCTCACACTAAGCCTAACAGGGCTCGATTCGCGGCAGGGTCGCTTACGGATTCTCTCCTGTGGGAATCGTGCTGGACGATGCTGCTGGTCGGCTGGTTTCGTCAGGGATCTCCCGTTCCCCCCGTACCATCATTCTGGAGCTGCTACATACTCACCTCGCTTTACCCTCATTGGTCCTGAAGCCGCCCAAATCTCCCTCACTCACTCACTTTAAATGTGTAAGTAGTTACGAGTGGTAGTTCTCTTTTTTTTAAAAAGATGATTTCGAAAGCTACCAGTTAAACACGAACGTTTTGTAGAGATGGCGGGCGCCGCAGTTGCGTGGAGGAAGCCGCAGCGCTCGGGCGTCGACACGTTCGCCGCCGGCCAGTAGAAACGGGGCTTCCTCGGCCTCCCCGTCATTAGAGGGAATAATTTGGCAGCGGCCGTAGCCAGTGAGATGTCCGGCGGCCGGCTTCAACACCACGTCCGGCACTTCGTCGTGCTCCGTCGTCCATCGTGTCGGGACGTGCATGCCTCCGACAATCTCCACCGTGTGGCAAGTCACGGACACTTTCTACCTTCTCCACGACGACCGTGGTCGAGAATTACATTCCATTCACGGTTACGTACAACTTTCCTGAAGCCCTGCTGGAGCTCTACTACTTCCCCCGAAGGCAATATATTCCACCGCCCCTGAAGCCCTTCGCCACGCCTGAAGCCTCTACTTACAAGGATATTCCACCGCCTGAAGCCCTGCTGGAGCTCTACTTACAGTACAGGAGTTGATCTACACAACCAGCCTGAAGCCCTGCTGGAGCTCTACTTACAGGATATTCCACCGCCTGATGCCCTGATGGAGCTCTACTTATAGGATATTCCACCGCCTGATGTAAACAAAGCTTAACCATGTCTAGAAAATTTCACAAATGGGACAACGCACCGCATTCGTGCGCGCTCACTTTAATAATATTTGCACGAGACCTATTGATTCTAGGCTCTTTACGGTAAAATGAGCACCTTTGAAAGCCCTCGTTAAGATCTACTTGTATGCACGTCGTGTATTCTTCTGCATTATGTAAAATTAACGTTGCCATAGGCCTCATCACTTTATTCATGCGTCGGTCGGGTGAATCTGTGGTATTATTAGAAAAGTAAATATTTTACAAATTTATTCATTTTTACAGTTCGACACTTTAAAAAAAACCAGTAAGCTAAATAAACAATTTACGTTATTACAGATTACAACACTTTTTTTTTGACGTTAAGATGTGGAACTACTTTCCATCCATCATTACCAACATTACTGGGCACATGTCAATCAGTGCGCCCGTTAAAATATATGCAGGTAGGAGCAGTGACTTTTTTTTAAATGTTCACTTAGAAAGTGCTCACTTTATCGTGAACAGCCTTTACTAAGCATTGCCGACACACCTATGTTCTCCCTGTTTCCATTCATATTTGTTACAAATGGAATACTGTAAATTTTGTATAAAATATAAAAGAATGTTCAATTTAATCAAAAAACGATATACCTTTATTTCAACACGTGTATAAAACGCTCGAAAAACGTGGCATATTTTGGAAAGAAACAGGTACGACTTACATGGGGTGATTAGGTTTGATTAAAAAAGTGTGAAGAAACCGTGAATAGACTATAACGTGAGAGCACGTGAACTTTGCGTCGCATCCACGACCTTCCGCTTGTACCGAGGTTAAAAACTTTACTCACTGTAGTGATCGACTTCACTGCACTGTACCCTTGATAACTTCCCCTTGATCACTTCCTGTATAATGAGTCCTTGTTCTTTCATGACGGAGCGTGCATCTTGTGAATTCGGATACCCGCGACCGTACATACATCTATAATGATATTCAGACGGCCTCCATGTGACACAAACTCGTTCACAGCTACAAAAATGTGACTAACGGTTTGAAAACTTGATTAATAAATACTAACAGGTCTTCACTTTCTTAGGTGCAGGTTTCGCCACCTTTAACACGCGTGAGCCAAACAAGATACGGGCAAATTAAATACTTCAAACAGTAGAGCAACGGGAACGATTTCGTGCACTCGGTTGAAGGGGACATTGTAGGATGCATATGTGTTCTTGCGGTTAATTACAATGGCGACAAGAGGCGTCGTGACCTCGATGCACTTTTTAAGGGCCAAAGCCAGACAAGAACACTTGGATGGGCAAAAAAGATCACTGCCATAATCTTCGCTTGCAACTGCCGCAATCGAAAAACTGCCCGGTGCACCAGCTGTGAATCTCTCTCACCAACAACGTAATCCTTTTTTCTCAATTTTGTAACATGTGTTCTTTTTATGTATTGTTTAATTTAGTTTGTTTTTAGTTCTATCATACTTACTCAGAACATTGTGTACATTTTCTATGTAGGTATTCACTGTGTTTAAAGTTTCTTTTTGTACAAGATATATCAGTTGGCTTATTTTTCTACTGTATCACTTACGTAATGAATTCACATTTGTACGACCGAGCTAATTGTCAGTGATTTTAGGGTACATTTAAGTATCCAACAAACACACATACAATTGTTTCTGTCATTGAGAACATCAAAATTCTCTCTGTTATCAATAGTCACAGGTGAGATATTCACGTAGTTTAAACATGTATATCCAATATGCGCCTTCGAATTTTAAATGTTAAAAAAATTTAATTTAAAATTAGCGTAAATTTTTTTAAAACAGTGTGGTTTGTGGTAGTAAAAAGACACCTTTTTATTTAACTTTAAAATATTTATAAATCTGTTATTATTCAGTGATACGAACTCTAATACAAAATAATAAAATAAACTTTAATACAAAACAAAAGAGACAGAAAACCCAGGTATTTCCCCAATACATCTTGATGACTGGTTTTACAGTGGCTGTGAATCATTCATCATTTACAAGTTATCTACAATCTGCGTTCCATCATAAATATACATCATATAATATTTGACATGACATAGTAGTTCAGGCCCAACTTCAAACGTGTATTGGCGCTGTCCTTAGCCATACTTTGTTCGTGCTGTTCAGTTATACCTTGCATTTGTGTAGTTTCTTAGTGACATTTCCATATATAAGTTATTGTTCGAATTATAAAAGTCACAGGTATTATTTTAATTTCTCACGGCGCTTGAGCACAAAGAAAAATATTAAGCCTTAGTAGTAATTTGTCATATCCGCTTAGTTTACATGTGGAATACAAGGAGGGTTATTAAAGTATTCATTAGAGAATTAATAATACGGACATTTTCATTTTTAAGACAAGATTTAAAATGAACTAACACTTCATTGCGATCATTGCCACATTATTTAGGTATTACTGCATACGCTTGATTACTGGTATGCTCTAAATGAAAACCTAGTCCATACTCTGGATAAATTTAAGAGAAAAATTTCACTTTTTCATAAAGCAATCAGTCCAGTTCAGAATAACTTGCAAAATTATTGTAAAATAATAACCCATATTTCATGTCCTCGTTGCACTTCTGCAAAGTTACTTTCGCATCTTTAAATGCACCATTCTAAAATATTTACAATGCGCCAAGAACAAACAATAAATTCTTGGCTTTGTAAAACAACTCAAGTTGAAAACACTAAAGGAATTTCTGTTATAAACACTTTGAATTAATTCACTCTTTTTTTAAAGAAACAATTCAAGTAAATATTTTGTGAATAGCTTTTACAGCTCATATTGAAATCCATTTTTAAAGGTGTTACTATTAACCATTAATTAGTTTTAGTTATTGTATTACTGTTGGTCTTTCCAATTATTTTTATTATTAAAAAGACGTGATCAGTAACACTCGTATTAGGACCACATGCAATAGCTTACAAATCTCTACCTTACAATTACTGTCAGGAATTTCATGTCAAAAGGGCTTCGGAAGTTACGGCGTTTTTCATACGTTCAAACTCTATAAAATTAAAGAGATGGCCATCACCTTAAAATCGCTACTGCACTTTTAGTATTATGCCTTGGCGTTGTTAAGAAAATAAACCATAGCATTCAGAAAACACGTGTGACATAGCGACGCATGCTTAGAAGTTTTTGTATAGGTTGTTCACGGTAAAATGAGCACTTTTGAAAGCCCTGCTTAAGATCTACTTGTATACACGTAGTGTGTTCTTCCGCCTTACGTGAAATTAAGATTGCCATGGGCCTCATCACTTTATTCATGCGTCGGTCAAGTTAAATAGTGATATTATTAAAAAAGTAAATATTTTATAAATCTGCTCATCTTTTCTCTTCAATGCATTACAAAATACAGAAAGTGAGATAAATAATTTAAATTATCGCAAATGGTCACCTTGCACTTTTTGTTCGACGTTAATATACGGTACTACTTTCCCTCCATCGTCACAAACTTTACTGGACCCATGTCACTGAGTGCGCCCGTTAAAACATATGCAGGTAGAAGCAGTGACTTTTTTCTAAGGTTGATTACAAAAGTGCTCTTTATCGTGAACAGTCTTTATCAATTATATCTATTATGGAATATACGATATCAGTTTTGTAAGTGTGTTTATTAATGGTACAAAACTTCAAATACCGAATTTCTCCCCAACATGACTTCGCACACTCTCCAAACAAATTACTAAAGTTTACCCCCAGTATTTTATAAATGCTCCATTTTACAGTTGGTTCAGGACGAAAATAGTTCTAGTAAATTGTTATCTTCGATTAATTTTATTATCTTCGTGAGTTATCGTGATTGGGAGAATATGTCAACTGGAAAAAAAATGTCATAAATATGTACTTCAAATTTTGTTGGTTAAAATATAGAAACATATTATAGGCTGCATGATGAAACCCTAAACTAGTAGTGGTAATAAGCCCCTACTAGAACGTAAAACCGCCCACGTGCAAAAGCAGTAGCAGAGTTCAATGGCATGACTTTCGTAAGATAGAGTAAACCTGGAGAGTTCAATGTAGGACAGGAACGTCACGTGAGGGGTCAAACCAACCTATAAGGCAAGCTCTTATAGCATGACATACTACAATTTGCATTGATGATGATCACCTAGAGAAAATTCAACACCCATTCATAAAGCCTGCCACGCCTTTCATGTGCAGATTTCCTGAATCGGATGCTCCGAAGATTGAATTCGAATTGCAGTGATGAGATGCCGGTATATTAACACAAGAAAAACAGGCCCCGGTGTTACTATTTTAAAGCCACTCAGGGCGAGATATCAAGTAACAAGGTATTTCACCCACTACCCACCACTCGTGTAGACCCTATGGAAAACTCGGCTCTCTTAGACCACGCAGTGAGCTCAAACGTAAAGCGCAGACGGCCGCTCCTTCAATTGTATCCTCCATGGTCTCGTCTCCGGTTACGGGCATCTCAAATCATTAACCCCATCACCCCTTCACCCTCCCCGCCTTTCCACAATACATTACTGACGTTTTTCAAATTGCGTGACGATTGCTGTTCCGATGATTGCAGCCATTACATTGTCAAGACATGGCGTCAGCTGATTGTCGTCGGTGAGGCGGCGTTTCTACCAAACATGGCGGTCGTACGCCTGTTGGTGAATTATTTTCTAACCGGAGTTCGCCACAATAGATAACCTTGGATCCCAGCCGGAAGTCAACGTGTGTGGAATGCTACAACAATGGTGGTCGGTAACAGCTAAACGGAATAAGTAAAAACAACTCAGTCCTGTGTATTTCCGTCTTATCCTTATTCTTTCCAAGAGTTGCAGATAAACCAGTATTTTTAGAATCATAGTTATTTGTTATTCTGATTGCTAGTATCATAAATGCAATGTTATAAGGTTGAAAGGAGCTGTTATGATACTGGCGTGAGAAGGGAAACGGATGGATTGTTTATACAATTTGTTTGCAGCAGAAGCATGATGAACAGTTGATCGGTATGCGAATAGTTTCCGGTATGCTGCTATATTCAGAATTATTATAAATACAAATTTGTATACCTATTGCATGAAAATAAGCACTCGAGAATTTTAATCCTCTTCTCCTTTTTAGGGATTCCGGAAAAACTGTCACATTCCAAAACTCACGCGATTTTGTCACTGTTTGACAGCAGGCGAAATTTTGGCCGCCCTGAGAACACCCGTAAAATTTTTACAAACAAGAAAAGATACAGAAATTTCATTTTAAAGTAGATGCAACGTGTGTGTTTTCACGTTTGCATTTAACGCATGAGAGAGGATTGTTTTATTTTTTTTCTCCCACGAGTACACAGTAAACTGTAGATAAAATACCAGTCCTGTTTTGTAGATGGATGACGTGGGTTTAACTTTCTCATCTCCAGAATATAATTGTTATTGTAATTTTTTTTGCATATATGTAAGTGCACCAGTTTTCTTTCTAGCAAACGCCGTTTCCTTGTTTTATCATATATTGGGCGGGAGTCGTTGAAAAGTTATAATGACTAGTGACACAAAGCAGGTCGTTTTAGTAGAACTCCATATGGATCATCTTTATGCAGGAAGAACATTGTTTCTCAAATCTTACAATGTCACGCACCCAACTTTACATATCTTGAGGGTAAAAGATATTGGAATAAACTAGTTCTGAATGTCTTCATAAACATGGAAATCGCCATAGCACATTTATTCCTCGATAAAGCACAAAAGTTTACGATCGCAATTCTCCACGTTTTTTTCCCATGTTGATTTCCATATTAATGTATATTTTATATTTTTATGACGTGGCAGTTATAGTATTTATTGCAACTCATGTCTCCTCTCACTGAGATGATCACATATTTTTCTTCACTCCGAGTTTTCTAAAGACGGTTACACGACAAACCACTGAACTCGGAACTCGAGAACTCTGCGTTGTCTTTTATTCAAGGCCATACCTTTCGGCACGCTCTATGCAAATAAAATTTGACACCGACATGCATAATTTAAAAACACAAAATGGTAACACTCTAAACCAAACGAGGAATAACTCTTCCTGTTACCCGTAGCATGTTTACGTATACAGAGAGAGAGAGAGAGAGAGAGAGAGGAATAATACGTAGAGTGGGAACTAGAGATACAAATTAGGAAACTGTCCGTTGTCGAGTTGTAATGTATGTTTTTATTTTAAACATGGAGTTAATGTTGTTCTGACTTGAGAATTATTTCCCCAGTTTTATTTGAAAAAATGTAAAGGAAAGTACGTATGGTAAAATTACGTCCCGGTTGTAGTAAAATAATAATAATAATAATAATAATCTACGTGCATTACATGCTTATACTTAGATTTAAAAAATATATTTTATTATGCAACTCATTAACGACTTAGATCTAACAAAACCAAAGCATACGCAATATATTTATTTGCGCGGTACCAAGCTATAAATTTGTGTATGGAAAAACATATAATTTGTTTAAAACGGTAAAGTTAGCACTTTTTAAGGCTCTTCGAACAGGCACTAACTACTAATAAATATATCTTATTGTAGCTTCAGGCTTTAAATTTTGAGTGTGGTGAATGTAATCGCTATGTTTATTGTTCACATTGCAATGTTTATATTAAAAAGTAGCAGGAAGATTGAAATCGAACGAAAGGAAAAATTTAGAAGGGCCTTAAAAAGTGCTCTCTTTACCGTGAACAGCCTATACGTTGGTGTCTGTTACAATTGAATCATTCACCCGAACAGCCTTGTAATGTACAAAAAGTAAATTATACAGAAGAACTAAAATCTAGCTTAATGCTTCGCCATATTTTTGTCGTAACTGCAACTGAATACGTAAAGCAACACCATCATTATACAGGATACATTATTATCACATTATATTTTATTTAGATATAACTAATGAAAAACAATTTTTTTTTTTTAGTCACAATGTTGTATATTGCTAGTTGAAGTAGTTCTTTTAAATACACGCACACACTTATCTAATAATATTTTCAAAGTAAATAAGCAAGTTTACATTCAGCAAATAGAACACAACACTATGTAGGCAGTTGGAACTTGTTTCACACTAAGAACTTAATTTTGTTGCATTTGTACTTATATTTTTAAGTCTGGCCTTTATGAAAAACGCCACAAAAGAACCTGTTACGCACAGAGTGAAAACATTATTGACTTTCAATTTTCATAGAAACCCCTGTTTTCACCACGAGTACATTAACAAACGTCCAATTATACTTTCATAAAATCATGATTGTAAAATACTTTGATTCTTTTCTCCCCCTAAGTGTTGTCAGATCATCACATGACATTTGGAGCCATCACATAAGCTGTTATACTGAACGCACCCCATTTTAAGCTTTTATCAAGTATGCTAAGATCCTTGAAATCTTCGCTTTCCATCTTTCAAATAAGAAAACCAGCTTTTCTGGCATTAGCGATGAATGGGATCCATTCGTCATACACAGGGAATGAAGGTTTGTTCCTTTCTACGAGAGCGAAGTACCTGTCACTGGACGATAAACTGTGCTCTGTGACAAGGAATTTTTGATTTACAAAGAAGTAAAATATCTGCTGACAGTTACATCCTGGAACAGAGATGATACGCCAGTTATTATATAGGCCAACGCAACGGTCACGCCAGAATATCAGATTACGAATATCGCCAGTTTTAAGTGGTTTGAAGTGCATTGTAACATATTTTATAATGCAGGAAAATATTTTCGCTGGCCCTCTTATGACAATACATTGATGTCAAAAGTATTTTAAAGTAGCACTGTTTCATGTATTATAGGTTTTCCAGGTTGTAGTACGAGTAATGGCGTTGATAGAAAATAGACGAATTGTGTAACTGTGGACGAAACAACTTTGTGATGATTGACACACAAGGTCACAGCTCTTTTGGGGTTCCTTTTCTTTTTTTTTCATAATCAGCTACAAGCGTTTTGTATGCTACATCAGCCCTGATATGAAGCATTGTTTTAATCTTCAGTTTATTTTGCGTCTTCTTCAAATGAGGATGTAATCATTCTAAGGAGCAATCTGTTTCAATATGAACATGTATCGGACCTAGTAAAACCAAATTTCAATCGAAAATCACTATCAAAGGTCTCTCTATATAGACTTCCAGGAACTTCAACATTGGGATCTTTCGTCCTGGAAAGTTAATACGTTTTGCGCACATTAAATTGCATAATTAAGAAACAGTTAACTTTCTTATATCTGGTGTAGTGACTTTTCTTTGTTGTAAATGATGCAATGTGTTGTTCACGAAGTTTTTTTTTTACACAACCGAGGATTCTATTTGGCTTTGCTTTCTTTTCTTTGTTTTCAAAAGGCATATTGGCTTTAGTTTTATCAGCCATAGTTTGCACTCTACGAGGTGTTATACAACACGTATTACAAAGAAACATCTGATAAACATGTACCCTACCATTTTCAGAGGTAAGTAGTCATTAATTGAACACTGGCAACTAGATGCTTGTTCTGGCATAGTTCGTCTCATAGCTTCCCCTACATAAATACACTGGTGAGGCAACATTTGTGTTTGGTTGTCATAATTCAGCCCGTAGAATGTCTGGAACAACTGCATTTTATTATTTGCATGCACATTCCCGCGGAAAAACTTGCAATGGCAATTGTTTCCCTACACACGAATACAAAAATGCACGTAATATTTTCACCTAATTTCGGTACAATTCAGAGTATATTAAGCTTTCGCGTACATAAAAATTCACTTAAAACATCGTTATATGTGAATTTATGACATATGTTTTTGATGACGATTATTAAATAAAATATAACCTACACCAGCTAAATAGCCTAAGAATTTTAAAACGCTTATATGTCTAAATAACATGTTCCAGAAGTGTGCAAGCTTATGTAAAATCATGTCTTAAATATGTCACACAGCTAACGTTAAAGCTGAGCAAATGATTCTACACTCTGTAATCGTGTACACATGTAATTCTTTCTCTTACAACGTTGTTCTGATGACTCCATTTGGTGACAGTTTTCCGGGAACAGGTCGCTTCCTTTCCGAATTACGTGAGCGTCCGCTGTCTTTAGAGCACCATTCTTTTTATATAATTTCGGATTACATTTTTTAAGTATTTTTTAGTAATGTTTATCAATGACACATCACCAGAGTTCGCCATATTGCTTCTAAATAAATCAATGTTTAACTCGGCAGTAATCTCACATACTGTATGTGCAATGGTGCCAACTGTTATTACAGGCAACGACGAGGTAACCTGTCCCAGCGCATGCAGGAGGATAGATACAACGTTACTCTACTTTTAATTCACTTTCAACAAAAGTGTTGGTTATGACGTTATTCGGGTAAATGATTCGATTTTTAATTAAATAAATTGTGTAACATATATACTGAATACGTATGTTACTTTCAAAGTAAATTATGAGTGCAAAGACGGTTATATCCCACTGGATTCAATTTCAATTTCTAATATTTTATTTAAGATTATGTCAACCGTATGTGCACTAACATCACTAGGAGTTAAACCATAAATAAAATTAAATAGGTGTAACTATATCTCACAATGTCAAATTATATTCGTGCTGGTATTCATCCCTTTACAGTTAGTGAATATAACGTAGCGGAAACCTTGGGGCATAATTTTAAACTCGTTTTGAATCGTTACATGTCATTTTCACAACTACTTTGAAACGATATTTGAAACAAAGAAAAATAAAATTCCGTCATCGGTGCTGCATGTTTGGTAATTTTCAGCTAAATGCTTCGTATTTACGGGTAAATGCTTCGTATTTATGGCAAGCATTTGAAACAATGTGACAAAGAACATCAAACATCTGAGACACTTAAAAAACTTCTCAGAATTGTTTTCAAGGGAAAGGATGTTAAAAGAACAAGGGTTTTAAATTTATGGAAAATTGTGCGTATTTTGTTTTATAAATTAGTGCAGCTTATTTTCGAGTTGACAAATAGTCCACGAAAATTAATATATATAATTTGTTTTCATTTTTATTAATAAAGACTATAAAATTGTGAATTTTATTATTAATCATTTAAAATGCAAGTAAATAAAAAATATTTTCAGAGTGAACTCCTGTTGGCGTGTAATAGAAATACTGAGATGGAAGATATAGTCTATTCACGGTTTACCTTCACACTTTTTGAATCAAACCTTTGAAAAATCACTCCATGTATGTGACGTGCTTGGCTCATCCCTAAATACGTCATGTATCATAACCGTTTAGTACTACTTTTTACGTAAAGGTATCTTATTTTTGGTTAAATTTAACGTTTACTTATATTTGACTTATACATTATAATATTTATTTAATATTTAATATGAATAGAAACTGAGAGAATACACATGTGTAGCTAATGACTAGTAAGAAATAGTTCTTATGTACAATATTATTAAAGTGACTGCCCACAAATGCGGTGCACTGGGTGTAATTTTCTAGACTAAGTTAAGCTTTGTTCGCATGGGGCGGAGGAATATACTGAAAATAGAACTTGAGCAGGGCTTCAGAAAAGTTGGAAGTAACCATGAATGGTATATATCAAACGGTACTCTTAACCTTTCAAGTACAGAAACAATAATAAACGGTTCTCTGATTGCCCGCGGTCAGACTAGTGCACACTGCAAGCTGCTGACGTGGAAGTGTAGTAAAAAGAGGGGCACCCTGTGCCGCTCTCTCATTACGGCGAGAGCAGCGCGAGAGACGGAGAAAAAGAGAAAGTATTTGTCATAGGACGGAGCTCGTACATCATGTTGTCCCGCAGTGATGTAAGACTGTAAGACCGCGCGAGGAAGAGGGAGGGCGGAGGGACAAGGACAGGAGATGAATGGCTACCACCGCAGACGTATCCATTCATCAACACACACATGAGATGTGTCCTGCTGCACCCATGTATGATATGGGGGGGGGGGGCAGGAGGAGGACAACAAACAACGGGAACACCCTCACCTCTTCCCTCTGTGCACACATCTCTCTCTCTCTCTCTCTCTCTCTCTCTCTCTCTCTCCTCTCTCTCTCTCTCAAACCTCGCGCGCACACCTCACCAACAACAAAAACTCACAGGAAGCAGTT
Organism: Dryococelus australis; assembly: GCA_029891345.1. Taxonomy (NCBI): domain Eukaryota; kingdom Metazoa; phylum Arthropoda; class Insecta; order Phasmatodea; family Phasmatidae; genus Dryococelus; species Dryococelus australis. Next base: position 126,417,651 of record CM056994.1, on the reverse strand, counting down.
TACTGACCCCACCATCTTGGTCCATTCCCTTCAGGCGGGAACAAACCACAAGATTCCAGTCTTAAAACTGTTCCAGAGACAGTCATTTTGTTCTATAGTTAAGGACATTTTATGGTTTTCCTAACCGGTATATATGATAACTTGACTAAAATATCAAATCATTTAAAAATGAATTACAACAGTTGGTTCGTCTAATGCAAAAGTTTAACTTCTAGCTATTTTGACTTTAAATTTCTTCTCAAAATTTAACATTGAAATGCGGAGAACTGCAAAACTAATGTCTTGAATTATTCCTCATGGCATTCGAAAAACACGTACCTTTATTTTGAGCAGGAGACTAACTTATTAATTTTGTCCAATTTTAATATTTTTAAGAAAAAAAATGTAAATGGAACATTTTTATTGATCTTTAAATTAATTTATGAAAAGTAATTTTCTGGAGTTTCAGACTTATTTCGGGCTATTATTTCATGTTACACTGAAATACGATGTAGTGCGTTTAATGTGTAGAAAATTAAGCGAGCCTCTTGAATGCACTTAATCCCAGCGATTTCCCTATTATATAACGCTTCTGCTTTAATTAGGTTTTACCCACAATCCTAGTTTAGTTATGGGATAAATTAGGTTCGATAACTGCACAGCGTGATAGAATACGATTGTAATATTGTGCTAGCCTGGCTCTGCCTGCGTACAGCGGTGAATTAGTCTAAATCACAGCACAACTCGCACATAAAGTCACGCGAAGCAACCCGTTAGTCAATGGTACTCTTAAAACCACCATTTTACAACTATTATAACGATAGTAGTTGCTACAGCCACATAACTCTTTGGTACAACAGACATATTAACCCTAATGTTTGAAATATTTTGGCCAATTTTTCATTTGTTCAAAATGGCTAAATTATCAACGTTTTTCAATATTTTTGCTCGTGCAGACGTTTCGCGGTTAATATTCCCCCACTTTCGTCTGTCTTCTGTTATTTATTTTAATTGTTTAGTTTACAAAGAAAAGGATATATAAAGATAAATATTCACAGTTTTCTCAAAAGTTAGTGCGATAAACCAGGTTCGTTAAGGGATGGAGGTCTTAATTAAATAAAAGAGTTTATTATATATTCTTAAATTATTTAAAATAACTACAACCAAATATTCTTCCGACTCAATACTTCACAATAATTTTTTATCACCTGATATATACAATTAATGAATCTTATCAACACAATTTACAATCGCATCAATGAAACTAACGTGATTAAATAATTAAAATCAGTCCCAGTAAACAGTGTATCAAAACTTATTGAATTACTGTCTAAATTATATGTCTATATTTTACAGTTACAATATTTACAATAAAGTCCGTATCCCATGTTCATACAGTCCCTCGTTAGTTTAGTCCTGATACCGCCAGTACGCAATGATCTAGAGTTTTCCGAGCACCCTCATGTATAGCAGCCTTCACACGTCGGGTTTCGCCCCCTCTGGTCTGTTAACTCCTCAAACACCTCGTCCGCCGTCGTCTCGAAATCTCCCGTTGTTGTACGCCCTCTCCACCGATGTCCCTCACCGCACTCGACTTCGTTACGTCACTGCAATAAGCCAGAAGACTTCTACCAGGATTCCCGACTCTTGGGCCGCCGCAATATATGTATAGGGTCGTAGGCCACCGTCCAGAAATTTCTCTAAATGCCACATTGCGCCGAAGGTCCAAGTTTCCAGAATATTCTTGCGCATACCCTAAACTTGTCGGCTTCTCCAGCAGGGGGGAGGAGGATCTGTGACCCCAGTCAGGTCGCTGCTGTCAATCATTCTTACGGATGCCCGGGGGGGAGGTGTGAAGGGACAGTGAGGGGGTCTGCCTGGTAGAGGGGAGGAGATGCGCCCCCTCCCCCCACAGACCCGGAGCACGTATGGAGCTCGCGCGTCGTGCATCAGTCGGCGCATATAACTATATTAATACCAATCAAAGGAGGGTTTATTGTACGTATATGGTAATGCACTCTAAGAACACGTTCTTTATTGCAACACATTATTTTCTACCATAAAAAATTGTTTAAATACTGCAACGTAGGATTGCCATAAACATAATTGTTTGATCGATATAAATCAATGACTATGATAACCGTGCATTGTCGTTACAATATTTCAGTAGAAGTCTTTGTGTTAAAGTCAGTTGCACTGAAAAGAAAATCTGTGCTCTGAGACAACCGCCATTAGTAAACAAGATAGAACTAACAAAGCTTTCAAAATTATATTCAATAAAAAATATCGGCTCCGAGACTCGAACCAGCAACTCCAATGTTATTAGCCTAATGCTCTTCGCACAAGACTACATTGTCTTATTAGGGTCAAACTACCTCTGGTAGGTACGTTATTCCAGGTAGTAACATGGACCAGAATATAATAACTAGGGACCCGCAAAATTCGTGTTATTATGGAGACGCAGACTAAAGATATTGTAGGCTTATGAGACTTCTATCATTGGCCGACAACTTGTATTGCACGCATCAAGGACGTTTTTAACCTATAGTAAAGTCTTAAAGGTTGAACGATCATTTTTCAGCAAAACGGTCACACAAGTAAATGACGTTGTACAGTTTTCAGTAGCCAATGAAATCACGAACTGTGCTCAAGCAGGTATAGAACAGTAAAGTCTATAGCATTGTTACCAAATAATAATGCCAACTTTACAGCAATCTAATGTCATCTCTTGGGAAGAACTAAGGTAAGTGATTTGGATAATCACTGCACTTCAGAATGACACCAAACGTCTGCAGGAAGACAGTACATTTGCTCAATTGCAGTTTCGTAACTGCAGAATATATTGGTTTATGAATGTTTGCGTCGGGACAACAGTTACGTGTAGAACACAACAATGTACAAAATAATACTTTTAATATCGCTTAACTGTTACCTTTGGCACGAAGTAATATTTATTTACTGTAAATAAAAGTAGCTCAAAAAAGGAGGGTAATATTGCCATCAACAAAAACGTACTAAGAAAACATTTATTAACAGCAAACCTATGTTCCTATAAACTTCACTTAGAGTTAATAAAATATCGTGTTATTGTAAACAAAAAAGCTTCAAAGTAATGGTTTCTCTGTCGTAAAATACTTTGTAAGTATTTTTTTTTAGAATTTGTAGTGACTTTAAAGTAATAGAGGTTAATTATTATTGGATACACAAGAGAAACTTTAAAGTTCGCCAACTTGCTATGCTCTGCTACTATCATACAGTGGCAGTAGTTACAGGTACTGTTATTAATGATTGTAGCCAGCACTACTGTGCACACACTAAAACTGAATCAGTGAGATTTTCACTGTTTCAATCAGTCAACAGTAACTGACTGATTCAACAGTCACTTCAGTGAATTTAACTGGCGAACCAGCGAAAAAATTCCAGATTTCCTTCACTTATTGATTCAGTGACATTCTCGACTGATTCATCAGTCATTTTTTTTTACTGTTTTTCAGTGTTTTTTTTATTGATGCATCAGTTAAACAGCGTGTAAAAATGGCCGTCAAACAACGTTTAAAAATGGGCATCAAACAACGTGTACCAAGTGAAATAACAGTGAATAAACTAATAATACAGAATACTTTTTAAAATGTGTTTCGCCTATCAAAACACCATTTTACGAGATAATATAAACATTCAGGCTTTATTTCCGTTATTACGTCTTTCATTTCGTTTTCATGTAATCATCACAGCGCTCGGTTTGAAGGTTTAAACTGCATATAAAGTGATTAAGAGCGTGCACTCATAAATAACATTCGTTTTATGAATCTTAACGGTATCAATTAAACCAAAAAAAGTAAGGGGATACAATAGAAATCTTCACGATTTGGATAAGAACTGTATTACATATATTTCCCCTTATTTTAACTTAACTTGGTAGCACAGATAGTAAGGTAACAGCTCAAAAGCGAAATGGAAAGTGTGTGTCACTTCAATCCCGGCGACCTCCGAAAATGTTTTTACTTTTTTTAAATTACGGTAAATTGCTCAATATAAATAGTAAACTATCGTAGGCTTCACATAATTATTTGGCTAAATTCAATAAAAACAATATTTAATTCGCCACTGTAATCGGTCATCACTTATTCAATCAGTGAAATGGTTTCACGTCACTAATTCAATCAATGAATTTTTTTCACTGAAAAAATAAGTGGTTTTCCACTGATTATAAGTGAAGCCATTTTCACCGATTCCAGTAGTCAAATTTCACTGCGAATTACTCTCTTACTGTCATTGCTATGGTTATGTTTATTTTAATTGTAGCATGACCTTCACTCGCAGAGCACAGTATGAGTCTGCACATGGCACAAACGCTAACTATAGTCTGTCACGTAGGCGGAAATTTCGTCACTAACCTACTTGTCTGTCAGTTTCACACGTGTAAAATATATGTTGATATTACATAGTAAATACCAGCAGCTGATACTTTACGTACGTTGCTTTCGTAATAACTTAAACCTAATACTTGTATACAGGGAAACCAGTTCGTAAACTTAGTAGCCACAGAAAGGTTGCCAGTTACCATTCTTGGGCCAGGAACGTTAACATTATGAGACACCGTATAGCAGTCGCTCTTGTAACATACAAACAAAAACAAACGACGTTGAACATGACGTTGCATAAATACGAATTATTATAGACAGCTGATACATATAGAGTAATCAAGGGTGGACTTCGCCAACAATTCTATAATAAAGAAATATTCTAATAGTAGTAAAAATGGTTTATTTGTATTTATTTACGATATATTACTCACACGACGTCCTTAATGAATTCCGTTCCTAATCTTGATTTTTAAAATAATGCATCTTTAGTTGATCATTATGCATATCCAGGCAATTTCACAACAGTCATCGCCACGTACAAGTGACTGTTATTAGTTTTGTAATGTGAATTTTTCGTTTTGCTTATACCAATCGTGTTAATGGCAAGCTATAAAAATTACAAGAGAATAATGTTCAGAAAGATTTTTTCTTCAGTCACAACCCGTGCTAAAGAAGGTAAGCTCACATTTTTTTAAGGCCTTCCTATTAAGATGTATTTCAATTGCATCTTTCCACGATACAAGAAATAAATATATCACTACTCCAGTTTGATTACCATAATTACAATTGTTAGCATTAAAATATTTTAAGAGTATTAAGGTGCACGAACTGTGTGATTTATGTAAACGGGAAACGTTTTCAGAACATGTTGTATTACTTGTTCGGTAGTCACGTTTTCTTAATGGTGCAGCCAGCTCTCAAATCTAAAATTTTTTGTTTAGACGTTCTCTGCTTGATGTGTTTTCTGAAACATACTTCCTCCACTAAAGTTTCTGCATTCTCAGCATAACCAGGATCGCTTGATCTGAAAAATCCGTCTCGTTTGCAGTGCTTTCAATGTGTTAATACAGCCGTAAGTGAAAATGGCGTTTGTTAGTCTTCATACAGGACACGGATTTTCAAACTGCTGCTTTGGGGTTCGTTAGTAAACTCATCAACTCAAGCTATAAAACGCAAACGGGGTAGAAGTGAATCACTCAACAAACGACAAGTTGATCGTGCAATTTACATACTAATAGTCGGTTGACGTGGATTAATGAAGTCCCCGCTACAATTTGGAACCTGCTTTCTTATATCACCAGCATTAATGCACATGAATGAGATATAATTGTATGCACTGTAAAAGCAGTTTCTCGCTGCAACACATGATTTGTAGCCGCAAAGAAAATTTAACTTAAATATGAACCACTGCAAACTAGGATTGCCACATACAGAATGTTACATTAATGACAAGGATAGCTTTGTGGTGTGACAACTTTTATTACTGAGAACTAGCAATCAAAGCAATTTTTCTCTGAAAAACAATTGTGATTAGTAAATAAAAGTGCAGTAAAAATCAATTTTGCACAGTTTGTTTCTAAAATACTTTAATGTATCTTAGAAGAATGCATTTGATAGTAACGGCAGCACTTTATGACGGCCCTAGGACCGCAAGTCGACCTGGACGAGTCAGTTGTGGTTATGCGACAGGAAAACGCACAATGTGTATTTGTACTCTGAAACAGAGTGTATTGTGTCTGTCCAAAGAAACTATGGGAGTTTTTTTCAAACAAGACACGAGTGATAAGTCTGTACATAAATGGCCTGAAGAATTTCAGGGAACTAGCAACGTCATGAAAAACTTTCGCTGGGTAGATCAAGAACATCACAAAAAAATCACTGAGCGCATTCTAACGGCATTTCCGCAAAGATCAGAAAAGTTCTGTACAGTTATGTTGGTCGTCCGCCGAACATTCCTAGAAACACGGTGTGTGATGTAGATAACAGGCTGAAGTCACAAACTCCAACTAGTACAACACATCCAGGTTTACAATAAGAAGCAACATCTTAGAACAGCTAACAGAAAAAGAAAATTATCTCCAGATAATTATTTTCTCCAATGAATTCAGTTTTCACTGAATTTAGAGCCGTGAAAATTCCCATGTATAACATGTTCACGACAACTCTCGAGATTAACATACGTGGCATGTTGGATCTCATTCTTTCAAAAAACACCATCTCTAGCCCATTTTTCTTAAACGTGCTAGAAAACTTCATGTGCCCGTAGTTTGGAGACATTGATGGTCAGATTTTCCAGCAAGGCGGGAAACCACCCCATGTTGGGAACATTGCTTGCTCTGTTCTGGACGAACCATTTCCCGTCCAATGGAAGGGGAAGGCCGCCTAACTGGCCCCTACGATTTCCTAATGTGATATCCAAAGACTTGTTTCTGGAGTTATATCATATGCGTAGTAACAATACACATATGCTCTGATATATGTTTGGCAACAGATAACAGAGATCCTTGTTACGGTGTTTGTTGACATGCTATCTCGCGCGTGTGTGAAATAGTTAACATGTAGTTTATATCACTGTATGGCTCTGTGTGGTGCTCACATTGAATTGCACTAGTTCATAAAATATGTGACGAGATTCCTTACTAGATTCTGTAAACAAAAAGAGTTTACGCTTTATCATATTACAAGTTTGAGTAGTTTAAATTCAGGAGTTATTTCTTGTACGTCCTTATCAGTCTAAGCCTTCTTTCTCTCTTACTCGTTGGCACGGGGTTTAATTAATCATATATGGTCTGTACCCGGTGTCTCAACACCGACACAGCCTCCTTTCAAACCCTCATCCTAAACCTATCGCAATTAGGAACAGGAAGGAAGGGAAGACAAAACCTCAATACCCCAAAATATCAACATAAGCAGCAGCAGAATAGGGATGTTTAGTCTTTGCTATTTTCTGGCCAGAATGGATAGGTGTCACAACCAATACACATATAACACAACTTTATTTTCCATAAACATTTTACTTTTTCTCTCTCAATATTCAGGTATATATTCCAACAACACTTTAAACCCGTCCAAACTTCCAGTGGCTCACTTTACAATTCCCAACAATATATTTTCTTGGTTTAAAAGCAACCAAAATAACGTTGGTTCTTTTGAAACAAACCACACTATTAATAACCCTCACTAAAACGATTCAAACACGCATTATATCATCACTATGCTTTACATTGAATAAAATACCCATAATCATACCTCAAATGATCAATTTGATCGGGATAGTTTTCTACACCTCAAAATGACAATATTCAATTTTAATTTGAAACCTTTACAAATTCTATTAAAACAATCCTCATAAAACTCAGTACCACACCAACACATATATCTCAACTCTTACTTTAATAACTCCCTATTTATTTTTTCACAATAATTGTTTTCACAAAAGAGCGATTACAATAGTATTGTTTTACCAAATGTTACTCAAAACACACTTTACAATAATAGAGCATCGTACCTAAAGTGGTCTCAGGAGCAAATATTTTTACACCCATAAAACCTCAACACTCTTTCTCTCCCAACCAACTCACACCGCAACATAAATCCACCAATAAATTCCAGCAACACACCAACCATACAAGTTTTGAGCCCGAGGATATTCTCCCCACACCGGGACACTTTACAGCGTCGGAATTGCTCTTATCTATCAAACATATAACACATCCGCACTCACACAATAGCTCAATTGCCACATTCCAAAGTCCTTCCTCTTTCCAACTCCGCGAACGCAATAGTCCGTTAACACCAACGACACTATACAGTCCCCAATCCTTCACTCGCAAATCGACCAATTCCTCTTCTTTCCAACTTTGGCAGCAAATTACGTCCTTTACACACACTGTCAGCAACTTCATCAGCAACTGCTCAAAGCCGAAGCAAAAACGGGCCGTACCTTCACGAGTTCCAGAAAGTTCCAACTATCACTGCTCTGCCATAGCTCTGTTCCACTTATACATCGGATGGCGGGGGAATTATCTAAGTCCCGATTTCCCTAATCGGTGACCTCTCTCTTGCCCCTACCAACCCTTCGATAAAAGCCTGGAACACCCAGCCGCAGAGCCTAGATCCACAACTCCACATAAACACGTTATGCACAAATCCACGCACAGCTCCTACTCAGCCAAAGTCTTTTCCTCACCAAATCGTAACAACAGTCCGGGCTCTAATTCAACTCGTACACTCCTTAATATCCATGCGAGCGATCAAATCTAAGTCCCATTTCAGGGTACCAAAACTCAAAGTCTATTCCCACCCGGAAATCTAAGTCCCATTATTTCCGGAGTGGGAATATTCTAAGTTCCTTTTCTCCTCGAAAATTTTCATAGTCCCTCTATCACCATAGTGAAAATATTGAAAGTTTCATTCCTCCTTGAAAATTTTCTAAGTCCCACGAACATCTGAGAAATAAAATTAGGTTCGCTACCCGTGTATGTATGTTCCCGATTGGAAGCGACTTATGAAAATCAACCTTTGAAAAAACACTATAGGCAAAACATGTCAACGTGTTTTTTAATAACCTGTATTCCACAAATATATAAAACTGTGGTTAACTTTAGAGTACTGTATTATTGAACAAATGAAACTTTACCTTAATATCTTCTATAACTTGTAATATTTATTTCTTTTTAAATATGAATTAACAACAGCGAAAGCAGCGACGTGTTGGCAACGGCCGGTAAGAAATAGTTCACAGTTAAAATATTATTTTAATCTAGTTTTTTAGTATACTATTTGTAAATTAAACGGTGCCTATTGAAATATTGAAATATTTAGGTAGCCCCGATGGCAACATATCTCATTTTTACAGTTTAAAATAACAGCGGAAAATATCGTGAGTAGGCCGTAATGGTACGGTATTGGTTTATCGAGCGAGGGAAATTTTGAAGCAACCGTCTGCTGAGCGAGCTTTGTCGCTCTCTCTCTCTCTGTCTTTGTTTCTTTCACATTCTGGAAGTTTCACTTCGCAGACGTGGCGAGCCATCATGTCATGGCGTGTTGCTGTTTTACGAAACGAAACGTAAATTATACTTACCCAAAAAAAACCTTCAAATTACCACATCACGTTTGTAGACGTTGTGTTTTTTAAACCTACCTAAGCAAGTTACGATGTTGTGATAAATTTGTGTTTCTGCGGCAGTAATAAATATACTGTTACGGTGCGTTTCGTTAACCGCTGCGTGTGAAATAGCGTGACGTGGCTGTTTGGAGATAGTTACGCTGGATCTGTTTGTGCGTGATTTCAAATATTTGATGTGAACTATTTATACGTTGTAAATGTGAACTGTTTTTATGACGAAGTTATTTATTTATATCCACGTATGTTTATTTATCACAACGTTGTACCTTTGCCCTGGGTGTTTGAAACACAGTCGTGTAACGTGATTTACCACCAATCCCAACAAAATAACGAAGCCCAGCCTCAATAAATTTCAATAAACCTAATACACAGTAAGTAGCAATACATATAAATATGAGTGGAATAAAAGTTACGGTAGGCTTATTCACCGCTATATTTTAAGTTACTATAACAATAAAATGAGCGATACGAGTTGCGTGCTTGATTTTAATTGTTTTTTTCGTTGGACTGTTTATTCCTTCGTTATTCGAACTGAGGCCGTCCTTTTAAAAAAATAACCTAACACATATCAATAACAAAAAGTTAAATACTGCAGTTCATTACCCCGCAGTTGTAACAGTGTTTAACACAGTCGCGGCAAAATATTGACGTGCATTACGTGTAATGTGCTATGTCGTGGAAAACAAATATGTTAATGTAACGTAACCGTAAAAAGTATAGTTAATTCAGGTATTTTTAAAACTCTATAAAGCTGACCTAAATAATGTTACAGGTCTAAACTGTGAATATTCGTACGAAATTGTTTTTGAAGTAGACTTAAGACAGAATTCTTTGAAAAGCTGTAAACAGTAAACAACACATTTGATAGGTATAAAAGTAGAAGTCACAATTCAATGTTTATATTTAGGTGTAGCGAAAGTATACGAAAACATGTACACACACAATGGCATGTAAACATTGATTTTGACAGATTCTACATGGTAGTCACATGGAAATGTTTGTTTACATTTGGCGGAAGAATACGAAATGGGCCTGCAAGTAGATATTTAGCAGGGCTCCGAGAAAGTTGCTTCCAATTGGGAATGGAATATATATATATATATATATAATATATATATATATATATATATATATATATATATATCACAAAATGAACTACCAACAAGCGTAAAGACAATGAAACGATCCTCTTGCGTTTCCTCGATACCACCCGTAGAACACCTTCGCACTGCAGCACAGTAGCAACACAAGGAGTCGAAAGCAAATAGGCACAGAAGGGCTGAAAAATACAAGATCTCTTAAGGGAAAATTTACACTACCATATAAGTGACGGAGACCACTGCATCACAGGCTCATAACCTATGTTGTCTTCGTCAAGTTCAGTTATTATTTTTATTTCGTTTTCAAATTGTTTAGTGTGTAGTGTACGCGCGTTTCATCAAGTTGTTGGCATTGACTACTTGGCAGCTTGTAGAACCACTGTACATCACTGACAATATTAACGATAGATTAGTTAATGTTATTGTGAGTTTTGTTGATACTATTAGCATTAATGGTATTATTTTAATGTTGTAGTCAACTTAGTGCAGTATAGTGTACAGCTGGTGCATGGTAATTAAAAAAAAAAACCTGCTCCTAACGTAATATATTGCAAAGGATACATTGACTGACACATACCAAGTTGAGTTGACAGCGATAAAAGAAAAATAGTTCCCTGTGTTAACGTTGTACGAGCAGTATTATATTATAAATTTGTCAACTTTGAACTGTAGTTGAAATTGGTTTTATGAATTATTATTATGACATATTCATGTTTCCAAGAATTGGACGGTTACGGTTGAAGGGGTCCATGAATAAAGTGAGAGGATCGACGGTAATGTGGAGTTTACGTATGGCGGGGAAATATAAGATCTGCAGTAAAATAGATCAAAAGCAAGACTTTCAACAGTGCTCAGTTAACCGCGAACATACTATAGTGTATAGAAGTGTAATTCAGAGGGGTGCGTATACTGCACGGCATCCGCGATCCTGGACGGCGGTTACAAATATCCTCGCTAACAGTCACTAGCCACTATCTCTTAGAGGGGAGAAGCAGGTAAGCTGAGAACACAGTGCGGAATTGTTCCTTGTAACAGAAAGGGAAATGTTAACTTTTTTAATAAGTTTAGTTTTACGAAGAAAAAAAAAAGTATTTTAAATTTATAGTATTTGTGAAATAATAGAAAATCTATGTAGTGTCAATAGTGATGTCTCGTCTAAAATAGGGTAGGGATTTGAACGGATGTGAAGGAAAAGTTGTCACCACACAAGGTTTTCTGTTATTCTTCACATAATGTGTCGGACTGGTTAGACCGCCCCCCCCCCTTCACCCTGTATAATGGACTCCAGGAATGGTCAGTGACGTTCGAGCTCACAGATATCTGGCGCGTAGTGAAGTGACGAGTGGTCGCGCGGTGGAAGTACTGAAGAATACAGACGCGAAGCAGCAGCTTGAACATCGAGCTGAAGCCATTCACGCCAGCAGAATGGCGTCACTGCCTAGCAGAATGTTGGAACCATAGATTAAAGACGAGGTAGACCGATCTCGCTGGCTGCGCAAAACCAATCTCCGTGTCGCAACATTGAACTATTTTCTGCCAATACGAATAGCAAAAATGGGGTGAATTCGATTTGGGGTTAGAACAATGATTAGTAAACAAGTGCTTTAAGATGTTTGTATACTTCCTCTAACAAATTTTGAATGTAGATAGATTAAATTCAAATTGGTGAAAGTATTTTATGCACATGAAAGTGTTTGTATTTTGAAAATTAAGATACTAACAACACGTGCATCATTGTCGACCATGTGACTTTGACAGCTGTGTTCCTTCGGGGTAGATAAATATTAAGTATGCGCGTAGAATACGGATAAGCGGTATACTTCATCTTTAGTATATGGTTGTAACGGGCGCAGTTCGCCGATCAGCTCCTGGAAACCTACAACCACCACCGCAGCCTCGCTAATAGGGAAGCTTCCGACGCAACTGCAGGGAATGAGATGCGAGTTCAGTTTCCAGAGCCTGGAGTAGACAATGGACACGCTTATGTAAACAGAACTGCTGTAGTCTATTTGCGGTTTCTTCGCACTTTTTGGGAAAAACCTTTTAAAAAATGACACTATGTATGACGTGTTTTGTTGTTTATTAATTACATTATGTATCACATGTGATTTATACTTCTGTTAACATTGATGTTAAATTCAAATTGTATTTCTATTTTATTTAAAAAGTGCAATTTATATGAACTAAAACAGTGAGGAAATAGGCTTGTTGGTAATGCCTAGTAAGGAATAGTTCTCATGAAAGATGATATAACAGTGAGTGCGCACGAATGTGGTGCGTTGCCTCTTCAGTGTGACGTCCTAAGCTTTGTTCGCATGAAGGGGGGATGGTGTGTTGCAGCTTCGTGCAGGAGTTCGTGGCGGAGCCTGTGGACGGCGTGACGTTGCTGCTGGAGCTGCTGCGTGCTGTGCAGCTGAGCCAGGCCGCGCAGGCACCGCGATGCCCGCCGCCTGTGGCGCGCCGGGCGCTACTGGACGAGCATGCATGCCTGCAATGCCTGCGAGCATGCCTGCGCTGCCAGGACGCCGCGCGCCGCCTCGCCTCCTCCGCGCCTGGCCTCTTCACCCTCGCCGTCTGCATCATGAGCAACGTTACCCGCTCCCGCGTACTCGCACTCGAGGTACATACTTATATCTCCACACTTCCTGACTAACAACCTCATGTGTGACGAGCTTGCTTCCTTCCTACATACGCCATGCATCACGAAAGTTTTATACTTCTTTCGACATAAAAGTATCGTATTTTTTTGTTTAAATACATTTTTGTTTATATTCTCCTATGGATATATGATGGTATTTATAACTAACATAAATGGCCCCAAATAAAAAATAAATATGTTGGTAATACCTAGGAAATAGTTCCTATGCAATATGATATTAAACTCAGTCGGCACGAATACGGTAAGTTGGCCCTTTCGTGTAATTTTCTAGATTTGGTTAAGATTTGTTGGCATGAAGCGGGGGAATCGTCTAAGAGTAGAACTTTAGCAGGGCTTCACAAAAGTTGGAAGTAACTACGAATATACTATACACTCCCCTACCGCCCTCTTTTCCTCCCTTACTTCCGACCAGACTGGTAGTGCTGTTGACAAGTCTCAGTTCGTGTAGCACAGGCCTGAACATGCTGCCTGCCAGAAAGAAACTACATACTTAGAGTACTTACGAACCTACATAACTACACAAATACGTAATTATCACATACAATGCTCTAGAATAAAGGAGAATAAAACACTACAAGTTAGGTATATGGTTGTCGGTCTCGTGATATTGAAGTCTAGTTATGTACAAAACACTTAGGATCCTGAAGAGACAATCGCTACCAAGGCGACAGTGCTTGATGTTGTTCATATTCCATGGTACAGGGCACCCGTCTTGCTTGGTTATGACTTCGTTGTTTCGTTTGATTTTGTTGTGGAGCTGAGGCCACGCCAAACCCTTACTAGAAAAGCTAGGCTCTCAGATGGTGGTGACTAGCCGTCCAATGAAGATGCAACTTGGGATAGGCATCTTTGTGGTTTTTTTACGATGGAGTCAGTGGTATGTAATTCAGGCATCTCCTAATTTGTGCAGCATGCCTGGACGACGCTTCAGGGGTGTAAACTTCGTTGTTTATGCCCTTGATAAATTATTTTTCAATGAATTCAGTGCTGCCTCACAAAGTCCTCTACATAGTGTGGATAAAGTCTTCATGCATTCTACATACTGTGCTAAAGAGTCTGAGAGACTTGCAGTGTTGTAAGATGAACATTTTATGAAGTTCTCCCAGTTATCTCTTAGCTTCCATAGAGTTAGTCCCATTATCCTAATATATCTAAGCACATGGGCCTCAATGCTGCGATGAATCTCTCTTTGTCAAGTCAGAGATTGTCTCTAGATTAACAGTGCACACGAAGATGGAAACACAGAATTTGATAATTGCTCTTCTTAAACCCAGTTAAGATTTGATGTTGAGTAATCAAGCATATTGAGCGTCGCAATTAAGAAATGATTGTACAAGGCTCACCTTTTGATAGGTAAACTAACCGACTAGGTGTTGTGAAACCTGTAAAATGGGCTTCTTGCAGATGACGCAGTTATGTATAATTTGAGGTTATTGCAATGAACCCTCTACACATAACAGTACTTCACTACATAGAATGGGTTCAATGACTTTAGCTTACTAATCCTTAATCGGCTGACCTTCGGTTGACATCCGAATTTCATCAGAATACTCTTTAATCTACTGCACATATGTCCATCATTATCTGTAACTGATACTGGCAATGTTTCTGAATGTTGCTGCAGCTGGAAATGACGGGCCATTTCAGCACAGTTTATGTGTTACAATTCTCATTGTGTTAGCCTCTCAGGTTATGGAGTCAGATAGGTTTTTAAGAGATGGTACATCTTTACAGTTTTAAACAGCAGTTACATTTTGTATTTATCGTTATCTTTGTCAAAAAATATTTAATTTGGTGTAATAGTCCGAAATTCACGCAACTTCCAGAGTTGAATTTTTCCAAAGACGGGGCTCATTGAGTTTGAAGTTCAATGCATTACATACTTTTGGCCAACCTTACATTTAAAACATTAACTGTTTTTACAATACCGACTGGAGGAACGTGAATAGCTCTATGCACTATACATCATTTATAAGGTATCAGATTATAAATACGATTGAATTTACACACAGTTATCCTTGTCGGGTATACGTCCATTGATTGGCATACTATTTCGAATGACAGATCACTGAATATTAAGATATTCCCATTGGAGCTGTGGACATGTTCGAGGTTTCTGATTCCAATATAAATTTTGCCACTGTTTCTAGAAAATAATTTTACATTTTACAATAAGGGGATGAACTATTTACGAAACAGCATCCAACACACTCCTCTTTGTAGGTTTCTGGGGAATATATATTATTAGATTTTTACATATAGCAGCCTGCAACTGATCTGTTGTGGGATACAATAATAGCCCTGATGTTATAACATAATTTTTGTGCAGTCTAAGAGGAAAAAATCTCCTTCTAAGCTTCGGTAATTACTTTTTTTTTTACCCCCTACGAGTGCACAGTAATTGGCTGACCACATGCAGCGCTAAAACCAATGCTGCTTCATAGTTGCATTAATTGGTCTTGTAACCGAAGGGTTTCTTCAACTGCACTTGCATCATACATAATGTTTTCGACCAAAGTCCCAATTGAGCACGTCTGCATTTATTGGGAATATGGTTGCTCTATTCATTGCTAACCTAACGAGGAACCTTGTAGTTAGGAATGGTGCAGATGCTGTGACATATGTCACTCTTGTAAAGTAATGTCCAGTTAATATGCTACATTAAGTGATCATTCACATAACTCTTTGCAGAGTGCAGTCTGCGACGAAATCTTGAGCTGGCGATACATTCTTCTCAATTTCAGCTAGCTACAACATCTTGTATTCCCTGAAACATAGCACAACGGACAAGAGATCTTACTGAATGTTAATCTCATAAGGCAGAGTGTAATTTAATGTTAATCCGATGCTAGTCTTGAAACAAGCATCAAAAAAGTCTGATTTTGGTTGTAAAGCTGGAATCTTTGAAAGAGGGCTATAAGGAAGGTAGCAATTAGGGCCTAACTCTTCATGTCCAGAAAGAAAATTCTGTATTATTAGCTAGAAGTTTGGGGCTTCTTTTGAGTAATGTGGCCAAGTTTGAAGCGATAATTGTGCAGTTTTAGACGAATAACAAATATTGCTTTGAATTTTCATAACTGTTTTCCACAAATCTTTACATTATTGTTCTTCGGTTGTTCACACGGGACAATTTTTACATCCTCAATTACCCAAAACCTTTCATACTTATTGATTAAACGTAATTATTTGAAGAAAGTGTATTTGTTAAGCCATCGCCTTCTGGATCAATTTAGACTCAAGTCGTCCTAACAAGATCAATGCAAGATCAGAGTCCTGAAATAGAGAATAATTTCTTGGTATCGTCCTTCCTCCAAATCGGAGAATGTAGAAAAATTCTTCGACTCAAAGCAAGGCGACAAATTTTCCAGGTTTATTAAAGTTGATATCAGCTATCTGGATGTGTAAGCAAGTTACAATCTATACAATCAGTGAAATATCCAGAAGGATAACTTGATATTAAATACAGTTTTTAGGGAATTACTATCTCGGAACAGTTTTCTTGTCATCACTTAATGTAGGCTGCAGTTCAAAGCGACTCTATGAGTAGTCTCAAAAATTAGTCATTAATAGATGCCCTGATAGGTAATAGAAGTAGAATCAACCATTTTTCGCTTAAAATATCTTTTTTTCTCTTAAAATTTCCCTTTTTTCCCCTTAAGTTGTATTTTTTCCTTCAAAAAATCACCGATTCTCTCATTTGCAAGGAACGAGAAATTTTTATGCAATTCCATTGTTTGGGGGGGGGGGGGGGCTCTTTTTTAATCCATGACCGTGATCTTCGACCTTGAGCCTGTGCCTGGCGACCTTGGATAACATTGAGCCCAAAATATTCCGAAAAAAATGTGGAAAAATTATAAAATCCCAAAAATGTATTTAAAAAATATAAAAAAATTGGAAAAAATTAAAAAAAATATATTTTAAGATTTACATGTAGGAGGTCCAGGGTTCATGAGTAAGCTCCCACCACGACCAACCCTCGTCAGATCGGCCAGTGTCCATCTCGTCAGCCATGTTAATGTCGATGACCTTGACCTTGGATGATCTTGAAGGAAAAATATTTTGAAAATTCCAAAAAAATTTCAAAAAATGTATATTAATTCTCAAAAAACTCTTGACACTTGACTCAAGACTCAAGCTCGTTGACTCAAGACTCAAGCTCGTTGACTCAAGACTCAAGACCTAATACTCGAAACCCAAGACTCATGACTCTTGGCCCAAGACTTTTGACCATTAACTGTAAACACAAAAAATATAAAAAAAGTTCTGAAAATTCAAATTCTTAAAAATTCTAAAAATTACTAATAATTTATAAAACAAGATATAAAATATAAATAATTTTGAACTTCCAATAATTCATAAAAAAATTATTTAAAAATATATATGAAAAACTTACATTTCCGGAGGTTTCCTCGGCATCATGTATAACAGACGACTGACCCTCGCCAATGTTTATCATGGTTTGATTACTTGGGCTCGCTTCACCCGCAATAGTGTTTTTTATTGGTTAATTATACACACTATTTCTACCCGCCACCAATATTTTTTTAAATTAAATTACAAACACCTAGGTGATGCTAGTGTATTAATTATCGATTTAGTTGTCAGATGTGCGGTCGATTTAGCCACCATGTTGGTTGTCCACCTTGACCTTACCCCAATGACAAAAACTCGAAAAATCGAGAAAAATCACAGTCCATACAATTGTCAATTACTAGCTGGTCACATCAAAGCACCATACCGACTAACACTGTTAACTAACGACTGACTGCACACAAGATCGACTCCACCCAAGGCGAATTCCACCCAAGTCTAGCTCCACTCAAGACAATTTCCACCCAACCGACTCCACCCAAGATTAACTCCACCCAAGATTAACTCCACCCAAGGTTGGTTCCTGACGAGATTGACTTAGCCCAAGACTAACTCCTGACGAGACCGATTCCTACAAAACTGGCTAGACCAACTGACAAGACCAAACCTACCATATCACCCACCTATACGATCAAACGATGAAAGAAATTATCTAAAAAAAGTCTCCTAATATGAGACTCGTAGCTTACCTCTTCGCAGAAAATCTTTGCGGAAGACTTTATAAAACATTTTTACTAGCTCCGCCCATACCAAAGGCTCATACTAACTTACCAGGCCAACTTATCAGACCAACTGACCAGACCAACCAACTATTAGTGAAACATTCCTAAAAAATATTCCCCTCATTTCATTTGTTCGCCATGTAGAACTGAGTCGATTTTAAACGATCGAGTAACGCATAATACTTCAAATCGAACTACAGCCCTCCTACTGCATGTACTCACATAAATTTGATCTAAAACAGACACTCAATTGATTGTTTAGATCACTGAATTAATAAGTCTTTCAGAGAAGCAGAAGGCACTGTATAAAAATTTAACCCCTATGAGTATATACATAACTTTTAGTAATATACTTACTATATACATGCTATCTTTATAATTATTTTGAACAATCAATCTGTACATTTATCAGATCGTCGGAGATCATGGATAGTAGCCAAACGTCTCATCTGCTATAACCCCGATTCTTCAATTCATCGATGATTGAAGACATCTCAACTACTAAGTGCGAGATATTCCCATGGTTTTGAAGGTTAATGAAATATCTAAGTCTATCAATAAGTTCATTCGGATCTTCTGGAAATACGTAACGGACTTTATTGACGTCTTATGCCTTTTTCCTGTTTATTCTGAAGTTCGTAGATTTCACGCGAACGTCTTGCAAATATACATTCCATGTATACTGAATCTACCAAACCTCGTAGGTCTCTCATTCTGTCGTTAGCATTAAGTGTCCCATCATAATAGTCTGTGGAATCAGTACCGATCGATGCAGCAGGGGGTGTTGACGGCATCACTTGCTAGTTCTCAAAAGACGAATCCTTGCAGTTCTTGGTGTGGTTTGTCAATATATCGCCTTGCATAAACTGCATGTGCCAGTTGTCGTAATGCTTTATCACGCGAAAAGTACTCTTCGTACAGGAGGTTCTCTCATGTCGCCGAGCAAGGCAGCTTTTGGTGAAGATGTTTCCACAGTAGCAACACTGATTTCCATGCAGTTTTCCAGCAGTGGGAGAAGGTGCATCCATAGAGTTAAGCTGTACAGTAGACATCGTACAACCATTGGCTTGAGTCATATTAATGAAATAAGACCGAAGTCCTTTCCACAGTGGCAACATGTGTATCTACGTGGCCTAGCGATTGCTTTGTGTATACATATATACTTACAAACACATTTTATCAGTGGTATTTAAGAGTTTATACGCCTCCATTTAACCTGATATTTTATCTAGTTCCTTGATTACATTATCATGCAATTATATATTCAACAATTTCTTCCAGACAGGTTCTTCCCTCAGCTTGAAATCATGGTCACAATTGAAGCAGACAAGTGTTTGCACTACTGAATTAATAATGACATTTTAAGTGACTCAGAATCAAGAAATGTTCTTCAATGCTTATTGTTCCCGGTCATCTTACCGGGAAAAAATTCAACATTAAAAATTATTTTGGAGTTAACTACATGCGTTATAAAAGGCGGCGATGAGAAATAAGTTTTGTGTTACTGCACGAAATATAGTTGAAAACGTGCAGTTTTGCAGCCAACTCTGCTGTATCATATAGTCTACAGGTTAGGTTTTTCTTGCTTATGGCCCTGTGGTCTGACATTCCTACGCCACTGGGATCGACGTCCAAGAACATCCACGTGGAATCTCGAAACAAAAGAGAAGCAGACTTTTCTCGGAGGACTTCAGTTTACGCCACACTTCCATCAGCATTCCTCCCGCCTCGACGGGCGTGACTTAGGCAATATTCTCGGTATATCCCCAACACGTGCTCCCAGGGCACCACATTCCTCGCCCTTCACTTGTCACTGGCTAGTCGCCAAGTGCGGGCTATTGTTTTCCTTCAGTGGTTCAGTTTTCCATTCTTCTAACACTGCCAACATGGCTCGCATGGCCTCAAAGTCTCCGGCGAATTATTTCAGATATTTGAACAAAAGGCACTTTTGGCGACGGTTAACCTATATTTTAGAATCAGTGTAATACAGCATGAATAAAGGTAATGTATATGAATAAATGTAATGTATATAATTTTCCTACTAAGTAGGAGAAAGCAGGGTTTACAGTTTGTGTCCAGATACCTTTCGAGAAATTTATACCTAGCATAAAAAACTCCAAAGTTGGCAGCGCTAAAGGCAGATCTAATTGTGGGTTTCGTATGGTCACTTCTACCACGAGTCCGACTGTACATATAAACGTATAGTCTTACGAGAACGCTATTTGAAAAATTCTACTTCGAGTC
Organism: Dryococelus australis; assembly: GCA_029891345.1. Lineage (NCBI taxonomy): Eukaryota > Metazoa > Arthropoda > Insecta > Phasmatodea > Phasmatidae > Dryococelus > Dryococelus australis. Next base: position 126,397,084 of record CM056994.1, on the reverse strand, counting down.
AATAAAAAATACGAAGGCACGCGAACTGTTAAGTATAAGAAACCGGCTAGTTAATCAAAGATGGGATTTAAATGTTGGCAGTAATGAACCACTCTAGCAAATGTGTCCTCTTATCACAATCCAACAAAAAATATGCTAGTTTATATTTTGTTAGTAATAATTCGTATACAAATCGACGTTTTGGTCACGTAACCATACTAGGCTAACTTAATTGAAAATTAAGTGAGCATAAATAATTTAACTATGCAAAACATAGGGGACATTTCTCACCTTGAATGTGCCACATATGGCAGGTATATTTTAAAAACAATTTTTTTTTTTTTTTACCTCAGTGCATTTTTGCAAGGTTGACTAAAATTAGAGGGTGAGGACATATGCTGTTAGTCGAAAACAGTGTCTGCGGCAAATTAAGATCTTACCAACAACTATGATAATAAAATATAGAGTGTGATCGAATTTTATATGACGTTAGGTGGCAATCTGTCGAAACTAAGATAAAACCAAAAGGCTGCGAAGTAAAGGACTAAATAATAAGCTGCGCTGGGGCTTGACTCTGGAGAGCAAACTACTGCTCGTATTGTTATTACTTCAAGAATATAATGTAGACTCGTACATAACAAAATAGGCGGGACTCTTTAAAATAAACTACAATTTTAGCGTAAGTAGGTTTAAAAATCCTGTATTTATATTTTTATAGCTAAAAAATATCCGAACGATAGCTCTTTCAGTGATTTCCTTGGTAAACTAATTTGTTTTACAGGGAAAGTTAATATCCGTAATCAGGATTCCTTGCAAAACTCACCTTCGTTTTTTTTTTCATCGTATGGAATAAGTCCACGATAACTCGTTTTAAGAAAAGTTCTAACAATTTTGAAGCTATTTCGGTTCATCTTGTACGATAAAACATACACGTAGGGTTATTTGGGAGCAATGCAAAAAAATTAATTAGAATACTGAAACCTTAATTTTGTTCAGTCGTTTGGTTACAGTGACCTATTATTTATAGTGGCCTTGTTTTGTTCTCTAAAAAAGATTACATTCTTACAAATAATGTTACTTTCGTCATTTTACAAATATGCACTAGATCACGTACAATACCATATTAGAAAAAGGTTAAAAGGAGCATCTATCAAGCAAATCAATAATATTACTTTAAATAATTAATCATATGTGTACAATTTACTATTTATTTTTACTATCACTGTATATTGATTTTGTTTTGTATAATGGTGTACAATTGTCACTGTATCGCAGTTTTTTTTACGAATCTGTAGTATAACACACTATTTTCTCATTATTTACACTATGGAGGTCATTCTCATTCTATTCCCATTCTCATGACAAAGTGAAAAACTGTAATTTTATAGAAAAAATATGTATGATTTAATTGTTATGGTCTATAACCAAGTTAATTATATAACTAGGGGCCATAGAGGTCTCATGACCAGCGCACTCAGCCTTTCACCAAGGTTTTCTGGGTTCGATTCCAGGTTACATCCATGCATGTGGGATACGCAAGGGACGTCGCCGTTGGCCGGCGAGTATTGTAGAAACACTTGCTTGATTACATATGTAGATTTTGTTGGCGTTACTACAGTAATATTTGTCTATGTGACTTTCAAATCTGTTATTTCATACCACGTGTATTTTTAAGAATATTCGCATGAAACTGTTTGTAGGCGTAATATAGTGTTTCATCTTCGTGATAATGACTTATATTCTTAGGAACGAATTTGTGGTACCAAGTAACTGCAGATGAATGACGCAATCACTAATATTGTCCAGAAAACTTGGCCTAGTTGTAAAAAATAATACAGACTAGCGACGTCATGCCATCATAACAAAAGTGAATATTTGTAGCTTACTGTGTTGTAAAGTTGGCAGTACTGTAGAACCTACTTGGGTGAACAAATGGATAATATATGATTTCGCTCGTTATACTGTTGGGTTGGAAGTCTTCCCTTGTATGCTGGGGTCGCGATGGTGCAGAGGCTAGAGCACTCGGCTCCCACCACAGCGAGCCAGGTTGGATTCCCGGTGGTGTGGCTGCCAGATTTTCGATCGTGGGAATCGTACCGGACAATTCCGCTGGTCGGCGGGTTTTCTCTGGGATATCCCGTTTCCCACACCCTTGCACACCTCGCGTTACCCTCATCAGCTATCAAGACCCTGGTCTGCAGCCTTGTGTGGTGCTTGACTGAGGCCAGGTTTATTCTACTCAGGTTAGGAACAATTATGATTTATTATCAGTGAGCAGCTTTGCATGGAGAAAGTTCCAGTCACCAGGTGCGCAGTGTACCAAAAGGTAACTTTTAATTAACATTTTTAGCTACGTGAATATTAAAAGAGAAAGACTTTCCTTAGTTACGAAATTATGTTATATTTGATTTATAATTATTGAAGTTATCGTTTTTTTAAACCTAGAAAATAGAGAAAATCTGGTACCTTTCCGACACTAGCGCTTACCTAGTGGGAAAAATTTTCCCTTTGCCAAACTTTTAAGATAGATCTTGCCAACCTGTAGTATAGTCTATTCACGGTTTCTTCGCTCTTTTGGAATCAGACCTTTGAAAAATCACACTATGTATGGCATGTTTGGTACTTTCCTAAGTATATTATTTAGCACAAGCATGTTATATTTGAGTCAACATGAAAGTACTTTATTCTTTGTTGAATTGAAGTTGTATTTGTATTCTTTCTATAAATTTTATTATTTCAATTATAGTTAATATGAATAACAGCAGTGAGAAAATAGCTGTGTTGGTAATGTCTTGTAAGATACGGAGTGCGCGCAAATGATGTACGTTGTCTCTTTGGAGTAATTTTGTTTAGGTTGGCTAAACTTTGCTTGAAGGAAGCGGAGGGATATCTTGGTAGTATAACTTAGTGAGGGTTTCAAACAAGTTGTAAGTGAAGGTGAGTGAAGCAGCATGTGGCGAGAGAGAGTGTGTGTGTGTTTTGTCGGCAGCTGCTGACGCGGGCGTGCGAGCCACCCGGCTGCGGCCACGCGGCGGTGTCGGAGGCCATGTCCACGCTGAGACTGAGGTTCGGCGAGCCAGTGAGGTTCCGCTTCGTGGCGGGCATGCTGACGAGCGCCGGGGGCTGCCCCGAGCTGCAGGCGGCCGGCCTGCGCTTCCTTAACACCTTCCTGGACACGTCGCCCGCACACCAGCAGCGCCTCTACTTGCAGGCCGAGCTCGAGCAGGCCGGCTTCTCCACCGCCGCCATGCGCAAGGTATTACCACCAACTACTATGGAGACTAATACCGGACAACTGGCGATTTTCCGTGCGAAAAGTGATTGCCCTGCGCTCTACCGGCTTCAGGTGGCTACGCATTTCTTTACATTGCCGTCGTGCATTTTAAACTGGGAATTGCTTATGTTTTATATAGTTTTAATGACTTTAGTGATTCACGTTCGTTGAATTACCATACCAGGTGGCATTTGCATTGTGTATAATTGTTTCAGTTACACTATTAGTTCTGCATAATATATTTCATTTTCGGATTTGCTTTTCCTCTAACAAATATCTTTGTAATAATTTTACGCGGAATTTCCAGCACATACATAACATGAGACACAAGTTTCCGAAGCTTGACATTCATGTTCTGGTATAAACACTTTACTAAAAAAACTTTACTTTAGAATTGAAAATAAAAATGGGGATGCGGGCAGACGTAAACTTTGCCACCCCCTCCCTCCCCCCCCCCCCCCCCCCCATACACACACGCACCTCCAAAAAAAGTGACGAGATCCAACACTGGCTGGTAAAACAAAAATTATTGTCATTAATATGTCCTTGATTTAAAAAAAGGGTAGTGATAAATATTTAGTATTAATTTCCCTTGCTATTTGGGACTACAAAGTCGTGGATCACAAACATATAATAAGCATAAAAGCAGCTTTCAAGAAGCTAATTTTCAAAAATATTTCACTGCTTGGGAACTAAAGCTATTGTGTTCATTAAAAATTTTTGATTCTCGTACGCTGGAGATGCGCATTAAATCGGTATTTAGCTAGAGGGACAACTCATACTTGCTAAAGAAACAAATATAGTTTTATCACTTTTTATTTTTGAAATGAGGAAGGTCACTAATGTTATTTTTAGAACATAATCATTATGCTAGAATTACCAACACAATAGTATTAATTCGCGATAGATGTTACGAAACAGTATGTCAAAAACGTATGTATGTTATAGGTTAGGTATTAGGCCTAGTGAGAAAAAACAATCAAATATTTTAAATGTATTTCTGTAACATACAACCATGTATAAAAATTAAAAACAAATCATGTTTAATCACGGCGTGTTCCAGATCTTCAGATGCGTCCCGAACATTACAAAATAAATTTTACAGTTATTATTGTAAAGATTGAAGAGTTCACATATTATTCGAGATTTTCAGCATTTAATACCGCCTTTTTTTTTAAATAAAATCTACTGTGCACGCATTAAGACACCTGTACTGCAATATAAAATAAAAATAAAAATTTTCCAAACAAAATACTTTGTAGGAATACTGCATTTCGTGCACTAATGCACTCGTTTTGTCCACTGTGCGTATACACAGATTCAAAGTTCGCGGGTGTTTGCCACCTCAAGCCGCTAGGTTCGCTGCTGCTGCTGTTCACACGCTCGCCTGTGCTGTTCGTATACAGCTGTCCGGTATTAGTCTCTATTTTATTTGCTACCACACCTGCACACTCGCTCTCACTCAGTGGCGTGTAGTGAGTTTTTTTTTCACGGGGTAAGCAGTTTCTACTAACAAACGCATCTTCCAACTTTGCTTATCCTCCAAATGTATTTACCTTTTTATAATACCTAACATTAGTTATAAAAACGGAAACGAAATGAATGTAATAATAATTTAATGGAATATTATTTAGAGAGCATATTACAAATTATAAGAAAACTTCCGTTTTCCCGAACACTTTCATCCACTTTCCAAGGAAAAATGTAGGACTGGAGGACGCAAACAGAACGACTGCTTACCCTACCGAAGGAACGCGGCGGCGTGTTGTTGCTTGCGAGTTCGATTCATCGATTCATCGCTGGTCATTCCCGTTTGTGGAAATACATACCAGATAGCAGCACTATGCGTGTACAGTACGAGCGTTACAAAAACTCTGTTTCTCGAAACGGAAACGGGAACCTCAGAATTAAATGTGTTTAAAGTTAAGGCGAAAACTATAAAGGGCCAAACATTTCCAATATGCATAGGGTAAGCATTGCGGAGCGCGTCATGTTGGGCCTCACGTGCTAGACGTTGTGGCGTGTGCTCGGGTTGCATACCGCGCGTGATCCCATCCAAGGACACTGCCAGGCGGAGAGCTTGACTGGGCCGGTACATCTGTCGAATGATATAGGCCGTTCACGGTAAAGTGAGAACTTGTTGAAGCTGTTTCATCAGACATAATAACCAATAAATACATTTAATTGTGGCCTCAGACTTTTGGTTTTGGGTATGGTGAATGTATACACTGTGTTTATTACTCACATGGCAGGGTTTACATTAACAAGTGGGGAAAGGCTATAAATTGGTTGAAATAAAAAAGTAACTAGAGCTTCAAAACTGCTCGCTTTATCGTGAATGGCCTATAACGCAGGACGGATCAGCGAGGACAGAAACCTCGAGTGGAGCAAAAGGGCAAAAGTTAGTTTGATACTGACACTCAGTAAGTGTGAGGACTGCGAAAGCACGGCTTATCGATCCTTTTGGTTTGATGATTTTTCAGCAAGAGGTGTCAAAAAAGTGTAGTGTAGAACCCCATGCCGACGTCAGGGCCGTAGCCAGGAATTTACTACGGAGAGGGAAAATTACAAATGTCTATTTTTGGAAAAAATATCAAAGCTATAATACTAAAATGTATTAGTTAAAAAATTATTTACAACCAATGGGCTAAAATACAGATATGAAACCACAAAATGCTATAAACATCCTTCATATTCAAGGAGGGTCACATATTTATTAAACAAGAAAAAATAAAGTTCTAGGTTTTAAATTTTATTTTAGAATATTTTAATTTCATTTCTTGGGGCGAGGGTATAGGCCGTGATTTCTACCCTCTCCTGGCTACGCCCCTGGCTGGTGTTACTATTTTTAGTATCACATGTCAAACAAACCCGCTCTTTTAAAAAAGAAAATGCCTTTCTCTCTCTCAGTTCAATATTTATAATACGTTGCATAGGAAGGTTGGTTTCCTTTAATGATTTACATCGTACACTATAAAATATAAGTCTACATATCATTCATTTTTCTAACTACGTATATAGAATATTCGCAATTTCTTCACACTTTTTGACGTGAAACGTGAAACGTCAAATCAGACCAAAACATACGTGTACCAGGATAGAAATTAGGACCGTAACGAGAACGTCTATGTCGTCTCGCCGTAATAACGCCCTAACTATTATCTTTAGAGACGCAAGTGCGGTGTCGTTTTGTACCATATATGATCAGCTCACTCATACGACCTTGAGTTTGTGTCGTGGGCAAGCGGGTTTTTCGAGCGTTGGCTGAAGAAAAAAATGGGGGGAGGAGGGGGTGCAGCGCAAACCGTTTAAAACTGGCACTCTCGCATCTTTCCTATCAGTGTAACTCACGACCCATACGAGGTAGCGTGATAATTCGGGTGTTTGTGTATAGAGTTTGTCGAGGTATATCGATTTAAGTATTAAAACGTGTATCTTGGACAATATTTCTATATATAAAACTTAAGTAAGTGTGCAAACAAACTATAAACATTCAAGCCAACCCCCCCCCCCCCCCCCTCGGTTGCAAAGTCGGTTGGTGCGCCACGGATCTGGAGTGCATCTGGAGTGCGGAAAGCTCTGGGTTCGAATCCCGGGTAAGGCATAGGTGTTAATTTAAGTTAGTTTATAAGTTAGTCTGTAAGCCGTCTCATGCTAAGCTTTCAAGCATAAAACAGGGGATGTTAAAAAGCCCTAGACAATACAATACGATATAAACATTCAATATGTCGGCCTCAGCCCACGCAAGAGCTAGCCGTAAATCTAGGTAACGCATATCGTTGGAAATAGGAGGCTCTGGACTACGCAAGAACACCTCAATGTCCGGCGCCGAGCGAGCGAGACGGTTTCGGGAGAGTCGCAAAGTCGACCCGGGGCGCTCGGCGAACGACGGCGGGCTCCTGTACGCCGCTGTACCCGACCCGATGGACATAGCGACAGATCGAGTGAAGATAACACCCATACATCTGTCGAAGACGTCTCCGAGCGGACGGATATCAACATCAGTTGAAGCGATGCGATGCAGGATCATTGGCGTGCAGCAGACGACGTCATATAGGCAAGGACACGTTCTGGATCAAGACGAATCCAACGACACATAATTTTTTGAAATCGGTTCAGTAGTTTAGGCTGTACGAAGTAGCAAACGAAATCACATACATACATACATACATCATACATAAATACCTACATACACACATACATAGATTGCGAGATTCATAATACTTCATTTTGGCTTTTTCGTAGTCGGGTAAAAAGTGACTCGCTGCCGTAGACGTTTCACGTTAAGGCCAATATCCCTCATTTCTACAGATTTTGCGAGAAATAATTTTTTGTACCCAAACGGGAGCCGATATTTAAAATCCTCTCTTAATTTTGTTTTAAATTGTTTCTATTATGTAGTCCAATTTTTCCAACAAAAGAAATGTCTGTACTTTTATCCGATTCATTAATTAACACCAACATTATTTGTTTAATAATTAGTTAAAATTATACAATTTTTGTGTTGAAAAAATTAGACTACATAATAAAAACAATTCGTAACAAAATTGTAAGAGGATTTTACAATATCGGCTCCCGTTTGGGTAAAAAAAAGTCAATCTTCGCAAAGGCTGTAGAAATGAAGGATCGTGGCCTTAAACTAGCGGCCGTGCGCCCCGACACAGCTCCGCCCGATTTTTTAATCAAACCTTTGAAAAATGACCCCATGCGTGACGTGTTTGGTTGTTTCTAAATATGTCATGTATCACTAGCGTTTTATGCTTCTGGTAACATGAAAGTACTCTTTTTTTTATTATATAGAGTTTTTACTTTTAATCTGTTTATGAATAATGATATTTCATTCATATTCAATGCGAATAAAACCAGTGAGAAAATACTGTAGGTGAGTTGGTAACGTCTAGTTAAAAAATTGTTCTCATGCAAAATACTATTAATCTGATTACACACGTATGCTGTGCGTTGTCCCTTTGGTGTAATTTCCTAGAAGGAATATCCTGAAGTAGAACTTTAGCAGGGCTTCAGAAAAGTTGAAGGTAGCCGTGATACTCCGTCATGAACTTCTGCTGCCAGTGACATAAAGAACAAGCACATTAATATTGGTCGCCATATGTGACAGAGCGTTATAACCATACTTGTAGAGTTCCGAAAAAAAAAAAGTTATTTAGTGCGACGCCTAAAATTATTTATTTATTCGTGACAGAAACGGTTCATTACACCATCCTCACTTTATCGTTAAAAGTAGTTTATTAGCTTATTAAATGACTTGTTTAACTGCTCGCTGTACTAGCTCTAGTCGAAGTGATGAGGTTTTTGCAGTTACGTAGCTAAATAAATAGTTCAGTATTGTGATGCTTAAAGTGGCCGCTTTGCAACTGGCACGCACACACTACCTACTCCACGTCCGATTTACGGCAGTAAAATAAGGGCTACGGCATAATTGTCTGTGCTGGGGGTAGTTGTGTCCAGCAGCCATAAAAACATAGCAAGTTTGAACATTTTCACCTATCATCTGCAAACTACCTACCACAGATACTAACAGGCGGTGACGTCACCATGAGGTACTGTAATCTTTCAAATGCACCGCCTAAAGCTCTGACTTTAACTCTGATCGCCTTGTCTCACGGTTAAAGAGCTAATTTGTTCATTTGTTTCTGTAATAGTTAACGAAATGTTGAAAAAAAAAAAAACTTTTTTTCGCCTGTATATGTGCACTTTAACTTAACATCTCGTGTCTAACAAATTTTGAGGAAAAAATTAACCGTGAAGTTTTTTTTCAACTCAAGAGTTACTTTCTGGCCAATTTTAACTCCAACGTCAGAGCACATATTTTTTATTTTATTCGGAATAAATATGTGAAATCAAGGATAGTAATGGAATTTTAAGGTTTCGTTGTATGTATATCGTATCCCATAGGCTATTAAATAGGGGGCACGTAATTCTCAATGAATGCTGTAAATTGCTTAGAAAGGGAAGCATGTGAGGGAAAGTTGCACAAAAACTTGTGAAGGGTGTGAAATCAAGAGGATGGGCATAGTGTCGAGATATTTTTGGTAAACTATATTTCCGCAGTGGCTTAGATAGAACATACGAAAATTTTTGTCCAAACCAGTATTTAAAAAGTAATCAAAGGATGTTAAATCAGGGAAAATGATTGGAGTGTATTTCCAGTATTTTTAGCATAGTGACATAGAGTAAGTGAAAAAATAGTCCATATAGGTTGAAGTTTTTGGAAGTGCAAAGGGAACAGTGAGAAAATTGCAGCATAAGAACTTCAATTATAATCAAAACATGTTTGTACAAATACAGCCTGCCTGCCCTTACCAGTATTATCTTGCCCCATAGCACACATTAAAGTGGCCATTTCAGATTCTAGCCACAGCGTGTTTACTTGTTTAAATATCAACCTAGGATTAAGACAGTACTCCTATACTTTCAGAGATAAATAAATCTAAAATAACGTGTATGCTAAAATAAGATAAAAATATAATACCCATATCCCACTGCGGAGAGGATTAGTGATAGTAAGATGAAGAAATTTTGTTTCATATTTGGTGTATTTATTCAAGGCGTTCTAACAGTTTCACAATTCTCCGCTTTTATATGTTTCTATCGTTTAAAAATAATGCGAACTTAACGCAAAATGGAATTTCTCAGTGAACTGCCAGGTACAGACTTTGTAAAGATTTTAGAGTTCTTTGAAAGGCAATCCAAGAAACCGCACACTAGTGTGTATATGAGTCATCTGTGCTCGAGCCTCTAGATTCACATTCCTTGGAGCCTCCAGACGAGTGGTAAATTTTTAACAGCGATGCGACGGAACCACGTACTTGCGCTAGTTTTCACAAAGGCAGCAGCAAATAGCAGTTGGCAGTGGGTTGTTGCCCGGCCCGTTACAGGAAGACGAGTGCCTCAACAAAAAAAACAGTCCATAAAGCATGCCGCCAGAAGGCCGCGAGGTATGTACCGTGCGTGCAGAGTCCATCACCTTGTGTTTACTCCTCTCTCTTGTCTGTGCCGTTGCCATGACACTAGGTGGAACAGGATTCCTCTCGGAGCTGCAAACTTCTCGGATTTTCATCGAGCAGTCAGGAATTGGCTTCGTTCCTCACGTCACAGAATAGACGCGTGTACACAAACTGAATGTCGTTGCGGTTCCTTGCCTAAAGGCTGTTCGCTATAAAGTGAGCACTTTTTAAATCAACCTCGAAAAAAAGTCACTACCCTTGCCTGCGTATATTTTAACGAACGCCCTGAGTGACACCATTGAGTAAAAATATACATCTTTACTCATTGGTGTCGCACCCAGTAAAGTTGGTAACGATGTATGGGAAGTAGTTCCATATCTTTGCGTCCAGTAAAATGTGTTAAGCAACGGTTGGTGATAACATAAATTATTTCCTTCGCTTTATTTTTTCTAATGTATCGAAGTGTAAAAAATGAGCAGATTTGTGAAATATTTACATTTCTAATAATTTCCCAGTTTCACTTGACCGACGTATGAATAAAGTGGTGAGGCCCAAACCAATGTTAATCTCACACAAGATAGAAGAATACGCAACGTGCATACAAGTAGATCTTAACCAGAGATTTCAAAAGTGCTCATTTTACCGTGAATAGAATATACCCATTTACCAGCTGACTGCGCGAGGCCCCGGAACGTTCCTTGTAGTTATATCTTATCACCTGTGTGCAACAACACAATATCACAGAAAACCTGCGCCCGGAAAGGTAATCACATGCTATAAAACATCAGTTTGAAGATATTATTGTGCAACAATGCCAGGTATGTGCACAACAGCACGTACGCCAAGTTTCATATCATTGGGGGCACAGAGACACACTCTGACCGGAGCGCCTTATGATATGCAAATTGTCCTACACGTACGACAGCTGCGTGTATCCAGCGTTGCTGCGACATCCATTATTTCATTTTTCTTTATGTCCACAGATGCTGCGCTGTCAAGTAGGACAGACGACTTAGAAAAGTCCTCTATAACTGTCAAAAATTAATATAAAAATGCGTGTTATATTAATAACGTCTGCCTTAGAAGCTTCAGATTCAAATGTGCCAGGATGGAATTACCTTATAGTCATGATTCTAAATCTTGTATAGGGTGTGTATTCTTCGGTTTCTTCACACTATTCCAATCATACCTTTGGAAAATTACTCCGTGTATCGCGTGTTTTGTTGTTTCCTAAATATGTCCTCTGTATCACAAGCGTTTTATACTTCTGTTAACATCAAAGTATCTTATGTTTGGATAAATTGAACTTTCACTAATATTTTATCTAGAAATTATATCATTCCACTTATAATAAATATGAAAAAATAGGGAGAAATAGGTGTGTTAGTAATACCTACTAATAAACAGAGTGCGCACGAATGCGGTGTGCTGTCCCTTTGGTGAATTCTCTAGACTAGGCTAAGCTTTGTTTGCACGAGTTGGAGGAATATCCTGGAAGTAGAACTTAGCGGAGCTCTAGAAACATTGGAAGTAGCCGTGAATGGACTACACAGCTTATATAAGTAAGAAACAAAAATTGGGGCGGGGCTGTGCCAGGGACGTGGTTGTGGGTTTTACGGGAAACTTCAGCGTTAGCGAGTAATATTTGGTTTGGCGCCAATATCGGCGCGCTAGCACATCGGAGTCCCGAGATATATTGCCAACTCAAGTACATGTTCAGTTCGCAGTCGTATACCCAATCAAAAGAGACCACATTTATTTGGACTGTGTTACTAGTCACAAAGATATATATTTCGGGAACATATCACCTTATAGGCTGTTCACGGTAAAATGAACACTTTTGAAAGCCCTGCTTAAGATCTACTTGTATATACGCTGTGTATTCCCTCGCCTTACGTACACTTAACATTGCCATGGGCCTCGTCACTTTATTCATACGTTGGTCAAATGAAACACTGAAATTTTAAGAAAGTAAATACAAATCTTCTAAGTTTCACACTTCGATGCATTAAAAAAACCATAAAGCGAAATAAATAATTCTAAGTTATCATAATTGGTTACTAACACTTTTTATTCGACGTTAGGATATGGAACTAATTTCCATCTATCGTTACCAACTTCACTGGGCGACTGTCACTCAGTGTGTCCATTAAAATATGTGCATGCAGTGGCAGTGCCTTTTTCTAAGGTTCATTTCTAAAGTGCTCACTTTATCGTGAACAGCCTTTACAAACGTTATATTGTCGTTTTGGTGCTGGTACCCCATGCGCCTGTCTAATTTTAAGGACGGATTCGCGTCAAGGCAGTATGATTTCATGTTCCAGTCTATCACCGCGTAGAGGTCAATGTCCGTAAAATATGAATTCTCCTTATTGTAGGTTTAATAAAGTTGATTCGACAGTGGGGAGACACAAGCAGGAAAGTATGGCATGATGTATCACATCATAAGTACGTGCAGTTACCATCGCGAGGTGCAGGTAGTAGATCAGTGTTTCGTGAATGTTTACTTAGCGAGGAAGACTCGGGGTGAGGTGCTAGCAGGCGAGGCTGCCAGTCCGTCACTGCTGGGTGCGCGATGAAAAGCAGCGCCGATGCCCGGGCCATTCTTACCCGCGCGGCAGCGAGTCCTCAGGGGAGAATAGATCGAGGGTGGCGGACGGCGCTAACCACCGGGCCAGGGGCTATCTGGCGGCCCGGCGCGGCGTGGTGTTATTACAGTAAAGACCTTGAACTGATCCGCCACCTGGCCCCGTTACCCGCACTGCCGAACGGTACAGATTACTGCCCGCGAGGAGGGGATAAGCGCCGGTTAGCCACACGGTACGAGAGCCAGCAACACGCTCGCATCGCTGCGCCGACACCTCTCCAACTGGCGGACACACAGTGTATACCTATTCTGTTCGCGGTTACTTTCTACTTTACTGAAGCACTGCCAAAGTTCTACTGTTCCTCTGTCTTACGTGAACAAAGCTTAACCGAGTCTACAGAATTACATCAAATTACAGTCTGTGTTATAATATTAATCATTAATACTATTTATTATTATGCATTACCAACACAGTTATTGTCTCACTGTTTTTATTTATATTAATCACAAATTAAATATAACTTACAGGTAAACTATAAATGAAATCTCATTTTATTTAAAAATACGACAGTTGTCAACAAAAGAATAAAACGCTTGTGAGCATACTTAGGAAACAATAAAACACGTGATACACGGAGTGATTATTCAACGGTTTAATTCGAAAAGTGTGAGAAGCCGCGAATAGACTATACAAGTACGAAGATACAAGATGCGGGCATACCCAGTGTCTGCGCGAGGCTTCGCGGGCGGGTCTTGTGTCTGGTTGGATACTGCGTGCTGTGAATGGTTCCCTGTTTCCACATAACCGGCTGTTTTCGTGCACTCTGGGATACAGGCAGGCACTATACCAATTGCCGTCTTCTGCGCATGTCCTCAAACATTGACAAGCCCAAAGTCACATGGTTAGCAATGATTAACGTGTTTATTTACTTATGAATTTTCAATAGACCTTACAAGGATAAAATACTTTGAACTACTTGAATATAATCTGGTTGCTTTAAAAATACGCTCGAGAAAATTGACAAACATTTTAAAGCATCTACCTACATAAAAAGTGGTCTAGTCTCAAATCCTATTCATGATTTTGTAATATTCATATTGAGAAAAAAGTAGTCCAGTGTTGAGAAGCCACTGCGCATCTCGCTTGCGCATTCTACCCCATTTTCTCTCTGTGTGCCACGCACCAAACTGTCCTTTCTGTACTGTCGTCACCGTACCTGTGAAACTGACATAATAACAACAATGACAATGTTTATTCCTTTTATGCATGGGGGTTGCGATAAGGCATACTATTAGCCTCCAAAACCAAGATTATTTCCGGCTGCTGAAGTAAAACCTGCATTTTCAAATGCGGGAAAACATGGAGAGCAAGCAATTCTGTTGTTAGTTGTTTCCTATTGATCCAACACCACCCAGGGCAAGTTAAACCAGATGTAGTTCAACGACAAAAGGAATACAAGTGCTCACGTGTTTGAAGTCTAGGCTATACAATAATAATAACCTATGGGTAAAGAATATGCGAGGTTCATGTTAATACACTGCACCGACACTCTCCTGGACTGTGCATGATAAGCCACTTGTGAAAAGTATCCCTATAGCTGGCGGGCGGAACTGAACATACCACCTAATGGTCAAACACACTTCGCTACACGATAGGCGAATGCCGTATTGTAAAACAAACATGTGTATCTACTATTTAATGATAAGTTATGTCGGGCATTCGACTCGAACCATCACACGTGTACAGACACAGTATACTTTTTTTTTGTTATTAGCAGTTTCCTAGGGTAACTTTCTCTAATTGTCAATTAAATACACACGTTACAAATAGATGATGATCGCATACGTACATATTACAATTATTTGTCGGATCGCTGTCTTTCCCATCATAAGTTTCTCGGGAGTGTTTTAGGCCAAGTCATCTGTGGTCTGGAAGTTTAGGGGTCTCTGTTCTTCACTATCCTCAGTCGGTAGTAGAAGCTTTTAAGGGACATGTTTGAGAAACATTTTTGTTGGGACTTTTAAGTATGTTAACGCACATAACTATCTTAAAGCAAAGATATACCAAAGTTTACCTTATAACGAAATAAGAAGATTGACCTCCGGTCAAGCACTTCACCCGACTACTGTACAACATGCAGAATAACTCATTGAAAAGTAGAACACACTGCCGAAATTATCATAAAAGTACGATTTACATTCGCATAATGATAACAATACATATATTTTGTGACACTGTAAAATGTTTCTTAATTTCATTACCAAAAGAACATTCGATAAGAGTTCCTTTTTAATAAAAAATTAACCATGTTTACAATTTGGATACTGTATTTAGAAAGTACATTTTGCAAGAAAACCTTCGTCAAACAGGGCAATATAATAATGACTATGGTTATGTGTAAGAAAATGTTTGTTTTAATGTTCACAAATATTTCTAATAATTTGTTTTTTTATAATATATTATTTAAGTTATAAAATAATAAAATTTCTGGCTGAACTTGATTTGCCTAGAATCAATCATAAAAATATGAGTAAACTATAGTAATTATTGTAATGGTCTTGCTTAATATCTTTTTTTACAAAATGTATTTCTGAAACATCCGTAGTGGAAATACGCTTAAATTCTCATTAAATATAAATTCTTAATAACTATTTTTAAAACAGAATGTTATAACGAAAATAAATTACATACACGCCAAAGCCTGAACACTTCACTTTGCGGAAAGTATCTTCTGGAGTCTTTTATGCGCATCATTTATTTTCTTGGAATAATGAAATTATGTAATCCATCCCTGATTTTTTAAGAATATGCCTTATGAATTAGTTCATAACCTATAACCTGATGCAAGGAAGCGGATACGGGCAAACAGGGCGTAGTGGTGAGAGAGAAGGTAACCACTTCCAATAAGCCAGCGTGCATGCGCAGAGTATAACTGATGTAGTTTTGCAGCTGCAGTAGAATGTTTTACCAAGGACGACACGAATGCTATAACTGCCGATTAAATATTTTATGGCAGCGAATAAGCGTTTTATCGATAAACAAAAATGTTAGTGAGCGTTAAGCATATGTAAATATCAAGTCAAACTACGTGTTATTGTGCACCTCAAACTCTTTTTTCACCAGCAACAAAATTTCTCCTTGGAAAGTATCAACTAAGTAGTTTTTACGAGCTTTTATTTAACTTGCATTTTTTGTATATAGTCTGTCCGATCACTATGCAATGAACTGGTATGCTGTCTGCCTGCAGCTCATTACTGTTTGTTAAGTTGCAGCCCAAAGTTTAGAAGGGGCCACCAGTGCTTAACTGCACATTAGTCTTTTTAGTCTTACGAATGTATAAATGAGTGTATAATTAATAGTCTGCATATATAGGAATAACAAAAAATTGTACAGGTTAAAAAGTGAAAAATAAATCAACTATAAAAAGTCATTTTAAAACCAAACTTTTATTTATAAATGCACTAAAAAGAGAAAAATAATTATAGTAGTTACAGAATTTGTAGAACTTGTAAGACGTGGTCGAAAAGCCGTAATAAACTTTACTACAAATAATAATTTTTATGTCAATTTATATTTAGTATATAAAAGTTTGGCGCGAATAGTTAAGAGCCTTACACAAGATATGTGCTTACTACGCTTATGCAAATGAGGTATACGTTCTACTGTTGGTAAAGTCAGTCCTACGTATAAAAATCTGACCTGAAGTGATAGCAGAAAGAGAAACACTTCACATGAAGAAGCGTCTGTGACAACCCTGGCGTCATATAAAACCCTGCATAAACTGCACTGTAAACACGCTTTCTTCGCCGGAACACATTCTTTCTTACCGCAAAGAAAAATTTGTTTTCACTCCAAAGTTAGCTTGTCACAAACATAATTTCTGTTTTATGTATAAAGTGATGACTACAATAACCTTGCATCGTCGTTACACTCGTTCAGTAGACGTCTTTGTGGTAATGCCAGTTACACTGTAAAAACAGTGTGCTCTAAAAATAACCGCGATTATTAAACAAGAGGCAAGTGAAAAATATTTAAAAAATATACTCCCTAATCTATACTACTCAATAACATAGTAGTGTCGAAATATCTCAAACAGTTCCAGAAAAATGATGATCAGGGTCAGGGATGTACATAGGTACTGGATTAAACTTTTATTAGGATTTATTACGGCATAAAAAAAGCATTGTTAAAAAAGCTCCGTCATTTCCCCTTTTCTTTTTTGTCTATAGGCTGTCCTCCTTTACTTCCAATAAGCCGCAGTGGCCCAGTGGACGTAAATATGTACTGCATTAAGCTTTTCTTAGGATCACTTCATAATTAAAAAAATTATTTCATTTCTTCTTTTTTCTCTATCCTCCTTCCTCCTTTCCTTCCCAAGAGAAGTTTGATAGATCGATTCAAAGTCCTAAATATCATGCTAACGAAGTAGCACTGGCCTGCTAGTATAAAAATAAAACATGAAAAGGTTCCAAGACATGAGTCCGTGGTCCCCATGTTGTTAGCCTAATGCCCTTTGCCATACGCCCACTTCTCTTACTGTGTTTAGGTTATATTTATAGGCATGTATCGTCAGGTGGTGACATAGGTCAGAAAATGTCACCTCTTGGGAAGAATTGAGGTTAGTGATTTGGAGAATAACTGCACTTCAGAATGACATTAAACGTCTACAGGATCACTGTACTTCCTCAGTTAATTGCAGAAAGTATTGGTTTATTAATGTTTGCGTCGGGACAACTGTTAGCTACTGAAAACTACAGTGTATGACAGAAAACCTTAAATACCTACTTTGGTACGAAGTATTTTTCTTTACTGTGAACAAAAGCCACTCAAAAAATGTTTATTTCTTGGCTATAAAGAAAGGTAATATTGCCATCAAATAAAAACATATGAGAAAAACACTTATTAACAGCAAACATCTGTTTCTCTAATCTTTTCTTTAAATTAAAATAATAATATTGTGTTACTGAAAACAAAACAGCCTCAAAGAAATATGTTTCTTTGCGTACAGAAAACTTTGAATGGATTTTTAGAGTTTATTTCAACAGAGACTTGAAAACAAAAATCTAAACGAAATTTCGTTTTTTAATTTTCGATCAATTTCCCCTCATACAAAATTTAGTTACCTCTGCCCATTCTTGGGAGGTATGTTACAGGTGCATATTTAAAGATTTCCACGCTGTTAAAGAAAATGTAATTTTACACATAATGTATACGGCAGCAGTATCTCCACACTGAAGTTGGTGTAATTTTACACCTACATATGTAATTTTTTTTTACTTTACGTCCGAGTAAATGTATCCTACAAATCAGTTAAAATAACATGTACATTGTACAACAAATTTTACACATAATGGTGTAAAATTACAATCACTATGTAGCAGAAAATTAACTGCAAGATCTGTGTATTTTTTCCCCACGACAAGTAAATTTTAACAGATATCGCAATCGCAATTTTACCACAATGCGTTTGTGTCTTCTTTCACTTATAAAATAGTAAAAGAAAAAACCAGATTCACTGTTATTGTAAATACACAATTTCTGTATATTTTTCGCTGTTTTTTTCTAAGCAATTTTGCCGCCAGTATAAAATTATTTTACAACGTGCGTAATGTTAATTCAAATACCACATATGTGTAGTTTTACAATTTTCATGTTATTTTCCTCCGTTTTGTAACTTGTTTAACCAAGTTAAAAAAAAATATATATTTATTAAGCCGTGCATTTACGTATTTTCACCAAAGATGGGTAGTACTCTCTGAATTCTTAAGAACATTTGTATAAAATTACTCGTGCTGTAGTTGTTTTTATAAATTACACATACAAAATGTAAAGTTACGAAAAATTTGTAAGTGTAAATTCACATTTATTTTTTACAGTGCAGCTATGCAGTTATGACGTGGTGCTATTTCTCGATCATGTGAAATAAATGTTTTAAAGTTAGTACTGGTCCATTTCTCATGAAAATCTCACAGCTACTTTTACAAAATCTTCCTAACTTATTTTTGTTTTCTGTGAATATCTCAAAAACGGTTGACCCTACAACTATTTTAAAAGAGATTTTGGCTCCGAGAGTTTTAGGAAATGTATATAGCCACTTAACCTGATACGTGAGGCATTATATTATTTTGGCTTTGTAGTAAAAAAGTATAAGAATCGAAGGTTTGGTTTTTCCAAATACCTGTACGTTTTCAATGCACGATGGCTTTTGTCATGTGAATAAATAAGAACGTCGTTTTGCAGACAAGAGTGGTACAACTAATGTTCATTCATCTATGTTCTCCGAAACAAATAAATTATTTAAAGGGCAAGAAAAGAAAATTCGTGCCAAACACATGTAAAATATGCAGTCTATATTAGCTACAACATATAGCTGCAGTATATAATATATATCTTTGTGCATATAAAGTAATCAGAAGTAAAATAAATCATTCCCTGGGAAATGTTACAGTGGCTAATTTCCTGAAACAAATTTTATTAAAATTCACTTTGATAATAATTATTATATTACGCCCATACTAAAAAAATATCGCTAATTTCGGTATCATACTAGGAATTAATAAAAATAAATTGCAATGTTTTTAAGCATTTCTCGTGCCTAACCGTCGATGTTGTATAGTAACTTAAAAATGCCAATATTGTATAGTAACTTTAAAATGCCAATACAGGTAAGAATGTGCAGATAGCGATGATAATATGGGCAAAAAAATATCGTGTAGCCTAACAAAACTTCCACGCCCGAACTGAACTCTGGGTGTGCCATTATTTCCGTACAGCGAGAGTACGCAGTAGATGCTGATTGCTTGCTGCATGTTTCGTTAAAGAGTTTCACTGGGAGAACTGGGTCGAGTTACGATCTCGCTCATTACTGATGACAGCGGAATAAAATGAGCATTTGTCCTTGTTGCAAAAAGAGCGTCGATTGAATCAGAAGCGGAATTATCAGTGAAGGGGGCTGGCAAGCCAGGTATAGCTGCCAAACGAGCCGCTGAGTAATGGGTGGAAGGAACTGGTGTGGTGGGCGGTCACCTCGCTAGCTTCGTATCCACCTCGCGTGGGGAGTAACGACGCGCGCCGAGGATTATCGCTCGCTCTGAATCGTGCTTCACTCGGCCTCGTCACAGCGCACTTCACAATACAGAGGTGAAACATCCGCTTATGCTGCCAACTACTGTCCAGCAAAATGGAGTCACTAGCCATCGACATGTTGGGACGCCATTCGCCAATTATCTACTCGCCAGCCGGCAGCCCAGCATACAGTAGCCAATCAGACACGAGGCCCGTTCTCAGAGCCTCGCGCAGCCGACAAGAGAATGGATACGCTCCCATTAAATAAACTGCCACGCCAATTCATCTCTGCGTAATTATCTGCTCCGTGGCCTCTCGAAGTTTCCAGCAGGGGATTCCCTTGTGACTGTTTTGGAGAACGTTGTCGTGGAGTGCGGGTTTTTATTCGGGTTGCTTGCTCCCATTTCCTTCCCGCGTCTACCCCACCCTATCTCATCTCTCGTCAGGCCACGTTGTAACGACGTGGTCGTCTCTCTGGTGGATTAGCGAGCCTCCTCAGCACCAACTTTCCCTCATCTGTCCATGTCGACCCTGCGTCGTCAGGAAAAAATACCTAGTCCAATTTTGGGCTTGGTTATGCACGTAGAATCTAAAGTCTTAGGTACTTTCCTATTGCAGAGGTATATGCACCGCTTTGGGACTGACTGGATGTTCAGATATTTTTGCGTAATGCCAGACTCGTTTCTAGCGACAGGTGTGCAACACCACAGCAAACGAAATAGGAATTCAGTTGTAGCGACTCCCTTTCCTACCCTATCCTATACTGCTCACTGTTACTCCTGTCTGATGGCTGTTGATAAGTCAGCTCAATATCTAGAACTCTGTAAGAATGGGAGACAATAAGGGGCTGCGTAGTCGTCAGCGGTTACTCTAATAAGTTAAGAAGTCTTTCTATAAAACACATTTATTAAAAAATAAATAGTCTTGGATATAAAACATACAGTTAACATTACACTGAACAATAAGAATCAATGACTCTTACCGAAGTGGTAATAACGCAAGTACAACGTCTAACAATGAGTTGAAGCTATAACCCTAACCTTGCCTGTATTTAATGTTCATTTACTCGAATGACTAACGGGACCTCGAGAGCTAGGATGACGCCTAACTGCCAAGCCGAACTTATGCTCACCATATATTGAAGACTTCTGTACGGCCCATAGCTCCTCTAGGCCTAGCAATCGAGAGCCCTCGTCGTCGATGTCGCCCTGACAACTTCACTTCGTTCTCTTCGGTCTGGTGCGTCAGACTAGGATGGGGGGGGGGGGGTGGCGCAGCGCGCTCGCCCTTTATACTGGCTGGCAGTGGGTCAATCGACATATGTTTTGGCAACAGGAGGCTCGCACAAAATGTATAGCCCATGCTACCTCAACTCGTTCTGTGCGGTCCCCTAGCGTCCACCACACAGTTTTGGGGCCTCGAAAATGATTGTGAGGATTGTACGACGTATTTTGTTTGGTGTAGTCTTCACGAACCCACACCAAACCAGACCGTCACGTGTGGACATCTGACGACTAGAAATTCATAGCATGGCCTGGAGAACCGTGTTTACATTTATGTGTCAGTAGCATTCATGTTTTCATCCTGACGGGTTCGTCCTCTTCCAACAGGACAGTGCTGCTCCAGTACACGCTCATTCGGAGTCGCTAAGTGACGGTCGGAGGAAAACTCGACCGAGTTTGGGGTCATGACCCTCTAGTTCACCTCATGCGAACTTTGTCAAGCATGGAGGGGATGCTTGCAACGAGCTCTTGAAAACATTAGTGTACTCTAGTTTACACGGTAAATACAAACGTTTCTTGTAGTTACGCTTACAAACAAATTACTATCGGGATGTACTTTAATTTCCTCATTATCATTCAGTGTGTAAATTACCGAAGTTCTGTATTAGCTGCTAGATGCCATACTGCCTTCAGTCTTTGAACACACATATATGAGCAGGATTTTCTGTGCTCCGAAAGGAATAATAAATGTGCGATGAAAAGAATTAATTTTAAAAAGTTCAGAGAAAATGGTAAAAATATTATTTTTGTAACACATTACTGTAAAATATTTCTCGCCTTTCCTGACGTTCCGGGAAATAACGATTAAGTTGTTAAATGTTCCAAAGCTTGACGTTTCAAGGAATAACGTTTGCACATGCGCACAGTTGCAAGCCGAGGCGTTCCAAAAATAACTGTACAAACGATGTAACGTGTTGCTCGTGTAACTCGTTACCAAATTGTAGTAGTTTGTTATCAGTGTTACGTTAAATAACGGCCATGTGTAGAAGGCGCTCGCCGGCTATTGTTGGGTGATAATGAATGGCTCTGCGGGCCGGCTGATGTGATCACGCGTGTGCGGGTGCCGCCATGTTGGGACGGCGCGGCGCGGGCGAGCATTAGTACAAATGTCCGCCGGCCAGGATTTACGGCGGCCGGAGATGGTTTATCCTTCCCACGAGGAGCACGGCGCGACATGTGTGGTCCAGCCCGTCCACACTCTCGCTACAGACAGCCCACATCTGCCCGTGTAAACTGCTGATCCACAGCGCACATTTTCTGCACGCCATCTCCACGTAAATCACACGCTCATCTACATCCTGCTCCCTCGAGGGACTGCGGTCTCGTATTCAAAGGATTCTCCAGATAACATTTTGCCCGTGTTTCCTCTTCATAATTTATCGTCCTCGTTGACTGTACACAGATGCTAAGATTATGCATTCAATAAAACTCACAGCTGGATATTAAAATTCTTATTATGATTGCTGACCATCCACGTTCGTTCTGGGTGGGGTTCGCTTTGTACACGTGATAAATTGCACGCTGTGCTTTACACTGCTGTTTGCATTTTAAGCGAACTTAATATACATACCAACATAAGTCTGAGTTATCTCTCGAGGAGTGGTTTGTGTTTATTGCAGTATTTATGGCTTCTAAGCCTGCCTTCATGTTGTGTACTCACTGTCCTGCTTATAGCTAGCTCCGGTTGAGTGGTTTTTAAATCAGCTTTCGAAAATTCCCTGCCTGCAATTAAACAGTCAACACTACCTGGCGTATCTGCTTTAAAGTTAAAAGGGAATGAAAAATGTACCTCCAAGTCTCAATGTCTTATTAAAACTGTAAGGCTCAAATTCGTTTAGGCGAACCGGGTTTGATTCCTGGCGGAGTGCTCCCGGATTTTCACACATGGGAATCATGCCGAACGATGCCGCTGGTTGACGGGTTTTCTCGGGAATATCTTCCCCCCCCCCCAACAATTGCGTTCCTTCACTGCTCCATACCTCTACCCTCTCAAGACTCGATGTTAATAGTCGCCCAAATCTTTCCATTCTGGTTCGTGACATAAGGTACTATGTGTGTATTATCACTGTCGAGAAAGTCCAAACGGGACTAACAGTTTCGTGGAGCGTTGTTAAGAAAGATTTAAAATACAATTGTTTATTAATGTTTGATGGGGGATAACATTTGAAAAGCCTTACATATCCATAGGTATGTGACATTTGTATCATGAAACGTGTTTTCTTCATGTTTATACCGCAAATTCTCGATATCTGCAGTTTGTGTCATAGTCCTCGCGGGCTCGTTGGCCGGAAATGACAGTTACGGGCTCTTACAACCCAGTATTTTTATGATCTACAGTCATGTTGTATGCCTATATATGTTCGTACATAAAATGTTTAAGCAAAATACAGGATGTTTTAAAGGAACTCAGGGGTTTCAAATAGTTATAGTAAATTTAGTAAGTGAGGTAGACAAATTCCTTCACTTCGAGCGTACGCAGGACATTGTCAAGTTTTGTTTAGCGTATACTGTCGAATGTTTGCGTCAATGGTTGGCCTGCCTGCATGCCCTTACAGAAGGCACAGTGCGTGATTTGGTTAATTGAAACGAAATCCGTTGTTACAGTGCAACGCAATTATCGACGTGAGTATGGAGGTTACGCGCGTACGGACAAGACTCTTCACCAGTGGTTAAAGCAATTCAAGGACACGGGCAATGTGTTAAAAGGGATTTCACCCGGGAGGCCGCCTATGTCAGACGTAAACGTGGCAAGAATGCGAGCATCCTCTACGCGTAGCCCAAAAGCATCAATAGCAGACGCAGTTTACAGTCAGGAATTCCGAAGTCGACTGCTTACGAAGTGGTTCGTAAAAGGCTTCTCTTGTACGCCTATAAGTCACAGCTTTAGCATATACTGGAACCTATGGACAAACCAGCAAGAGTTGAGTTCTCTGCCTGCATACTGAACAAGATTGAAGGAGACGAGGATTTCATGAAACATGTTATGTTTATTGATTAAGCGACATTTCGTACGAGTGGTTTAGTGAATTGCCATAACTGTCGCATTTGTGGGTCGCAGCCACCGCATGAAGTTATCGAACATCAGCGCGACTCACCGAAGGTTAATGTTTGGTGCGGTTTGATGTATGGTCGTGTTGTGGGACGGTTCATCTTTACTTAAAAATTAATTACTGGTGACGTTTACTGTGACATGTTAGAACTGGGCGTGTTCTCACAATTGGACGGCATTGAAGCAGGAAAGAGTTTTTTTTTCCCCCAACAAGATGGAGCTCCACGCCATTACAGTAATCGTGTCCGAGCTGCGTTAAACACTCGATTTCCAAACAGGTGGATTGGTACAGGCGGGCCGATGGCGTGGTCGCCGCGAAGCCCAGATATTACCCTCTTTGGATTTTTTTTCTGCGATGCATGTCAATAACACGGTGTACGCAGATAAGGTATGTGACGTTTACCACCTGCGTCAACGGATTATCACTGCAATCGCAGCCATTACACCCGACATGCTGGGACGAACGTTGGAGGAGATCGAGTATCGTTTGGACGTGTGCAGGGCCACAAATGAGACGCACATCAAAGTCTACCAAACATCACATAAACTTGAAGGTATGACCTCTCTTTACATATTGTCGTTTTAGTAATATGTTGTTTTCTTCATTCCGAAAATTGCTTGTGTAACCCCGGAGTTATTTTATAGACCTCGTGTAAAATCAAATATATATTTAATAGCATACCAAATATAATACATGTTTGGGAAGATGCTTGTAGCTGAATCAGCGGCAGCATGGGACTAGAAATTGAGCTAATGTATAAGTTCTACAGTTAGTAACGAAAAGACAGTAGTAACCCGAAAAATTAATTATTTGAATTGAGAGTGAATTAACATTAACACACTATTGCATCATTTATAAAGAACTGCGACCAGCACGCGCCAAAACACATTCATATCAATAGCAGGATCCATATATACGGGGCTGGATAAATGCGGGGGTACATACTTTCCTCATCGCCCGCTGACTACTTGCGAGTGTGTATAGTAGGGGAGCGTAGTCGTGATAAATTAAGTTTCGTTTTGGCAGCAAGTACTTCTCACGCAAACACGCCTTATAACACGCCGTTGAAATGTTGCTCACACTTTCTGGAGTGCTGCTGGTATTATCGACCGGCAAGCTTTAGTAATCGACGCTTCAAGTGACCCTTATGTGTCTGGATTCCCTCACCAGTCTGTCACAATCACTGCTCTCTACTCAAACATTGCCGGCAACGAATGTCCTATATCGGGATACTACGTATCTTACAACACTGCTGCTTCAGTGACATCGCATCAATACTCGCTAAATTAATTATAACAGGCCAGAGTGTGGCCGCTCCTGCAGATACACACACTCGCCACAGACTACTTGAGGATACAGAGGTGGAACAGACGCTTATGCTGCGAACTCCAGCAGCAAATTGACGTCACTTGCCAGCAACAAGCTGGAACGCCGTTCACCTATCAGCGCCTGGTAACTAAAGGTGCGTTAGCATGGCGACAGTAATTCCCGATATTTCCTATCACGAGAGCTACTCTCGCATTACTATCGCCGTGTAATCTGCACGATAGGTACTGTCGCACCGTCACGATAGCGATGGTGCGACAGCACGACAGTGTGACAGTGCGATAGAACTATCGCGATATCAGCTCGAGCTAGATAATTGATAGTAACTGTCGTGACAGAACATGCAACTATCGTGTTACTATCGTAGTGTAAACCGTGTTGCATTAATATCGTGATAGTGTGGGTCACAAATTTGTACATATGTTCACTTTGACTGTAACATTGCAGAATAATTTGGATTCCGTTAATATCTGTCGCGGTTCCTACACTATGTGGCGGTATGACAGGACGTATTTTATTTTATGGGTATGACACGACAATATTGACAACATATATTTTATTTTCATATAATAAACCACGGCAACAACATATGTTTACATGTAATTAATATCCTGTCACGGTATTTAACTACCCCAACAAATATCAACCTCGTGACAAAAGGATATACGTCTAGGACATATCACTGTATTTACACAAGTGTTGTCGGACATGTCCCTTTTGAGGTTAACTATCACAGCATGTCTAGATCGTGTTTGTAAACAGGACCTACCGCGGCAGTTACTTTCACAAACTTTCGTGATAGCTACTGTCGTGGTAGCTGCTCTCGCCGTGTAAACGAGCCTTTACTCGCCAACCTGTAGTCCAGCCGATAGGGAACCAGGAGGGAATCTCTTGCATCGTACAGTAGCCAATCACATAAGTACAAAGCTTGTTCCCAGAACCTTTCGCAGCAAATCAAAGAATGGGTGGTACGCCAAGATCGAAAAGTATAGCCACGTCATTTCGTCGTGTACTTTTAAATTCTTGTGTCCTAACGCAACCGTCGTACATTGCAGGTGGTGTCCACCGCTGATTTGTTCCAATGCCGTATCACAGTATCCAGCTGTTACGAAGATCAATTTCTAGGCTTCTGGGTGTAAGCCGCGTCGTAGATTTATTCTCCAACGTTTTAGCAGTCGTTGCAGCTACCATCATCAGGGAACAATACCTGACCAATTGATCAGGTATTGTTCCCTGATGATGGCAGTTGAAACGACAGCCAAAATGTTGGAGAATAAACCTACGACGCGGCTAAAACCCAGAATCCTAGAAATTGATGACAATGGCCGCGAAAGTCTGCGAACTATGTTATGAAGATGTTTTGACATGTGTACTGGGTGCATCGCATAAAATGCAGTACAATGCTGTTTTAAACGTGTTTTAAATTCGAAATAAAGTGTTTGGGATCCAGAAACTTTTTAGTTCAACTGGTAAACTGTTTTTTTACGTAAGTCCTTTTTGAGTTTCTATATCACCATTACTCAAACCGCAGAAACTTTATTAACAACCATTTATACCCAAGGTTATGCGGATAAACATATTTACCTGTTACTTCTATAGTGTCACCAGAACTGACACAATTTGCACCTTGAGGAATAGGTAACTCAATGGTCTTAAGCAAGTGGAGTGTGACGTCAATTATTTATTTTTTTGCACCTTTAACTTTTGCAAAATACGTGTGTGCGATCTTCTAACTTTTAAACTTCGGTTTGGCTATGCATTTTTCTCTTTTACTCTTCAATCGCTCTTTGCGTGTTCTCATTATTCACTATTCGTTGTTCGCTTTTAAAATGTTTGATTTTGTGCGTACCTATATTTTTGTTACCAGTGATTTTTCACGAAGGTTGCCCAAAACTATATGACATAAAATCCATGATGAAGCAAACATCATTAGTATAATTTCTCGTAATACTTCGTTCGAGAGTGCTTATCGTTTTTTGGGCTAAATAAATAGTCTGATAGTATGAATAGTTACCTAAGATCTGTTGTTTCCAAGCCTCGTCCCGAAAATAGGCTGTGTTGTGGAATTGGCTCTCCGATGGAAAATATTTGCTGAAATTGTTGGCGGTGGTCATTGACCGCACTTCGCGGCATGGTTGAAAACCTCTTGCGTCAGATTTGAAGGTCGGCGCGCGCACGCACACACACACACACACACACACACACACACATCACGTCCTCTGTCAGTCGTATTTCCTCTTAATTCTTTTTTCGCTTGGCTGCCACATACTTGTCGTGGTTTTGGCCTTTACTCGCGGCCATTCAAACTCCAGGACTCCCGAGAAAGGGAAAAAACGTGACGTAAGACTTCCGTCTGACATCTAACTGGATTCGTAGAGCTATCGAGTAATAGAATTCTGGCCAATTAAATCGCGTGCCTGTAGCAAAAGGCGGAGAACCAGTCAAGGTTTTTAAACTTTGAATCTTATAAATTCTCCAGCTCAGTTTTATTATCCCCATCGAGCTTCAGAAACCAAACACATTTTTCTCCCGTATTTGCTGCTCCGGAGAAAATGTTTTTTTCTTCTGCAGACACATTCCTTCTCGTAAAAGTATTTATATTTCCGAAAGTTGTTAGGCAGGTTACAGGATATTACTTCAACACAGTTTTCTCATGTCTGATATAAACTAGGTATTTAATTGCAACTTACTCCACCTTGTCTGGCATACTGCCTTAGAACGACGCATGCATTTGAGCTATGAATGTTAGTTTTCTCGTGTAATGTAAAATGCATATCGTGTCTTGGTAAAAAGTCGTGAATGTGATAATAAGCTTCGAAATCAAACCTGATTCATTAAGGAAATTTATCGATGAGAAACATCGAATGGAAATTTTATAGACTCACTTAATTTATAATTGTTAATTTGATTGTCGCCATATGTTCAGAACAATTTACATACAATATAAATTTAAAATTACGTAGTGTAGTGATTTTATATAAAAAAAAATTTTACACGTAGCCGTCTTAAATTAGTTTTCTATACACTCGTTACCAGTTACAGGTTTTCAGTATGCAGCAGTGAGGCAGAAAACTGTACTGATTGTAAAACATCTTGGTTACAAGTGTCAATTTATACTTTGTCGTGGTGCTCGTCCAGAGACTGATCTGTTTGAAGTGGAATTGCGAGATTCACTTAATACTACGGCTATAGACAGAACGGCTAAATACAACGGGACTTCATGACTGCAGTGGCCTCCGAACCAACTTGTTACCGACTCAGAAATTTAGATTCGTGTGTGGAGTCGGACTCGAACCTTCAGCAGTTCAACATTCTCGGCACATGAGTGCGACGCTTTAGCGTCAATGAACCGATTATCAGATTATAATCACGGCACACACAGTGAAATATTTATTGTTATCTCCAAAAAAATCGAGTAGTTCAACTTCCAATAATTATCGTTAATGCTACAAGGGAAAACTTCCTGAATTGTAAAAAAATCAAATATGTGCGTGATGTACTGTAAATAAATCTACATAGGTATTTGTACTACATAAGTTCGTCTCTATCTTCATAAAAACGTAAAAAATTTGAAGCCCATGTCAATATGAACTTTTCCTGTTATAAAACATGGCTACCTATTGTGCATGCGGAATTATCAGTTTCTAGATTCACCTGCCAAGTTTCAAAATTGCAATTGCAGTGACCCAAGGCTTGTATCACAGTTTGTATACAAAGTAACATGCACTGTAAGTGACGTTGCCCAAGTTCGTTGCTGCTTGCTGTCCCTGAATCCGAAGTGTTAAACTAGCGCCGTACCACACACAAAAAATTATTCACCTGAATGACAACAAGAAAATTGGAGTGATATGGCCGTGAAATTGTAATTAACGCGTGGAACAATTCGATGACTCTTCTTTAAGCTTCATAATGAAGAGTCACACAATTATAGTTCGATATCAAGTGTGCTTACGTATATAATATTCTTTTTGAAATAAAACTTATTTCATAAACAAGGTGACATCACATTACTATAGAGATAAGTAAAAATACTTTTTCAAGATGTTTATTTCATTACCTTGTGTGTTGGTCATCCAGGAACGCCGAACTTAGAGAAATGCAAAGGTTGTAAGAGAATACTATATTGAACCGTCAAACAATTAGATACGACATCCACGTGGTAACTCCGCAGTAAAATGTGTGAAGTTTGCCACAGCGTCATTGCCGTCCTCTCTGCGTGTTCTTGCAAGAGTGCTCGCTGCTACCGGAGTAGCTGGAGGAGACGTGCGGGCGTTTATAGTCCCGCCCCTGGCTCCGCATTCCCGCGCTAAACGTACCCTCGTGACCGTCCACGTCGTATTTTTAAATTATCCAAATTAATTTTACAGCGAAGCTACCTAATAGTTGCGTTCTTGTAAGAAGTATCTCGATAATCTTGCTCAATCATAAATGGAGCGTCGAAAAGTTTGCATTTTAAGGTAGAAATAGAGTGGCTCCAACATAGCAGAACTTATTGTAGTTATTTTACTGTCTGAATATGATTTTTTTTTTAATACTTAGAAGTGTTTGCGACGTAAGGGAAGTATTCCAAATTGTTTTCTCCTGGTCTTCTGAAGTCAATTATTTTTCTCGAGAATATGCATTTAAATTACGTTAAAAAAACTATATAAGAATCGTTGCAGAGCAGATCATGAAAACGATAGGCTTGCATATTAACGTGCAAAACCAATTCCATCCCAGGCTAGCCTTGCCTGGTTCAATCGCCTTAAACTTCTAGCGGTGCCTTCTTGATCTGGAGTACATTCGCGTGAGTGATATACTCGCAGCCGTTAAGGGCACTGCCTACCGGTTGGCAGATGCGAAATTTAAATACGAAATTCCATGTTAAGGAAATTTCGCCTCAGTGCTTTTATGTTAAAGATAGGCGTTTCAAACTAAATGCATTCTTCACGAATTTTTTAGAAGAAGTTCGCTACAGCGGAGATGTTTCCATAACATATATATCCTGTTTGCAAGGAATCTTTAAAACTTACATACTGCATATCTATTTTCAAAATGTATGCTCGTAGGGATCTTCTTCTGAAAAAATTGCGAAGAATACATTTTGTTTGAAAGGCCTACTTTTTAAATTAACACACTGAGGCGAAATTTCCTTATCATGGGACTTTTTATTAAAATCTCGCAGCTGCCAGCTGGTAGGCAGTGCCCCTACGAAATGCAACCTGCATGGTAGACATCATACCGCAATTCCTCAGGAAACATCAATTTCTTTACTAAGTAACTAACCAAAAAGTGATGGATATCAATTCTCGCTTTATAGTATGTGGAATTCTGGTACTCATTCTTTATTGTATTTATTGGGCAGTTCCATGTACGTGAATCTTGAAGAGGTTCATCGGTATTTTCATTTGGCGTTTAAGAACGTCTTCTGCTGCATAAACGTTTTGACACAGGTCTTGTATGTTTCTCTAATCTGAAATCGTATGCACTTAAGAGATGACACGGACACCACAAAAAATACTGGGGTACTGCATTGTAACAATTAACGTCTTACGTCCTTTTCTTGCATGTGATGAAATTTTGACAAATAACTTTTAACAAAAAGCAGGGGCGTATATTAATATTGATGTAAAATCTCAATACAGTTTAATAAAGCTTTTTACGGTTTTTGTTGAGATACGTCAATTTTTAATTTTATTTTTATTGAAAAATTTTGATTTGTTATATTTCTAGTTAGAGCAACCACAAGTTCGACCATACTTCTATACGTTTTACAGATTTATGATTAGAATTGTTGTGTGTGTAAATGAAATTTTGAGCAAGTCATCTTAAATGATACCGTGAATAGTATTTTACAAGGATTTTTTTTTCTGGAAAAGTATAACAATATCAAATCGTCACTATGTGTGCGTATATATATATATATATATATATATATATATATATATATATATATATATATTATACATACATATATATATATATATATATATATATATATATATATATATATATATATATATATATATATATATATATATATATAAAATATATATATATATACATATATATACATATAGGCTGTTCACGGTAAAGCAAGCATTTTAAGGTCCTCACAAAAGGCATTAACTCCTAATAGATATATATTATTGCAGTCTCAGAAGTTAAGTATTGAGTGTGATGAAATGTATATAGTGTGTTTATTAGTCATATTGCACAGTTTACATTAAAAAGTGGCGGAAAGGTATAAATTAAATGAAGGTCAAAATTTTGCAGGGCCTTAAAAAGTGCTCACTTTACCGTGAACAGCCTATAAATACAAACACTTCTATCGCGCCAAAATTTTAACCCTTACGATTTCACAAAGAACGAAATCATAAAAGGCGTGGAACTAAACCTAGATCACGTGACATGTATGCTCATTTAACGCAAATACAACATAATAGGAGGATATAAACCTATTATGAAATAATTAAAACGTCTTACACAGACCAGTTTATCATTACATTGCTGCCATAACGTTTCTGACTATCGAAATTAAAAGTTTTTCTCTAAAAAACACACACAGCTCTAGAGAAAAAAATCTACAATTTTGAAATGTTGCTGTTGTTTTCCTGTCGACTATACAATCGGTCGGGCAGTGTTCTTTTTCCGTAATAGCAAGGGATGATATTACCAACACACTGTCGCAAATGGGAGATTTCAGTCCAGTAAATTACTATTATATGCAATAATGTGTTTTTTCATCATAGGTGAAAATCTAGAATTATATTGTAGGCCATAAGTCTTTTTATCGTTTCATTGAAATTTTGCAAAACGAATTATCTCGGAGCGTTTCACGTGTAGTTCATTACAATACTGCATATTAAAGCGTTTAACTAAATTATACATAAATGAATAATGGAAAAATGCGTATCTAGTATGCAGATGTCGTCTCAGATATCTATGCCATGAGAGTATGTCTGTGTTCGCCGACTGAAATAGGTACACGCCGTGTGTTTCGCAAGTCGCGCGGCGTGTCATCAATCACAGCTGTCCTCCGGCAAGGCGGACAGCTGTATTGCGTGGTGATGGTAGGCGCTGTGTGACTGATTGAGTTGCAGATGTGAGCACCGCGACATGCACGAGTCGTGCGGACCCACAAACCAAGTAACAGGGCTGCAGGCACCGGCTCTGCATTGTGCACGCCAGCTGCGCAGTAGCCCACTCACTTCCGAGATCCAACATTCGACTGTTCATTCATTTTGCCAATAGAACTGTCAAAAAAAAACACTTACCTTTGAGCAATGTTAGCTTGATGTTTACTTAAATTGTTTTGAAATGTCAGTATGCTTTATGGTGTTCGACATGTTGGCAGTCCTCCATCTTCGCTTCCACAAACTAACATTCTCCGTGATACTACAGCATCAGTCAACTTCTGTGAAATTTATACGCAATAATTTTTAGTTCACTATCTCTGAGATGAAGTGGTTAGTGCATTTGTTCACTCACCCGAGGAACCTGGTTTCGATTCCCGGCGTCGACAAATGAAATTTTACCAGTAGTTGTTCAGTCTGGGTAATCTCGACATTGCACAAGGCAGCGACAATCTACTGCAGAATCATTCTGCTTAGTCAACACTATCTCCAACACTGAATCGATGACTAGTGTTCCAGCCAGACTTTGGGTTGTCAAATCATCATGATCATTATCAATCATCACACTACCACCACCACATTTGCCACCAGAATTGCCAACATTTTTTAGAGGAAGTCTCTAAATGAATATACAAAAATCACCGGAATATCACCAAATTGTAATCTATGTTTATTAACCACATATATAAATGCCAGTGTTATAAACTAAAATATAAAAAAATTATGAACAAAAAATTTTATCTGAAAATTTTAATAACGTATTTGCTAGCAGCTAGACATACATACAAACCCACAGGACTCTCAAGTTGTATAAACGGATACTTAAAGTACTTTTCCATGGTTAAGAGTTGGATGGACCCTCGTGGGAACCCCGCATCCTAGATCAAGAAGCGAAGGAGCGATACGGGCGACATTAACCCATACGCCTAGTGCCTCATTGCTCCTACGCGGAAGGCGTGCAGTGTTTCCGTCTTAACGCTGTATCGTGCAAATTAGATCTGTAATAGTGGGGTTTTATTACATGCGATGAAAGACCACAGAGTAAACTACGCCCGTATCTTGGTACTTTTCTATTTCGTCTTAAGGAAACTGCATAGGCAAGCTTTAAAAGTACTTTGGTTGACCATTTTCACGATTTTTTTCTCCTTAAAATACACTTAATATGACAAAGTTAAAAAAATATGGGCATAGATACTTGTTTTTAATATTTTCTGACAAAAAGTCGTATTTGCAGAACATTTCTTTACCGAGATACGCGTATTCGCGCAAACAATTGTTTCACAAAAAATGAGGGAGTCCATCCCATTCTTAACGATGCCAAATCTTGCTTACGACTGGGCCATAGCTTATTGTTATCCCATGCTCTAGCCAAGTGTATATATTATTTCTGGCGAAATGAACAATCGTGAAGACACAAAAGTGCGATACTTAGAAAATAGAATAAAGTATTCAATATTCCTTTTTATAACCTGATCTGCAACCAGACATTCACAGAAATCATTAACTTTCCGACTTGAATTAAATATAAAATTTGGGTCACACGTAGTGAATTGGTGCACCAGAACTGGTGATAAATTCACCAGTAGGCGAGTCTGATCACCACCACCACCACCACCATCATGACCGATTCCTATAGTAAGAATGATGTTTAAGGCTGTTCACGATAAAATGAGCACTTTTGAGCTTAACCTTAGAAAATTTTACTGTCCATTTCCGCGTGTATTTTTATGGGCGTCCTGAGTGACATGCGCCCAGTAAAGTTGGTAACGATGGATGGGAAGTAGTTCCGTATCTTAACGCCGAATAAAAAGTGCTAGGTAACAATTTCTGATAGTTTAAATTATTTGTTTCATCTTCAGTATTTTTTTTTAATGCACGAAGTGTAAAAGTGAGCAGATTTGCAAAATATTTACTTTTCTAATAATTTCGCAGTTTCACCTGGCCGACGCATGAACAAAGTGATTAGGCCCATGACAATCTTAAAGTTACGTAAGACGGAAGAATACACAACGTGCATACAAGTATATCTTAAGCAGGGCTTTCAAAAGTGGTCATTTGACCGTGAACAGCCTGTAGTTGGTGTGTGTGTGTGTGTGTTGGTGCGGCTGCAGTTGGCGGCGTGTTGCAGATCCTGCCGTCGAACGAGAGCGCAGCACGGCAGGTGCTGGGCGAGCTGGAGCGCTGGGATAGGAACTACGTGGATGTGCGTGTGCTGAGGGGACGTCTGGAGGACGCCGAGCGACAGGCCAAGGCGGCCGTCGACAAGGCGCAGCTGCTGGAGCGTCGCGTGCAGGTCGGTCTCTGCATCACGTCCGTGCCTGCACTCGTAATTCTAGCCTATTCACGGTCAAATACTGAATTTGAACTTTTTTATATATCTCAGTACATTTTTTGGTTTACTGTATATTTGAATTAACAGAATCATCATATACACCCAAAGTTGATACAACGTATAGTTTTCGAGTAAGTATTTCTTGATTGTTTTTCGAATAATAACGTATAGAACCTGCCAAATCAGTACACATGCAAATATAATTGTTTGAAAAGGCATACAATGTTTTTATTTAATAGGTAATAAATAACATAATTAATAAAAGCAAAACTTTCCTTAATTTTAACTTTGAAGAAAATCTTATTATTTAAAATTTTTAAATATTACAATTAATAAAAGATATGCTCTCCTAAATTCTGTAAGAGTTTCGTCTTCTTGAAAGCTTCTGTTATAAAATTTTGACACAAATACATCTTTTCACTTCAACGTATGTAAATTACAATATCATTGCGTTTTATATAATAATATTTTGTTTAAGGCATATTTACTGATTTTGTAGTTTACATCCCTAATTTATCACTAGAGTTTTGGTGATTCTAAAATCGAAAACCACACGCTGTATAATCTATGATAGCTACCAGCATTCAAATATCTTGTAAATAAATCTGACCCCACCAAAATATATTAAGTAGTTCACATTCAGTCCTTAATTTTTTTACTCAATTAGCGAACTGCTATACGTTTACATAGCCCTTAATTGAACACTTATAGAATCAACTTCTGAAAAAAAAAAACCATTTAACTGCATATAACAACGAATGTAGGCCTACTTACTGGCTAAAGAGGTTGCATATGGTAAACATCTAGAGCAACTCTAGCCGGGATGAGGGCGAAGTCAGTTCGGAAGAGAAACATTTTGAAAGAGGAACAGAGGAGAGCACATTAGACAATAGGAAGTGATTTACACAAAGGTCTCCACAAGCATGGCGATTTAATGCAGTAGGTAAGGCTGCAGTATTCTCTGGAACAGAAAAAGTGTAAATGTGTCATTCCATTGGAAAGTTCAATTCCGTATCTAGCTACTCAATTGCTTATAGACATGTCTTAAAATTAAATTGGAAAAGAAGTACACATCTGTATCGGGCAGAAAGCATCTGAAGTACATATAATAATAAGAAGTAGAAATGCATTTCATATCGGCATATAAATATAAACATTGACACTCTTGTTTTAAAAATCTTGGTAATAATATGTTCTCTTAATCTTATTGAATTTTTTTAAACCTCTTACTTATCGTCTCTATAATTGTTTTGGCCACATTCCTTTTACAGAATCCCGAAATAAGTATGCTGTATTTGTTTTTTCTTTATATTAATGCTATATTGAATTGCATTGCGTTATCGATTATACGTACCAAGGTTACAAATTATTTTTTGAAATAACGCTACATGATTATCAACTGAATGATCATTTCCCTATTATCCATACAGTTAATGGCTTTTCCCAGTTAATTTTTTTTATAAAACCGAGTTTTTTTTCATGTTAGGATGAATTATCATTACATATAATTAAATTATTGATTATTTCATTTTTCAGTTATTTTCTTACATATAAGTCAAATGGTACTATAGAATACCTGTTAATATTCGTATGTAATATTATAATAAAATAATATAATATAAATTTTGTTACAGTTATTTGTTAATAAGAAAAAAAATATATCGAATTTGATGTTCTGTTTAAACTCAATGCCTGATAATTTATGCTGATCATCAAGTCTTCTAAACTTATCAACCCATTACGTTAAAACCAGGCCACTCCCAACAATTCGGCAACCTTCGTGTAACATTTCTTTCCTTTCTCAACATTTTCTACTTTTTCATCCCGCATCTTTCTCTTAAAACAAAATCCTTCCTGCATCTTACTTTTCACTCTGCGACTTTTCCGGAATTTTTCGCAGACGTTTAGTAAATATAGTTTTCAATTCGTGGTTTCGCATAAAAGGCGTGATAAGATTAGATGTTTCTCGCGTACTTGGGGCATCATATTCCTCTTGCCGGCTCTTCCTGAGTATGGGAATAACCCCCGCCTCCTGGCTTCAGTCGCACTACAAACAGCCCAACAGCAAGGCCTCTCCACATGTGTTACTGTGATCCTCAGCTACAGGTACAAACACTGTGAGGTGATTGATTACCTATACACAATGAGATAGAAAACGTTATTACCGCCTATATTTTACAGTAATTCGTAAGGGAGGTACAGGTATCCTTGAAAAACAATACTCCAACTGGTTTTAATTGAAAATAATAAGACCTACTTAAGACGAAACAACTATTCCGCGAATACTGTTGTTTTGAGTCTAGATGTAAAGTCTGTAAATGGTTGTTAGGTAATATCATCCACATTAATTGAGAAAATATGGTGTGCTATACTATTATCCAAAATGTGTGAAACCTTTGGGCGTATATCGCTTACCCTTAAAAACTTTATAAGTTTTCTCGACAACCGTTGGCCTGAGAGAGTTACACAAAGGTAACGTTTCGGTACAATAATGTACACATGATCACGACGTCATTGAAAGCGATCAACACCCAATGGTTACACACATTTGATGGATAAAATAATGACCCCCCTGTGTTCTCAGTGAATGGGGATCATATTACCCAACAACCGTTGGCAGAATTCGGATCTCGATTCAAGACAACTGTATTCATGGAATTGTTCTTTCATCTCAAGTAGGTCACTCAGCACAAGTTTCGGTGTCTTCAGAACAACACAAATAAATACAATTCACAGTAAATAAAAGTTTCATATTAATGTTTAGATTAAAAATAGCCATAAATTAAACCGATCAAATGTCGGATTTCAAAGAAAGTGATTCGTGATATTCCTGTGCCTTAAAGAATCAAATATTTCGAATTGTTTTGAGGATACAATTTAAACTTAAGTTGCTCGTAATTATGCTATTCATATCGTATTTTTTTCTATTCATTTCGTATCTTCTAAATTACATTCTATGCTGTGCTGAAAATCTTACATTGTATATACGTATAAACATATATATATATATAAAATTCTTTTTCACGATGTACAGTTTATCAAAATAAAAATATTATATTTGCTTTTGTGGAAATATTATACGTGCTGAAATTTTTTACGGTAAAAACTATATTCAACAGCTTAAGCATAATGGTATGTTAAAATCTCTATTTTACTGTTTTTGAAACACCGTAAAAAAAATCTCACTTCAAGAAATGTAATATTTACATTAGAAAGAATGCCGCGAGCTTCCTCAAACTACCAGTGTAGTCGCACAACGAACAGTTTCTGCATGTTTTAAAGTTGGATAACGACATTTATGTCATTTGACTAAAATCTTTCCCTGACGTATTTTTCTTTGCAAAATAATTATTTTGCTCACCTTATCTTAAAATGAATTAAGATGCTGTCACAACTATATTCGATATTTAATTTTTTTTAATTATATACTTTAGCCGTGAGCAAAAAAAGTACAGAATTATGATTCGACTTGTGATTGTGCAAAAATGTGCAATATATTTTTATTTGCTGTAAATAACACTGCATGTAATTTAAAGTATACTTATGTAAGGTGTGTGTGTATTATATATATATATATATCCCAAACATAAGTCAACTTTAAATTATATATATAATGTTGTGACGTCACCGTCCGCCATATTTATTCCCTTTTGTCCATCAAAATATCCTTTTTTCCTTCAAAATCAACTAAATTTCTCAAAAATGTTCCTTTTGCCCTAAAAGTTTCTCTTTTCCCCTTTAAAAATTCCCATTTTTCCCAGGCGGATCACTGACCTTAGATCACACAACAAATTAGTCAGCAGGCATCCACCCCCCTTGCCCATACCCAGTCTGCCATCTTGGTGCTGTCAGCCATCGTAAACTCCATATTGGATGCAGATGACCTTGACACCATTACCTCGAATGACCTTGAAAACAAAACTCAAGAAAATATGCATACGTCAGCAAGCATATCACATTACTGACTACTACCACCATACTAGACACAGATGACCTTTGCCTTGGCCCAATGACCTTGAATTACCTTGAGAAAAATCTTGAAATATTCATAAGAGTCAACAAGCATAGTATGTTACAGACTACTGCCAACATATTAGTTACAGGTGATTTTGAACTTAACCCCATTACCTTGAATGAATTTGAAAACAAAAACTCGAGAAAAAATACATAAAAGTCAACAAGCATAGTATGTTGCTGCCAACTGCCATCATATTGGATACATATGATCCTGACCTTAACCCCATGACATTGAATCACCATAAAAACAAAAACCCATGAAAATTCATGAGTCAACAAGCATAGTATGTTACAGACTACTACCAAGACTACTACCCCCAGTAGAACGCCCAGCAGACGACTTTCTCCTTTACCGCCACTCCCCTCACCTATACTCATTCGATCGTATGCCACCATATTAGATATTTTCATTTTTCATTTGTTTATACAGGCTGCCATCTTGGTTTTTTCGTTCATCAAACTTTGAACCAATCATATTACACCAATAACACATTGTGCTGACACCGATCAGCTAATCACCGAGTTGTCATGTGATTGCACACATCCACACATAAACACACACACAGAGCCTGAAGTATTCCAATTTGCAGAAGAGACTGATAATGCACAAAAAATTGGTAGTGTGCCCAGGAACACTGTTCACATAAATGTTTCCGAGGCGAAATGCATACATATGTACATACGAGCCAGCGATAGAGCTATGGAGCGACGGAGCGATGGAACGATGGAGCGATGGAGCGATGGAGCAATGGAACGATGGAGCGATGGAGAGATGGAGTGTTGGAGTAGGTGGAGCGAGTCTTGAGTGGAGTCACTCTGTAGGAGTCAGTCGGCAGACTCGGACGAACCTGTTGGGGACGTAGGTGCTGGAGTTAAAGAAGCAGGTAACGTCGTCAATGGTGTTCTAGGTTCCTGAGCCGTAAAGCTCGATGGCCCCATTGAATATTTAGTAAGGGTAATGGCTGAAGAAGTCGATGGCACTGCTGGTACCACTCCTGAAGAAGTAGGTGGTACTGTCGTAGCTACCATTAGCTCTGGAGTGTCCGAAGACATCGCAGATGCAAAATAATACTTAGATGCGAAGCTGCAGAAGCTAGATGAGACTATGTACCTTTCACGACAGCCGTTGTTAAACTAAACCTCTTATCTGACCCCCCCCCCTACTGCGTATAATATAGATCTACGCGTATGCAAGTCCTACGACATCATATTGACTTATAACCAATCGTATTACGCCATTAATACATTGTTCGGGCACTGGTCAGTCAATCTCCGAGTTGCCAAGTGATTTGCAGCTGGTCGGTCGCATGAAGGCATTGAGACATCACACACTGGTAATAGTCAGTAATGTAATATGCTTGCTGACTTGTATGCATTTTTCTCGAAATTTTGTTTTCAAGGTGATTGAAGTTAATGGGGTCAAGGTCAAGGTCTTCTGCATCCAATATGTTATTACGATGGCTGAGAGCACCAAGATGGCTGACTGATTATTGGCAAGGGGGGAGGCTTGCCGACGAATTTGTTAGGTGGGTGGGGGGGCCCCAAAAAATTATAATTTTAATTAGATTTTATAATAATATTTTAATCATTTTTTATAATCATTAAAAAATAATTTTTATAATCTGCTTTTTAAGATTTTTTTTATTTTGGGGGTCAAAGGTACTGACCGGTCCACTTGCCCTGATCCAAGGTCACTTGGGTCGCTAATCCATCTCACCTGTCTGACCAACGGTCACTGATATGCCTCGCTCTTCTAGCTCGGAGTCACTGATCCGCCTGGGGAAAACGTTTATTTTTAAGGGAAAAAGGGAAACATTTAAGGAAAAAGGGAAATTTTTAGGGAAATTTAGTCGATTTTGAGGGGAAAAGGGAAATGTTGATGTAAAAAAAGGGGGGGATGACGGCGGCGGCCGGCTCCAGCGCTACGTATCCCCAATCCCTT
Organism: Dryococelus australis; assembly: GCA_029891345.1. Taxonomy (NCBI): domain Eukaryota; kingdom Metazoa; phylum Arthropoda; class Insecta; order Phasmatodea; family Phasmatidae; genus Dryococelus; species Dryococelus australis. The sequence goes on along the minus strand of CM056994.1, from coordinate 126,356,148 downwards.
GCGCCCAACTCGCCATAATCCTACTATTGTATATATATATATAATATATATAACATATATAATATATAATGACTGCGCCAGAACCGGCCGCCGCCGTCATTTTTTTCCCTTTTTTACATCAACATTTCCCTTTTTCCCTTAAAATCGAATAAATTTCCCAAAAATAAATAAATAGATGTGTATATATACACACGTATATAATATGCGTCTGTGTAAACGAACATGTAAATATCCTCCAATTACCCAATTAGACAATTAATTTACTAAACAAGAGCACACCCTAAAAATTTTTTAAAATATATCACGTCATTGAGAAAGCATAAATGGTAAAGCTTTTTTACTTCCATATATGTACGATGGCTTTCCTATATATGAACTGGTGATCGTTTGAGACCCAGCAACGGCATTACATACGTTGTAAACGCCTTTGTAGTTCGAAGGTAGCTAAGTAGATCGTCTCATCACCTGCGTGTAAACACAAGCCGTAAAACACAGTACAGCAATTTCCTAGCTCTGTTGTATTTCGTTTTGTGTTATTTTTCAGTTGATTTTCACTGTGCAGTATCACAAAGTGGATAAAGTTAAAAAAAAGTTTTTCTTTTTATCGTAGTGGCTGCAGTGGTTCGACTGCTTTTCTTCCACCAAAGTCTACCGGGTTAAATTCTCGGTGGGGTCGTGGCGGATGTTGACGTTTGCTGACAGGTTTCCTCGGGGCGCTCCCACCCCCTCCCATCTCGCCCTCGCATTCCGCTGTTGCTCCATCTTCGCCGGCGCTTATGACCTCGATTTGAAGAACCGATGAAATCCTCGCCATTCAACAATTCATCACAATACTAGGGCACAAGAAGGCGAGCGACATTTCGGTCAGATGCGAGTTAAGTACACTTAGCGAGCGTGATTTGTTGTCGGCATCACACGTCGCTGTAATGACGGTATCTTGTTCTGAGATTAGCTGTTGTGGCTGGCTTGAAACACGGCAGCGCCCTCGTAACTTCTTGACCTCCCCATTTGTCTGCTGACCGGCAGAGTTGCAAGCCACGCCATGTCTCGTGCGAACGTGCGTGCTTGGAAGAATAACTAAGCGACCGTCTCATACATACTTGTTTCAGAACAGTTCATTTAATTTTCAAGTCGTCACCAGGATTGTCAAAAGCGACTAGTGGAGAATGTTGGTGCGTCTCACTATTAGATTGCAGTGGGTAGCTAAACAAACAATTTTATATTTATACACTACTATATTGTAGTATATTGCATTGAAAGGGCATTTTAACGTCCCCCGGTTTTATGCTGCAAAGCTTGGCAGGAGACGGCTTACAGACTATATACACTACTATACAATTTGACCATTTTTGTTACGTAATCTTGTACGCACGGACTTATTCTGCCAACACAACATAACCTCTTGGCTGTTGCTAACTATAGTCACATCATGCACACTTTACTGAAATGTACGAGTGAGACTCACTAGCATTGAAATATGTCTCCAGCGTTTAATTTGAATCGTATAAAACATAACCACGCACTCAGGGACATCATTTCCACACATTCATGAAGGCTTCCGCCTACCTCGTGTCGCGCGCATCAAGTGTCCCATCGCCTCTTAGTGCAAGGCTCAGAACTGGCGCGCAGTGTTCTCGTCACATTACGTTTACCTATGGAACTTCCAGCGATGACCCTATTATTTTATTGATGGAGAGTCTGTAGGAACAGTCCATGCAGACCCCTTGAGTAGTTTTGTATGTATCTGAGGCGTATATTTTGAGACACAGCGCTTTGAAAAAACCTATTTTAGCTACGTCGGAGTGCTGTGGAATGGTGTTTCTAATTTGCGCGACGTCTTGAAAGCTCTGAACTGCCCTCGTCTGAAATGTGTGTTAATTTTGTAGGTAGCACATTAGACTCGCGTTTAATAGTTTCGCAGAAAAGCGTGATTTTCTAACACTCTGTAACGCAGTTAAAGCACCAGGTACAACGAGGGCGCTTTAATGCAAATTCATATAATAGGTTCTATTAAATTATTTCAGAAACCAAAAACAACGTATTTTCAGGACAGAGACAGAAACCTTCTACAATTTCATTCGTGAGCCACAAAACATTTCTAAGGCATGTTATTAAAATTTTGGCGGTAATTATACATTGCACGTTACTAAAAAGAGTAAAAGTTTAACATTAAACATTTAACCAGATTAATGGAATTAAATTATTAACTATTCTAAACAATGTAAAATGCTCCATCTGAATCACCAACAATATTCACTGACTCCTACAGTGACCGAATTTCACTAACCAATATTCTCTTCTGATTGTCGGTGTATTACGTTGCCTAGAACACCAGTCCACCAGTAGGTGCGGCCTTTTTTTCGTGAATATTCAGTGGGAAGAACGCCAGTTCGTTAAGTTGATAACTCAGCTTAGTATTATCATTTTTCCACGTAGATTTTGAAGGAATAAATAATTCATAACTCTCCACGGATGTTCACAGTTGTCAACAACAATGTAACAAAATCTACAAAATATATTCCGTGCCATACAGGAGAAACGGTGTCAAGGTGTAAATCTGAAACTTAAGTTATGTTAAGGATTGACGAATCCAAGTTGGTTACCGTGTGTTGCCTTAATGCGAATATTTGTTTTGTCATGATTAATAAATAATGTTAGACAGCCGGAGCTTGTTTTTGTTTTTGTTTTTTTCTGTGTCTTTAGCGTACTCGACTCGTGTTCGCATTTTGAAATGTTACATTAAGATTAATATACTTAGTACCACAATCAATAAGTACGTGGACTGACTGACGCCTGAATGTAGGCAGCCACGTACCACGGCTTCTACGAAATTATTGGCTGTACTACGTATAACGGTAGTGGATTTTTAACATTCGTTCCGATACCTGCCGTGTAAAATGAGTAGCTATACGTGGCATCAGGGATATGTGGCCTCATCTGGTTTCTCATTGGTGGTCTTCCATAAAGAGTACATCTATGCGCAAATAAACTAGTTATTCGAGTACTCAACAGGAAAAAAAACCCGCTTTACTCTTCTCGAATGACAGCGAGATGTTGTCAGAAGACAACGCTTATGCGCATGCATAATAAACGAATACGTGCACTTCAAATGGCCTGCATCACGTTACAAAAACTTGCATTGCCCTTATTCTAACACTCGTAAACAAAAGTAAAAGGCTCCAATGGTAATTTATACGGCTGTAAATTATAAAGACGTTTACACTCGATAGACATTAGGGACAAATGAGACGTCGAATTGCTTATCCTCTCTCCTCTCGGATAACATATCACCAATTGTAACAATGGGTAATGAGGTAATGATCACGCATAGGCGGCGCTTGAAAAGCAGAGAAAGAATATAGGCCTACATTGGCATATGGCTAGAATATCAGAGGGATAGTTAGTGTTTGCTATAAGGAATCTCGTCTTTCAATTTTTAAATATATATGTTTCGAGGTTATTTCATTAGTTTTTTTGTAATATCCATTTAAGATCTTGTCTTTTTTAAGATACGTTGTTATTTTAGCTGCACATGAATAAAAGTGTCACACGTGACAAAAAACATTAATGGTCACTCCCAGTGTGAAGTATAAAAAAACGCACATTTGGAAACGAGCTACATGCTACCGATTACAGGGAAATTATTTTGAGCATATTAAATTGTGAGAATTGACTAATTAGGTATATTGTAGTTCTCTAAGGTAGGCTGCAATGTACTACGATAGAAGTGATCTGCTGAACAACAAACGGACAGTCTGAGAAACAACGTTTTTTGAAATTCACTCTAATTGTAATCCAGAAATTTTCGTCATTAAAATATATATATATATATATATCCACGTTAATGGCGAGAAATTTCCAAGCATGGAATGTAAGTACTCACAGTTTATTGTGGCCAAAGTCATGTTTTTTATTACATGTTTTTTGTATATATATTTCTAGCTTATTTGCTAATTTATGACTGTGGCAACAACTTCGCATTGAGAACATTTGGACGTAGACATGTTTTCGACCCAGTTGCCCCATACCAACTATATTTTGTAGAAAGATTCTCCATCTTGTCAATCAGGTTAATGCACCAATCACGGGTTATGAAGTACAAAGCCGGTTAAAATATTTTTGTAAGTAAAAAAGGTGCCTGTAATAATAATCTCCTTTACAAACGTATCAGTCAACATTAATAAATCGCCTAACACGTAAATATAAATGTTTCCACAATAGTCTAATATGTCTTTGGATGTTCAGAGCATTCAATCGTATATACCTTAGTGGAGCGTTCACCCAGTGTATTATAGCAGAAATGTGTATATATAGACCAATATATGCTCAATACAATAGGAATCCCCTCCATATTATTGAAAGACCGTATAACATGTTTCAGTCTTTTTTTGTAAAGTGCGTAGAATCTTAATACGTGATTTGTTAGGTATCAGGAAATATTGTAAAATAATTTTGGTTTTTAATGCCTCGTGCACAAACCTTGGCATGTGATATAAATAATTATTTTAATTTTTGACTGACGTCTCGTCGACGTTCTAAGCGGATAGTGTGTATGAGAGAATACGTGATTCGCTCATTTGGATGTTTACATGCAAATGCGGACAAAAATATACTTGATTTCTTGGTTATACGTTGTTAAAAAACATTACTTGAAAGTACGCTTGAATGTTAACACATACGAATCTGAATATGTAAGCACACTTGTGTAGCATACTTTGAAACTGACGTGAATCTACGTTTTAGTATCGTCAGTTGGGCATCTTATATTAAATCTTCGAGTTATGTAACGTTATCGCTATCATGAATTTGCTATATATGTTTGGTGAATACATATATTCTATTAAATCAGACTTGGGCGATAAGTGACGGCGCGCCCTGGCGGTTGGAAAACTGTTTTTGAATATCAGTCTATATTACTTTTTAATGTTTACAGTACTTAAACATTTCAAATAGTTACGCTAGAACATTGGCATTTACGTTTTTTTTTTGTTTCTTAAAAACACAAACACATACTGTATAGGTCTGGGCAATGGGGTGTTTGGAGCCGATGAGGGTGAATCGCGTAATATTTAATTTTGTAACACTAGGTATGGTTTACCAAAGGACTCACGTTTTGGTGATGTGCCTAGGGATATTGTGCGAGATTAATCATATTTGTTGCCATATTTCCTGGAATTATGTCAGGTGGGACGTAAATCCGTTTTTTATATCAGTTGGGACGTGATATTTGAATTTTTCAAATGGTTTGCTCGCCAATGACCGCCTCCCTAAGCGAGCTTGGTGTGTGTCACAGGGAAGTGTCACAGAGAGAGAGAGAAAGAGAGAGAGAGAGACAGAACGTTCTCTACCGCAAAGCGAGTGTAATAGGACCATTTCAGTTGTTTCTGAGCGCCCTCGCGGTCTGGGCGAGGGTCGGCGATGCGCTATCGCTGAAGTGAGAGCAACGAAGCAAGGTGTTGCAGGCCGGTAGGATCGCTGTGGGCGGGCGCGTTACTGAGAGCCAAGGAGGGCGAAACCGGGCGCGCTATGCTTAAACTTAAGTTGTGTTGCGTGTCACGAGTGAGTTACTTGTGTTGTTTTAAAAGAAACGTTCATATTGGTAGGGCGGTAGACTGTCTTTGTGCTTTCTAATATTTAATTTGTATTTTTAACATGTGGTTCGCATTTGTTTCGTGTGAAATGTGATTAGTGTGATCGACGATACATATTTTTGCTTGTGTTTAAGTGGAAGTCGTCAAGGGAGATCGTGTTTAGCTAGTATTTCGTTGAGGCTAGTTGTATATTTCCGGGATTTGATTGATTTGTCCTGTTGTTTGGTATATATTATATATTGGTAGGGAAGGTGGGATAGTGAACTAAATTTGTGCGTGCTGAATATTTAATTTATATTTTGAACATGTGATTCTCATTTGTTTCGTATGAAGTATGATTAGTGTAATTGAGGATACGTCGTTTTTTCTTGTTTCGCTAGTAAGTTTGTAATTGATCGTGGTATTTCGTTACGGTTTTTAATTGATTTGTGATATACTATATTGGATTGTAAACTAAGTTTGTGCATCTGATTAATACATTTCGTTGAGTTGCGTGTGATTACTACGTTTTGTTATTACGTGTATATTCTTGGGCGGGGTTGTAAACTGGCTGACTGCTTCGTTAATAATTAATTTATATGTCTCGTTCTCTATGCATCGTATGTATAATTGAAAGTAAATCGTATTCATGTATCTTTACGTTGAATTAATTTGTGATAAACTATGTCATATTTATGGCATGTAAAGTGAGCTTAGTGTAATTGAGGCTACGTGGTTTCGTCTCTTGTTTGGGTGTGGTGGTATACTGACTTTTGTGTTTTTAATATTTCATGTGTGCCGTACGTTTAATTTAGGGTAAGACGTTTTCATGTCTCTTTGTGTTTAATTTATTTGTGATAAGCTATGTTTTATTTGTAGCACGTAAAGTGTCTCGTGGTTCGATAGGTATTTGTTTAATTCGTTGAGTATTTGGTATCAATTTGATGTCGCAGGATGAATTCAGTGCTAGTATAAACAATTATTTTAAAACAGTGGTTTATAAATACGCATTTCTGACCTCAGCCGAAAGCCATTTCACATATATCGAGCTCAGTATCGCATCAAACAGTGACCAAGGCGGATGTGTGTCCACTCCCGAAATCCCTTCCTTCCCCCTCACCCAGCCACCGACCTCAATTTTCTTACAAACAGCTACCAAGTCGGACGTGTCTTGGTGCTCCTCTCGACATCCCCTCCCTCCCATCACCCAGTCATCAACCTCAGTACACACTCTATACGATGGAGAAACCACTCTTTCCCCCCAAAATAAAACTTATCCCACTCTTGCACCAAACTCAATACATATATGCTGCTACACACACACCTCCGAGCTCAATCGCCTGGCAGGCGTCCAAGGGTGAAGACCTATGCCGCTCTTCCAAAATAAACCCTGTGACCCCAATTAAACAATTACACATAAATAAAAAATAATTAAAAAATGAAAAATACAAAAAATATATATTTTAAAAACGACTAAGCCATTAATCCTTAATACAATACAGTGGATTAGCAATAAAATTAATACAATTTTGATTATCCATATAATCAATTAAGATCCAATTATTCATAAAATCTATTTTTAGGCCGCCCCCTTCCCTATGTCATTCTAGTAGTGGCCCCCGTCCCTACTACTTCTCATGGAGGTAAGAAGCAGGAGAGTTGGTGTTTACAACCTTTCCAACACATGTTGCTGATGCCGATGGCGTTAGCAAACACGCCCCCTCTGGTTTCCAAAATATCACTGGCTTGAATGTTTCGTACATGACTGACCTAAAATAGTACACTAATTGGCGAGTTTCGAGCAAATAAACTTGGATACGTTTTTCGAAGGAATCAATAATGCATTTTCAAGTCAGATAGAATTAATTAGCATCATAAAATATTAGCTTGCAGAGCTGTGATGCGAGACTGTATGTTGAACTGAATCTGCATTAGAGGTTTCTGTATATTGCATGAACCCAGGTTTAGCTCAAAGTATAAACAAATTCATTGACTAAGATATTTGGTATGGATTCGTTACAGGTACCTGTAAGTTTTATAAGCTCTGAGTTAAAATTTGAAAGGCAGCCTCGAAAATTCTGTTAGTAATATTATGTTTGTTCATTATTTAGTTGCACATTTTTTATTCCAACGGCTTTTAAAGCATGTATTTAGTTTATGTCTCCGGCACTATAATTTTTAAGTACTATATCGTACATATGTATTCATCATCCTCAACAGACCCAAATAACTAATTAATACGAATTTAAAAATTAGCCATGCTGTTCCAGGAACCGCTTTTAAGAAACCTCAAGAATATTGAATATATGTATTTTTCATGTTGCTTCCAAAACTGAACGTTCTATAACAATTGTATTTTTCAATATGAATGACCATTTTTGAATACTAATCAACTTTTATTTGATCGTAAGTCGGGAATATTGTGTTATTCAAGAAGGTACCATACAGTGAATAGACTATTCTTTGTGTGCATTACGAGTACCATATCTTACTGTTCACTTAACATATTTGTTCTTTTGCTACATATCATTGTTAAGTCAATGGAACACATAACATATTTAGCAAAATGCTAAATGGGAGAGTCCTAATACTGATTACACAAACAGGATCTTTTACTATATTTTCCTCTGTAACTCGTTTGATAAAATAACCACATTGATTTTTGTGGCATTATCGTGTTATAACCGTAGAAATACAATATAATCTAATTTTAGTTACATTCAAAATTCAATTGAACAACTCCATTGCCAGGCTCATGTTGACTAAACAAGATAATGGCCTTGGACAAACATTTGTTGTCAGTGTTATAAGGCCTAGGTACTATACATACAATACTAGCTGTTACCCGCGATTTCACCCGCTCTATCTTATTGGTTGGTGGCATGTTTAATAAGCTATATTCCCTAAGAAACTGTTTGTTTTTTCGGGATAAAAAGTACCCTATCTGCTAATACAGAATATAATCTACCCCTCTACCAAATTTCATCCAAATCTGTTATGACGTGATTGAGTAACAAACACACAAATTTTCGCAATTATAAAATTATTAGTATGGTCGCATTCAGTAGCCTTGGTGTTTTGCATTTTACTTCCAAAGATTGTCAAGACACACTATTCTAAAATATGTAGAGTATTTGAATCGTCAAAATATCCTATGTTAGATTAGGCTTTGTTATATTGTTGGCCACATTAAGCATCCGTGAGCTATACACTTCCGCAGTAAGATATTGTATGCCCATACATTCTTTAAAAATACTTGTTACTTTATTATACATTATTCTTAAAATAAGATAATTTATTTCTTAATGTACACTCTTGGGGGAAGGTTGTGCACCCCTCCTCTGTATGTGCCAGATATAGTCATATTTGCAGCATTAAAATTAATCTCGTTTACATTAGATATATCATATTTAAAGATGTGCCTTAAAAGGATTAAACTATAACAGGATCAATAATAAATCTCAACCATTATTCTAACGGAAGAATATATTTAAGCCATGTTTACATAGTAAACATAGCTACTGCGGAACACGTGCATAAGGAAAAGTGACTTTATTACACAGGATAGTGAAACAATTACACAAAAAGCTAATGACTATTAAATAATTATGAAATATAATATAAACTTCGGCCAAATAACAGTTAGTACCAACGGGCATCTAGTTCAATGGTTATTGCGCGCTGCAAAAAAGAGGCGATATAAAACGTCCACTTAACTACGAAAGGTGATTGTATCCAGATTTGATCAAAATCTATTTGTACAGCCATATTCAGAGTCATTGTGAAAATTCTTTCAAACACATTTCAATTAACACCAATAACACAGCTACAGCCAGTACAATATCACTTTGGTTTTGGTAGTCAGGGGGGGTTACCAAAAGTCAAATAGCTTCCGGATTTAAGCAAGACGCCTACTTCCATACTTTTTACCTCCATGGGTTTTACCACGTCTGTTCCTAGCCGTTCTTCCAGAGTAATATACTACTGTTCTAATCGCTTCCGACCTAAATTGAGAATACTCCGATGCGCATTTAAGGAAATTAAGCGAGGTACTAGAATTGATATAGCCGCTTCTTTTTATATTTGTAGTGAAGGGAGTAACATAAGAAAGATGTAACAAAGCGATTATCATTGTTAATTCGTATACTAAATATCGTCGTCCCGATAATAATCTCCAACAGTGATCGGATTATGGGTAAATATGTACGAACGGTAACAAGTAGCCTGCTCGAGATCGGTCTTACGTCATACGCCCAAAAAAAAAACCAGTGCTTAGGCCTATACGTATAATGTGGTCAGTCACATAGAACAGAGTCATTCACATGAGGTTCTACGCCAATCTACAGAGCAATCTTGTATGTATTTGTAAGAACAGGGAAAGCTAGGTACTTGCCAAACAAAAAATACCCATGCTAAGAACTTAACGTTTGTGTACATTTCTGTCAGAACGATCTTTTTACATGGATGTTGGCTAGCTCTTTGTAAAGCATTTTCTTACAGAGATGGCTAATTTTAAGGGAATTTCTCAACTGTTCGCGTGAACAAGTGGAGCGAGAATGTGGAAGTTTGCGTGAGGAACAACTTTTCGTTTGTTTTACAACCGTCTCGCGTAGGTGTTCAGAACTACTTCCTAGGAGTTTCTGGATTAGCGGAATTACTTTGCGGAAATTAAATACTGTACAAGTTTACTTCAGTTGAAAAAAGGTGACGTGACTGTATTAGTATGATTTATGCTTAGTTTAGTCGAGAGAATGATTTTTAAAAATGTTCGTAAATTACTTTGTTTAAAAAAGATACCCCCCCCTTTTTTTTTCTAGATACTTATCTGGCGTTATCTTAAAAGTTCTCTTAACACGAAGTGTAAACGTGTAAACGAGTGTCTCTAGACCTGCCCAGTCGTCTTATGTTGCCGTCCATCCCCTCTTCCTTTTCCCAGGAAAAAATAATCACAGGCACCAATCTGGACTATTGGCGCGGTCAAAAGCTCGGTGTATTCAGGTGCACGATGCGTGGGAGTGGTGGGGGGGGGGGATACTCTCACTCACTTTCTCAGTTACGTGATCATCGCTAGCCGGGCCTCGTGCAGTTTTCGATGTTCTGATATAGTCTGTTCACGATAAACTGAGCACTTTTGAAAGCCCTGCTTAATATCTACTTGTATGCACTTCGTGTATTCTCCCGCCTTATGTAAAATTAACATTGCCAAGGGCATCGTCACTTGATTTACCCGTCTTTCACGAGGAACCCTGAACTTATTAGAAATAAATATATTACAAATGTAGTCAGTTTTACACTTCGATGCATTAAAAAAAAACGGGAAGCGAAATAAATAATTTAAACTATCACCAATCGTTATCTAACACTTTTTATTCGACGTAAAGATATGGAACTACTTTCCCTCCACCGTTACCAACTTTACTGGGCACATGTCACTCAGTGCTCCCGTTAAAAATATGCAGGCAGGAGTAGTAACTCTTTTCTAAGGTTGATTTCAAAAGTGCTGACTTTAGCGTGAACAGCCTTTAGTCATACCAACTTCTACCCCGTTCACTGTTGTCACTATGCAGATCAGCTCCCGATAAGCGGAGGAAAAATGAATACGAATAACCCCCCTTCTCACTGCGAACGAGAAAACTATAACAGCGCGAAGGCGTGAAAACCAAACATACACGCTGAGTTGTTAATGTACGCTAACCCGGCGTGAGCGGATCCTTAGGACAAATAAATAGGGAAATTTTCCGCACGACGTGACACAAATAATAGCTTCTCAAGCTTTATTAAACTATTATAACTCTACCGCGTCTATTACTTTTCGACTAGTGACTGCCGGCAAGAAATTAGTAATTCTTACTTGCGCGAAATTACAACAAAGATCCTGGCAACAAAAGTCTAGCAACACACGCTTCAGAACATGTGCAAAGTAGTGTCCTATGACATGTCGACGCCCAAATTAAAACATGAAACCTGTAATGCACGTTACGGCGAAGATTCTGATAATCCAAGATGGCGGGTACTGATCCCCCTTAAGTAGCGGAAATTGGCATACAGGCAAAAAAGTGTTAGTTAACCATTTTTGTATACTGACATAATTTATTTTGCTTTCCTGTTTTTCTGATGCATATAAGTGTAAGAATTAGCAAATTTGTAAAGTATTTACTTTTACAATATTCTACAGTTTTACTTTGTCGACGCATGAATAAACTGATCAGGCCCGTGGCAATGTTAATGTTACATATGGTGGAAGAATACACAATATGCATACAACCAGATTTGAAGCAGGGCTTTCAAAAGAGCTTAGTTTGCTGTGAACAGCCTCTAACGGCATTCTTCGTTTATTTTACCTCGTATTTTTAATTTGATAATTGTTTGTTCTTTTGTAATTTTTATTAAATTGTTATAATACATTCTGTACAGTAACGACAAACTAAGTTGTTCACATTGCACGTTAAGGACGTTTGTTGCATTTATTTCGTGTAAAATGCCATTTGAAAAATTCGCACTCGTCCGAAGGAAACATTCTGATTCCTATGGCTCTCCTTGGACAAAAATTTGGTGACGCCCATGGCTTGTACGGCATTTATACACTTCAGTGACCATGTCGTATAAATATAACGTGATTCCCAACTGTGAACAATGGCTTTATAGTCTATTCGTGGTTTCTTCACACTTTCTCAATCAAACCTTTCAAAAACCACCCCATGTATGACATGTTTGGTTGTTTGTTATATATGTTATGTATCACAAGCTTTTTATTCGTGTGTTAACATAAAAGAATATCTTTTTTGGTTTAATTGAACTTCTACTTATACTTCATGTATATAAATATTTAATTATAATTAATATGTATAAAAACAGGGAAAAATTGGGTGTGTTGGTAATGCCGAGCAAGAAATAAGTTCTTATGCAGTGAGTGCGCTCGAACGGGGTGTGCTGTCCCTTTGGTGTAATTTTCTGTACTAGGTTTGCATGAGGTGGAGGAATATCCTGGAAGTAGAACTTTAACAGGGGCTTCCTTCAGAAAAGTGTGAAGTAGCCGTGAATGGGCTATAGCTAGTTAGTGTAGACGCGGTGGTGTTGAAGCGCACACAATTTCGGTCGGGCGCAGCTCGCACCAGTGCTGCAGTGGCAACGTGTGTTGCAGATCCTGCAGGAGGAGAAGAACATTCTGCTGTCGCTGGAGCAGTGCTTGAAGGAGCGGTGCTGCGGCCTGGAGCGGGAGCTCGCCAGCTCGAGGAAGGGCGACTCTGACAAGAAGACGCCGTCGTCCAGCTCGAAGCAGGGTGGCTCCACGCCCGCCGAGGACGAGGGCATCAGCTCCTCCGATCAGGACCACTCGTTGTCGGTGAGCCTCTTTTGCAATCGCGCCACTCACTGCCGCCAGCTTGGGGACTCATTTTCCCCATCAGGCAGCTGCACGTCTACACTCAAATCAATATTTTAAACAACACTCATATTATTTCATATTAAATTTAAAACATTCACATGGCAGTTCAAATCAATGTAAAGTAATGCTTTTTTTTTTTGTAGGGGTTATATCCTTTGTGCCCCCCTCAGAATCCACCCCAGACAATAAGCTGTTCTTCATTTAATATTTTCAAGCAGCTAATGTGCAGGCGTCTAATCGTAGATCTGGCAGTGTCGGAAGACTTAGTCCTTGGTGGTAGTTTGAGAAAGTGGGTAAAAAAAAATAATGAAATTAATATATTGCTACATGTTTTTTCTTATATAAATTGATACTATTACACAAATGCTATATTTTTCATTTTATTTTAAGCAACTAAAGTGAATAAAAGAGTCATACCTAGCTTGATCTTGGAACCCTGTAGACAAACAGACAGACAGACAGACAGACAGACAGAAAGACAGACAGGCGCCAGGAGAATGGACAGGGTGAGGGTAGATGTCATTGGGAAGCGCTGCAATGTTGCCAGTTGCAACAAGATAGGTGGGTTTGAGTTTCACTTGTACCTATTTATTGCAATTTATGCCATGGTTGTAGTTTATTATCCGAACATTTTAATTTATAAATTCATCCCGCCTGTCTATAAAATAATGAAGCGTTCATTTCTCGGCAAAGCACGAACGACATAACTTCATCCTTGAATCTCAAAATTCCTAAAAAGTCTAATACTGTACCGTACTGAGTATCTCAGTCGACGAGTACACAAGTTACCTATCATACTTATTCCTCACTTGCATGTAATTGATGGTAAAGTTCCCTCAGCACGAATCATGTAATCAAATGTTATGCATGAAATAATGCACTGTTGGACCTTTGCAAACAAATACTGGCTTGTGATACGTTCTAATTACATGAGCTAAATTTATGAAAACGATTAGGTTTGTAATCGATGAACAGAACACCACATAGCGTAAATTTACATTACATTGTTGAAAATACAACTTTATTGAAGTTACTGAGGATGGTTAGGTCACCGGGTACAATAGTAACACTTTCATTTTTGTACCGCTACGCTTAAATTATCGTTTTGAGAAACAATACCACAATTATTGAATCATAATTTTGAAAAATGTGATATATGAAAGGGTATTTAAGCATAAAGCATTATAAATGGCCACTTTGCCATTCTGGAACATATGCAGGTTGCAATAGATTTCCGGGATAAAAATGTTAAAATATTGTAAATGATCGTTGTACAGCTGTGACAATTTTAAAATTTGTTTATTAAGAAGTGCTCACTTAGCTGAGTCACTCAAAACTTTCTGTTGTGCGTATTCATTTGTTATATTCTATGTAGTTAATGTGTGTCGCAATCCTGAAAAAGTTAATAATAACTTCTGTTGTTAACCGTGTCTTAAAAGTTTTAAAACGCTGTATCCAGCACAACACAACTGTGAAATCAGTAGGTTCAAGATTCAATAGAAAGAGTAATCTGTACCCGTAATAAATCTGTAATTTAACTCTTTCAGAAAGTAGCCAATTTTGGGAGCACCAGTGAAAATAAATTCATTCCTAATCACACAAAATGCCAGCAAAACACAGAACTTAATAAAATAAAAATTTCATTTTGAGGTCTGAAAAAAATCATGTGTGGTTCAGTTCTAAATTAAAGCGAAGAATTCTAACTGAAGTGCTCGTACAACCAAAAATTGTAAGAAATGATATATACATGTTTACATCTCATATAACAACTCCCCAAAATATTTTATTATAATACCAGTAACTACATACGCTGGACAGTATAAATTATGCCTATCGTATTATGCAGTTGTTAAGTACCAACTTGACACTGAAATATTGAGGTGCTTTGACTGGTACAATTTCTTGTTCTTGTCTGAATGAACAACTATTCTTCAAATAAATTTCACGTGCATGATAATGGTAATCAAACACAAAACCCTGCACCACAATGAATTTTCTTGACTACAGATTCCGCAGGATATATCTTGCATGATGTGGAATTTTTCTGGTAGTTTTCCTTTCAAACCTTCCTACAACAATGTAACAACATGTAAAGTGAATGCGCACATGAAATAAATTCAGTGGCAATAGCAGTACTAATTTCTGATAATGTGTGTTTCAGTCTGACGACGTCGGCGATGTGGAAAGAGAGCCGATGATGTACGAGATGTTCACGGTAAGGAACGACACAATCATCGTGGACCCCCGGAGAGCAGCTGAAATGCGTGAAACCAGTGTGGACGACGGTGAAGAGGAGGCAGGGAAGGGCACGAAGAGCAACAGGCGGGAAGAAGAAGAAGAGACGACGATCGACGAAGTGATCGAGGAGCTGCGAAACATCATCAACGACGCCGAAACAGAGGCGTACGCAGCAGAGTCGGCGGAGCAGGACGCAGCGGCCAAGAGACGACAGAAGGAGCTTGATGAGAGGCGAGGAGATGAAAAGAGGAAAACTAGAAGGCTGGAGGTAGAGGAAGAGAGAATAAGACGACATCAGATCGTCAGCACGTCAAGAAGTGACTCAAATGTGAGGCGTATCTCCGTGGAGTACCATAGTAGTGATTCTGTACATGATCCGGAGATAGTTCCGTGTCGGCTGTTACCCCAGCCACCGAGGAGAGCGAGGAGTTTGTCCCACGTAGTGTACCAAAGCCGTGAGCACCCGGCCGGGGATAGCACCATGCCCAGCACCCGTAGTCCGTTCTTCGACTTCGACGACCTGGACGACACGCCGATCCACACCAGCGAAGAGGAGGACTCCGACTCGCTCCTCAGTGCCTCCAAAGAGAGCGGCAAGAGGATCGATGTCCTGGACAGAGGTAAAAACAAGCACTACGAGAAGATATTCTTATGCAGTAGTGGACTGCCAGATGTGCGCCCGGGCGAAGAGAAGCAGCTACTCCAAGACGTCCTGGGGAAAAGCTGCCATGTGGCGCGGCGAGGTAGCTTCGATGGTCTCTTCCACGCCATGGAACACGTCCCTGAAAATCAGTATACAACCAGAGATGTCGAAATGAGGCCGAACAATGTTACCGAGGAGGCTCGGCAAAAGAAACTGATGTCGAAGAGTCTCGATCGGATAGACGAAGGACTGGACTCTATGGTGGACATTATTTTGACATCGGACACAGGTAAGAGCAGAGTCAGCAGCGGGAGAGGATCAGCAACAGAGGAATGGAGCCTGGAGTGGGACAGAGGATACCTTGAGAACAGGAAGAGTCTAGTGGAGGCTGCCATGGCATACAACACACCTCCACCCGTAGTCATAGTCTCCCGCTCTTCCAGCAGTGCCAAGATACCTGTACACCCTATCAGGAACCCACAATGTGGGGCGAAGAGGTATCCTTCAGACAATACAAGCCATCCACTTTTCCTGCCTCTCGGGGGCGCGGGATCTGGCTCGCCTTCCCCTGACAGTTCGAGAAGCAACAGGACCTTCCTGGTGAAGCGAGGGCAGGTTAATGCTGGACTATACTCAGGTCACCAAGTGAACCAGTGTCTTAGGAGTGCCACGCCAAAGGAGTATGGTCCAGTTGGAGGCAGTAGCACCTTGTCTGGCAAGGTCACTGACCTGGCGTCAGGGCTGTACTAAACCTAAGAGAGTGTAGTATGATCACATCACTTGGTCACAGTGTTACAACTCTCCAAGCGCAAAAGGCTAGATTTTGATGAGTTTCAGTGAATACAGGCCAATTAAAAAAAGACATGCACATCTTATAAAAATGTATTCATTTCAAAAACTTACATGATGTATAATGTGTTAAATAAAGTGACTTTAGCTACTAGATCATTATTAAAGTTTCAACTGCTTAGCAAGAAAAACTGGAATCCATGAAAACATACATTAATAAAAATCAAGTAATGGTGTTTCAGATATACAACGAAACTACGAAAGTTTGCATGTTCAAGCAACTGCAATTTATTATTATAAAAACTCTAAAAAGAAACCAAAATAATGTGCAATAATAGTGAGAGTACCGTGCATATTGTACTTAGACACAAGATTGAATGTTAAATTTATCTAGTGTGTACTTTAAATTTTGACATTTATAGAATATATTTTGTGCAATACAAACTTATACAATGGGTCTAAGTTTACAGTCTTCATGAGAACTATCAAGAGCCTCATGTTTTGGGGCAAAAATAAACTGTGAGTAAATATTATCTCTACTCTATAAATACATCAACCATCTCAGTGTTTTTATGAAACAAACTTTATAATCAAAGCTGCTGTAAGCTGATTTACAGCAAGTTTTTGAGATCAAAGAAATGTTAATATATCCAGCCAGATTTTTTAAAACTGTAACCAAAAAATAGCATAAGTTTATTAATTTAATTTTGACTTCTAATGTTTCACTTTTCTACAATGACAAATTGTTTACTTTATCACGTGCTAGATGATATCTGAGGTAAAAGTAACAGTTATGCATAAATCCCATATATTGGCAAATTTTAAACATTCTCTTTTACAATATCACCTTTCACTTCAGCAAAGTGTCAGACCACAACGCATATATCGTGGATGTTGGTCTTCTGGATAGGAGAATAGCACATTGGTAAGTGCAGACCTTAAAGTATACGACACTAGTACACTACTGTCGACAGTAAATTCAACTGTATTTCTTAACAGTTAATAAACAACCTAACTACACAGAGTACTATTTTTAAATTAGTGAATGGCTTGACACTCACAGGTAGAAGTATGGAACCTTTGGCATGTCTGTCATATGAGTAGTTTAAATAACCCATCTTAATTCCTGGGGATGTTATTTATTTTACCATTGATTAATTTGCCAGTGCTGGCCAACATCTCAATGCCAACTGAGGGCCTGCACTTATAGTGAAACTTACATACGTGTGTAACTGAGGATTTACATACTTCCATTAATACAAACCTGAAACTCAAGGAAACAATGACTACAATACATTCAAAAGTTATTGAGGCACACTGAATTGTATTTAAAGTGTTCAAAATTAAAAAATTACGTGTAGCTCTTTTAAGAACATGTTAAATAAAAAGGGCATGTACTATTTTTACCATATTATCAGTTAATATTTGAAAATGTCAAATGTGTCATTAAACTGTATATAATAAAGAAATAAACATAGATATTTTAGTGAAAGATGCAAAAAACATTGACTGAAAAACAATAACTAGATTTTTCTGAAACCCCATTGGTTGTTCTTAAAATAACAGAAAATAAAGTTAACGACAATGAATCATATTTGTAAAAATAAATAAAAAAATCCATATATTAACTTTTTTAGGGTTCTATGTACTGTAACATTCTGAGTTGTTCTAAATATTTGGTATTTTAGTATTCAGCCGACCACCTCTAAAAAACAATATTTCGGAGGCTTGAAAGATCTACAAAACTGTTGAATAAAAATGGAAAAATCTTGAAAAATATTATATAAATACCAAAAGCAACAAAAATATAAAAAAAAATCTATTACTAGCTCCAGGAAACTGACAGATGCAAATACGTGTCATAATGCTAGACAGAATGCAAGCAAATCAAGCAAAAACTGTGGCCTTGTCATTTGGGAAATTCGCAATGAAGATAGTAAATAGGTGTGGCACTCATTACTTACCTTGCTTCCGCTCCGGGAAGCACAGTGGTGCAGATTTGCACGTAATCGGTTTACTGTGTTTAATACATTTTGTGGAGGTGGTAAAGTAACAAAGAATTTCTATCTGTAGTGTCAGTGGGTTTCCAAAAAACTCTGTCTATTTATTTTGTCAATTTTGTTTTGCATCTCCTCCAACTGTATTTTCTCATTTCAATATTATGAGCTTCATAATGAGACGCTTCTTTGAAACTTAAATGGTCAGTATGAAAAAAAGAGTACCATACCCAATAATTATATCAACACTCATAGCAAGAAATGGATTATGCTTATGAATATTTCTCAAGCACCCAGACAAAGCTACATAGTGATGTGAAACTGTGGCTGGTCACAAGTTTTTTTCCCTTTTTTTAAAAACTGAGACTACAATTACTAGTGTCGATGGAGTGAATATAAGTTCCCTCATAAAAGCTCTTTTTATACAAAGAAGTTAGAACTGTTGCAAATATTTCCATATATTGCATAATTTCTTAGTAGCATTTACCTTTTTATAGCAAACCATCGGCACAAAAATTTAGTCGCTCATGAGTTAAATGACCAGCATAAGAAAAATTGTGTTCCTTTCTGGCAGCCATTGATGTTGTGAGTTATTAAAGTAAAAATAGCTTATGAATTTAGAATGCAACAATGCAAAAACCAGATGTTAGTCAGGACAAACAGATTTTTTTATTTTTAGCATACAAGAATCTAAATTAAAATGTGGCACTGTAAAATGTTTGTTAGGTATTTTTTCCAAAAACTGACAAAAGATATTCATAATAAAGATGAAGGTCCTGTAGAGAATCCTGCAAGTCAGGTGGACTCACATGTTGATAAAGTGATGCACTTGAATAAATTGTTTGAAATGACGAGCATGGACTGTTTATTATACTACAAGTATTTCAATTTGCACTTTTTTGTGAATGTTATGATACAATTCAAACTGTGTGTTAGATATGCTATGTTCAGCAGTGCTTTGAAGACAAAGGACAATCTTACTATCCTGTGAGCCACAATATTTCTGAAATCAACTGGTTTTAATGTTTTCAGCTGATAAGTTTCCTCTCCTGACTCGCCAAAATATTCATGAATACAATTTAATACGACATAAAAGTTTTTATAAACAAACACAAACAATAAAGGCGAGAATACAGTTAACTTATCTTATTTTGAGTAGAAAAATATTACAAAGCTGCTATTAAAGTGACTGTATTTTACTAGATGTAGCTAAATGTGATAAACAGAAATGTTTGGCTGGTAAGGTTCACCATAAAAATGTGAACGAGATATTGTCATCTGCTTCAATTAGTACATTTTTCAGTTAGTTTTTGGTAACCCAAATTCTAATCAACTTCTCTCAGTAAGTTGAAGAACATATTTTCAGTCATTAGTTTTTGTAGCTTCGATCGAATCGTTGGGCAGAATTAGGTGATGTAACAAACATGCATAGGCGAATTAACAAATAATAATTTTTTAACATGTATTTTTTGACAGTGGGTATTTGATTAACCTTTCAATATCTCATTCCCGGTTGCACCATCGTGGTTCGAAACTCGATCCGAGATCAGATATAAGATAAACACAGAAAACTGTTGCACCATTCGAGTTGAAAGCTGGACTGGAGATCGAGATGAAGTTCTTTCCGAACCGCCTAAATTGGCGGTTCGAAATCTCGATCTGAGATCAGTAGCCATCGTCGACAAATGTAGTTTTAAAATACTGCAACAGACAGAACTACGTTCGTTCTTTTTCTTGGGAAATTAAAAATAAAATAAAAATATTATACGCAATTGAATCTTATTCATTAAAATTCGTACAATAATAATTCCCTTAAAACAGATAAAACATCCTACATCTAGTTCTATCTATAGTTTAAAATACACCTACTTCCATGACGTCATATATTACGACCCAATAGCAAAATTTGTCTCATACTTAATATCGATCTCTCACTTTGTAACCAAGATTGACGAATCGGAGATCCAGAATCGTGAAATTTCGTTGATGCAACACTTTTACATTGGAACCAAGATCAAACTGGATCCTGGTACGGAACTAGGATCATTTGATCTCGGATCGAGAAAGATGTTGGTGCAACCGGGCATCAGAGTCTCTCATAGTTACACAAACATATTAAGGTTGTCAAGTGTCCCGTTCTGTATGGGATTTTCCGTATCCTGGGGAGGAAATAACTATCCCTTATGGGCACAGGACAGGATGTCATATATTCTCGTATCTCAGACGTCTACGAAAATAAACGGAATATTAATAAACAAGGTATCAATAAATTACCACTTCATGACAACTGGTGCTATTGTCGTGTTAGTGGAAGTAGTGCTTGCAGAAATATATGCAGTATCTTTTCTCCCAGTGTGTGTTGGTATTGTCTGTTTTAAAGATGATCAAATCATAAATTCAAGCCACAATGATTATGACTATAGTTGAAAGAAATATTTTGTTTTATTTTTTCAGAGAAAATGTTGTCTGATGTATAATACTGAATTTTGTACTTTAAAAATTGGATTTGAAAGTGTTTTTATAACAATTATACTTGATAATTTAATTTCGGTCAGATGTGTGTCAACTTGTGAAAAGTGGCAAATATGAAAAAGTTGGTAACCCTAGCTGTTGTCCACACCAATGTAATGCGCTTTGTCACTATGGCAGCAATTCATGACAGGTAACCTATAGGCTGCTCACGGTAAAATGAGCACTTTTGAAAGCCGTGGTTAATTTATACTTTTTACCAATTTGTATCATTCTGCTATGTGTAAATACAAACATTGCTAGGTGCTTTACTCTTCTAACACGTTTACGTTTCACTGCTCCAAAAGTTATGGCCTACTGTATTCATCCGACAAAAGCTCAAAGGTATTGCAAATACCTGCAAATTTATGTATTTTTAATATTGCTTTGCGGAGATTGTTTATTTTTGTATAACACAATTCCTCAATATTCTACTCTCCCAAGACACCAAAAGTAGAATATTTTTTGCTGATTATGGCTGTGTACAATCAGGGTGAGCATTTTCTCTTGTAAATAGAGGTTACTGGAAATTTTTGTGTTTGGACTGAAATTTCTCCCATCGTAGGTGCAGGATTCTCTTTAATAAAATGTTGAATTTTCCTTTATTTAGCTTATCAAAGAAGCACACATGTAGCGTGAAATTATGAGAACCTTTTCAAAAATATTTGTAAATGAGATCCACACAAATACTTTGAAAATACTAAGAACTGATTACTAATTTGAGTATAGGTAACTATGATTTTCCCCAACTAAGCTCAAACACAATAAACGAATCATTAAATATTCAGAAACTGTAGTCATGTGATAATTACTCTTTTTAGAATATTCTATGACAGCTTTGAAATTGAACAGTTTCACGTACTTTTATTCCTTCTAAAAATTGTGACATATGTACGAGGATTTTTGTTTTTCATGGGCTAATGTCTAACATTTACCGGTTTAATTGTACGTAAATAAACATGTGCCCTTTTAACTTGAGAATCATAACACAATATAACCACTATAATAAACACTCAACCACAGTTCTTAAAGTTACAATTTTATTAATAAATATAGTTATTTACGGCTTGCATTCATGCACAAGAATAAACATGCCCATATGCATATGTCCACATCAAGTAAGATACGTATTATATTTTTTCATGGCTAGAAAGTAATTATGAATAGAAAAGAAAGCAGTTATGTACAAAACGTGACTATTCACTGAGAAACTTATCACATGTAAGATCCTTTCCTGGTGATCCTTATAAAGGATCCAGTTCAGTAGTTTTGTGTGTTAAAACTTGCGTTTACTGAAAAGTGAGTGTGGCAGACCACATGTACCATGTATTGGTGGATATTCGAACATCAAGCATGACCTTTTCGCCTTGGGAATGTGTCACCAAGTGAAATTTTAAAGTAGTTAGAAACAAAATATTTTAAAAATTTACTAAACAGTATTTATAAAACACGAAGGAACTAAATTACTTTACCACTAATGTACAAATTCCTTCATTAAGACATTAACATGTAGACCTATTTTTGTTATTCACAGCCAACTTTACAGAGAGTGAAGCATCCAGTGCTAATGTTTATTTATACACAATACCAGACAGTAATTTTTTTCGAAGGTTGATTTAAAAAGTGCTAATGTGAACAGCCTTTACCACGGATACTATTTATTTTGTGTTAAAAAATTAAAAAAATTATAAACCTGTACAAATATGATATGCTGATGCTGATGTGTGCGAGTGATAACTTTATGCTAGCTGGTAAGAAACAGAATATATTTTGTAAATGTTAATGACACTCAAACTCACATACTGTCAAATTTCTGTA
Organism: Dryococelus australis; assembly: GCA_029891345.1. Taxonomy (NCBI): domain Eukaryota; kingdom Metazoa; phylum Arthropoda; class Insecta; order Phasmatodea; family Phasmatidae; genus Dryococelus; species Dryococelus australis. The sequence continues at coordinate 126,333,201 of CM056994.1, read as the reverse complement.
GACCAGAAATTTGTTTAGTTGTGCTGGCTGGAACAAAATATAATATGTAATTAATATACAAAGTATTCAGTGAACCATCTATGCACACAGTTGCCACTGAAATATTTTACTGATAACCATGAAAAACTGGAAGAGTTCTGAACACATAATCAGAATAATGTGATCTCATTGTCAGGTTCAAGAATATTTGTAATATATTTATTGTACACTGGTGAACAATGTATTTTATGGAGGGTACAACAAAATAATTATAAAAAGTGTTATATAGGCAGTAGTCTTTGTGTAATTCAACGATGTTCGAAGCTTTTGATGTACAAACAAAAATGTATGGTCTATAGAACACAATGTTCAAGGAGGAAAGGTCAACATTCTGGGAGGTGACAGTGTAATTTGAAACAAGAGATGAGCTTGAATGCTTCTGCACCAAAAAGGTACTCAAATGTTAACTCGGATAAGCAACATGCCAAAATGTCCTCACACCAACATAGTAATTAGTGGAATTCTTGAAAAACAAATACAGTTCGCTGTACAAAATTTTTTGCGACATCCCTTTCTTTGCTAATGAAGGTACATACAATTAGCACTACATGCACATAAGTAATTGTGGTTAGCACGCATGTTCATATAAACTATGTTTCGTATATATTAACTAATACTGTTACCTCCACATTATTCAAAATATCCTCCGAGGTCATCATGCACAAAGTGTAATATTTTCTGTATTATGTACACTAGTGTTGTAATAAAACAAAACAAAGAATTTTTTAAATTTGTCTTGTGTCTGACATCCCCTGCTGGCCCAAAGATTGTAATCCAGGAGTTTGTGTAGAAAAAATGCCTTCGTTCGGATGCTAAATAAAAAGAATATGGGAATAAAATTCCTTTACAGTGTACAGGTGTACAGTATGACTATAGGGCCTACACCACTTTTGTTATACTGATTATATAATCATACAGGCAACATTGTCATATTGACAAATTTATGCAACCGGTTAATTTGTGATATTACAGATGTGAAAATATTCATTTTGTAGTTGTGCAACTACAGCACAGTATATTGTAATAATTTAATGTTCTAATACTTGTGATATCAGTGTACCAGCTTAAATCGTGAATTTTATTTTTTAAATAACCAGTTTTTATCATCCACTTGTGAGGACAGACAGCTAGCAAAATTGTCCTCATTGACTTATTGAAATAACTCTTCTCTGAATAGTGATCTGTACATTTCTGCATTCATAACTCTCTACTTTGATCTTCTGTTTTCCCTTTTGAGCTAGTCCACAGGCAGGTAAAAAGACAGCAAAATACTTCAGTGGCACCTAAGAATTTAGATTCCAGTGCCAAAAGAGTGAAGCATGGAGATAGAATAGGGACGGAATGAGACAATGGAGAAGATGAGAGTACCCATGAGAAAATCACTTGGAAAATGTACCTGCTTCACTATGAGCGCTGGGAAGTTTTTTGCTCCTAAAATTAACTGCTGTCCTTATAGCTGCTTTTACGCAACACGCAATGGATTTCTTTCAAGGCCTCAAATGAGAAATCTCATTCGAGTGTACTAGGAAAATCCCATGAGAAACGCGTCTACAAGTAAAACTTGCAGCAAAGTAACTCCTAGCATGAGAAAAGTTGATGGCAGAATTTTAATAATCAAATCTCATGAGCATGCAGTATTTTAAATAGTACATAACTACCAAATAGAACAGGATATTTCTTGCACTTGTCCAACAATCTCGCAACACTATCCGAATTCTACTCCATTTTTAAAACCAAAATTTCAAATTTTTCACAATGAGTATTTTTCACCCGAGTCCTCATTGAAAATATGTCTCGACTTTTCTTATTAAGGTGTGTACATGACTAGCAGAAAACAACCAATAGTCACTTGTTTTGTGCAAAACTCACATGAAAATAGTAAATGTGTTATCTCCTAGTTCTGTACAAGATTTTCTTTGAACGAGATAGTATCACATGATGTTTAGTATGAGTACCATATTACATGGCTTTTGCATTATCCTACGTTGTATAAAAGCTGCTTTAGAGGCAAGTATGACTATATGCAATGTTCCAGGTTGTAAAAAGGAAGCTATGAAAGTGCATACACAAATGACAATGTTATTATAAACTAGCAGTACCCTCGCCCGCTTCGCTTGGAATCTATGTATTATTAAATAATTAATAATGGCATCAGTAGATTTTATTGTTATATTTCTATTAAAAAAATTTTAATTTACTGTTTAAAAGTAATTAAAAAATTTCTGTGTAATTACAATTTAAATTAGAAAATTAATTTTAACATATTATTTTAAATAGCAACCACCTGCGACTTAGTTATTTTTTCCCCATAGATTATATTAAATATACATTAACAATACAGGAGAGTGTAATCCTCAAATTAACCTCATTTTTTCGTAAATAAGAAATATGAACTTTTTATTCCAAAGTATTTTTTTTTTCCATAGGTTTAAATTTACATTAACTTGTTAGAGCTTCTCTATATACTATAACTATTATTTTATTATTTTCTGATAGCAAAATATGTTGGTTTTCTGGATTTACGACTCTAGATAACCCGACATATAATTGGCCATGAGAAAAACATCCCTTGCTCGAACCTATTCCCACAAATTTGAAAGTTTGTCCCTGGGACTTGTTTATTGTGAGAGCAAATGATACCTTCACCGGAAACTTCAACCGCTAGCTAGCTGTCCGGCGGCAGGCCCAGTTCATATTATCGCTTCGATGATGATGATCAGCAAATATTTTATCAAATGTCTCGTGCCATTACACATATGATGTGGGTTTAATTTGCGTAGTAGCATTACTGGGATACCAATCTTTAATTTGAGGTTGTGTGGCGGCAGGCCAGGAGGATTTAAAGAATTTAAAAATTCTTGAGAGTGGTGCACACGGCGGCGTTGCTTTTGCCCTAATTTCGCTTGCCATAAAGTTAGGCCAAACGAAACTAGGGCAAACGAAGTTAGGCTAAACGAAATTAGGATAAAAGTAGTTAGGCTATTCGCAATTAGAGCAAACGATTTTAGGATAAACGGAGTTAGGCGAAACGAAGTCTGGAACGTTGCTTTTTAACCACAACCTAGTAAATTGTTAATTAATAACAAGACTTTAATGTGGTGATTTAATAGACTGTATGTTTGATAACTTTTCTTATACATACCATTTGTGTAGAAAAAAATATTGTTGGGATCACCACACGAAATGGAAGGATAGTGATGAATACTGCTGAGTAGAGGGCACTGCATTCAATTTGCGTGCCTGACACTAGAGGGTAATAATGCAAGTTATGTAAGGTTTAGTTCTCGGAGGAGACGTTTGGAATCACCTGTGCATCAGTAGCTTTGCAAAAGAATATTACTTTTCAAACACCAACCAACAGAATTCGCAAGACACTTATAGTTTAGCTGGGCCCGCCGCTAAGTAATTTGTGTTACACATTACAGAATAATGGAGTTAATTTTACAAAAGAGAATATCGAAAGCACTAACATTAAAATCACACGGAAAATAATTTACAAATTAAAATTTTTTATTTTTAGAATTCAAATCTACAGTTTTGGTCCGAAAAAAATTCTATAAGGAAAACATATAGCGCCAATTGATAATAATATGAGAGGCTTTCGGGCTTAAGCAGTGCTAGTATATCAAATTACCAGAATCGCATAACAATACCAGAAGAATATATTATCAAATGTAATATTGGTTTATTTTTCAGCCCAGATTACATATTCACACATGTGCAGTGTCCTAAGAGCACTATCATTGATTCTAAAAGAGAGACAATTCGCACTTTTGCCTCGCATGTAAAAAAAATAATAAGGAATAATTATAATTTTTTTCCAAAAATATTCTGTTTTTATGTACGTAATTTCAAGAGAAATCACATTATTCATTTTCCCCATACGATATGGCTGCCAACATGGCATACAATATTGGATGCAATTAGTAATCGTATATATGCGAAATCGTATTTTTTTTCGAGCAAATTCTAGCATTAAAACTTTACCATAGCTGGAAATGCTCATTGGGGAAATAATTGAAGCCAGAATTATAGTTCGTGTGTGCAGAGCCTAATAGCAGCTGACATCGTAAACATTACTATATTGTGTAGATAGCAGCAAGAAATCGACGAGGCGTCGTATCGGTTACTGGATATGCTGATACGGCGTCGGCATCTTGACGACTTGCAACATTTCTAAAAGAATATTTGTAGATACTTTTGGGGCAGGCGAAAATTTTTATACTAGAGCCCTTACATTTTAGCTGCAATGATTCATTCTGGCTGCTGCAAATATGAGAACAAGAAAACCACGGATGACAGGATGGCTTGCCGGATTTCTCCACACAAAGTCCAGCGATCTGCGATCACAGTAAGTTAACTTAAAACATTTTTAACAACATAAATATGATAATATCTAATGATATGGCATGACACGTCTCTCTTAAACAAGAAATGAAATATCGATGACTACAGTAAAAAAGTGTATATATATATATATATATATGTGTGTGTGTGTGTGTGTGTGTGTGTGTGTATATATATATAACGTAATAAACAAACAGGAAGATCTACCAAAAAAAATTTCATCCTAATACCTCCAAAACATTTGAATGTTTACTATCTACAATTACTTTATAATATAACAGGCTGAATAATTAGGACATATATTATTTTTGGTGAAATACTATTTCAATATCATAATTTATAAAGTATTCAAATAGTTTAGGGATCACAATTAAAATTTGCATGAGTTAAGACTCTCAAGCCTAAATTCTAATTCGATATTTTGTTCTCAAAGCAAGAAATTAGCTGCAGCACGGGAGGAAAGTAGAGGAAAACGGGAATCCATGGCTTAGGCTGCCCCGAAAAAGCAAAATATGTGAGATATGTGTTTCAATTTGTTTAACCATGTGTCCGTGAAATAAGACTATGGTGGGGCAGATCTAACCTGTGCTTCCCTAAAGGGAGATATTAAATACTGATCATAATTAAATAAAAAACCTTAAACATGTACGCGTGACCATAATTGTTTTTTTAGTAAAACATTTATTGAAGAATAATTAGGATTATTTACAGTTGCCTGCACCAGAAGTGGCGGTTGTCTGGGCTGCAACACGTTGGGGTGGTTGTGGGTTTATTGAAAGTTTGGTTATATTTTTCCACTTGTGTGACCACGGAGGGGCGTCGATGTAGCTCGTCACCGAAGGTGCGAAAAGACGGGGATGACTATTGGAACCAGTCTACGAAGCCGCGGATACTGTCGTGTAATCAATCAAGATTCTGTGATCCACGAATAATTAGTTATCAGCTACATTACTAATGTGGTTGCTACAAGAAAGTGCCGAAATTGCGGCTGAAATCTTGAAGTAAGTATATACATTTAAGAACAAATAAACGTGGTTTTTGATGCTCGTTAAGATACTAGAAGCTGCAATTTTACCTGTATTTCATTAACTCCTTGGTGTATGTCATTTTGGTATCGACGCAGGTTATACAGTTTGACAGAAACTTAAAAAGTTCGCAAATTTTAAATCCGTATGGGGAGGACTTAACAGTTACAGATGAACATAAAATTATTAGTAATGCTTTAAACTTACTCAATTGTAAGTAAATGAAAATTATTTTTTTAAATCATCAGTTTAGATGGAAAACAATAATTTTCGTTATTACTTTAATGTTTATTTTGTATACTAAATGGCATGGTATATTTGTATTAATTTGATAATTTATTAATAAATCTGTTCAAAGTGATAAATTTTACTTCTTTTAACTTCAAAAAAATTCTTGATCAACGTATAGGAGTTAGGGCGTATTTTATTAATGTGCTTGTAGCATATTTTCAAATCAAACGAAACACAATCATAAGTTATCTCTCTTTACTCTGAAACCACTTACAAACTCCGCAGTATAACTGCATAAATTTGTGCATGATACCGTTCCTATTAAGGTGTCTGTGGACTTCTGTGAAAGGCCGGCCTCGAACGAAATCAGGTGACAGGAGAACATTCTCTATTGTTGCTCTAAACAAGCGGTTCGATTGGTTCTTCTGTACTGGCCACTTTCATAGCCTTTCATCAACAGAGGAAGTAAAAACCAATAATTTTTTAGCTGGGAGAAAAGCAGCTTTTAACCAGAAGAGAATTCTTCAGACTAGCAAGTTTAATTGAAAGACTAAGTAAACAAAAATTTCTAGATAGTTTGAAATGTGGTGTTGGAAGAAAATAGAGAAGATTAAGTGGAGAGGTCGAGTAAATAACGAAAAAGTCTTGCGTAGAGTCAAGTAGAGAAGAATTCTAAACTTGATTATACAAAGGAAGGTCAACTGGATGACATGTGTGAAGTAATGGACTACTGAGTGATATCATTCAAGGCAAGGTTGAAGGAAAGCGAGGACTGGGAAAATGCGTAATGCAGATAATCGACAATCTTAAGCAGGGACGGGAGATGAAGTTTCAAGACTTAAAGCAAGAAGCTGCAGGCAGGACAAAATGGCGAATACTTTTTTGGAAAAGGACCAGTCGACAGGTGTACAGTTAAATAGCAATAAGCTGAGAGAAGATAAATCTGATAAAACAATTTCAACAACCATTTACAAAGGCAAGGACTTCAGAGCCGATGAGGGTGAAATTGGAGGATGTGAAACAGTACTGGAATGCGAAAATCCCGTGAATGATCCCAGCCACCGGGAACGGAGCCCGGTTCGCCTTGGTGGGCGGCGAGTCCCTGGTCGCTACACAACTACGGTCCCAGCTGCAAGCAGCCCTAGGCCTAACGATCACTTACTGTACAACTTTCGTCTGTTTTTGAAAACATGATATCCAATAAACATATTTGGTAGATTTTAGCAACAAATTACAATCACGTTTAAGTATGTAAAGAAATTTTCCGATGTTATGATTATTAAGAACTTGTATAAATATAAATGTTCAGTAACGCCAACAGTACATTAAGTCACTTAAAAATACCCAACGAAAGCATAAAACACCCAATTTATGTCAGGTTGTTATTTTCCTATAATTTCTGCTGGTTCATGTTAGGATGTCGGTTTACTTTGAATATTTTTATAATTCGGATCGTGGTGATCGTGATCTTAGACTACTCAGAGTTATGTAATATGTGCGTTGAACGATGGTTTAAGCTAAAAGTAAAGAATACGTTGACTGGTCAGGAAATATCATTGTGATAATGAAACTATGATCAGGGATGAGAAGGTCTCTATTCATATCTGGTGATAAACTGTTCAAAAATCTTGAAATCACAAGCAAGCACCATGCCTTTTAATTTTTAAGCAGAGTTTTACAGTCACAGATCTTGCCAATGTTGTAAATACCACGAGCTCATAAATGTTCCACATAATAATTTTTTGTACTGTTGAATTATTTATATTTTACCATGCGTTTTCACATTATCAGATATAGTTCATAAAAGCATATTATTTACAAATGGTATTCTAGGCTTTTCTTGATAAAAATATATTTAATGCTTTGAAAATAAAATGTTTTATAGAGTTCAAAAACTTGGAATCGAAATTTTCAGACAAATAAAATTTTACTAAACAGAAGTTGGCAGTACGTGATAACACAGGAATGTGCAAACTGTGTGGTACCAGTTTGCACCGTTGGCGCTAGGGTCGCCTTTAGAAACCTTCATGGCTTCATGTGAATCGACCATCTCCATGCCTACTTGGTGTCCCCTGTGACGTTCATAGATCGTCACCTTATAAAATGTATGGGTTTTAGTAATATTGCACCACATTTGGTAGCACTGCATATTTACCATTTTTATGTGTATTTATACTTGGTTATGTACCGGCCGGTACATTAATTCTCATTGCCATTTATTAATCTAATATGTATTTTATTGCACATAGTTTTTATGGTAAAATTATTCTTATTGCTTAGTGTTAACATATTATGAATTTTATTACACGTATTTTATATGGTTGTTGTATATGATATTTGTAATCGACATTATATGGCTAATCGCTTTGTAAAGAGTAGCGACCGTGGCGCTTGGGGTGGTGGGAGACTGCGACGTTACCTGGCTATGACAGCGCGCCCGAGCCAGTGTGTGTGTCCGCCGCGGTGTTAAGACGGTCGCAAGAAGTTTGTGCTCGACCGCAGAGCTGGACAGTAACGGGAAGTCAGGCGGACGTTTAGCAGTATGGGACTGCTGTGTAATTTCTCCCCGGTCGCGATGTGCAGTGTGTTACCCGAGAAAGTGAGCATCGCTGTAACTTTTTCGGGGGCAAACAAATTAACTGTTTAAAGAATATTATAAGAACATGCCTGACGTGAACATAGAAACGATGTTGCTATGTTTGCATGTAGCGTCCAGCTCCTGCCAGTGAAATATGGGCCAAGTATCGCAGAGAAAAAGCTGCATGGACGAGTAATATTAACTTTTAATATGAGCGTCCTGAAAATCGTGGAAATAACTGCGAGACCACGACTTGTAACTGATGGCTCGCGAAATTGAATTTTGCCACGCTGGTTAAACTGCCCGTTTCACAAGGTTCAAGGACGAGCATTTTAAAGTGTAAGTGTAGTAACAGTGATGTACGTCAACGGCCCGTGTTATTTGCGATATTTCTTTGGAGCCTAGAAAAGTAACTTTAAACATTTCTCTGCAACTTGTCCTACGCAGGCTTTATTGCGAACTGTGTTTTTTGTGGTTAGAGTGCTTGAAGCATGCCCATAATTTTGCTTAAAGGCTAAACACACAGAATATTCCCGAGTGCGTCAGTGCGATTCTACAGGCCAGTGAGTGAGGGTAATCCACACATGTTTTGTGACCGGGGGGGGGGGGGGGTTGGCAAACTACCCATCAGCTGCTCCCCTTTTGACGACGTCGAGCGGGTCGGAGTCTACAGCGAGCTGACACTGGGCAGCAAGGACATTGCCCGACGTGGCCAGGTGGTCGGCTGTATGGAATTCTGTAAGAATGCCAAATTTAATGTATGAGTTATGCATAAGGGCCGTTGACAGCTTGTACCTGCGGAGTCCGTCGTCCTTTTTTTTAAAAACACTTTTCAAGCACGTCAAGCACAGCGGAAATGATTCTCGTTTATGGTTAAAGTACAATACTAACATTTTATGAGCACCAGTTATTAAAAATTACCGCGTAGGGTAAAAGACGTTGAACTTAATTAAGAGGTATACCGACGCAATATGTAAACTGAGTGCGAAAAATTTAAATATTTTTATTGTGTGCATTTACGAGTAGAATCAGTGCCTGTAAACAGTCGTTTTGGTGCAAAATAAATAGTGAATCAAAGATTTTAGAACTTAAGAGTAGAGAGACTTTATTTGCAAATGACCCCCCCCCCCCCCCAAATTTACGAAAGATTTTTAATGCTGTAACATGAATAATAGTATTTCGATTGTATATAAGTATAAGGGAAAGAGATTGGGCTGCGGCATTAGGGTGTCGTGGAGTGAAGTAGATATTGACATACCTGACACCCTGCGGGGTTGAAGGGCGTCTCATCGCTTCCAGTTTCCTTTCGTACCCTCTCCTTCGTTTCCTCGTCTGCTTGAATCATAAGGGGTTTGTGTAATTATGTAAGGGCGTGCGCACCTTGTTTTGCTCTTCTTCTTCCTGGTTTGTTCACCGTTCAGTTTGGTTTAACTCTTTCGGCCATCAACTTACAGCCTCTACTGCACAGACGATGTACGCATTGGATTAATTTTAAAAGCATGTGCCCTTGGTCTGAGATAAGCCCGACGCATTTCGATCTGTGTGATAGAGCTTACTCGCCATGATTGCAACACCAGCAAAAGGTAAGTCATAGTGTGATGCAAGTGTTAGTTGACAGTTGGATTTCAATGGTTTATCGGCCGTCGAGAGTAAGGGTGGATCAGTGGCTAGTTATGCAAAATTATATTTCGGTGGCCGCAGTTGTTAGAAATTTGGTTTGGAATTAAACTTAACTGTGCTCTGTTCCCTTGTAGGAAATGGTTAGATGTGTTCCAGTTTGGAGTCAATCTGCATGATGCCACATCTTGCTTAAGACAATATATTCCCTGTTCAATTAGTGGGCATAGGGGAGTACTAGAATTAATTTATTTAAATGGTAGCGAGTGCATTTAATTAATCTGGGGAGGGGGTGGGGGTAGGAGGACCACAGGGTGCCGCACACCCTCCCCCCATGCACTTTCGGTGCAGTTGATTTGTTACTTTTACCCTCTCCACCCCACCTATCCCTTGAGATGGTTTCCTATGTCGCATTTATGCCGCCAAACCCTTGCAGTTGATTTAGTGCTTTCACCCTCCCCACCTCACCCCACTCCTTGAGATAGTTTCTTTTGTTGTATTTATGACGTCAAACTCTTGCAGTTATTTTATTGCTTTCACCCTATCCATCCCACCCCACTCCTTGAGATAGTTTCCTTTGTCGCATTTATGCCGCCTAACCCTTGCAGTTGATTTATTGCCTACACCCTTGGCCTACTCTCCTTTGAGGTATTTATGCCACCTAGCCCTTGCAGTTGATTAATTGCTTACACCCATTGGGATATTTTCCTATGATGCAATTATCTTGCTAGACATGTAGAGACTTGTCTGTTTCACTCTCTCCAACATCCGAAATACTTATTACAATTACCGAGACTACATATCGCATTGAATAAATAATTAGTTTATTTAATTAGAAGAATTAGTTTATTTAATTCGAATATTTAATCGTGTATTATTACGCACATTGAATATGTAATCAAGGTCTTGTATGCACCGAGAGACTACATAACGCATTTACTAAATGCACAAATACAAAATAAGATTACGAGTACAAGGACATGCGCCGAAGAGCCATCAACTGCTATTTAAAAATATTAAATGAAGCTGTAGTTCATATTTTATTTAAAAAGTATGTTTCAGTAAAGTTTCTAATAATATTTCCCACCCTGCAATTGCATATACACTTGTGCTTCGCCCCCTTCCGACTCCCTGAATAGTTGCATTCGCTGGTCGGATCCCCCACCCAGTGAGCAAGTTTCCAATTGCAATAACTCATTACGTGCATTTGAAGTTACAAATTTGAATAATAACCGTTAAAAATGTTTGTAACAAACGAAGAACAAATGAGTAATTACCAGCCACTTACAATGAATTATTTCATGTCGCAATGAACAATTACGAGATCTATTTGCACATCCGTCTCCAACGACAATTTGCTCTCAACTGTCCATATTTACGATAATATGTAATAGAAATACCTATGTTGGCGGCAACCATATGGAAACATGTTTAATATATAAAAGACTGGGGGAGTTTATTTTAGAAAAGTGTTAGTATATCATATGTTACCGTCGAGATCACTTCGTGTGCACGACATGCGTTCGCGCTTTGAAACATCCAATATAAATCTCTTCGGGTTATTAATTGTATCGTTTGTTCGCGCACTTACATACTTAGCGAGAGACTATGTATCCACCATTAAGTTATTTATTCGACATGCCATTTACTTATGCGAATTTATTTATTTATTCGTGCAAATAAAATAATTAATAATAATAAATACGCACCCGCGTAATTACTTTTTTACATGTGCCGAGAGATGATGTACCCAACTTCTCGCCAGATCTGTTAAGTCAAGTTTGTCCTGAGATTTTAGACCACGCCGATATATTGCATTTCCCTCTAAGGTGAAAATGACCATCATTCTGTACAGGACGCAACAAATCTTGACGGGTTGGAACGAGTTAAAAAACAGACACTAGTATAACTTTCTCCTCGCACCCTCATCTCTAAAGGGGAATGCGTAAAAATGCAGCCAACCCAGATCACATGTCAACTCTCCCTATGTAGTCCTATGACTACTCGAGGGAACACACGTCTATAGCAAAAAATAACTTTGTGTTTAAAAAATGTCTGCCGATTCTACCTAATATAACTTCTTGCTTTAAATAATTACTTTCACTTACGTAAAGATTATAGAACTTATGTGTGTTCAAAACCTTAATTTTTTTAATTTCTCAAACATTATTTTAACACACTGCAAATATAAATAAAACCAATCAGTTGCACTTCAAGCAAGACTAGCATCACTTGTTATTATTTGATTGTATTTGCATATAGAGTTGAAAAAACATTTGACGAAACTGTAAGGTAAAGTATTAAGGAGACACTAATTGTTTCATCTCTCACCCTCATACTTAGATTTTTTTGACCACTCGTGATTATCGCGATGTTTGAAGGCCTCTTTTAAGTATGCAGTTTCTAGTCAACTTTATTCTGCGAAACAGATATTATTCTCAATTATGTCGAATACATTACTTTGTGCTTCGAAGAACGCTTTGCGAGGTAATAAAAAAAGTATTTCACAATCTAATATATTTGAGAACCATGAAACCAATATCACCAAAATAGATAAGTACATTTCGAAACTGACTATTATTTTGCGCGAGTCTCAAGTCCAAGAATCTCGCCATATTAGAAAATCCGGGAACGACCCCTCCCAAATCTTACATTAGCTCCATTTTCGAAGCCGTTTTATTGCGCATTCGTGTATTGTAGAACGATCCTGAGAACATTCCCGGCTCCCACATTATCGTGGAACACAAGGATTTGGCTTGCAGTCCTTTCGTCGGGCATGTTTTTTCATGCGTCAGTAAGCCTATACATTACGCGCATTCGGAAGGTCGGAGCGAGTGAAGAATTACGGATTTCTCTTAACTTCGTGAACCGATGAGGGTGTAAGTAGTAGAGGCGTGGATATTTCACTTCAATTTTGACTAATCGGATTAACCCTTTGATATCAGATCGATAGGATTAATTGGATTGATACTTAATTCCACCTTAATCCAATCTTTATCCGACAAAAAATTAATCCGATTTTAATCCGATTAAATTTTTTCGATAATCCTTCATCCGATCTTAATCCAATCAATTTTTGGTAATTTTATATGGATAAAATGGTATGAAACTCTCATTGATCCAACTAATTAAATTGAATGAATAAATAAAAATTGTTGTGATAAGTGTATAGTTTGGTGTAAGAGTGTGCTAAATGACAAATTTATTAGTTTTAATTTTTATTTTTTATTTTTGGGTGGGGAGCGGATCTGTTTCATCCACACCCTTGGAGCTATGGCATTATAGTGAAGTGTGCCTGTGTTGGGGAAGGGGTGTGTGTTATATATATATATATATATATATATATATATATATATATATATATATGTGTGTGTGTGTGTGTGTGTGTGTGTGTGTGTGTTGAGTTTTGTGGGAGAGTGGCATAAGTGTTTTTTGGGTTTGGAGGGCTATTTTTTGGTCATAGATGGTGTGGGAAATAGGCGACTCTAAAAGATATGATTTACATCCTGTATGTTAGTAATAACAAACAGAAGAACTTAAGTGTAAACAATTAAATAGACGACGACTGTTTCCGAATTCAATTCAACTGCTGACATTAAACACCAGAGAAGTTAATGAAAATAAAAATTTCAAACGATCACAACTACATGAGTCTCCCGTATGAAATTTAGTAATGAGCTACAATGAAGCAAAAATCTCGATATCAATATAAAAATTGCATTACTTTAACTAAACAGCAGTCTTCCTAAACACAAAAACAACATAAAAATTAAACTACTTGACACATATGCCTCAGAGTTGTACATGTACCTTAAATGATTTTAAAACACGTCTGTTTGGTCGGGATGTTGCTGAAGGAATGACGTCAGTACAGTATTTGCGGAAACTTATAAGCTGTTAGATACATGAAGCGCAGCCAGCGTCTGACAGGAGACTGACGTTATAGCTACTCGGAAAGAGACATGAATACGATTATCTTGACAAAATTAATTAAAACACAGAATAAAGTACCAATATATAAATTAAACAAGTTGAATAAAAAAACAAGCAGAAGAAACACATCTGGTCGGCAGCGAGCTTGCTGAAGGAATGACGGTAGTATAGGATTTGCAGAGACTTATAAGCTGTGTGTCGAGAGTATGTCAGTAAATGTGGTGCGCTGTCGGCGTCTGGCAGGCAACTGAGTTGAAATTACGGGAAAAACTCAGAAACATTTCAAATGGTTATGAAATAGCAATTAAACGAAAAGAGAGTTGAATACGACTCATGTACTTGAATATTAAAACAAAGCGATTTACACAATACTCATACACATCCTGAATTATATCTAGAAAAAAGGTGTCCCTACCAAGCAACTAATAATGATGTGCAATTGAAGCAGCGAAATGCACAGACATGTTTGAACAATACGTAATGATAGCACAGACATACTAGTACTGAGAAAAACTTACCCAGATTTTTAACATTACTTTCACTTCCCTCAGAAAATTGAATTTCACTATTGTAAGAATAAGAATAATTAACTTTTAACATAAATTCCATCGAAGCGTAAGGAGACATGGATAGCACGAAGAAGTGCTTAATCCCGAAACACTTTATAGAAACATAGTATATATATTTTATAAATTCACAAATTTCCTCGAAGATAAATTATTTAAAATAACAGATGCATTACATCGGTCTGAATGATTATGTAACACACATTTGGGTAATTCACATTTTAAAAATCATAACCGAATAATGCAAGGATTATTAAAAATAATAATAGTTGCTCATAAAATTCAAAATGATGGAAATTATGTATACATACACTATAACTTATCGCAATAAATGTTCAAGGAATCTCGTACGTAACACGATAAACATTTATGAGATATTGGATGCACTATATCAGCTTAACACAACTGAAATTACCTGATAAATTATTAAATTAAAACTTATAAAAATATTTCACACTCTAGTTTATGATAACTGTGAATGAGACCTACACCTCGTAGCAGATACTATCAGATGAAAATGTTTAATTAGAGGTGAAGGCTGCAGGTAGTGTCTGCTGCTCGGGTCCACGAATCGGCTACCCTTGAGCATAGCCCTACTCTCCACCAAACGACAGCATGCTCGGTGATATCGAAAGAAGTGGTCCAGAGGAGAGAGCGATGTACCTATGGTAAGGCTTGTCATCAAACTAAAGACAGTGCCAGCTAGCTAGAAGTGGTCACGATGATTATGCCTGCACCCCCTCCCCCTCCATTGACCACTTTGCAAAAACCCCTTCCTCTACCCACGAATTTGAACTTGCCCTGCCTAACTGCCTGCTCCCTTTCCCTCTGTCCCACCCAAGTTTTCACTTTTGCCTGTACATTGACTTGTTCAGAAGGGGAGGTTTCTCCAATTTTCGAGAAACAAGAAATGGCTTCGGAAAATATGTTGTCATTATTCACAGCATTTGTTGAGGGGATGTATTCAACAATTTCACTGACATCGTGACTGCTGTCTTCACCTAATGTTTCATCATAAATATCGAGTTTACTTAGCTTAAAAAGAAGTATGTCGTTAACTACACTGGTCTGCGCAGCTAGTTGTGGTACTTTATGTCGAAGATCGTTACATTCACATGTTAATGTATATTTCATATTATCCGATTCTATTTCATTACTTGTATTCAAATTAATTCCCTCTCCTTCTGTGTTATTATGTAGTGTAGATGGTACATTTTGTTTCTCAAGAGGAAGACTATTTTTACAGATCTTGACACGACGATTCAAGTTATCCATTCGTGCAAATTGTCTATCATAGTATTTGCAGTTAAGAATGATCCGAGATGTGTTATTCAAGCATTCACTATTCTCATACCTACGAACATTGTAGGCGAAAGTGAAAATTTTCTCACTGTATCTAGACTGTAGACGATTCGGTGATGCCTCCATTAACATTACAGTAGATTAAATGATTAACCTTCGGTGCGAGGAGAAAGTTTACTTCCAAATATATGTTCACCTCACAATTCCAGAATGACAACAAACTTGTTTCTGTATAAAAGTATGTTTTAAACAGTATCATGTAAAAAATATAATGGAAAAAATGTCATCCGCTCTAATATTTGTATGTTAATTGCGAAAGTATGGCTAGTAATTCACCACGTGGTTAAATCTATGCATGTTAGATGGAATAAGTCTTTATTTGGTATTCGATTGAAATGAATAAAGATAAATTGAATTTTAAGAATGTAGAAGGGAGAGATGGAATTGGAAATATTTTGTAGCAAATGTTAAACGACTTTGTTTACTGACAAGATTGTGTTAGTCGGAGGTTAGTCTGTTGAGTAACCCATTTTGAGTTGTGATTGTCTCAACGATGTTTTAAATGTGCATATGTAATAGGAATTTAGTTTTTCCCAGTAACTTTTGTCTGATAATTTGTTATGTCGATTCCATAAGTTGTATGGAATAAAGTTATTTGTTTCGGGTATCTCTTTACAATGTAAATAATTTGTTGACAGTCGGAATTTATTATCCTAGATGATGGGGTATAAGATTACAAAATGGCAGCCATTTTCCTTTAAATTTGCTCAAATGTATTTAAATATGTGGGATTTAACATATCCCAGCTTCGATAAAAGTCATTTCAACCTGAATACATAGTATTTCATTAATATTATATCGAAATTTAGTATTTTTTAATAAAAACAAGTTTATATTAGTTTATATATATTCATTTTATTGTAGATGGTGTATTCGAAAGTCTCGCATGGAAATTTTGAGAGAAGTCTACATGCAAAATGTATTTTGTTCTCTGCTACACATAAATATTTAAAACAGATTGAAAGTTTTAAATGCGTTGTTTTTACATTCCCCTGAACTTAAGACATTTGGTTTCAACATGAGTTTGATTAAATCGAATGATGGGTATTGTTTCAATGCTTAAAAAATTTGGGGAGTGAAAATATCTCTTGTACGAAAATATACTTAGTTTTCTAGATTTATATGAAAATGTATTGTAAGTATACACGAAAAAGTGATAAAACTAAAGTTTCTTAGATTAAAATATAAAATTTCTTGGAATTTAATCTGGGGATTAAAATACTGGGTAAGATTTAATTCCTAGAGTTGAGGAATACAATTTTATCACTGGGACTTGGGTACCAAATTATATTTCGCTTGACGTAAGTCATCCCTTGCATCCCGAAAATAGGAGAAACCTCCACTTCTGAACAAGTCATCGTTTAGGCGAAAGTGGAAATATTTGGTGATCAGAGGTGAAGGGGGCAGGCAGCTGGGCAGGGAAAGTTCAAATTCGGTGGTAGAAGGAGGGGGTTTTGATAACAGGTCAATGCTTCGGTACTAGTGGCTGGAGGATTGGAGGGGGAAGAGGATGCAGGCAGAAGCATAATGACCACTTCTCACTGGTTGGCGCCATCTTTAGTTTGACGACAAGCCTTGCCCTGGATACATCGCTCTCACCTCTGGACCACCTCTTCCGATATCATCGGGTGTGGGGTCATTTGGTAGAGAGTAGGGCTATGATCAAGGGTAGCCGATTTGTGGACCCAAGCAGCAGACACTACCAACAGGCTTCACTTATCGTTAAATGTTTTCAACGAATAGTATCTGCTACGAGATTCAGGTCTCGTTCACAGTATTTGTAAACTACAGTGCGAAATATTTTTATGAGTTTTAACTAAATAATTTATCGGGAAAATTTATTTGTGTGTTAAGCCGATATAGTGCATCCGTTAGTTTATAAACGTTCATCATGTTACGTATGAGATTCCCTGAACTTTTATTGCGATAAGCTATAGAGTACACATCATTTCCATCATTTTCAAGTTCGTGTATGTCTCTTATTTTTGTTATCATCCATCCGTCGTTCGGTTATGATTTTTAAAATGTGAATTACCGAAATGTGTGTTAATTAATTGTTCGGACCGATGTAGTGCATCCATTATTTAAAATAATTTATATTTGTGGAAGTTTGTGGATTTATTAAAATATATACTATGTTTCTATAAAGTGATTCAGGAGTAAGCACTTCTTCACGTCATCCATGTATCCATATGCTTCGATGGAATTTGTGTTAAAAGTGAATTCTTCTTCTTCTTATAATAATATAATTTAATTTTCCCAGGAAAGTGAAAGTATTGTTAAAAATCTGGGTAAGTTTTTCTCAGTACTAGTATGTCTGTGCTATCGTTATATATTGTTCAAAGATGTCTGTGCATTTCACTGCTTCAATTGCACGTCATTATTAGTAGCTTGGTAGGGATACTTTTTTTCTAGATATAATTCAGGATGTGTATGAGTATCGTGTAAGTTGTTTCGTTTGAAAATTCAAGTACATGAGTCATATTCAACTCGCTTTTAGTTTACTTGCTATTACATAACCATTTGAAATGTTTCCGAGATTTTCCCATGATTTCAACTCAGTTGCCTGCCAGATGTCGACAGCGCACCACATCTATTGTCATGCTCTCGACACACAGCTTATGAGTATCCGCAAATCCTATATTAACATCATTCGTTCAGCAAGCTTGCTGCCAACCAGACATGTTTCTCCTGATTCTACGATTTCATTACGCTTTTTTTTTTAAAATTCAACTAGTGTAATTTATATATTGGCATGTGTTTTCATTTATTTTGTCATGTAAATCGTATTTACATCTCTTTCCGAGTAGCTATAATGTCAGTCTCCTGTCAGATGCCAGCTGTGCATATCTAACAGCTTATAAGTCTCCGCAAATACTGTACTGACGTAATTTCTTCAGCAACTTCCCGACCAAATTGATGGTTTTAAAATCATTTAAGGTGCGTGTACAAATCTGAGGCATATGCATCAAAAAGTGTACTTTTATGTTGTTTTTGGGTTTAGGAAGACTGCAGTTTAATTAAAGTATTCCAATTTATATATTAACAGGGGGATTTTTGCTTCGTTGAAGCTCATATCCTTAATTACATACAGTAGATTCATGTAGTTGTGATCGTTCGGAATTTTTATTTCCATTAACTTCTCTGGTGTTTAACGTCAGCGGTTTAATTGCATTCGGAAAAAGTCGTCATCTATTTAATTGTTTACACTTAAGTTCTTCTGATTGTTATTACTAACATACAGAATGTAAATCTTATCTTTCAAAGTCGCCTGCCTCCCACCACCATCTACGAGCAATATCCCTCCAAACCCAAAAAGCACTTATGCCACTCTTCCACAAACTTCCTCCCCCCCCTCTCTCTCTCTCTCTCTATATATATATATATATATATATATATATATATATATATATATATATATATATATATATATACCCCTTCCCCAACACAGGCACAGATCAGTACTATGCCTGAGCTCCAAGGGTGAGGACATACCAGAGCTGATCCCCACCCAGAAATAAAAAAATAAAAAATTTAATAAATTAGTCCCTTAGTACACTCTTACACCAAACTATACACTTATTACAACAATTTTGATTTATTCATTCAATTAAATCAATTGGATCAATCAATCAAAGTTCCATACAATTTTATATGATATACTTACCCAAAAAATATATTCAATTAAGATCGGATTAAGGATTAATGGGGAAAATTCCATCAGATTAAATTGAATTAAAATATTTCATCAAATTAAGATATGATTAAGGGTTTATCCAATTAATCTGATCAATTTGTTATCAAAGGGTTAATCCTATTAATCAAATGTGAAGTGAAACACCAACACCCCTACTACTGGTGTAATTTGGAGCAGAGTCGGAATGAAGGGGCGATCGCAGAGAAAAACCGTCGATCAGTGGCATCGTCTACCACGATACCCACATTCAAAAATCCGGGAGCAACCCTAATGGGAATCGAATCCGATTCGCGTTGCTGGGAGGCGAGCAGGCTAACCACTAAGATGTCGTGACCTCTTCAAGATAGAGCTAGCATGACATTACGTGTGCTACGGTAAAGACTATAGTGTCATACTCTGAGCTTTGCGACGGAAGATTTAGGAATGCATACAGTTAAATTATTTTGCCATACGTATACAACATCTTGGATCTTCACTACGTTAAAGTTGATCTACGAAACCCTGAACTGTTTTCCGAAGTGCCTTGGTTTGAGAAAAACTATTAATTATTTTAATTTGCATATGTTTCCAATAATTTAAAAAAAACTCCTGTAAGGAACAATTTTTTTTTTTAATATTGCTCAGTATTATATGTAATAAAATAGCATTTCAGCTAAAATTCCAAGGCGTATTATGTTTATAAGTACTGTACAAGGGTACTAGTTTACACATGTTTTCTATCTAATATGTAGTTCGTGACCTGCAGCCATCGCATTTTTACTCAGGTATATTCAGTAAGTACCACTTTATCACCAGAAATTAACGCTTTTAAGTGATATATATGAGTAAGTGAAATGAGAAAATATAAAAAATTATAATTTCTGAACTTATCAGTCTCACATAATCAGAATTGAGTTCAGCAGCACTTGCATATTTCCATACATAAAACTAAATGTAAATTTACGCAAACAATTATATTTTTATTCATTTTTAAAATTTTTAAACTTCTGTTATTTTTTTACTATTTAATAATATCTAAATAATTAGGTCAGTGCTTCGTGCGCCGGTGTAATGTACACTTGAACAGTAATTATTTATTACAGTGTGTTATTTAAATAATTTTTCTATTGGAATGTTAATGTGCCGGAATTGTTTTTATGATATTTTAAGTATAATATTCTTATAATCTCCACATGCATGCTGGCATCCAATATTCTCTTCATTTATCGAAAAAAAACTTGACGAACATAATTTATACAATTTCTTGTCTTAAGTCAGCTCTCAAGACATCGCTGTTAAGAGCTACCCATATATATTCACTCATTCACTCTTGTCTTAAGCATTTAAGAATCTCTTCATTTATTGTAAACACACTTAACGAAATTAATTTAATTTTTTTCGTCGTTAATAGGGTTTACTGATAAAAAAAAATGTTTCTATTAACTTTTGCGCAAAGTACATAAAATTGGTTACGTACGTTACCTCTCAGACTTATTTTATATATCGGCACAATTGTCTTGAATTTTGTGTGCCTAGATTAATTACTTATTTGAGCATTTCTAGGGACGCGAACTTTAATAAAGATGATGTATTATGAAAGTTTATTTTCTTTTTTATTTTAAATATAGATAAATCACCACTTGGGTACTACGGGCATTACACGGAATATTGGAAATAATTTTGCTGCAGCCAATTTAAACCTTTCGGCTAGATATTTATAGACTTGCATTTGGATAATGCATTAATTTGTTACATAATATTGAGAGTATTAAATTTGAAACGTGGTAACAATTTTGAATGAAATGAGGCACGTTGTGCTTGTTTTTGGCGGGAATCAAGTTGAACACAAGTTTCGAGAATTATGAAAATGATACGATAAACTCGCAGCGGGATATTACTTCAAAACAGTGGCAATGTTATACCATCTTGACGGGAGCGAACGCTGAAAAGGAGTTCACACCTTTCTTTGCGTTGTTCTGCTTGTAGTTAACAATAGTTTCAGTTCTTCTAGGTTAACACAACAAGCCGAGAAAGGATATATGCATATGTTAGTTGTGAAGCAAACGGCCAGGCGACATTACGAGCTACGTCAAAATTAATTTTACAAACTTGCTACTTGAATCAAGTTGATCGTTGAAGCTTGATTCTCGTGTATACCATGGACGTATATTAGGTACAAGCAACGTGTATGTGAAAGAAATAATTGAGAAAACTCGAACTGTTCGAGATACGAGTGGTTTCAAGGAACATTTCAACGAGATATTTGCAAATCAAGGCGGACATAAAACTTTACAGCAAAACCGTTTTGAAGCAGAACTACAAATTAAATTTAAGTCTGAACGTGGTTTTTGTCAATCAGCAAATCAGTTGGATAGTGGTTATTTCTCACATTTATTACTTATTTTATTCCGTAGGGAACGTTTGTTAAAAAGTATTTTTTATTTATTTAACTGTTTGCAAGTGCCGGTATAATAATAGGTTAGTTAACTCGTAGCGTATAGGAGGTTTTAATGGGATATTACTGCTTACCCGTTTGAAATAAGCGTAACGTTTTTAAAGTTAAAATAGAATATTGAACTAAAGAGTGTTTATTTATATATGCCGAGTAGTTCAATTATGATTGAATGTAAAGAATGGGGTACTATCTCAAAAACTCGTAAGAAGGTCAACGGCTTTTAAACGGATGGTTTTGTAACCTCGTTACATTTTTCGAGAATTAAGTATCGGTAAACTATGCCTTGCTGGAGAGAAAAGAAGGGCCAAACTTTTAAATATCGGCTTTCGCCCACTGTGCACATTTCGTTGTTACTTTCAAAATTTATGTTTATAAAGACCAAATTTAAACTACGTCCACTCCAAGAGCCTAACTAAACAGTTTGGGCATAAACATCATGTAACCAGTAAGGGAAAGAATTAATAATTAAAATCAAAACTCATTTCATTTATTTAAATCACGCTTCGAAAACCAAATTGACAATATTCTCCTATTTAAAAGTAAAATTATTTTAACTGTTATCCTAAGATGTCCTTTAAGACACACTAAGTCTTGTATCGGCTTAGTTCGCGCTTCAATCATCCGACAAACTTAAAAAAAATTAATCTCTGCTTTATGCACTGCTTCATTTTCCCTGAGGTGTAAGTCTATATAGATTTACTAACTGACGTAACATGAAAACAGACATATAGAGATATTTACTATTCGAAACATATATGCAGATGAATTCTAAAATCAATTCTGTATACACTCAATTTCCTTTTGAACTATAAATGAGTAGTTTATATTTTATAATTTAAACTGCATACCCTCTTCGCGATGGAATAGTGAGAGGGGAAAACTAGTTCCAGTTTGGCTCGGTAGGATGCATAACCGTCAACCGTCTCACTGGGCTAGCGTCTCGGAAAAGTGAAGACGCAGAGCTTCGTTTTACTATCATTCTGTTAACACGTCACACACCAACAAAGAATGCATCCCAGTCCATGGTTTTTGTATAGGCCCCCTATGTTATTACAAACATAGAAATTTGAAGGTTATCAAAATTAAATTTTAAAATGTATTTTCCAAAAATTAATTTTTTAGTTTCTTAACTTTTTTTAACACAATAAAATAAAAACCTTTGTAATAGAATGAAAATTCTAGCAGTGAGAAAAATAACTTTTATGATAATAATTAGTAGGAATATTTTGCGTGTCTAACAAAACAGTTTTGGTGCATGCGCGTGTGAATTGACATTACGGCCTACTCACGATATTTTACGCTGTTATTTTAAACTGTAAAAATGAGATATGTTGCCATCGGGGCTACCTAAATATATTATAGGCACCGTTTATATATTCCAATAGGCACCGTTTAATTTACAAATAGTATACAAAAAATTAGGTTAAAATAATATTTTAACTGTGAACTATTTCTTACCGGCCGTTGCCAGCACGTCGCTGCTCTCGCTATTGTTAATTCATATTTAAAAAGAAATAAATATTACAAATTATAGAAGATATTAAGGTAAAGTTTCATTTGTTCAATAATACAGTACTCTAAAGTTAACCACAGTGTTATATATTTGTGGAATACAGGTTATTGAAAAAACACGTTGACATGTTATGCGTAGAGTGTTTTTTCAAAGATTGATTTTCATAAGTCGCTTCCAATCGGGAATGGACTATATGTTAATTTGCTACACTCTTCTGAATCACTGATGAGTCGTACAAAACATAGACAGGACATATTTTACGCGCGAAGGCTCCAAAGCAATAAACGTAGTGAATTATGAAAATTCCAGCGAGAAAGTTAGGTGCATTAACCCACAATTGCACACAAGAAATGTACGGCGTGACTTCTTTCCTATCTTTACTCATTTTTTTCTGAGCAATAAAAGGAATGGGATAATCAGTTTCATTAAACTGATAATATACTTGTGCCACACTCATAAGAAATATGTGTTTCATTTGACTAGAACATAGGTGAATTTTTAGTTCACTTCATTTAGCATTGTGAAAGCGCTAAAAATATTAGACAGGTGACCACTCCATGTATAATCATGCTAAATGTATGAAAACATTTTCTTATCAAGGCATGCAATTCCAAAACTCTACAAGGACAACAACTGAAAAATAATACGTTTAGATACTAATTTAGTAGCATCCTTCATCAACACGTATCAACTTAAAGAAAATAAGGAAAGAAAATAAATTACACAAGAGACTGCTGTCGGATTACCAATCATAATTTACCTTCCTCTCAAGATTGATAAAATAACCAAATTCAATCATGTCCCCCCAATTAACAAGAAACATAAGGGTAGAGAAATTATAGAATAGGTCGATTATTGAAGTAGAGTTCTTTAAAAAAAATATGTGTTCAATGTTTGTATATCTACGGCTAACTGTTAAACCAGAGATTTGAGACATATTTTAGTCTACAAACGTAGTTACAGGTCTCTGGGCAGAAAACATGTTAACGTAGTGCGTTACTCAAAATTGGTAAAGGTACGGAATTAAGATTGTTAATAGTTTCAAAAATCCTGCTAACATTTTTGCTTCAAACGTCTCAAGCAATTTCATTTAAATCTTGGTAGATTTCAAGTTTTATATGGTGGATTCTGATAGATGCCGACGAGACAATTCTAAAGGCATAAAGACGGCTTACATTATGATGCATGCGATGACACAGAGCGAAGTCTCCATCTCTGCAAATCCTAAATAGACATGGTCCAGCGGGAATATGAATATCCCGCTCCATCCTTGGTGTACGAACTCCGTCTGGATGACGAAACATCAAGGTTTGCAGCCACTGATACGCCCCCTCAGGCGTTGGTTCTTAGCTCTCCGTCATCAGCGCCCGTCAGCCACTATGATTTAACGTAGAAGCCGGAATTTCTTAAAATTTTAGCCTTTCGTGTATACATAACAATCACCATGACGACTACGAGTATCCCGTTTATTTTCTCATGGATAAACTGACGTTTAAAGACTTCTACTCAGTAATAATTCTTCTCTGCTCAGGCCTCAATACACTGTTAACTCAAAGATATACCATTTTCGTGCCAAATATGTCAGCACAATATAATACATAAGTAAAGTCAGACAATATTTACTGACAAAAATCTGGAAATGCCTAAGAAAATACATATCAAATAACATAAAATTACAAAAAAAAAATATATATATATCTATATTCTGCATTTTCCATATAAACATTTAAACATCAACAAACCATAAGCTCAAACATGGAAGTACAGGACATTTCATCACACCATTACAATTCCCGTTATCATATGAAGCATTATTTACATGTTAAAAGTAAATATCCATTCTTACTATAGACTCAACACACGCACACACATACACATACACACAAACAAACATACCAAGCATGTAAGCAATTTTCCTTTAAAACTTCTCTTTTCAGATGTATAAATATTTCAGGAACCAGAGCTTAAATCCGCCAACTGAGACTGCTCAGTCAGCCTACTATAATTTGTATAAGGAAATTTCAGAAAACACGTTTTATAGTGAACATTTAAGTTATCCATCCCATAACTTTTATTAGAGAAATCTTCTAGCATTATATACACTTATTCCATAGAAGTACGGCATCTCTGCATCCCTTCAAATAAAAACTTTAATAATGACAAAAAATCTTCTTCAAAATTTAATATTTTATATTTGTCTGTAGTCTTACATAGTGACATTAAAAGTAATTAAAATCCACTACATTACAAACACACTTAACATGTGTTCCACCATTTCTAGGGTAAATATTGTGTTGTTAACATAATTTTGTCTTTACATTTCCCAATCAGGATTAATCGCATATCTTTTTTTTATAGGTGAATAACATTCTGCAATCACGTCAGCGTATCACCCCATGAAAATAATCTGCATCATACACTAATAAACCATCTTTGTTTTCTATCATACCTCCAAAAATTCAAGAACTCCCGATATCAACTCAAAACTCTCTCATACGGTATTCCAACACAAGAAATTAAATTTCTACATGGCGAGCTGTAACCACTTTTACATTCAACACTAGCTTTGTGTAAACTCACAAATCTTAAAGAAAATCATCCTTTATATACACACACGCACACGCACGCATATGTATATATATCTTAACAGTTTTCAAACAAAACATTCATCACAACAAATAACACATATATATAAGATATACATATCTTAACAGTTTTAAACAAAACATTCATCACAACAAATAAAAATAATTAGTAACATCATTCACATATTTATTACATACTTAAAATTATTATACAATGCATACACAGAAATACATATTACACACAAATATATACAGAAAAAATGAAGAACCAAAACTACAGTGTTACATTACATTTATTTTAACAAATGTTTTTCCTAAAATAGACTTCCTGGTAAAAAATCCTACACACATCATACATCGATGTACAACACACTCGTGATTCTTTAAACAATTGATCCCCATAGTGAATATCTTCCAACAAAATCGACAGTGATTTCCAGAAGCAAGCGAGAATCCCAACTCATCACATTCGCCACAAATTAACACGTTTTTCAAGTTATACATGCGTACTAAAGACAGACTTACACTTATCGCAAGAATATTTCTTCCTAACAATATCTAACAAACAAGTTTTTTTTTTTTTTTTTATGAATTCTCAATTTGCGCAGCGAAGTAAATTCCTTATCACAGGATTTACACTATTGATGAGATTTTGTATCCTCTTCTATTCTAGGGGGTCACGACTTGGTCTTGTTAAGGAAATGTTGCAAACCTTCTCATGCATCCTTAATACACTCTCTTTCTTGAACAAACATAAACATAATGTACATCGATGTGCTTTAAATATTGGATTATTGGAACATGCTCTCGTTTCATGATGATGAACATAATGATATGGGGTAAACATTTTCCCACAGAAACGACATACAGGTTTTATTCCCGTTGAAACATTATATTTACACAGTGCTATATGCTTTGCTATTGTAGATTTTTCTTGTAAATTTATGCCCACACCATGCACAATGATACTTAATACACCCTTTCACAACTACTTCTTTCATGTTGGTGCATACTGCATCTATATTTAAAGTTTTTATGTCAATGCTGACACTCAAATTCAGACGATGATTCACCTGTTGCAGGAGTAAAACCACAACACTTTTGGTCTGAATCCATTCTTTGCTGCGACGTTATTTCTGAAGAGCACATATCCGACATGTTATCCTCTAACATCCCAAACAGACTGAAATAACTACCTAAAACCATCGATCTTTTATACCTTTCGTAAACATAGTAATATAAAGGGAAACATTACATATATGCAACCCTCTTTAAAGAAAGTAACCGAACGATAGAGATCCAATCTGGCACCACTTCATTGGATGAAACGACGACAAACCCGGTGCTAGTAGTGATCGAAGCTCACTCGCTCTTTGATCACCAAACAAACACTTCAAACATTTTCAGCATTACTAACAATCCATAAACACGAGATATATAATATTTCCAACCATGCATTATGAACACATTACTCAATTTAATGCTACCCATCACGCATACTATCAGAACAATCCTATCAAACACTAGTATGAAAAATATTAAAAATAAATCTCACAGAACTATATAATACACGACTCTTGCGTCTAGAAACCGCATACCATCTCCATCACATCGTAGAAGTTCGGAAATCACTACTATGTCCAAACACTCACTCTATAATTACCTTCCGATATTACTAAACGATATATAATAAAAATACCAATATATTTTTTCAATGTTAGGATATTCGAATAAGTTATGCATACAGAAATATGCTCAGTACTCCATTTCACATCATTACATAATCATACTTCAATTTCAAACGGATATGATCTCCTACGCCCTAACTAATGTCAAAGTGATTGCTCATAGCATCACTTTAAAGTTGTGAGGGATAAAAGGATCTTTTCTAATTACCATAAACATTTTGATGGAGAAGTTTAAGCCATTAGCTAAACTAAACATATTTATATACACATGGCATACAGATATTTTGTATATATCAATTTTCGCAAGTGTCTTCTATTCACTTCCCAGTGGACGACAGACATTACCTTTAGTCGTATTGTTATGTCTATACAGAATATCGCTGCAGGTAAACACATAATAGCTCGTTTATCATTTGTCAATACATTGCTGGTGGCTGCCATCATTATTTTTTCGTTTGTCATTTGTCTATACATCGCTGAACCTACAATCTTTTATTTTTTTGATTGTCATTTGTTTTAGAGTTTGTATCTCAACTTCATTCGACTGTCATATTAGATTTCAAGAGAAAGCAGTTCACCACATCATCTAATGTAAGCCCCAATCCTTAAATTCTCTAACAATCGAAACCATCTCTTTCATGTTCGAGTAATCACCTCATTTTTGAAGCTCAAACAAATATCTAACTCTATGTACAAGCTCATCGGAGTCTTCGGTATTTATGTATTTATTATTCACACCATTTCTCGAAGGTAACTCGTGGATGAAATGTGTGGAACCATCATCTTCATCATGATCATCATAAATATTATCAATGCTGTCTTCACTTCTTGATTCTTTCTAAATATCAGGTTTACTTTTCTTTGTAGCAGGAGTATACAACTCCTGCTCGTCAATATTTTGAGATGCCAGATGTTTATTTTGAAGTTCGCCAAATTCACATGCACACCTCGCAAGTGTATGTCCCGCACAAACCGATTTTACTACACTCATTCTGTCTTTAGCAATATCTGTTTCATCATAATCGTATGCGGAAAGAGTACCCACCAATATAGCAGGAGTTATTGCCGACATAACTTGCTGACTCCCAGTAGACGAACCCTTGCAGATCTCACTATGTTCATTCATTCTATCACCTCGCATAAACTGCATTTGGTCATTGTCGTAATGCTTCATCGTGCGAAAAGGACTTTTAGTACAGACCGTTCTCTCATGCCGTCCAGCATTGCAAGTTTTACTGAAGGAACTGCCACAGTAGCAGTAACAAAATCTCGACGAAGTTGTCGATTGCATCACTGCTGTAAGTGGTCCATTCGAAGAAGTCGATGGTGACATTGACACCTAGCCATAACAGATGTCAGCGGTGTTACTGTAGACACTCCATCCAAAGAGATCGACGACAATGCCACTATAGGAATACCGCTCGAAAAAGTCGATTATACGCTATTTCATCTCCTCACACGTCTCATGCAGTGGTGGTCAAGACATAGGACTGGTATTCTTAAGGGAAGCAGGAATGATCCCCGCACCTCCTCCTGCATTTTTGTCGCGTGCGTAAGCCCATGCGTTTTCGCCTAGTATGTAATATCTGTCGAGTGGATTATACGATGTCAATATTACGATTTTGATAGTTGCATCTTAAATGGTTCGAAAATTACAGCCAACTATGCTTATAAGTAGACAAAGGGTATACTAGACCCTCAGCCCTTCTCAACACCATGGGTGACATCTATTTTATGAATTTGACAACTATATCTGAAATGGTTCGGAAAATACAGCCAACTATGCTTATAAGTTGACATAAGTTATACTTGGCCCTTCTACACTTCTCATCATTGTGGGTGATGCCTAAGTTGTGAATATAGTAGTTGTATCTCAAATGGATAGGGAATTATGGCCAACTATGCTTATAAGTAGACAGATGGTTTACTTGGGCCTGTGACCCTTCTCGTGGTCGGGGGTGATGAATATGTTAAGATTTTGGTAGTTGTATCTCACACGGTTCAAAAGGCTGGGTGGCTTCGGGGTAGGGACATGGCCTCCATAAGTCAGTGCTTGGTGGCTTCAGGCTGGGGACACAGCCACCATTTTGATGGTCAATGCTAGGTAGCTTCGGGCTAGGAACACTGCCTACATTGGTCAGTGGTGGTGGTTGGCTTCAGGCTGGTGACACGATAGGAAAGCCCTTCTGCACCATTTTGCTAGGTGGTGCATTGACTGCCATTTTGCTAGGCAGTGCTTTGGCATGGAATGCAAGAGCGTGAAGAGCTCTCAGGGTGACTCCACATTTCTCATAAGTCTTTACAAGATGGTGGACCCGATCGACAGAGCAGGACATTCTACATAGGTTACCATTTATTTCGCTAGGTAGTGGAACATCTGGTTCGTTGCACACATTATTTGATTACATTAACACGTCGAGTTGTATGATAATTAATTTTACACACTTGTTTATGTTTTGACAGAATGATAATGTTGTGAAGGGTTACCCTTATAGGTTAATTATTCGGTCATTTTATTTTATTTTATATGTGTGTTATGTTACACAGAACATCTATAGTTTCGTGATCCATATACTTTATTCTACTTTATTTATTTTATATTGTTGAGTTTTGTCGGAAAAATCTTGTGACATTACTGGTATTATAGTCATAAGGAATACACCTCACAGGTAAACCCTATGCTGCACAGGTAAATTGGGATTTTGTAACTCCCCCGATGGATAGCGATAGAATCATCTCATCTCCATCTTGTTATCGATGGGTCCTACAGGTAGCCAGCCAGGGAGGCTGATGCTCCGCCGATAGTAGGCATAATTTGTGTTTTAATTGTTGAATTGACCATGAAAATCATGCTAGAAACAGTTAGAATATATGATGGTATACGTGAAAGCCATCTGAAGAGTGCTAATTAGCATGATATATGCAATATCGTCAAATATATGCAAGGTATTTTTCCACCGCCTTCTTTAAGTGACCATTGATCGATGGTGAAGTGTTCTAGCTCCACATAAGCAGTAGCACTATTACATAGCGCCTTCTGAATTCTCATGAGACACTTGAGAACTCTTAAATATGCTCTACCGCTTTTAATTAACTGCTAGTCAGGAGATAATTTTTATGTGCAAGCTCACAAACTGATATTTTAACTTGATGTGTGTGAGGATATTTTTTAAGGGAACACTAGCTAACTGATCATTTCATACTGCAGAACATTTCATATTTTCTCATTAGTCACAGTAAAGATTTTGCTTCAGTTACCTGGCACATGATACATAACTGGTATTTTCAGCAGACATAAGGAGGTGAACATTTTTAATTCAGTCGATTAAGGTGAAAGTCTAGTTGGAATCTGGTTGAATATTTTTCAATGTTAAATATTTTACATTACTATTGGAAGCTTTCATCAAATAAATATGCACATAGCTAGTTTTCTCCTACTTCCATTTGTGTCCATGAGTTTTATAAGTTGTATATATGTGTTGGAGTTGGAGAAATAAGGGAATATTCTCCCTTGTGAATGAACTACTGTAGTACTGTTTTAATTGTCTGGTAAGTGAATTGATATCCAGTCATCTATATGTATTTTTGTGTCCTTACATTGAGCGAGTCATTGCAGTGTGGGCGAAGGTTTGCAAACATATGATATAATTAATCCAGCCTTGCCCTACTGTGTTCACCTGTGTACCCCTGAACCCCCTGGATATATTACAGTAGTGCCATCATTTTTGCTAGGCAGTGCCACTTCCAAGATGATGGATCGGATTGACAGAGCTGGGAGTTCTGGTTTGGCCACCATTTTGCTAGGCAGTGTGGCTTACTGGCTGCCATTTTACTGGGCAGTGCATTGGTAGCCATTTTGTTAGGCAGTGCATTGGCCGACATCTTGCTAGGCTGCCATTTTGCGAGGGCAGTGCATTGGTCGCAATTTTGCTAGGCAGTGCCACTTCCAAGGTGGTAGACCATATTGAGCAGGAAATTCTGATCCAGCCACATTTTCCTCCTTCTCATTGAGTCAGACACTACCATGTGGGGTCATGGGTGGAATACTAGAACGTGAAGTCTAGGTGTGCCAAAAAAACATGATTATTTCGTGAAAATTTTCCGTTTTGTAGTCATTTCTGGCGATTTTGATCATTTTCTGTCCAAAAAAACATGGTTTCTTGGGGAAGATCGGGGGAATCCAAGATGGCGGCGTGTGTCCTCGTGTCCCCAGCCAGGAACCAGTTGCCCCAGAACCCTCCTTTCCCAGCTACTCAGGTTATCCACACCCTTAATAAACATAATCTAAATTATGATAAATTATTTTAAAAAACTACCAGTAACCATGGAAGAGGTTAATATTCTGTGGTAAATCAGGAAATGGAACTTACGTGTAATTAATAAAGGGCATATAGAGGAAATACGTGGTAGGTACTCACCTTCTAAAGAGTGAGAATTAAAATAGTTGTATTTGAGTTCAAATCCCCACTGTTACTTCAAGTACTGTATGTTAATTTGTTTTTTTTCCACTTATCTATTAGAATGCATAAATCTCTTAGTACATGTGTATTGTGGAAAAAAACACGCTTGTTCACAGGAAGACAGCAAAATCATAGGCCATATAGCATCTTTGGAAATGTTATTACTGCATATATAACATACACATTGAAATTAACCGGTTTGGTTAGCTGTAAACATTTCTAAGGCCGGAATTATGATGACTTCACATTACACTTAAGGTTGAGTGCTAGTTACAGTTTTTGTGGCCGATCTCGATGAAATTTTGTACACTACTTTTTAAAGCAATTTTTGTTGTGTATATCTGATTTTGTTATTTTTTTCAAAATTAGTGGAGATATTTAATAATCAATTTCATTAATATATCGCTTCATAATATGAGACCTGTTGGAAATATGTGTACCAGGTTTTGATCATGTGAACATACAACCTTCAGCTTTGTTCTGATGAAATTTGGTTTACATAAGTAAAATATTTATGTTATTGAATAATATTTATTTGAATCTCTCCATAAGGTCAATGTGCAGACTTTGAAGTAATTATCCACTATAGATTATACAATACTCATATATAGATAAAATAGGACATGCTGCATTAAAGTCATTATGCTAGCATTGCATGGCTAGAAAACAGCTTTACAATATCTGAGAAAGCCAAACTAGTGGGCATAAATAGCATCAAATTTTCGCTGGCGATGAGTGTAGGCTTGTAGGAAATTACCTCCCACTCAGCACATAGACAGTGTACCAAGGTAATAATTACGGCATTCTACAGAAGAAACAATAACCAACATTTTTATTGCTGCCACACATCAATGCCATGTCCAAAAATGCCAAATTAACGGCCATTAGAAGCATAAAATTGATTGTTTTAAAGAAAAATCTATTCAGATTTGAGAACATTTTCAGGTCAATGCAGTGCTGCTGTAGAGATCGCAGAGCAAGTCTTGTAACTTCTTCAGGCTAGTGACCAGTAGAGGGCAAAGGTAGGAGTCTTTAAAAGCAGGCTGCTGGCTCGTTATCTCTTCTCGTGATCGGATTTCTGTCTTGGAGTGAACATTTCTCAGAATGCTTGTGGTTTTTGGGGTTGGCTGGTAGGCTAGGCAGACTGACACACTGTGTTTCGCAAAACTTGGATCTTTTGCATGAGCTTGCAGCACGATAAAGTACTACAACCTTTTTAAAATGGAAATGTACAATGCCCATTTCATTTGAAAGTGCTTAGGTTTTGAGGGAATTGTATTTTTTTACACCGAGGAAACGATTATTTTTGAAGATAAGAAAATAGTTTTGTGCAGCAAAATTAATTTTTTCTATCTGTGCAACCAACAATTTTGTTCCTGAAACATGTTATGTTTTGTTCGTTTTTGGCTGTCCCAAACAACGCAAAATTTGGTTGGTGCAAATTAAGATTTTTATGGCTGTCCATAAACTACAGTTTCGGTCATAGATTTAAGATATGACATGACCAGGTTCCAAACCCATATTTATTGCTGTTGAATTCTGTGTCTTGGCAACCACTGTCATCGTAAACGTTTTGGCAGTTCACTTATTTCTATTGTTATAGAAAGTTCAGTGTATAGCATGCATGTAGATGTGCTAAAATGTCAAGTTATGAACATTTTTTGGTTGAAATAGTTTCATTGGGATTGTTTTTGACACTCTTCAGCATCAATAAATACGCTAACAAACACTGCATTAGTTATAATACTCAGATAGATTACAAATGAACTCTCGAGCTGTAGATTTGAAGGTCATCTAATGACTCGGTTGCGGGACAGCCAACCAAATACATGTCAGTACTTCACCAAGCTGATTTTGTTATAGCAAGAACTTCTATCAAATGGACACATATGATTGTTAGCTAACCGTAAACTTATTAATTTTAAACACAATATATGACTACCATGATATTTATAATTTTGACGGTAACAAAACTAATTAACTGAATGCACATGTAAAATAGTTGTGTATGTATCCATAAATGCGTTTGAAAATGATGCTGGGACAGTTAGATAATTATTCTACTCAACAAGTTATGTTTAAATGTTTCGCTTGGTTAAAGGGAATAAATTCACATGTATGGAGAAACATCAGATTGTTCGAGAGAACAAAATATTGTTCAGCGTAAAATTGTTTCCAAGTAAATTTAATACAACATGTAGCTAAACCTTTTTATCGGCGGATGATTGTATAAATTCATACAGTGTGGCTTTTATAAGAGATATAAATTTAATTTTTTTTGTTGCAATGTGTTTATTGCCAGAACAGTTTATTGCGTGCTGTAGTGATCAGTCAATGCCACAGTTTATTTTGATTATAAACTATACATCTTTATTAATCCGCATGATGGCACTATGACAGTCACGTAATTAATATCTACCCATCCTTAATAATATGTGATTCCAACAGTAACTCATGTGTTCAAATAAACATACGTACGTATCTGTGAGTTTAAGGTTTTTTTTTGTAACACAAGAGCTTTGCAGATAAAAAATGATTGAGGATTTTGTCAAAAAAATTGTATTAAATATAAATGATTTTATGCAAATATCTATCATATTCATTAAAAATTGAGATAAAGAACGTAAATCGTTTTCTGTATTTTTTGGCATCAAATAAAACTTACTGAGTAGATTTCCCAAAATCGCTGTGAGCGTGGTAATTCTTAAACCGATACTTAGACATGTTATTACCCTACATGAAACGGAAGATGAGAAGCAAAAATTTAATTTTTCGTATGAAGTTTTGTTTTCCAACACGTTATGCAAATGTCTTTGTTGTATTAACTTATTGATACATTGCTGTTTTGTTATGTTAATGGATTAATTGTAAAGTGTAAAAAATCATGCGAAGTCCGAAATGAGCTCGGCAGTGTGAGTTAGACCACTATGTTTTTGATTAATACCAGGTTGCTGTATATAACTTGACGTGGTAATCACAGTCATTTCAACGAGAGAAGCCATGGTTTATTTTTTAATTTATATTTATTTTCATTTTACTTAGCTTATTTATTCCTGTTAATTTATTTTTATTTGTTTATTTCCATTTTAAATTTTTTATGCTATTCTACTTATTTATTTCCGTTATAGCCAAAAACAACAAAACAAATACCTGTCGGGCTTGGTTTTGGGTAAAAGCTGTATTTAAATTCAATCTACCTGATGCATCGACAAATCCAAATTCCGAGTGGGCAATGTCGCGGGCAACCAATTTATTTTCATCTTCCAAATGTCAACATCTATAGATACCTGATTTTCGCAAAGAGTTCCTGGCAGCCTTGGTTTAGATGAACTCAGTGTACACCGACGTTTCCTTTGGTTACTGAGTACGGGTCCTTGAGAGAATATTTCGCGGAATGTGACTTATCCAATCGGAATTTGGTTACTCTGCTTCTAAACATCTCTTGTTTGCGGGCAGGTACCCAAGACATTGAACCGATAAATCCATCCAGTGGGGAACATTGTTCAGAGCTAAAAAATTTTGAAATACATATGGCGGAAATTCTTTTCGCAAAAATAAAGCGCCCCTACCAATATCAACGGCATGTTCATTTTCAATGCGGGCGAAGTGATGGACAAAGACTTTGTTTTATTTTATTCTGCACCACACTAATCTAATGGACATTTTTAATTCAGAGCTTGCGAATCCGCGGTTTAACAACTGCCAATAAAATAACCATTTTTCCCGTTGTTCCGACTTGTAGTTTGTAGTCTTGAAATGCAAATAAAGTTTTGTCGGTTATCACTAGAGCCTCAATAGTAGTGAAATTTCCTTGGCTGAAACTTCCACGAATATGTGGATGTACCTTTTGGTATGGTATATTGGTTAAAACCCCTTCGCTGGTCAAAACTATCTAAATAGATTTTGCACCATTTATTTGCTTGATCATGATAGTTGTGCTATCTTTTGCATACTGATATATTATTGTATATGTTTAATAGTGTTTAATGTTTCATTGTATACATTTTTATTTAAAATGTGCACTGTGGTCTTTCATGTCTGCTGTAAACTATAGATTGGTAAACATTTGAATTCATGTGTTGATGTAGGTCCCTATATACAGAATGTGTATAAATTCCCATCACGCATTGTAAGGGCTTGTAGTGGGAACCAAGACAGTTACGTTTTGCATAAGAACTTATATGCGGAAACGTACCGTTTACCCGCGATAAACAAAACACCACCGCCGTGCAATAACATCATATCGGCATATTCCCTAAACGTGTAGTAGTTTTCCATGTTCAACAGCAACACACTGGCAAAGAATTGCAGCTCAGCTTAACGTCAAGGATGATAATCACAAATTGAACACAAGCACTACAGCAGATACGAACGTCAACTGATCGACGTGTCTTCCCGCAGCTCACAACATCAACTGAATGGCATGTAATGATACCTATCGCGGACACGGGACATCATGTTATCGTCGAATGACACATGTACTACCCTAGTCATTGCCACCCGCATTGTCTTCCATGTACTCTCATGGGTGCCCGATTGCTTGGCCTGCACGTTCGGCCAACTTGACTCTGCTACACTAGTTCCTGTGGGGCCACATGAAGGGATTGATTTACCAGACCTCTGTGGAATCAGAGGAAGAACTTCTGGCGCGGGTTATGGGTGCGGGGGATCTTGGACGTCCAGGTATTGGTGATCGTGTGTACCAGAACATGGTACGTAGGTACCGTGTTCGTGTAAGACGTCGCTGGTCATCACATCGAGCCCTTCTTGTAAGTGGACCCAGAAGAAAAACAACGTATAGTATGTTGCAGATGTGGGAAAGGTCAACATGTGATGTGGTGTTGTTTTGTTTGTCGCTGGGAAACTGTACTGTTCCACACATAATTTCCCATGCGAAACGTAACCGTCTTGGTCCCTACTACAAGCACTTACAATGTGAAATGTGAATTTAGACACACAATTACAGGAATTCTGGGTTCGTTACTTTGTAACTTGATGTGCTATCATAATAACTACAAATTGTACTAGATCTTGTAGTTTGTATTATTACAGCTTCCTGTCATTAGCGAGTTTCATTATTAAGAATAGAGGTTAATTTTAAATAAAACAAAACTACTCAATTAAATTTGGTAACTAACTTAATACTGCATATATGGTAAATGAACAGATGAGAATTTTATTAAAATCATCGGAAACTGTGCAAAAAGTTTTGCAGAATTTTTGAACACTTAAATGCGATATATGCATTCTGACAATGTGTACGTAAATTATGTGATCGGAGATCATATAATGTAAGTATATGCATGTGTGTGTGTGTTGTCCGATATCTGCACACGTTTTTTCATGGCATAGAAAGTTTTCCAGATTTTTTTCATTATGTCTACCATACAAATAAGGAAAACCGCGATTGCTTTACATAAACAGAAAAATAAGTGATTAGAGCTCGCCATTAGAAAAAATTATATACATATATATGCACACACAACACATACATGTATATTTACATAATTACAGCTTTTAAAATCGCTTTTAAAACACACTCAAAGAATGTATATTTGATATAAATGATGTAGGATTACCACTAACAAAAACATACAAAGACACATTCTAATAACAGAAAACCTGTATGTATCTGCAATCCTCTCTTTGAACTAAATCTCTATTGTAGTACTGAAAACCAAACACCTCCAAGAAATGTTTTTCCTTTATATACAGAAAGCGTCGTATGGATTTTTATAGTGCATTAGTTTCATACTTCTCGTCTATTGACAGCACGATTATGGAAATCAGTCTCAATTGTAATAAATTCAATGATTTGCAGATATTTGTGAAGAAAATGTTAGTATATTACTCAGCATCGGCAGCATGCAATGGTAGGACGTGGCAAGTAGATATATATTTTAGAGTTCTCCAAATGATCACATATAATTACAATTCATCTATAATCAATCGGAATTTAGACCTTCTAATTTAAAGCCATTAGAATTAACAAGGTATTACAAACTGTACTGTTCAAATGACACCAAGTCAAATATGGCTATGCGTACCTATACACAATTACATTAATAACAGCAGTTAGAAAGTTTCTTAAATTATGAACGAATATTAATTCGGAATACAATAGTGTGTGGGTAAATAATACAACTGATTATTAAATATTATTTCCTTATATCTTGCCTTCACGATTAAGAAATATTCTGGAGTAGTTATGTTAGTGTATCGTAGCCTACCAATTTACAATGTCTCTCGCAGTACTGTATGTAACTTCTTCTTCACCTAAATCATGCAAAAGCATGTTGCCTTGGGCTTAACCCATGCCGCAAGAAAAAATTAGAAATTTCGAATACAACAAACGTCGAAAACAACGAATACCGTTGTCATACACGGCAGTAAAATCCTCAAAACTCGCCAAAGCCATTATGCGAAGTCCATAAAACTTGTAAAATTGTCAAACAACACAAACACACTGACGTTGCAACCCTGATGCCGAGGTTCAAAAATCCCGACCCGTCGTCGATGGCGGCTACATAAGCACTCTGTATGTAACTGTATGATTTAGAACCGGGAAAGAAATACCAGGAAATACTTTATTCGTCAGCCACTATATGTTAAATAATTACATTTTCAGTATGTAGTTGAAAAGTTCAATTAAATC
Source organism: Dryococelus australis (assembly GCA_029891345.1). Lineage (NCBI taxonomy): Eukaryota > Metazoa > Arthropoda > Insecta > Phasmatodea > Phasmatidae > Dryococelus > Dryococelus australis. Next base: position 126,294,471 of record CM056994.1, on the reverse strand, counting down.
AACATGGCAGTAATACTTAATCCCTTTTATAGAGTGTTTATTGTTCTTTTAGGATCGGCAACGAACACTGGCGAAGAGTCCGTATCGCTCGGCCGCCACCTTTTTTTTATCATTGCCGAAGCTCAGAGCTGGTGTATTACAGGCCCTTGTGGGGCCCTTGCCCACCCAGTGTTTGCGTCACTTGTACTTGCTGCATGCTAAGTGAAGTTTCCCTCCCCGCCTGAAGAACAGAGGCACTGCAACAAGTAGCTCGCCAAGTTGCCTCGGCGAGCTGTAGTTCTCAATGTTCACCTCCGAGCCCAATCCTTGCGGGTGGGGGGGGGGGGAGGGAGGAACAAACTCCCAACTGGTTTTGCAAATTATTATTAAGACCAAATTTGGAATTAATCAGAGCTTTTATGCTATTACTGGTCCCTGAAGGGGGCCAGAGATAGGTGTAAAATTAATCTGCGAATTTTAATTATCCAAAAGAAGTAAGCATAAGACGATTAGTTTATTGCTTGACTCTAAACCGCGACGTCTGGTTGCGCGTGAGACAAGAAGAGAAGGTGGTGAAGGTAATGCGTAGGTAAAATTCGAACACTTGAAATTCTGCTGTTTTGGAATTTATTAATTAGTTAATATATGATCTGTATCTTCTAAATTAAGTTAATATTATTACAATTAAAACATGCTAAAGTTAAATAGCTGTGATGCCTGGAGAGACATACGGTTTGTGAAGAACGTGATTTGGTTAGACCATGGAGGGGGGGGGGGGACACTTGTGGGAGTAACAAGAGCTCTGCAGGCAGAGTATCACTCGGAGTCTTGCTATACTGGCCTGTTAATCTGTCATGACCACACTCGTAATGGCCACTGTGCGTCTGAGGGGATTAACAGAGAGCAGGTAGAGAAGTTCCCCCCCCCCTTCCCCTAATCATTGTTCACGTCCAGCGCATACGGCCCCTGCAGACAAAATGGCGCCATAGTTGCTCCTTACTAGTACTCCACTTTAACATGTAAGAGGGAAGTCGTTCACATAAACCAGCAATGTATTGTTTTACATGTTTCAAAGCGACAATTTAATTATATTCACGCAACGGAAAAAGTACGTTCGCGTAACGAAAATCATGCATGTTATAGCTTTTGTGTGTAACATATACGTGTGTCGGTTCAAGCAAGTCATGTAAACATTTATTCGTTAACTAGTTACAGCACCACAATCCCATGTCTCCAATTACCTGAATTCCTCTTTTCCCTCTAAACTGAGTATTCACGTCATTATGGTATTCTCGTAATACACCGTTTTCCACTGCCTACAAATAACTGTATAAAAGTTTGCCATTAGCACATGACATCGAATTTCTGTCAGCACAGACGACATGCAAATATTGATCAATGGATTCAGTCATTGTGGGAAAGTGTAGAGCAAGACTGTAAACAAGGAGTATACTTTGTTCATACACAAAATTTACAGGTACCGGGGCCGCATATATCCCAGCATGCATCCTGTAGGTGGCGGGCACCGACAGGACAGCTGAGAGAACAAAAAATAGTATAACTGTGACCTTGGTTCCACAGTAAGCGAGGCGGACTGACAGTGTACCCCACTCCTCTTCACTGGTGCTGCCATCGATTGGTGTCGCCACAGCGACGGCTGGCGCATGCGCAGAGCGTACTCGTACTTCCGCACTGCTGCCAACAGAATCTGGCGACGAGAGCAGCACGTTGGAGCTGCTCAAGTGGCGCAGTACTAGGGTTGGTGATGACAGCCTTGTTCCCCTTCTCCACGACCTCGGTCGCTCAGCAGTCGCCCAGAGGCGCGACAACAGATAAGAATGCAGAATGGGTGCCTCGCGCTAGCTGATTCCTGCTGCGTGATACAGGTACTGAGTCCAGGCGTTGCCAGCAAGCCCCAGTTGCAGTGAGAACAGCTTCCTGGTTATGTTTTGAATGGCACCCACATCATTTCACTTCACTTTGTCTCTCTCTGATTGCTATTGACACATATTGTAAAACATTTTTAAAGTATATATTAACAACTGCACATTGAAAAGTAACAATTAATTATAATCAGAATGACACTGGGTTAGTGCATAAATGCAGGTTTAGTATGTCTAGTACACACTGTGTCATATTTGGGAGGTTCTGTTTTATTTGTTTGTATACAGTTAGTCGACTCTCCTAACATGTCAACTATTCTGAAGGGACTGCGATAGTGGTGCGTGAGCCCTTTCTGCTTACCCCGATTTCGAACCCACACGTGTAATCTTTAATATGCAATGTGTTATTTTTGTGGGAACTGTCAAATTGAGTTTTCTGCTGCCCTTGGGCCTGAAACAAGTTCACTTTAGCTGATTCACGGGCTTCAAACAATTTCTGGCACTAGTCATGTGCCCTTTGTGAATGCTGACTTGCTACTACGTGTGCCGGTAGGGCAGCTTCTAATCCATGCAACAAGTAGAATGGTGTAAACTTAGTCATAGTGTTAACACTAGTATTATAATTGAAAGAAATGAAATCGACATAAAGATCCCAATTGACTGGATCATTGTTTGCACAAGCAGTTAATTGTTCACCAATTTTACTATTTGAAGCTTCTACGAGCCCGTTACATGTAAGATTATAGGCTGTAGTTAATTTCTTTATTCCTAGAGATTTGAGAAGATGACTTATTAATTCGTTCTGAAAACTTGTACTTCTATCAGTTAAAATTTGCTTGTGTCAACAGAATTGTAGAACAACCTGTTTAATCAATTCTGCACACATGGCGGCATAAATTGAGGGTACAGTCTCGGCGACAACATACAGAGTAGAATACTCTGTCATGACAAGAATGTATTTATTTTTACGCACAGTGGTAGGGAGTGGGCCCTTTCGCATCCAAAGCCCAGTTTAGAATTAATAGCTTTTGTTTTCTGGCAAATAGGACATGCTCTTACCTATCTCTTAAAGTCAGTTTTCAGGTTATCCCAGTAGTATGACTGCTTAATTTTTTAAAGGGTTTTGAGGGTTCCAGAAAGACCTCCGAATATCGCATCATGCTGGGCCTGGATAATTTCATTAACATAAACTTGTGGAACAAGAGTTAACTCGGAGGGACCCTGAGGTATATTAATTTTGAAAAAAATGTCACCATTTGCTGTAATCTCATATTGTTGGCTCAATCGACAGTACACTTCTTGTCATCGGCGTGATCGGGATGAAGTAATGCTATCTTAAGTTGTTTAATTTGGGGGTCACAGTCGTATTCTCCAATAAATGGTGAAGTATTTACAGCAATGGGACATAAATGAAAAATGGAGTCGTCATCAATTTGTATATATTCTTGGTTATGTGTGTGCACTGGCAAGAAATGTGGCATATCTGATTCATTAATAATGTGTATCTTACATTTTAACATAGGGTCGATACATGTTGTCTCTAACTGTCCTTAATGATCTGAATGTTCACTTAATATAGGATAGTGATGATTTTACATATTGTGTGCATCTGGAAGATATATGTCCTACGTGCTGACATTCGACATTTGGCATGGGGCATACTTGTTTACGTGAACTAGTTTAAGGTGCGACCCCACTCAGTTGGTTTTGCAACATTAACTCATCATCGCAGGCCTCACTCCTCGTGTTTTGATAACAAGTATTAGTGTCAACCACACTGTTTCGGGATGCCCACTCTACAAAAACAGTCCTCGGCATCAACTCGAATTAATTTTGAAAGCATCTAAATCTGTCACTGATATCTATTGAAAATTATAAGCTTTGGAATAGAAACAAACTGCAGTTACGGCTTTTATGCCCCATGTAAAAGCACAACGCACATGTGTCCTGTGCAAGACTTCATGGTCCGGCGACTTTCTGCTTGTCAGCGACGAATTGTTTAGGTGTGGCAACGTCGCAATGTGAGCCGTGTGGTGGCAGCGGTGTGGCAACATTGGCCTGATTCGCGTAGGGGGAGGGAGAAGTGATGTGCTTGCGAATCTCACATGGGGCCAGCTGCACATGTGCTGTTTGTTGTGGTGAAACTTTACCTGACCTAACTGCAATAGCTGCCTTCTCCGGCAGTGGACATACAATCCGCTGATGCAGAACTTTGCGTGACATATCTACATTAGCCTGGATTTTTGGTAGCTTGAAATTTATAACAGACTTATACTCCTGTTTAAAATTTGCATTTACTTTACAATGTTTTTCTTGAAGTGTGGACACCGTGTGTTGGGCATTATTTTCGTGTGGAATGCACACATTTCGTTGTACTGGGGGTGGTGTGTGATTGAGGCAGGTTGCTAAGGGCATAAAATTTAGCGATGTTGGCATATGAACGCTGCGGTACAGCTTTATTGAAAATAGCCCGACATGCGGCACAAACCTGGATTTTGTTTTCCTGGTTGGGGGAGAAGCATTTTTACCTGTAGTTTTCTCCATAAACTTTCCCCTTTACATGTCTGTAATCACTCGGTACTGTGCCCTGAAGGGGTCTGCCTGATGGTTGGTGTGGTATTTATAAAGACCATGATTTTGTGGTTGTCTGTATGGTTCCCATCTCTATGTCGATTCAATTACTGTGGGCCATTTGTACCTGGTCTGAATGAGCATGTTACTGTGGGTGGTGGGTGGAGGTGGAAACATATGTGTTTGAATGTGTCTCACTGGACGTGGGAATGGTGTGTGTTTGTAAGTGTTTTTGAGCTGTACAACTGTTCTTTCAAAATCATAATCTCCTCATGGAGTTTAACATGTTGTGGGTTTAGTGCAGTCTGTTCAATGTTCTGTGTGCATCTGTACATGCCAAGCTAAATATATTTTTATTTTGTGGAGCAGCTGGTTTAGTGTTTTGTTTTCTAGCGGCACACTTTTGTTGGCAACATCTGGTAAAAGAGAGTCCCAAATTATGGCAATGAATTCTGTCTCAGGCAATTGTGGTGTATACTTGTTTTGGTAAAAAGCTAAATTTTCGATGTGAGCTTGAGCACTCTCGTCTGGTTGTTGTTTTGTGGAGTGTAAGAGGGGTCTGTATGTATCTGTTGTGTCGAGTTTTCTGAATGTGAGCAATAATATTTCTTCAATATGTCTCCAAGTGATATTAGCTGCATTGGCGTAATAAAGATTTTCATAAGTTCTCTTAGCAGTACCTTTCAGATATAACTTTAGGCAGTGTTGTTTGTCTAGTTCAGACTAACCATTAACTTTGCTTGTGCTATTGAAGGTGTCTAAAAATTCCTCCACATTTTCATTACTTTTCCCTTAGAAAGTGGGGATGTTTTATGGATATTGTAAAATAACTTGAGTAAGGTTTGGAATGTTGAGTGGATTTATGGTGTTGTCAGTGGTGTTTACTAACCAGTGTCCTGATGTGTAATTTAAGTCTGTGTACTCGTGTTGTAGAATGTCAGTATTTGTGCTGGGAATGGAAATTAAAAGTGGATTTGTTGTCTGTAGTGTGTGGAGTGGGCGTGGTCTGAGGTAACCACTTGTACCAGGCTGGTTAATTGTTGAGAGGTGTTGGTGTTGAGAAGTGTATTTAAGTGGCATAAGATGTTCTGTTGGTGTGGCATGTGCTTCTGTGTTAGTACTAGTTAACTGATTTCTTAACTGTTCGTGTATTTGAACTGCACGTATAGCATTGTCTAAATCAACTAATGGTGTCTTAACTAACTTCTTTATATTGCGTGTGGTAGATGGCTGTTCTGTAGTCATGTCAACATGTTAAAAAAAAAAGTGTGTTGTGTACTTGGTGTCATGCACTTTGTGTAACTTGTAAGTAATACAAAATGCAGAAGTGAATAAAATTGAAATATCTCCGAATCACACACACACAATACAAGTGGAGATTTCCTCACTTATAAGGGAACAGGTTGTTCCATGTGCATTAAAAAGCAGGTTGCATGCGTTAATTTGTGATACATAAAAAGCTATTCCAAAGGTAGCGGAGAGGGCGACGTGACATCAACTGCTGGTCTGGCAAGGCCTCCTACGCGAGGTGGTGACTACGTGCGTGGCATACTAACCTGCCACACTATCGCTTACTGTGCGTGCCTTTGGCCATGTGGCACTGACAGCTGTTACACTTGCTGGCCCTAATACAATAAGTTTACCAATAAATTGTCTGGTAGCATTTATAACAAAACAAGTACTGTAGCATATTGTCACTAAAATCCTAATTAATATGGTAATGAAAATACACAATAATTAACAGCAAGTAATTACACCTTCGCGCGATGTGGTTAACGTGAAGTGCTGTCACGTTTTTTTCATGCTGCATACAATTATTTAACGCGAAGTGCAATGGAAAAGTTGTATGCAAATTGAATGTATTCGCATAAGCGTGAGGTGGATCGAACAGTGGCTCCACCAGTGTAGCAATCCCCCTTCCTCCTAACCTTACTAATGGCCTACAGCTTCACTCTGAATGCTGACTCCGTTATTGTATTTTATGTGAAAGGCATCATCCTAGGAGGGGGACTACTCAAGGGGTACATAACTCTGAGATGGATTGGTAGACCAGAATTCATTGACAAAACATTTTTACCATAATAATAATTACATGTTTGTGATAACCATTAATAACACAATATCTAATTACATAAAAATTAGTTCTTCAACAATTACAAGAAGTACAAGTCATTCTATTTAAGACTCTATGTGAACTTCCTAACCATGCCAGAGTTATTATGTTAGGATGACTGGGTAACGGGAACTCGAGAAGTAGTGTTACTCCTAACTGCCACACGGATTTATGCTCACAAATATAGCAGACTCCAGTATGACCTAGAGCTCCTCTAGGCCTGGTCTATAATGATGCCCTCTGCTTAGTAGTCGGCTCCGACGAGTATTATACTGACTGCCTTCTTTCACTGCAGTGATCGTCTGGGGCAGGGGGTTGGGGGGTTGGCGCACAGTACGTCGCTTATATACGCACCAGGTCCTCGGCTATGTGGAGCATGTTTTACAAACAATCACCTGGCTCCACAAGCTATGCTCTGTCGAAGCAGAAGGTTTGTATGTGTCGCTTTGGTGGCCACTACAAATTAGAAAAAAAAGGTAGGGGGAGAAGGTCTCAGCAATTTCGTCTCACCTAACATGCAATAAACGGAACAAACACTACACAATTTAGGTGTACTAAAAGAATGCCCCACCTTAATTATCAAGCATTTTCGTTGTTTAAAAAATCAAAATGTGTTACACGTGCCAAAATACATATAGTGACTCATGGTAAATAGTGCTGTTGGATTGTTTCTTATAAACAGCAAGTAATGGCGTGCACTGACTTTTACATGATTGTAGCACAATGGTATAACTTAATGCAATAAATGAAACGAAGCTTTATCAAATGCCTTGCAGCTGTTGAATTAATTTCAGTAAATCTTTACATATAAACTTTTTGGCTATTAACATGCTAAAATAAGCCGGCATATTAGGTAAACTATTAGATACCATGTGGCAGTTTATTATAATAAAAAAAATACTGTTTATTAAATACTAGGGGACCCAGCCCATGACTTTTTTTTTTTTGCATTGTCACGGGGCTAGAACAGTTACCATGTTCAAAATTTTGGTTATCATATAAAGAATGAATGAAAAAAAATATTACGTAGATATATGTAGGTAGTAATGAAATTATGTGAAATTAACTCAGCATTGAGACGACTGCGGTCCCATGTAATATTTCTCTATCCACTTGGCCACTGCTGCCCCACTTAAAATAGTTATAGCCACTGAGCCACAAAAGCCCCACTTGGAATCGCTCTATCCACTGAGCCACTGTGGTCCCTCTTATTAACAAAAATGATTTTCCATTACCTTCATATCTCTATGCAATATTCTCTATGCACTAATAAAAAACTTTATTTGGGAAAATTAAAAAATGAGTTTTTAGGGTAAAAGGTAATAATTGCGTAATCTGATCTTGCTGAAATTCGAACTTGACCTGTATTTTACCCTGAGGATTCGCCCTGAAAATTTTGAAGAACTTTAAGGTATTAAAGACGTACAGACAGGCATCATCTATTTATACAGTAGGATAATAATTTACCTAGACACTGTACACAATTCTTCTAATTAAACTATTTACAAGAGTCAAACTGCGGATATGGACGTGAGTGAAGGAATTTTCCTTGTGATTTTTTTTGTGTGAAAATGACTGAAAGCAAAGAATCTTTGCAGCTTTCTAACGCACATTCGGTTTGCATTGCTATTACTCGTTTAAAAAAAAAGGAATACACTTTTCGTATTTAGCTATAAATTGTGTTACAAGCATGCCAATACATAGATACGTATGACAAATAAACGAGCAAGTTTTTGTTAAAACAGTTTATTCTCTCAGCATGCAATCTGTTCTGCCGTCTACCATTCATGCAATTTTTAAATAATATTTCATGGAAATATGTAAAAAAATTTCCTGTAGTATACGTTGAGCAGATGTGTAATATGACTTAAACACTGTTACTATATAACCTATAAACCCTACTACCCAACTATTTCGACTACAGGGCAGCGTCTTTGAAATAGTTCATCAAAAGTATACTCTTCCTAATTGAGTACAAAATTCCACTCTATTAGAACTACGACTTATTCAAGGACTCTGTGGTATTCGTGAAACATTCTGTTCGAGGCGATTGTCTATTAAATATCTCGTAAACAATGCTTGAATTCGAGAACGAAGTTTATAAGTCTTTTTGCGAGGCATTTGTCAGCCCGATAATTTTGAGACTAGTGTGCGAAGCTAAAAATTTAAAGTACGTTTCCAGCTACCGGCAGCCAAGAACAAGAATTTAACTAACATAGAAACGCCGAAGCACATGTGTGCTGTTAGTAAAATTATGCACATTAACTCACATTCCAAGTAATATCGTACAGAATAAAACCTAAACAGATCATTATTCATATGAAGTAAGAAATATTTTTCCATTGTCTTGTATATTACCGAGGTTTTCCTCGCTTTGATATGGCTTGGAAATATTAAACCGGCACATTAAAATGTGAAAAGCGAACACAAGTAACCTGCGAAAGGCGGTAGCACTACAAAAATATGAAGAGTAACAGGAAGATGGAAAATTGACTGCATGCTGATGAATATAAATTTTCCAGTGTACGATCCACGTGTATTCTGTAGGCGAGAGAAAAAAAATGTGGCAATGATTAACGACTTAAAAAATTTTTAACACTTGTTCAAATCCCGACATATTACTAGTGAATTTTTAATTAGTTTTATTACACTGATTATCGCTTTAACGTTATAAAATTTAGAATCATTTTTCACATAAAAATATTGCATACACGACATAAATATTAAAAATTAATTAGAAATTTCTCTCATAGCTCTATGAAAATTTTGGAATTTTCTTTTCTAGAGAAATGTAGCTCTTACGAACATATATAGATTTCTTCATATTATCAATTGTTTTATTTTTATTTACAGGATTTATTTGTTGCGAAGTTAAGGATTTCGCCTGATTTTACACTTAACCACGTGCACGAAAAATGTTACATAAATTCATTATTTATTTATTTCTTAAGACTACGTTCCCAATAATACTCTCTAAAAAATTCAAAACAAGTAAACGTTTATGCAAAAAATATTACCAAAATATTAAGCAAAAAATTATGTTTTATGCAACAATTGCATATAAAAATAAACACACTAATTGAAACAGATTGACATTTAAGAATGGATTAAACTCCTTATTTGAATAGATTTAAACATTTTCATCACTAAGACTATGATGCAGGAGACAAAAATTTGAGAAAGCATTGCAGAAAAAGGAAGTATTAAAACAAAACAAAAAATCAACGAAAACAATTTTGAGTTGGTAAACAGACACAGACAATTTTTTTTTACCAAATAGAAATATTCAAATTGTACAAGACAAGGTACCATACATCCATTACTTCAAAAACACTTTGTTTGCGCCAAATGAGTGTTTAAATTACGCTTGAAACTGTTCACGTTTAGAAAAAACTTTTATATTACTGGGGAGATCATTCCCTGTAAACACAGTAAAAGACTGGGAGAAAAATTTAGATTTATGAATGGGTATAATGAGGGTGGTCTTTCCCATGAACGTGTGTGGTAGCTGTGGTTAACGTAACGAGGTTGAAATCAAACGGCCAGATGTTTCGGACTTTTGAAAACAAGTGTATTTTTAAATAAGTAAAGTGAATGTAACTTTCGTTTATCTTACAGAGTGATCCAATTTAGTTTTTGGTAGTATAAGCTGATTTGATTCCAAGATTTCAAATTGTATATGTACCGTACGCACAAGTTTGAAGGCGCTGTGGTTTGGCAGATAAATCGCAAGTGAGATCGCTATAACCATCGTTACAGAAATCTATGCAAGAGAATAAAAGTGACTGAACAAGAAGTTTTTCGTAGCTATGGACAGAAAGTGTTTCATTCGCTTCAATGAGTACATGGATGTGAAAACGTTTCTACATACTGTATTAACATGATTTGACCAGGCGAGAGAGTCATTGATAACAGTAGGGGCGACGGGGTTTCACTTCATTTTGATTAATCGGATTATCAATTTGATATCAAATCGATCGAATTAATCCGATTTTAATCCGACGAGAAAATTTTAATCAGCTAATCTTAATCCAATAGATTTAATTTGATGAAAATCTTATTAATTGATCCAATTAATTAAATTAAATTATTCAATCGTTTTTTTTTTAATTTTGTGTGAATTGATAAATGTATTGTTTGGTACAAGAGTGTGTTAAGGGTCTTTATTTAATTTTTTTGGGGGGGGGGGGGGTTCGGGAGAGGTCCTCACCCTCGGAGGTCTGGCGTTGTACTTAGTGTGATGTGTTGGGGAAGGGGCATCTTTTACATTTTTCGTCACCACCAAATTATAATTTTTTAAATTTATTTTTTATTGTAAAAATATTATGACTGATAGGCCTATTCCAACAATTAAAACCAAATATAGTTTTTTATTTGTTTGGTTTCAAACTCAATGGAATAAAATAGGTAATTTTATTCATGTATATATTTTATAATTGTTAAAAAAAATATATATATATATTGTGCTGTTTATTTGGGAAGTCCAAACGATAAAATATGGTAACGATGTTTCTTTGCTCCGTTTTCGATTTTTGTTATATTTCAGTCACATATTCTTATGTAAGTATTATGCACTCATAAACTCCAACTATGTAAAACACGGGGGGATTTACTCAAAAGGTTTTTTTTCCTATTTATCAGATCCTAAGCAAAAATGTCGACAAATGGAAAACCGCGAGCTTTGTTTATTGATAAGTTTGTAGGATTTTTCGAAGGAATTTTTCCTAAAACTCAGTATGCTTCTGCACATCTTATATGAAGACTTCTAAATCTGAAAACATCGTCATGCCCATGAGCATTTTATCTCACAACTACAACAATGTGTGCATTGGCCAATTGACAACATAGTCCTACAAAGCGGCGACGCAGCAGCACCGGAGATACGTGTGCACTGACACAGATTGATTTCAGTAAGCCAACGACGCTGTTGTGTACCAAGCAACATTAGTTGTAATAATACAGAGTGTTTCATAGCAACCGAACTGTGCAGGATTACCCGAGAAGTGACCTATGTGACACGTTACTTGGCCTTCGCCTGCTCTACCTGGACGTTTTTGTGGTCGATGCAGCATCATTCCAAAGCTGATTTTATTTATTTTTTGTTTTCATATAGCTTATATAAAACAATTTACAGTGTTATTTTTACGTTATAGGGTTGTATGTTATTGCACAGTCGTGAATTTCGTTTAAACAATGTCTAAGACAATGTGTCCGTCAAGAAGTAAAGAAGAAAAACCAAAGGCCATTTACATGATAGAAGGCTTCAAACAAAGAAAATCGAGAAGAGTATGTCGAATATAAAGGTATGCAGCTATTAAAATTCGATTCCTTGGATCACCGTGACATCCTTACCACTATGGCAATGTTGGTGTTATAAAAATAGACAAACTCAGTCGTTGTTAAATGAAGCTAATTCTTATGCCAAATATTAAATAAATAGTATTCTTCGCGAAGGATGTTTGTTGTGACAATAAATTTGTTCATTGACAATGTAAAACCATTTTTTCCACTTATTATTGCTTTTTATAACAAATACTGATACACAAATGGCTGAAAATCTTAGATCTGTTTTGGCTAATTATTACTCCCATTGTAATAATTAAATTAATTAGTTAAATTAATTAGTCTACTTATTGTTATTGCAGGTATAACTAATTTATTCAGCATACTAAATTTTTTATAAAACAATTAAGTCAACAATTAGACATTAGGTCCTTTATAAAATAAATTTTCCAAATATTGGTGCTTATTGGCTTATGGTAAAATGCTGATTCCTGGAAAACTGGGTTCATAAGACGACATTATTTGTTCATTACACGATGTGCTGATTCTTAAGTAATGTCAACAAATCATTTACAGCATACTGTTCACATTTTTGTGCAAAAACAAGGTGGCAACCCTTATTTTCATGATAAAAAGGGGGGGGGTGATATCACCAACCCCATTTTCTTAGGAGTAAGATCTCCGTTCTACTGTTCACAGATTTGTTGCTTGATCGTGAGTATTTCCTAATATTTTTAACTCAATTATATTCACAGCCGTAGTTTTTAGGGGCGCGTAGCTCCCTCAATAATCAATTTAGGGAAAAAAGTGGTACAGACATTTTCGTCCTATTTTTTCATCAAGAACAACCTGCCGAAGTTCGTCGCTGTTGTTCGGAAACATTTTGTATATTGTAACACTACTGATATGTGCTACAATATTATGGCCAATCGTATTGGCTGTAAAATATTATTTCTGTAATATGTAATATAATATATAAATATGTAGTGTAATGATAGAAGATAGTTCTATATGTGTGAGTTTTTGATATGTTAGGTTAATGATATGCCTCGGCTAAAATCTATGCTGCCATGAAAATCAGTACATTCATTCAGATTTGAACCGTCTCTGTGGTTTGCAGCAATTGGACCATTAAATCTAACAAACAATCGGAAAATTCTTAAGTAGAGCAAATCAAAATTAATAAATAAAATTACCTTGGTTTTAATGATATTAAGTGAATTTAACAAGAACAAAAAATAAATAAACCAATCAAAATGATATGGTACAGTTGAATAGACGTTAGTTGTGAAGTATTATACTATTCTAGTTCTCAAAATACAGACAACACCAGCCTGCACGTTGTACACCAAAAATACTGCCAATAATTGAATTTACAAGTGCTGGTGTCTGAAATAGGTTTAAATTTGCCTGGGGAAAAGTGCAACTTAGCTGTACAGATAGCGGAAAATCACCGCAGCTCTGCCGATGCCGTGGAGTCATCCTTCACGGATGCAGAACGGAAGAACAACTCTCCCGCTCCTCCTTGGCGGCACATTCCCTGGTGGTTCTCAACAAGCTCGTCCTCTGCGGGCCGGAACAACTGAAGTGGACGTAGAACCGGAACTCGCCTGGATTCGCAGCCAGTAGTCCTCTCCTCGCAGATATGGCTCTCCAAGTGCCAGATACCGCGTTGTTTCTGGTTCGTAGTCGCTTCTCCGAAGTCCTCCTTTACCGCATCGTCCTTCCGTCTTGGTTCATCATATAGCCTATGTCGATGTACTTCTTCTTTTAAATGCAAAGGCTCAGCATTTCAATAAGTCCATGAAGTAATCTTGATCGCCGTCGTAAATATCAATCTTTTACCAATTGAAAATCAGAAATTGACTTCCATACTCGGGATGGTCCTCTTTTCCGTGCTGGTACCTAACTGATTCCAGTCGAGAATTAATAACTTTTGATCTAAAACTGTAATGTTCAAAAATTAATCAATTATGATAGACCGGGTTGTGTTGCATGCAAAGAAACCACAGATAATCATTCAACTTATATAATATAAACAACATAACTGTCAAACTAGATAATTATACACATATCATATTGAACATACGTTAAACAGTTTATACATAAAATTACAGTTTGGCATTTCAATCAAATTTAAAGACATAGAATAATCATTATAAAGTTATAAATTTGCTAATTCCAAACAAAATAGTGCCACAAAATGTTTTATAACGAAACATAAAATATTTTAAGAATTTCTTGGATTTTTAATTTATTACTTCATATTTTACCTTCATATACAAAATGTTAAGAAATGGAGCACAACAAAATAGCATTATTGCATTCTTAACAGATGAAAGTTGTTATATTCCAATTAAAACCTTACAAAATACTAAACGCGAAATAATTCTAAACCCATTGGAACATGGCCTCACTCACTGATATAACTAATACGTGTAGTAAACAAATTTCGGTTTTAAATTGGGTTACCGCTTCGCTAATTTATTTTATTGTGACGTAACTTAGGTTACAATACTATTGTATGAGTTACTTCTGGCCGTAGTACTGCTATATATATATATATATATATATATATATATATATATATATATATATATATTATATATATAAGACTTCGCTGAGGGAAATGGGATTACCACGAGACAACTCACAGATCAATGGCAAAATCCGCTAAGTGTTCAACATGCGGAAATCCGGCACTTAGATCGCCCTGGTGGAAGACAATCGATCAGACTACTAAATGATGTGTCCCCACAGATGAAAAGTTAACGAGTTATAAAACTGTTGTAAAATAAAATTACTTATTTCCAGAATACATATTTTAAAGTCTTATATATATTCATAATTTAGTATTTTTGTATATAATCTCACTTAATATTACATTATGAAATACAAATAATCTAGGCGGAGCAATAGTTCAATTTGAATTACAGTATCTAATGGCTATAAATTGGAAAATTTCGCAAATTCATTTCGGGACAAGATAGACGTCAAACACACATACACTGAAGTCACCTTCGCAATTGGATAACCTTTTATTAGACCCGCCCTGCACGCCACTGAGCCAATAACAGACTTGCAAGGAAAACACCTTGCGAATCCCATAACTGTCAGTTGTGGGACAACAGCCAATGAACACGCAACTGAGGCTCCAGTATGAACAGGACTGAGGAGTCTAGCCTACAGGCCATTGAACTCGCGATAGGATAATTATTTTAATGCAGGAGATCCATGGAGTAGACGTGTATGCTGAATAATGATCACACGTAAATATCAATGTCAAAACATCATTTTTCTTTTTCACTTTGTACCTGCTCTAAAATAACGTGGACTCAAAATTAATATAATATTTAGGCCTACTTCAATTTTTAAGTATACCACAAATTAATATTTAATTTGTGAAATGTACCGTAATTTCTTTAGCTTTCCTTATTAAAAATTATTTCTTATGACACAGTTCAGGAATGAAATAATTGCAATACCAACGATTTCATGGGCAAGGCTCGTTGTTTCGTGTAGATACAGTTGCTAATGACTGATACGGGGAGAGTTGAAAGAAATGTGAAGGTCATCTTCAACAAGCATTTTGTTCTACCGACCATCGTTGCGTGTCACTGCAGGAGGGTAAGCACTTTCCTCCATCTCCCCCCCCCCCCCTCCTTCCAAAACACTCTTAGTTTTTCACATTTACTCATCCTTGGCCATAGACTACCTGCAAGGCGAGCATGGTTGTAATTTTGGTCCGTCATAGACGCGACATGTCGTTGCTGTGACGCTTCATGTGAAAAAGCGAGCTCGGATCGAATTTACGCGCGTCAACTACAGCGCGCCCGTCATTCGTGTGGCGCCATATATTAGCCGTCGTGACTACAGCCCGCTGTAGTAATAATCTTAAATTGTATATTTTCGTTCACGAAAGAATTACGGGTTCTATGAGACGTATTTAAGTACAAATTGAAACTTAATGTAAGCATAAGTAACGGGAAAAGTTTCGATTTGCCCCTGCGGTCATAATAAAACAACAAACATGACTTAAAAAATACTTGAGAACTGTGGACTTGTGTGATTAATACACACGTTTAACGACATCTGTATGTTGTGTGTGTAGCTCCGTGGGTTAGTGTGCGGGTTCGCAGCCCGTATATTTCAAATTTTAGAGTTCAAATCTCGGTGTGACGAAATTTTTTCAGTTATTTTACGTGATACATTATTGCTGTTTATAGTTTATGTTACTGACAGAAAACGCTTCTTTCTAGAATATCTTTGTCTAAAAGCAATAATACAAACCAAAGCTAAATAAGAAAATCCACAGGCAGCCGATTCCACTCTGCAGTTACTTGCATATTATTGCTGTTATATAAAGAAATTCTAGAAATATACGTTTTCTGACAATAACATAAATTATAAACAATAATAATGTATCACATAAAATAACTAAAATTACGGCAATGCTAAATCTTACCCTACTTTTTATAAAACGTAAATAAGCTGATCATAGTATCGAATTAAATATTGTATTTATCGAATGTAGCCAAATAATTACGTGAAATAAATATATTTACGATAGTTTACTATCTATATTGTATAATTTACCGTAATTAAAAAAGTAATTAAAAAATTGCGAAGAAGTGGGATAGAAATCTTACTCCTTACCATCTGCGCTACCAAACCAAGTTGAAATTTAAGGAGGAAAATATACAAGTTAATAACTCACCATAAAATAGTGAAGATTTAATTGTATACCCTTACTTTTGGTTTTTGGTTTAATGGGTACCGTTAGGAGGATTGTTAAAACGAAGTGTATACGAGTGCACTCTCTTCACCACATTGTATACAGATTAAACCTTTAAACAGAACATTGTGATGATTACACGAAAACGAAATGAAAGGGCGAGTGTTCATATTACCTCGTAAAATGGCGTTTTGAAAGAGTAGACACATTTTACAAAGTATTTTGTATTGGTTATATTAGTTGTCACTTTACTTGATACACGTTTACCGGCGCCCATTTTATTTTGAAAATCATTAGAGAGGGAGCAAGTTGCTAGAGACGCCGCAGACTGAAGTGACTGTTGTATCACTCAGATACTTTTGACTGATTGAAACAGTGAAATTCTCACTGATTCAGATTTACAGTGTAAATAAAGTAAATACTTACACTGTGGACATTGTTTCAAAACTGTAAAAGAACCATGCTCCCTCTGCTTGTGTCTAACACAACGGACCGTGTTCCTTAGAAGCGAGCAGGGCCGGATTTCCTTTGTAGCCGCCTGTACGCCCATCAAAATGTGTCTCCCCTCCAGTAACACTGTTTTATTTTTCCTACCTCATATTTATTTGTTATTTTAAGATGCACGGAGAGCATAATAGGTACGACATTTTAATTTTAACCAACGTGTAAATGTATTGTTAATAAATAACAACATAAAAAAATAATGACAACCAGAACTGCAAATATTATGAAAATTATTGCAATGAAAACACTGACATGGTATCATTCAATAGTAAGGACAACATTTAGAATTTTAATTTGCTTTCCATGAAAGAAAAGAAACTTTAACTTAAGCTTAGTAAGAATACTCATGTTTGATCCGAAGCTCTTCTTTCTAGCCTTCCTTTGGGCAAAGGAATTGATAACATCATCGAAGTCCAGATCCCACAGCATCTGCCCCTCGATATTCAGCAATGCCATGGACGATAACCTGTCTTCTCCCATGGTCGACCTCAGGTAGTTTTTCACACGTCGTAGAGTAGAGAAAGAGCGTTCACCTGAACAGTTTGTTACTGAAACACTGAGAATCATTCTGAGTGCTATGTTTACAGGGGGATAGACTTCAACAAACCCTTCTTAGTTTAAAAATTCACTTAATTTTGTTAGGTTGACATTTCCCTCGTTTTCAAGTGTTTGTGGCTTCACATGCACTCTAAGGTGCAATGACTCTTCTACAGTGGATGCTTCAAGATCACTATTGTAGTAACAGGCCAATTTACGTGCAGCTGAAGAAATCTGTGCTGGTTCATATGTGTTGAGATGTTCTAAAAAGCCAAACGTCTCTTGAAGCTCATTGTAACGTGCACTTCGCACTTGCAATTCTGATCTTGGTGTAACAAGAATGACATTATATGTACCAACACGAAAATTATCTGACCCAGTCTTAAGAGTTATTTCTCCAGCCCTAGTCTCATCAGGCCTCAGAGTGCGCTTCCTTTGCCTTCCCTCGTCTAATTTGTAAATTTCTATTCCGCTCAACAACTTCGCAAGGCATTCATAGTGGTCAAACATATTTGTTTCTCTTAAATATGTTACGAAGTCAGACAGCGAATTGTACATTTTCACAACTTGCCCTAAATCTATGTTTACTGACTGCAGCTTGGCATTAACAGCATTAAACCTACGAAGGATTGCAGTCCAGAAGACTACCATAAATGCAGTTTCTAGTATATCTAATTCTTGTCTCAAAGAAGATGTCTTATTCCCCGCTTGAGGTTTTTCTGAACTATCATTTTCTTAAGTCTGCAAGGTCTCAAATAGGCCACAGCAATTGCTCTCTAGTGCATAGCATGCATCATTTCGAGTAAACCAACGAGTCTTCGACAGACTTTGTAGTGTCAAACTTCCTTCTCCTTTGAAGTTTCGAGCTATGAGAGCCCAGGTGTATGTGGAAGCTGAGAAAAAATTGTACAGTTTTTGTAGCAGTCCAAAAAACGATCCTGCTTCAGTGCAAGATTCTGGAGCACATGAACCCACAAGATTAAGAGAGTGCACTGCACATGGCACATAGTCAGCAAAGGGGCATAGTTCCTTCACCCTTGCTTGTATGCCTGTATATGCTCCAGACATATTCGAGGCATTGTCATATGACTGGCCCCTGCAGTGTTTTATGTCTAACTCATATTTGCTCAAAACATTAAAAACAGCATTGGATATTTCTTCTGACTTATGTCCATCATTTGATAAATAAACAAATGAACCGTTCAACCAGCTCCCCAACTCCATCCTTCTTAACATAGCGTATAATAAATTGTAATTGATCAGTGTGTAAAATATCTGGATTGGAATCGACACTTATACCAAAATATTTAGCTTCTTTCACTTCCTTCACTATTTCAGCCCTTACTTTTTCAGCCATAAAAATAATCACTTCTTCATTAATGGTCTTGGAAAGATACGATGTATGTCCTGAACCTCTGTTGCTATGTTTTCTTAGATGTTCTGCCGAGGATGGATCAAACTCTGCAATAAACTCTAGCGACCCTGGAAAATTGCCATTACTTTCACTGCCTACGTGTTCATCAGTACAACGAAATGGTAACCCTCTAATAGCCAAATACTTTACTGCTGCGATGATACGTTTCAAAACATTTTCCAGTAGTTGCATTCTTGCTCAAACTGTGCAACGAGCCTGTTACCAATTCGTACTTTAGTATTTCCTCTCAGTTTAAGTGTTGCAATGCTATTTTTATACTGAGCTGAATTCTCATGGTCTTGTACCCTTTTAGAAGCATTTTCCCAGTCATTAAAGCCTGAAGTAAACATACCATTTTCCCCACCAAATAGCAAACAAGTCGCACAAAAAACACATCCCTTTGATGGCGAGTATACAAGTCAATGCCTAACTTGTGTGTCCCCATTACGCAGTTCCACAGAAAAAAATATGACTTGAAACACAGCTTTCATTATCAAGGTACTTACATTTTGAAGCACTGAAGTCTGCATCTAAGTTTTGTTCGATTCCATGAACAGCCACATAGTCTCGTAGCTCCTCATTAATTTCCCACTGGGCTGGATCTATAATGGGTTCAAAAACAAGCTTCTTAGGATTACTAGTTGCATCTGGTTCCATCAAATTCGTATTCGTACAAGTTGCTTCTATATGTAGATGGATACTGCTACTGTTCAGTGAATTATTAGTACTTGATTTTGGAATTCGCTGATCTTGAAAAGAAAATATTTTTTCTGGGAATGATGAAATACATGCATCGGAAGGCTCTAAGTCAACACTATCAAAGGAAGGACGATTTATAGAAGCCTGATGCACTGCCGCTGTTGGTAGCATTATGAATTGCAGCCATTGCGTCGGCGACATCTTAGTCCTGTCGGTTATCACTGTTACATACAAAAAAAGAATAAATCTTAGGGATCTGCTTTAAAAGAGCAGTACTCTTTTCTGCTTTAACCTTTTAATTTTTTTTTGTTTTGCGCATCACTGAGTCTTGCTCTTTGGGTACTCACTTTGTTCACGATTCACAGGCAGCTAAATTCGCAACACTTAAACACGCGGATGCACACGTATCTATTTTACACTTATAAGCTCGGACATGTTCATAGTTTGACGGAATCTAAATAAACAACATTGGTACGAAACGCCAGTATGATGTGGCATGATGTGGTCGGCGCCGCGCCACGCCGCCCACATCACAACAGCATGACAACTAGTGCCTACTGGCAACTATATCATTTTAAAAACAGAGAACAATGGTATTGAATCATACTGCCCTTATCGCTATGGTCAATCCTCTCACTACGAGGGTTCCAATTCCCTCCCTCCGCCCGCCGGAATAATCTATGTAATAAAACTGAGGCAGAAACGGGCGGGAATGGAGTTTTGTGAAATTAAATACAAAGGATAATTTATCAAGCGAATTTCCGTGTGAACATAAAGGTTGAAAATGGAAACAATGTGTATTAAATATGTGCTGTGTGCAGCTTATTATCTAGAAAGTATCGTGTAAGCGAAGATTATCAACACAGCGCGTTCGCGCCTGGGTCACATTTCAAGGCGATAGCGAAGTAACACAGCTGTCTTCAGCATCAATAACGACAATTTAAGGCAGACATGTCTTTCTCCACGCCGCCCCTTGGAAAAGTGCCACTCTATGCCCGGGCCTTGTCGGCCCAATGGGAAATCTGGCCCTTGAAGCGAGACATGTGCCTTCCCATGAATGACGATTGTATTTTGTTACCAAGACGTGTCGCTGCTGTCGCCATCTTTCCTCGAAAGGCTGAAATAACAGGTCAATGTATAAGCTTCGTCTCTGATGTCCGATGTCCGTCAACAGGTGCGCTACTTACCAAAACTTGCTGTATGGAATATTCTAAAATAATTTAAAAAAAAATTATTTTACGTTACATTACGTCAGGTGAAAGCAAACCTGAATATTCGATATTTAAATCCAATAAAAACTCCAAAACATTCTATCGGAATTGACAGCGAATAACGAGGGGTAGTTTTATCCAGAAGGGACGGCGTTTACCATGGAGTGCAAGGATGGACATGGGCGAGGGGATGCAGGGGTACGGACATAGCGATACCTTTGTAACTTCACCGGGTGGTTTCTTCCGCGAGCTGCAGGGTATAAGTTGGAGCTGTACCCCTTGTTACTGTTTGAAACAATAAGTCTGCTACCATATCAAAAGTTTTAAAGTGAAGCGTGCTGGAATAGTGGCAAGTAGCACAATTACTTACTGACAATAACCAACAATTTGTAATAATTGTGGTTAAAGAAAATTATGTTATACCGAGAATCACTAAATAAAATAAAGCAAACAAGACGAAAATATTTGGTTGACCCAACCAAATATTATTTCTTTTTAACTTATTACAACCACAAAATTGCACATTAAAAAAAATGCCTTGTAAATATTTTGTTCATAAAAATGTTAATAACTCATCATAAGGTCAACTAATTAAAAAAACGAGGTATTTAAAAAGGAAATGCCTCGCACATGATATATTAATAACTGGAAATGCCATATTATTATTTTCTGTTTACCTTCTACTGCCTTCTTTTATACATCAATAAAAACAATAAAATAAAATAAGGTTTCTTCATTTAAAAGTGCGACAATGTTGAATCTGAACATTTGACTGTACTGATAAAAAATGACATCATTAGATATTCAAAGGTAATAAATTTAAAGATGGTAAGTCGTATCTACTTTTTCGTAGTCCATTGCCGAGCACTGTAAACACCGCATCTGATTGCTACTGCATGCAGCAATGGTGTAACTCGTTCACCGGAACATGGTGAAATCCGAAAAATCTCAGCAATATCCCGGGAGCCAAATGTTGGGGCCGAAAATTGGAGCAATTCTGAGAGCAGTTCTGAGACCCTCTGTAGCAAAAATTAATGCGAAAAATTAACTATCGGTCCTGTCCGCGAGAATGGCGGTAAAACAAAAGAGCGAATCTTACCCCAACTGGAAGGGTCTAATAGATGATAGACGTAGAACATCGTCGCGTTGCCAACAGCAGTTACATCACAAAAAAAAAATATCTTCGTTACAGATGCTATCCTACATGGTTGTAACTTCCTACACCGTAGTCAGTTAAAAGGTCGCAACGGACTACATATTTCACATATACTGGTGAAGACAGCAGGAGCGCCGCAAAGTTGTGCGTTGCCGATGGCGTCGGTTGGCGCATAAGCTCGCGAGAGCTAGTGTTGCGGCGGCGCCGAAACAAACTGAGGTAGTACCGGTCATGCCGCTAGGTAGCACTACGATGAAGAAACCGTCGTTTCAGGGTGTCAATTAGGACGATTTTCTACTGGAACACGGAGAACAAAAGTAAACTCTGAATTAATTTACTGTGTGGGAGGCAGAAGCTTGCAATGCGGACGTGCTTATCGTAACTGGAAGTGAAGAAGTGATTGTAACTGGGACGGCTGCTGCTGTGGTCTGATAACACGTGGGACACAGACCATGCTGTTGCCGGCGCTGTTCGTGAAGCGACCCTCTTGCCAGCCCGGCGAAGCTATTGAGGTTAGATGAGAGATAAACTAACTTGAAAACTTCGAAAGGAAACTAATATGTCAGTTGTCACCAATTATATGACTAAAATTCTCAAAACAGATACTAGTTAACTTCACACCTACCAAAATTAAAATGAGAAATACTTTAAATTGTCCCACAAATATTTTTTTTTATGAGTGACATAAAACGGCACAAACTCTCGTCTCTAAAGTGGACGCTATGTTTCTTACTTCGGAAACTCTCATTATCTAGATGCATATTAGCATGCATGTGAATTGTGCCTACGTGCACTTGGCCTAGGCTCGGAGGAACAAAAGTATCAACAAAACAGTAGCCATTATATACCAATCTCTCAGACAACAACGAGAACAACTACAATACACACAATGAAATACTATGTCAAACATGAACATTAAAACACAGACAAGGTATATTACACTGTACAAGCAATGAAATTCTCTATCTAAAGTGTGCTCTAAAACATTGCTTTTTACATTAAGAGTGTTTACATCAAGGTTATTTACATTAAGGGTACCCTTACATAACAAAACAGTGTGCACATTAACTTAAAACTAGTACCCAGGATTTCTCATACAAATGGCTGAAAACGTTCCAGCCTCCAGAAAGGGGATTGGCCCTTTTGCTTTTCAGGTTAACCTATAAAATTTATTCTTAAATCCAGCAACATTACTGTACAGATGGGTGATCAATCCACCTGAAACTTGCTGAGATTACATCCCATTAAATTGACTACTATGCACTAACCTATACGAGGTTAGGACAACTCATCTTTAACTGTGAAATGTGAGCCTTGGTCACAAATTGACCGTTAACTGTTTCACTAAGTGCCGCTGTCACAGGAGTAAGAAATCTCTGGATCTGGTACGGACCTTTCCAATGATAACAGAGCTTTGATGCTTTTTTGTCCACGGCCTTGCTCAGTGGATGAGCTTTGTACACTTCCCTTCAGAATAAATGAACTATGGAAAAAGTTAAAGTCCCCTTCGGCAATCTTCGACTTCAGACAAGATGTAACGTCTTGGCTCTTAGGCAACCAGTTTGCACAGAAATATCCGGCCAATCGTTCAGCGTTTTAACTGCGCCAAGAATTTCTTTAGCTTCTATTGGAGCATCATTCTGACATAGGCTTCTCCAAGTGAATATAAGGTATTTAATTGGATGAAGCAACTCTTCCTACGATTTATGAAGTTAATGCAAAAACGTCATATCTCACATAAACTCCACACTGGAAGTCCGTGTCTCACGCGCAAACAGGTAACACTTAGGGGAATAAACAAACAATTATAAAGGCGAGCTGAGCTACAGTGTTGGTGCAACATAGCTTGTCCTGAAATATTTTAACGGAATTACCTCACATGAATGTTCATGAGACGTGGAAGCAGACAGCGGAAAGAAAACCAGTCATAAATGTGTGCTAAGTGACAGTGTTGTGCAACATAGCTTGTCCTAAGATATGTTAGCGGAATTACCTCACATGAATGTTCGTGAATCGTGCAAGCAGACAGCGGAAAGAAAACCAGTCATAAATTAGTGCTAAGCGACAGTGTTGTGCAACATAGTTTGTCCTGAAATATTTTAGCGATATTACCTCACATGAGCTCCGCATTAAACGTTCATTAGTCGTGCAAACAGGTAACACTTAGCGAAAAGTAAACCAATCATAAAGGCTTGCTGAACTACAGTGTTGTGCAATATAGCTTGTATCGAGGTATGTACGCGACATTCGATGTTTCAAACAATGAAACAGTAAACGTATGTGAAATGACTATAATTACAGATAGCTGTAAAAGAGAAATGCACAATTCCTCCGTTAATAATTAAAATAAACCCTATTCTATATCAGACGTTAGATAGTTATAATATTTGTCTTTTATTATCGATACACAGAAATGAATTTCCTGCGGAATATATTACTATATTCATCAGTAAATAAAGCTACTGAATATTAATGAAACAATCGGCGCATGTTGCAGATGTAATTATTGTATTCGTACATCAAGAATGTTTCTCGTGCAACTAGCTGCTGTTTATATGAAAAGCCATGTCCTATTTAACCAGGCCAATTTCTATGCTGCCAAATCAAATCCTAATGTGGGTTTCATATTAACTACTATAGCCAGCACACACTGTCACAAGAGCACTGCTACCTGTTGTCGCCAGTAAAAAGTATCCGTGTCCGGTTTTTCATTTGCTGTTACTCAAGACAAAATACCGAATGTTTTTATGTCCGCGCGAAAACTGCCAGGATGCAGTCTTGCCGCTCAGCTAGAGACCGGACCGTGCCGAGCCGCAGTCTAGGGAGTAAGAGGGGACTCGCGTGCACAGAAGTTTGCCGGTACTAGTAGATAAATCCATATTGGTAGCCATTTTGGAAAACAAGTGCTACCTCTAATATAATGCTTATAATAGCATTTCTCAGAAATTGTTCAACCGATTTGGTGTCAGAGAAGGTAACGGGAACGTCAGAAAGCTGTATATAATTATATTTCTAATGTAGTAACCACTAAGTTCTGAATTTTGATACATTTCTTCAAGTAAAACTACGAACGATATAAGGACTTAATAGTAGTATACAAAACGGGAATTTTAAGAGGGGCTTGGAGCTGCGCACAAGGGAACTAAGCGACCCCATCTTTGTTGACGCCATGCGGGGAAAATGTCCCGTTTTTCCTGTTTCCCCCCCAAAAATTTCCCATTTTCCTTCACGCCCATGGTGACAATCTTGGATCCCAACCACCTGCTCTGTCAATCCGATGTGAGGGTGTTGGGACCCTTTCACCTAGCATCCTGTTGGGTGCAGAGTCACATGCTCTGTCATTCCTTTCGGGATTTGTCGACTTAGCGTTGTAATGCGGGGCCGAATACCTTAATCAATTTACACGCTCGCCAGATCTAAGCGCACATATCAGCATACTTGGCTGTATTTTCTGAACCACATAAAATATAACTGTCAAATTCATAACACAGGCCGCATCCACGATGATGACAAGGGTCGCAGCGTCGAGTATACCCCATGTATAACTATAAGCATAGTTGGCTGTAATTTCCCAACCATGTAAGATATAGTTGCCGAATTCATAACATAGGCATCATCCACGATAATGAGAAGGGTCGCGGGGCCATGTATAAACTATGTCTACATACAAGCATAGTTGGCTGTAATTTCCAAACTGCACAAAATATAGTTGCTAAATTCATACCATAGGCAACATCCACAACGACAAGAAGGGTCGCAAGGTCAAGTATACCCTATGTGTACTTGTAATTATAGTTGGCTGTCATATCGGAACCATGTAAGATATAGTTGTCAAATTCATAACATAGTTATCACCCACAACGACAAGAAGGGTCGCATAGTAAAGTATACTCTACATCTACTTATAAGCATAGATGGCTGTGATTTCCGAATCCTGTAAGATAAGGTAGCCAAATTCATAATATAGGCATAATTCACGACGACGAGAAGGGTCGCAGGGCCAAGTATATTCATATGTCTACTTATAATAATGGTGCCTGTAATTCCCATAGCATATAAGATATAGTTGCCAAATTCAAACACAGGCATCAACCCCGACGACGAGAATTGTCGAAGGGCCGACTATAACAATATGTTTACTTATAAGCCCCATGGGCTGTAATTTCCAAAACATGTAAGATATAGTTGTGAAATTAAAACACGGTCTTCAACCCCGACAATGAGAAGTTTCGAAGGGCAGAGTAAATGCTATGTTCAATTATAAGCACAGTTGGCTGTAAGTACCGAACCATGTAAGTTATAATTTCCAAATTCATGATATAGGCACATCCACAACGACGAGAAGGTTCGCAGGTACAAGTATGCCGTACATCTACTGATAAGCATAAAGGGCTGTAATTTCCGAAATGTATTAGATATGATTGCCAAATTCATAACATATATAACACCCACGACAACGAAGAGGGTCGCAATGTCAAGTATACCCTATATCTACTTATAAGCATAGTCGGCAATAATTTCTGGTATCATGCCGACATATTTTCGGTGATATTCATATTTTATCCTAAAAAGTACAGCGGGCCATTGTCTTTTTGCTAACTGCAAACATTCTGTCTCAAATAATACATCATGCCATTATCAGCTAGCTAACATCTTGCATATTCAAAACACTGTCCCAAAGTTTGTCGACAAAAATCATCATATTTGTATCTTTACTGTGATAAAAAGCCTTGTCTCGAAAACGTTACCAGGCTGGAATAAATAAGGTAATGGCCAGCTTACCGAAAAAAAAAAAAACAAAGATGCTTTATGGGAATCGGCCCAAAAACATTTTTAAGATGTTTGCAACATGTTTGCCCTGCATTATCATGCCGACATATTTTCGATGATATCCAACTGTTATCCTAAAAAAAATACAGCGGGCCATTGTCTTTTTTCTAACGGCTTGCAATCTGTTTCAAAAACGACATCACGCCATTGCCAGATGGCTATCTTCTGGCATTGAAACGACAGTTGCCAACAGTACAGGTATCGGGCCGACAATTTGCTGACACTTTGCTAACAGGTTGTGTTTACTGGGTTTCCATTCATCGTTACCAACTGTATTGGACGCATGTTACTCAGGGAGCCCGTTAAAGTATATGCAAGTAGAGCAGTGACTTTTTCTAATGTTGACTTCAAAAGTGCTCATTTTATAGTGTACAACCTTTAAAATTAATGGAGTCCCAAAGAACATCAGTATAGCTTCAATACCAGTTAAATATGCCCAGGCAGCGCGCCAGTGTAGTGAATCTGCCACTCGCCACTGCCGATCGCCGCAGCAGACAGGGCTATGAAGTACTAGTAGTGCAACTTTGCACGTTGACAGACGGCCAGGAGGTCTTCGGGTGTGTGGGGGGGGGGGGATGGGGTAGAATGTTGAACAGCGTCCTCTGCTTTTGTTGCTATAGTACTCAAGTGTCGTGTCTCCTACAACTGTTTCTGCAATAGCATTATTTTCATCTCAAATAGGAGTGCAAAAAAAAAAAAAAAAAAGTAAAATTAAAGAATGTGAGAACCTGTAAAAGAAATGACGAAGTTCAATAATAAAATTTGTAGCTTTTGCTGTACGTAATTATGGTTTCAATTTAATCCTGTGCTTTAATTTTTAACAACCATAATCACACAGTGCCGGAACAACAGAAAGTCATCAAATTATATATACATATAAAATGGGTGATTAAATTTTGTGGTGTGAGTAAATCCAATGCCTTAAAAAATAGTAT
The DNA here is from genome assembly GCA_029891345.1 of Dryococelus australis. NCBI lineage: Eukaryota > Metazoa > Arthropoda > Insecta > Phasmatodea > Phasmatidae > Dryococelus > Dryococelus australis. The sequence goes on along the minus strand of CM056994.1, from coordinate 126,266,621 downwards.
ATTTTAATTTCATGCAAAAGCCAACTTGTAAAGTATGGCATTGAAGCAATAAAAGTAATGGTTAGTGAAATTTTGACACAACGAAACTAAACGTTCTTTAGAATCAATCGGATACAAAGTTTAACCTGTGAACAACAAGTGAAGCACGTAAAGAAAAACTGATATGGTATTATTTTAGAGAAACAGAGCTACTTGTAAAACTACACCCGACATCGACAATATCCACCACAATTCTCGTATGCCAGTATTCGAACCGTGTCCATGTGTGTTCAAGATTCAGATGCAGTGCTGTGGGACTGGCTGGTGCACTTACCACTAAACCACCATGTCCCCTTCTTGAACAATGACAGAAAGAGCAGATAATAAGTTAAAAAATAATTTCAATTTGGAAAATTACCTTGAATAAAATTATTTATTTAAATTTCTGAATCTTTATATAATTGGAAAATATTTTTGATATTAACCACTGAAATAATAATGCAAATTAGTATTATACACCCTTTTCGTTCCAGACCAAAAACATTGTAAAATTAAACTTTAAAATCTTAAACTTAAAATCTCAATGCTTTGTTAGAAAAGGAAATTAATTAGAGACACCTAATTTTAATTGAAATTGTTACTTTTAATATACATTTTAATAAGCCTACGACAAATTTAATCACCAGCAATAAGAACACATTATATTCTGCAGTTTTATGTTAACAACTCTAGTAGCCAAAAGTAATTGTAACTATTATTTTATAGACCATGACATTACTTACACATGTAAAACTAAGGGCTACACTTAACATCTGGCAAAAGCGTGATGTAAAACCACACAGTATTTTGTACTGTCAAGCAGTACCACAAGCTGTCAATATAATATATTTCTCACCATTAAAATGCTCACTATTTTAGATATTGTAAACAAAATGTTTGGAACAAACGTACATGAAGTAAACGTGCGTATTGAGTATTGGACAATTAAAAATTAATTCCGGCGACATACCAAGAAACACTTTCACAAAACTTTATTGCGTATAAACTTCCTAAATAAATTTTTATATGTATTTCATTCCAAAGTGATAGCTGCTTGCCAAATGTAGGTTAAAAGCTAACTATTCACCTATAGCTAAACTTACAGTTATGTGCAGCTCTACTGATACTTTATATTCGTTATTTGTCTATACCGACTGAAATGAAATTAATTTCTCTAACCCTAGTCATGGAGGGATCTCACCATCTACAATTTTCGGCAATATACTGTATATTCGTAGTAAAATTTACGCATTAGGGGATGTAATATTTAATCCTATAATTTCTTGTCATGTTCTATACCTCCCACAAATAGGTCTGCATTCAAGAATATGATGAAATCGTAGCATTTCCTGCCTGCAGTTCGAAAGTAACCCTGTACCTAGAAGTCAGCCTAACAGTCTTATTTCTTGCTCAATTTCAGTTTCAGTTTTTTTGCTACTGCAAGGCAACGGTTATCATCCATCCACTAGTGACAATTTAGAAAATGTATTAACCGATTTTTTAAAACACTAGATTTCCCAAAGTCTGTCGTCTACTACAATCCCACAAGTACTTGCTACTGCTAAATTTGTCTGGAATAAAAGTGACTTTCGTAGAGCGTAGGTTTTTTTCGTTTGATTACATTCCTGAAAATTTACGTCGTTAGCCTGTACAACCGCGATGTTGTACAGGATTTATCTATAACTGAGCACGATTGCGTTGGGGAATTACTTGGCCTTGAAGATTTGCAATATTATCCTACATATAGTTTTCATACCATTACATAGTTGTCACAATCAAATTGGGTACTCTATCGTGCATAGTTTGTATCTTGTTGTTGTGTATATATATGTCGAATTTTAGTTGTGAATATATAATTTCGATATATATGTAATATCACTGAATCAGCTGAAATGTATGAGAATCATGAGTTTCATTACAAGTTTCTAAAAAATGTCAAATCGCAACGCAGATATCAGTACAGAATAAGAATTAAAATAATATATAGAACATTTTGTTTTATCCATTTGAAGAAAATCAAAATACAATCTACATTGATGTTCGTTGTAGTAAGGTTTATTTTACTCGAAATTAACCTACTCTGATCTAAAACTCGGTATCGCTTTTAATCTTCGTATATAGGAACTTAGTACACTTACACATCTTATAAAATCATGTAAATATATTATTTAGAGAAAAACTTTTAAACCAAGTAATGATTTTCCAAACATTTAAACTAAAGACAAATACACGACACTATCTAGAAAAAAAATCAAAATCAAACCAGAATTAACATTAGAATGCCATAAAACTGTTTATTATCTTCATTTACTTCGTCAAGCTTAAAACTTTAGAAGGAGTACAGTGTGAATGCCCTTATGAATGCTTAGGCAAGCTTGCATCTCTTATAAAAGTAATACACGGATTTCCATACATAAATTTCTGCTTCCTGATAACACTTTAGTCATCTTCAGTTGCTGCTTTCATCTTGCAAGATGCTTCTCTAAGTTCTGCATATTTTGTTAACATTGCGTAAAAGAACTCGCCACAAACATGTTATGTACTGGGAAAAAATAATACTGTGTACAATGCATATAAATAGTCAGAAAATAAATATTATTTCCGAAACTTAAAATGACAATCTTAATTTACATAATATTTTTTAAAAAATGTGAATACAGTAATCTGTATCGTCCATCGTGCTTGGTGAAATTATTTACGTGCAATAATAATGTTCTTAGACAGAATGTGGAAATTGGCTACACGTTTTTAAATACAGCATTGAATAATGCTTAGGCTACAATTTTTTAAAGAATGTGGCGAAATACATAAAAGTACACTTTTAATTAATATTAGTGGAAAACCACTAATTTACAGTGAAATTAAACTGCTCTAATCAGTGAATGTATATCCACTTAGAATCAGTGGAAAACCATTTATCGTTTCAGTGAAACAACTTCACTGATTAAATACATTAAAACCAACTGCGTGCAGCGAATTAAATATTGTTTATATTGAATTTAAGGACGTCATTAAGAAAAATAAACATATTTCCAACATTCGCTGTTTATATTTTGGAATTTTACGTAATTTCGATACCGAAGTAACAAACATTTTTTGGTGTCCGGGATTTGAATATAAAGCATACAGATTATAGACCGTTATCGTACCAACAGTGCTACCACGTGATCGTTGACTTCAGGAGGTAAAATATACTACGTATTATAATTATTTTTAGAAAATGTGTAGCTTTGAATTGTATACCATTTATTTTCGGTTTAGTATCGTTGGTAAAATTAGGATTTGTAAAGCCCTAATGTGTATATACAGTGAGGATCACAAATATTCATCAGTCCTGTTCATTTCACCACGTATGTACAATAAGCAATTATGTTGACACACATTTAAGCATCCAGCTGTATTTTGTATTCCATTTCATCAAATTCAACAAATAAAAAACATTCCTTACAAAAGAAACAAAGCAATATATTACACAAATGTAAATAAATGGACATTTTGGAAATCAGAAATGTTCATACACTTTCGTACGAAGAACAAATGTTTTCGTACATCAAAATATACAAAATAAATCCTCCATTTAATATTTAGCATGCTTTCACTTTTGCTTCAGAACGCTTCTCAAACATGCTGGTATTGACTTTACTACCGTTTGTATGACACTGGGAGGGATATTGTTCCACCCATGAAGGTTTTTCTCCTTCAAGTCCCGCCGTGTGCTTGAAATATGATGTTTTTGTAGCTTTATGTTTAAGTATGCCCAAATATGTTCTATTGAATTTAAGTTTGAGGGTTGGGGTGCAGCTTATATTGCACGAGGGCAATTATACAGCATTCATATTCATGTTGCACAGGATTTACGCTTAGTACCATTATCCTGGTAAAATTTGCATTATTACATCAAGTTGTATGGCATTATGTCGCAAATTACGTTTAAACAGGTCAATATATTATTATTGATCCAATGGTCAAACTATATACATCAGTTCACCTATGCCACATGCACTCATGTACCCTCATACCATAATTGAACCCACACCATGCTTGACGGTACGACGAAAATGTTGGGGATGTATCGCTTTAATGGATTTTCTCTACACTTTTGGCGGACATTGGCGACAGTGGACTTGAATTATTTCATAAGTATCTTGCAATAGTACATGGACTGGTAAAATATCTCTGACGAATTTATTTCACAATATAACTTTCTTCTCTACGTGAAAGTACGTTTGACCATCCACTCCTAGGTTTGTCTCAGCATGTTTGTACTTATATATCATATTTATGATACATTGCACAGTCGCCTAGATGGGAAGTTCTACGGAAGACATTAAAGTGTATGAAAATATTTGTTACTTGTAACAGTTTGTATGAATTATTTGGGTTTAAAAATGTATGTTTTTGTAAGATGTTATTTTATGTTTTGGTATGTATGGACTCTACGTGTTTGTCAAACCTGCAATTTACCGAACCTATACACATTGTTTTATTTGCTTTGATTTTCGTTTGTAAACCTTTCCTGCAAAATGTCTGAAGTATGTATACAGAACAGCGTGGTTTTTGTAAATCATTGATCGGCACTGTACGTCTTTTCTATCTCCCACATCACACCCACGGGGATAGAATGCATTTAGTTTAAATGCACAAACCCCTTTACCAAGAGCTTTTATTCTGTAAGTTGGAGTGTGTCTGTTTATGCCGTGGTTACCTGCATTTTATAGGCCATTCATGCTAAATTGAGCGCTTTTGAAAGGCATTTTATCTGGAATAATAGTCAATAAATGTATATTACTTTAGCCTTAGAATTTAACTTCAGAGTGCAGTAGAATATACGCACTGTGTTTATTACGTACATGGGCATATTTATTTAAAAAGTTGGTTATAAGTTAAAAATGGCTGAAAGAAAAAAGTAACTAATGCCTCAAAAGTGCTCACTTTAATGTGAACAGCCTTTAGCAAATATGTACGTAAGTCGGCATACATGCTACAAATAAACAGTACGTGAACTGATTTCCCGCTTTCTTTACGATACAAAATCGAGCCACTTCACTTTCAATGTATTTTCGCTGTGGTTATGACAGATATTTGCTTGATATCTTGTCTGTGTAGTCAGGGGCAATTAAAACGCCTTGCTACTCACCACACGCCTCGTAACATGAAGTAATGGGTTGTCGTAAGTTCTAGAAGTTGACTCAAACGGATCTGTATACCTGACAAACCTGCAAGTTTCTCTATCTCTGTGCACTCTTCCCACTCTATATTCGCGTACACTAACCACGTTTATGGTGTCAGTTCAGCTGCGGTGACATTCAGAGTTTACAATGTTTGGTATTTAGAGCATACTATTAGAGATATGCTCTCACCAACTTTTTTAATCTGTATTTTTAGTAGTATATTGCTATAAAATTATGCCGTTGAATTAATAGTCGGTTTTTTGTCTCTAGGATAACTGACATTTTAAAAACATAAATTTTATTTGTTACATTTAAAAAATAAAATATCGAATTCATTACCATTGTTTTTGTTGTATACAAATCTTGCCAGAGTTGTTGGATTCAAATTGTTATCTCAAACAAATATCAAAATAACAGGGATCACTATTTCCTTATGTCAAAGCAAAAAGGACAAACAAACGTAAGAAGAAGCTTGTGTTGTTATAGCTAATAATAGTAGATGCTGTTCATGAACGCCTCGGGGAAACTGACTGCATTCAACCATTTTTAACACTGTGTCTAATTTGTACTTAATTTATACCTCTTCGAAAAACTTAAGCAAACCATTATATTGTTATATAGTTAATGTTGCTCAACCCTAGCTCCTAATATCGTCTTCTATGGCGCTTGCCAAATATTTGTCGATTAACTACCAAAGTACAGAATATAGTTAGTGTAAACTGATTTGTGTTGTCTGAACATGAATAGTTGTAATGCTACTGGAATATTTTCAAATGTGAATAAAAGCTCAGGTTTGTTGGAAAACGAAACATAAACAAATGACTTCACCATTGTAATAACATGTTATTTTAGCAGTTCTCAACATGATTTGCAAGTTCATATTTCTGATAGTTCTGTTTCCAAGAAATCAATTAAATGTTGCTACTCAAAGATGGTTACTGTGCAGATGGAATTTATTTCATATCCCATTTCACTCTTCATTGTAAATGACGTGTGAGATTATTAACTGCGGCATAAAATGTAATAACACATTATGTACGCACAAAGAACCATATAAGAAAACAAAACATAGCGTGATATATTTCACTGATTATTTAATTATTGAACCTGTTTGGATTTAATAAATGTTTTTTGAGAATGTAAGAAACATTTTTTTTTTGTCAGTGAGACAGGTTAATTTTTATCCATACATTTTCATTTCATAAGTTCACAAAATATCATCGAGAACACATTCGAACCTTCTTCATTTTCTTAAGAATTTTAATTTATATAACCGACCGTTTAAAGCAAAGATCATGTCTATCTTATCGAGTTACTGAGCTATTGATAAGTTTTCCAAAGCACATTTTACTTTTCTTCGTCCTCTAAGGTAATGACTTCCAAAATAACCTACAATGAATTTTTAGTCATTTGTATAGGCAGCCTTGTGAAACATACAGAATAACAATGTATTATTGCTTTAATGCGCGATTATGGAGAGATCGAAAGCATATTTGAACCCTTTTCACCCTCTTAATGGTTAAATTTTAAAATAATTTTATATGTCATCGTTTAAAGTTACAAGCATAGCGATATCTCATTAGGTTAATAAGATATTTAAGGATCCTCGAACATATATTTTACCGCTTTTCACCCTCTCAGTTACTGGATTTCAAATAATCCTGAAATCAGTTTTGTGGTATATGTATAGGTTAAATTTTGAAACTTAAAGCACAACGATACCTCGTCGGATTAATTAGCTATTCAAAAGTGCTCCAAAACCTGTCTGACCTCTTTTCACCCACTTAGGGGTTAAATTTGGAATAATCCTTTCTCAGTGGGTGCCTGCATCCAGAAGGAAAGCCAATACTGCATTTTAAAACTTTGCATCTAGCTGTTTTGTCTGTATATTGTTGAATGAGTCATTCAGTCGGTAACTTCATTGTGTACACAGATATTTTAATTGAAGAATTGAAAATAAATTTCTTGTTAACGTTTTAGTTCGACGGTAAAGTAGATTGTTCCATCCAATGTTCACATTTTTCCAAAACAGAACATCACTTATCAAAATACATTTACATCAACAAAGTGTCAATATCAGGCAGCAGCCTCAAATCCTACATGATGGTATTGTGAAAAATGGAAGTTTAACTGTCGTATTATACATACAATAAAGAGATTAGTTCTGATAATTTCATGAAGACCATGGAAGGAGGGATATCATAAAAATGTATCATGAACAGAAATTTGCTTTTACCCTTCATTTCCGGTCCAAATTTAAGTACATACTGTATATCACCCTAACATGTGCGTCCAGTGAGAGTCCTGTCATATTATGTTGTTTTCAGTTACACAGCATATGATAAATATTTAATTTACCCGTTTAATTATATTTGTTTTGACGATTTTAAAACAGGCTTCATGAACGTCGCTCTAAGTTTACTGATAATCTGTAATTTTGGTTCTGTAGCCAGCATATCTACTGGCTTTCGTGACCTTGGATTTGTTACATTTTCACCTCGAAAATTCTAAAGGAAACACTAAAGAAACAGACAATTCTACATCGAGTTCAAAGTATATCAATAAAAATAACAAAAAAAAAAAAACCTTTCCCTCGCTTTACAATTACGGTTCAATGGACATAATCTTGGAATTAGTTGTTTATTGCGCAGTCAACGAATAATTCAACAAATCCCGAACCCTGTGTGGCGAAAGTTTAACTGATGACTAGTTATTTGTATATTATATAATTATTCATTAACATGTATGTAACTGTGAACTTCAAATATCGTCTTGCAGGACAATGATCATTATGCCCTTTGCGATTCGAAGACGTAATTTTAAAGACTTGAGAAGAATTCGCTTCCTGAATGTTAACCTAATTATCATTTTGCGGAAGTGGTAACTGTGAGTAAAATTGTAGCTCTGAGAAACGTAGCGTATACAGTAGCCTACATATTCGAAACAGCAATATCAACTATTAATCAGTGTGTCTGAGTCTGAGAGACGGTAGCGAACAGTGAACGTCACTGTACTCCACGACATCAAAACGTCAGTGTAACACTTAGATCTGCGAGGGACCCACGTAGACAGGCAGGCTGCTACAACAGCCTGGCCAACTTGGCCTCCGCCATCTAACTACTGTATATGCACTGGCACCTGCCTTGAGCTCTGCACACGTCGCTGCGTGTACCGCCCGTAATCATGACAGCATATACTGTATGTTTTTTTTTACGTAGCCTGTATATCGTACGTTAGGGAATCGCATTCCTGACTTCGTACACTCCACACAAAACTTACCAATCATAAAGTGTAACGAGCGAATTCATCGTGAATATAGGCATAAATACGATTTGAACATGTTTACAGAATATATTGTCCCTATGCCAGAGATCAGTAAATACTTGTTCTACGGGTTGCGAAGCAAGAAGATTACTTATTACCACATGTTTTTGAGAAGACAACAAAAACAACACATTTTGGAGAGTGATTCCAGTAGAGATTTTTGTGTGTGGCGTTACCAAAATTATCTCTCAAGTGGAGGCAAATTTTCTTCCGCCAGAATTATTATTCTCATTATTTTCTTCTGCGTTAGATTATGAAGCATGAAGTCAAACTGAACATTTTAGTTTAAATGGTATCTCATTGCATAGCTGAACCAACAAAATGTTAAGTACATATCATTAAGCTATATTCTTTAGGGAAAAAAGGAAATTAATGACATCCAAAAAGAATTCTGTGAAACCAAGCCATGCGAGGAAACCTAACAGGGTACGCCACTAGTTGTACGAAACACTTTCTGAATCCATTTAAACATTAAATAAAATACTTTATACTCAGCTTATAATATTTAAACCATTTATTTATTTTTTCTTACGAGAAATTTATTTTCTGTCGTAAACAATATACCTATTTCGAAAATAGGTTGGTGCTGCTGTATTTAACGGTTGTTTAATAATTCCGAATAAAGGGTTTTCCCACCATATTTCCTTGATTAACTAGAAAAATTCAATTCAATTTAACTTTAAGCTACTTTCCTTAGGAAAATCGGCTTATGTAATCATGAAAATGTCTATCTGTGATGTACTGTATGTCCGCTCATAATAACATTCGAACCCGTGAAGAATATTTCACCAAATTCGGTACACATATAACTTAGTAAGGACATCCAATTTTACAATGTTCTTCCAAGTCGTTTGCTTATTTTCAAAACGGTTGCGATTTTAATACAATAGAATGCTATTTCAGATCTGGGGAATTATTTTACTAGGTAATACCAAATCTTATATTTTCACAGTTAATCATGTACGTCTTTAATCTAGGAAGGTACGTTGTTATTGTTTCGCCATTATGGAAGGTAGCACATCATGAAAACAATAAGCTTTCACATCATATCTTGGAAGTTACAAAATAGATTCCTGCCACATTTTGCAGGTGACTAGTACCTTTAAGGGCTATACCTTATACATTTAAGATTAATGAGGAACTTTCTATATTTTCAAAACGGTGCAGAAATTTTTTTTAATATTTGATATATATGTGTATGTTTATATATCCACACACATATATTATCTAATTCTATTAAAATTGAAATGAAGAACGTATCACCTAAAAACATTAAATATGCCAAGAAATAACAAATTTCGTTCACCATTTTGTAATATAGCGCAACACGAAAAAATAAAATTATTGTATCGTAACTCGGAAAACAATCTACACATTCCTACCAAATTTGACGAACAAGAAGTGCGCTGATATGAATAATTAGGTCAGGCATTTATTTTTAAATTGGTGTCAATATATACATTTTGATAATTATACTGTGTCTATGAAACGATGTGACCAATTTCAACCAAACTTTGTATACTGTATCTAATACTAGGTATGCCATTTTAACATATGCGATTTAAATGTGTAAGAAACTTGTTTTCGACATAGTGACTTTATAAATATTTTAGGTTCATTTGGTATACAGTCTACCTTACTGTTTGACCAATTTTAACCAAATTTGGTGTGTTGAACGTATCACCTACAGGTATTAAACGTGCTGGTACGTTGTCTCTTATGTCCGCCATATGGTAAGGTAGCGCTACACGACAATATATTGTGTCAAATGTCGGGAAACAATAAACCTTTACTACCTAATTTGGCAAACAAGTTTCACACGGTGATCAAATAAATATATATGTTTTATGTAGGTCGATCACTTATTTTTAAAATCGTGGCCATACGAACATTTTTATTACTTATCTATAACCACGTAACCGTGTAACCAAGGAACGAAAAAATAAAGATTGAGGAAAGGTTGGCGGGGGGGGGGGGTCATACAATTTTGAAATATTGTACGTGTACTAGTGAATGTTATCGGAAATCCGGACATTTGATCGAAATAACACAGCACATTGAAAATAAACATTCTAATTAAATGAGGATTAGTCAGTGCTTTAAGCAAAATATGTTATACATTACAAGATATTTGGAAGAATTACTTTCTGGGCCCATATTGGTAGGTTAAATGTTGTTTAACATAAAATAATACAGGAATTATCAAAGTCATTCAGCTTAACTTTCTTTTTATCGTTGACAAAGTGGGTACTTATATGCGCAAATATATAATCTCTTAGAGTTTAATTGTATGCAAATTCTCAGTCATTAAAAGATCGACACAATAAATCAAAACATTTTTTGTAGAACATTTTATTCTCTACACTATTTCCCATACAGAAAAATATATTGTAGCTGTTTGTTAAAAACTGGACTAATTTCTTTAATCGGCAACCATTCTGCAATGAGAGACATTGTACAACTAAGATGCCCGAGGGCATCTCGCTTGTTTTCTGACAGCTTTGACAATTTCAAGTGCCAGATTTCAAAACTTTATAAGCTAGTTCACTTAATCGTCCTAAATGTGTATATTTTCTTCGCTTTATACGATAACTTTTACAAAGCACGGCCCTATAGGAAATTTAAGAACGGTGGTGAAGGAACTGTCTATGGCCTTCTACGATACTGAAGCCCAAACATAATGATGTGAGTTGCAGCGTTTGTTTCGCTGCTGCATACATCTCCGACCTGAATCGTCACCTCCTCGCTCGCTTAACACAGCAGTAGAAATCAGTATATTTGATAACCATGGCTTTATTGGGCAGTCTGCATTAAAACATTTGACATATAATAGAATTACAACATTTGACTTGGATGGAAGTAGGGCCTCTGCTTTTACATGGCGGTATTCAAGGAAGCAAGTTTATTTGTCTTTCTTTGCTAACTTAACGAAGCACTAAAATACAAGTAAAATAACATTAATGCGGCGCTTCACGTTTCTCTTGTTGCTTTTACAAAATAAAAGGAAAAATTATTCGTCTGGGAATACCAGCTCGTCAAGAAAAGGGATGTGTATTTTTATGATATTTAGTCGCTTATAGGAGCTGTGGTGTTGTAACTGTCATATTGATCGCCTCACCCCACGATAAACCGGGGTCAAATCCGTATTTACGTGTGTAGGAAACATGGCGGGTATTTTTGTTGGCCGGTGGGTACTGTCGGGTACTCCCGATACTCAGATTTCTGTCGATGCTCCATCTATACCTCTCTTCACCACCAACAGCGCTGAAGACCTTAGTTATTAAGCGCCGCTTACGTCTCTTTCATGTCACTGGTGTTAACTTAAGACTGTGTTTCAGCTACGTGCATTATTTCACATCTACATTGACCTTTCAAAGAATTGCATTACATTGTCCATATCCGTTCTCAATTAATGTTAATTTAGTAACCATCGAATATCATATGTTACTTGCAGATGCCACTTAGATATGACGTGAGATACGGGTTTTGTACGTTCCTTACGAATGTTTTCCTATTATGCCTATTATGGTTTAACTTGCCGATTGAATTATGATTATGTTCGGAACCAAGTATTTGTGGAAGACGTTTTCCTTATAAAACTTGCAAATACTTCGGTTAATCTTGTGGTCTGTAATACACAGACTCAATTTCCCTGATTAGTGTTAATACTTCCAGCCCTACAATTAAATTTCTGGTGAGAAACTTAAAACAAATTACAAAAATTTGAAATAGAAGACATATGACATGAAAAGTATACAGGAAAAATTACAATGCACTTGCAGTGTATTACATTACTTAGTCCAACTATATTTTTGTTAATCTAATGCATACATACATTATTAAAAACAATCTCAACATGTCTGCACCCTAACTTTGCTTTCTAAAGATATTTTTGCACGAACAAATAATGACGTCGATTTTATTTCTCAAGTGAAAATTTGTTTGAGTAAATAAGCCTAGTAGACGTCTTGTTATGCAAGGTATGCCTAGTGCCGAGACAGAACAAACAAGCAGTCAGGTGGTTTCCCCCATTCAACCGATTCATAGTCCGCCTGGCTGTGTGAGGTTCCCACTGCTTGCAGCTCGCACTACTGTCCACGTCAGATATCGTGGCCCTAAAGCTCCTCGTCCATCAGTAATGGTCTGGACACGGACGGGCGCTGCAGCGGGCGGAGATTACTAACGGCACGGTTATCTATACTCTTTACTAAAAGCATTTTCCAAGGTGTCCGATGGATGATTTCACATTTAAGCTTGGTTCAGTTCACATTCTTGCCGATCATGCCAAACGAAGCTGTCCAAATGTAAACAGATATTCAGCATTACAGTTTTCGTGCATCTGTGAAAGCTCAGTTTAAGAATATAGGATTACAATGCAAATGCATGATAAGGAACTAGAAGCTAAATATATTTTACTTTATCGTTTGGTAATTAGAAAATGTTACAAATATGTTATGAAATAGGCCTAATTTGAAAGTTATCTCACAAGTACGTTTCTGAAGGAAAGACTGCACATTTGTTCAGTACCTTGCACATAGAGAAGATGACGCATGTGATGCGCGTGCCTGGGTCATCATTAGTGTCTCGCCTTTCTGGGCGAAATACGTCCTGGTAGGCGGAATGCTTAATTAGCGAGTGAAGAGATTTGGGTGGCACTTAACACCGAGGTCTTGAGCGCCCTTGAGTATAAAGCGAGATGAGTATGGAGCAGCACCGGAATGAAAGAATGGGGGAAATGGGAGATCAGTGAGAAAACCCGCCGACCAGCGGCATCGTCCTGCACGCTTCCCACGTGAGAAAATCCGGGGGCGATCTGGCCGGGAATCGAACCCGGTTCGCCATGGTGGGAGGAGAGTAATCTAACAACTACACCACCGTGGCCACAGGAATTCTTAATGTTCGCTATCGGATTATAATTATGTCTTATATACACAATGACGTCGTAACAGCAAATGTGTAATAACAAATTAAAACCAAGCGTGTTTAAGTGTACTTATATCAGCGTAACGTTTTAAACGGCATGTCTGTCTAAAAGTACTCACTTTAAAGAATATTTTATTAACAGGAATAAAAACAATGTAGCTCATGAAACCAGTATAAAAGAATAGTCGAAAATATTACTTTGTCATGCTATGAACTAAAGATAATGCAGGTAAATCATTTCTAAACTTTAAGCGCTAAGAATATTTCGAAAAGAGATAACACTGTACGCTCAGTTACAGGGATATCTGTACGAGAATGACTGAAAGCTTTCCAAATGCCCTATTTGATTGTTTGGCCTAGTTACGGAGCAGACGTATATACACTCGCTCGACCAGGTCCGGGTCAGCGGTCAAGAAGCAAGCTACTGTCTGCGCCAGACCTTGTGGCACTTGTATGAACGTGGGTGCGGGGGTTTGTTGGGGAGAGGTGAAACAGCTACGTACGCGGCTCTGGCCTTGTAGCATCCGACCTAGAAACATTACTCCACCACACGCACTTTAACGGCTGATTTCGATTTCAATAAATGTCGGTGAATGTTTAGGAATATATAAGAAGGCTATTTATAGAATTTAAAGGGAAATAGTAAAAAGTATGAGTAGGTGTTGTGACAGCGAGGCTAATAGGTATAAGTGTTAAGGCATGCCGATCAACAAAGCAGCTGATAGGGTTGCCAACTATTCTGGCATCAGTAACAGGTTTAACCAAAGGGTTAATGAAGGTTTGCTGTATAGTAGTCCATATATGTCACCTTGTTTGATATCACTAGTGCTACATATGAAAATAGCATATATAGGTTCACAATATTGGAAATTGTAGGCAACTGTGTCTATCAGAAGACAAAGCATAATGGCCAAATTGCCTTGTCCGAGGACACAAGTTGCACCTAAGTCAAAAATTTGGCAGCTATAACTTCAGTGGATTGAAAACGGCATACAACTATTCATACAAGAATTTTAAAGCATGTTGGACCTTGGTGGCCTTGATAGAGGTCAAAAGTAGTACATATGATATATATTAAGTAGCCATAACTTCAACTAATCCAAAATGGCAGCAAACAATGCTTACAATGATTATCATAAGGCTTAGCTGTAATGTGCTTGCTGACATGTATTTTTCTCTAGTTTTTGTTTTCACAGTAATTCAAGATCATGGAGTCACGTTTCAGGCCACCTGCATCTAATATGGTGGTAGAAATTAGTAATGTAATATTCATGTTGACTTTTACGTATTTTTTCTCGAGTTTTTGTTTTCAAGGTCATTCAAGGTCATGGGGTCCTGGTTAAGGTCACCTGCATTTTATATGGTGGTCGTAGTTATAAATGTAACAAACTTGTTGACTTTTGTGTATTTATTCTCGATATTTTGTTTTCAAGGTCAATCAAGGTCATGGGTTCAAGGACGAGGATACCTATATCCAGTATAGATGTAGTTGTGTGTAATGTATTATGCTTGCTGACTTTTATGTTTTTTTTTTCTCGGATACCTGTTTTCAAGATCATTCAACATCATGGGTGTCAAGGTCAAGGTAGTCTGAATTCAATATAGTGGTTGTAGTCAGTAATGTATTATGCTTGCTAACTTTTGTGTATTTTTTCTCGAGTTTTAGTTTTCAAGGTCATTCTAAGTCGTGTCAAGGTAGTCTGCATTCAATATGGCGGTGGTAGTCAGTAATCTATTTTGCTTGGTGACGTTTATGTATTTTTTCTCGAGCATGTATTTTCAATGTCATTCAAGATCATGGTGTTATGGTTAAAAATGTCACCTGCCTCTAATATTGTGGAATTAGTTAGTAATGTATTATGCTTACTGATGTTTATGTATTTTTTCTAGAGTTTTTGTTTTCAAAGTCGTTCAAGGTCATGGGGTTGAAGTCACTGTTACCTGCATACAATATGACAGACAGGTGATGTCGACCAAGATGGCGGTCGCCTACCAAGATGGTGGCCACCTATCAAGATGGTCGTCTTTTGCACCTTCCAAGATGGTGGAATGGGTATGGGTGAGGGATGACCTCTGGAAAGTTCGTTTTAAAATACATTTTTAAACGATTTTTAAATATTTTTTTAATACTTCTTAATAATAACTTTTATATATTTTTAACTATTTTTAAATAAATTTTAATCGATCATTTTCTAATTAATTTTTAATCATTAATAATACTTTTTCATAATACATTTTCAAACAATATTTAAAATAATTTTTTATATTTTTTTAAATAATTTTTTACACTTTAGTAATATGATTTTTAGATTTTTTTTTTTTTAATTTAGCCAATTTTTTTTACTTTTTTGGATTTTTTTGGGTTAACCGTCAAAGGTCCCGTGTCCTGCTCTCCTGACCCCGGGGTCTCGAATCCCGGTCACCTGGGTCGATGATCCCTGATCCTGGGTCGCTGTTCCGGCTCCCTGATCTTACCCATGGTCACTGATCCGCCTGAGTAAACAAGAGTTTTTTTTTGGGGGGGGGGGGGGGGGGGGAGAGAATTTTTTTAAGGAAAAAAGAAAAATGTAGGGACATTTAATCGTTTGTTAGGGAAGAAAGGGGAATTTTGAGGGCAAAATTGACAAAATGGAAATTCCAACAAGGCGGCGGGTGTTTCCTCCGCTCGTCTCACCATTCCCTTTGAGTCAAAGTCTTTTTCGTATACTACTCACAACATTTCAAATTAAATTGTTATTGTGAATGTATTCCTTTTTTTGACTTGCACAACTAAATATAATAAACGGAGAATAAAGGGTTAGAAAGTAGCACAAACTTTTGTTAAATCAATAAATATTGCTAAACAATCACTGAGAAATGATGCTTGAGTGGATCAGAATGGGCATCCCTGTACGACATTTTGGAACTCTGGCTCAGCAAAATTTTATTTGACTGCATGTCATATTAATAATCTTTAAAACGTACCTCCACTCCCTCAACCCTTTACGTCAGTATAACCTCTATGGTTTTGGAAGTCAGATTTTGGTAGATGTGTTATAGAGAAAATTCAATTCTCTATCTCTATTTGTGTATTTCTTACAGACACTGAATACAGTCTTCTGACGGTCAGACTTTCGTTTTTTGGTCAACCAAGTTGGATTCAAATTAGAAAATGCTATACTTTATCCCGCAAGAAAGGTAATTCTTAGAATAAACATTTATTTAGTAAATGTTTTAATGTGCGAATGTTTCGTGTGTAAGACAGTTCAAGATAATGCAAGTATCAATTTGGGATATATTTTGCTTATTCTGTAGTTGTGGGATTGACCACGATTTATAACTATATATATATATATATATATATATATATATATATATATATATATATATATATATATATATATATAGAATGTTGCCCAATCATGTTTGTAATCACAATGTGACATATTATTAAACAAATGGTAGTTGTGTACGCCACAGTGGCTAACATTCACATAACATGGCGTCAAACATTGAGAGACCAATTGCTAGAAAGCACACTTACACATGTATTCACCAATCAGTTAGGGGACTGGCCAGTGTGGTATCTTCCAGCCACCATGTATTTCAAATTGGGTTACTTAACATTACTAGCACGAATCGCCAATGGAGGTAGCTGGGTGAAAAACCACATCATGGCAAAATACGTCGAGTTGAACTGTCCAGCTTAGATGTAACGGTACTATAGGCTATTTGCACCAAAGTGAGCTCTTTATACTTTTCGTAATGGTGCTATAACTCACACATGGCACATGCAAGCACTTTTATTTAACTTCAGTTCATGCATAATTGAAAACAAAAACTGAGTTACGACTTAGTACGTAATCTTTATTGACATTTGGGTGCATACATCCATATATTAAATGCAACAGGCAACCAGAAGTGCTCACTTTAATGCGAAACATTAATTTAATGCGAATATTTTCCTTCGAAATATATCTAGTAGCTCGCTGCATGTGTTCTATTTATGTTATTACTTTTTTTAATGTGAATATTTTTAGTATTTTTAAATTTCCATAGATCTTTCAAGAGACTATAATTACTCCTGCAGATAATATTGCAGTAATTTCGTCTTATAACACTTTAATAATCAATAACTATTTCCTGTAATACAAATTTGGTTAAGACATGTCGGGTAATCATCACGGTGCATGTAAATAGGATTTTCTTTATGAACGAAACAAAATTGTTTAACTTTTCCGCATTATCATCACATGGAACAGGAAAACTGCGCGGATTATTTCGAGAACAAGCTAAACTTTACACACTTATAGACGTAATTCACCTTTGTATTGGATTACAGTTAACAAGGCTCACTCAGGAATTTGTGAAGCAAATACGAAACTTGCAAGAAAAAGACTTTTTGGATCACGTGCTGTGTACTTTAAAGTAATATTGGTCACTTACTGGAGAAGCACAGAGTGAATATACAGTAGTTGATCGAGTATCCATTCGACTGTGAAGTATAGACTTCAGACCGTTGATTCCGACACATTTCATGGTCTCTAATTATCTTATATATGAAAACATAATTTTACATATTGTATAATTTAATGTTTTTACTGATTATCACTTTATGTATTCAAAGATCTCGTGTGTTTTGGCAAGGGGATTTATAACGTAATACCTCATTTCAAATTTAAAACTATGCATGATTTGGAAGTGGTTTTTTCCTGTGGTTCAGTGTGGTCTGTTCAAATTTATAATTTACTATTTGTTTCTCAGATCTGATACAGACTATTTCATAATTCCTACGGTTTTCACCAATAATTTACTTTAACTGCAATACATATGTGTTGGACTATATTGGGACTAAACTGAGCTGAAAGAAATATTTTTCGTGTTTTGTATGCTTTTTCCTCCAAAGTCATGTTCCCTGTAGCAGTTAGCCACGCCTAATCCACGGTGTGCGCCTGTGACTTGGGAGAGGAACAGTCTGCCGAACATACCCGAAGTGGGACTTAGAAATATTTTCAGCTACACGAGATCGCTCATTTTTTCTGATGAGAAGTGTACACTACAAAATCTCCCACTTGGAATGGGTTGACTATATGGTCCTTATCGTACCTTTTCTCTTTGACTTCTGGTGTGCCAGGTTTAAGTTCTCCTTAGCTCGTTTCCAACTCTCCCTGATATCCTTCGGATCGTCAGGCAAAATGTTGGCAAGCGACCAAAGATTGGAAAGAGGGGTGTTCAGCTTATATGTGAGCATGAGTTCAAAGGGAGTGCCCTTATGTCCCTCATGACATGCATAGTTGAATGCCTTTTGCAGCCATTCCTCATTCTGATCCCATTTATCCTGACCGTTCCCATGGAAAGCAATGAGAGCAGAGCGAAGATTCCTATTGAATCTCTCCGCATGGGAAGGTTGTGGATAATACGGCGTGGTGGTGATATGCTGAATGCCATGATTGAAACATATGTTCCTGAATGACCTGGGCTTAAATTGTGGACAATTATCAGACACAATAACAGACGGAACCCCTGAAATTTTGAAAATCTAATTTTTTAAAGCTGCTATTGCAGTATCTGAAGTAGCCTTTCTCAATGGAATTAACCACACGAATTTCGTGAAGGCATCAATATATATCAACAACATAGTATTTCTTAATTTGGAATGGGTAAAAGGTCCAACGAAATCTACAAACATTTTCTGTAAGGGACACTCAGCAATGTCTGAAGAAAGTAATCCTAACTGTGTTTCCTATGCAGGTTTGTTTAATGCACAAAGTTTGCAAATTTTTACTCTATTTGAAATATCTTGGTACATGCCTTTCCAAATAAATGTACTTCTGATTGCGTTGATGGTTTTATGAATTCCTAAATGGGCTCCTAATGGGGATTAACGAAAATACTGAAATACCATGTCATGTAAGCTCTGAGGCAAAACAATTTTATACTGGTTGGACGAACGAGATCTGGAATGCAAAACACCCTTGAATAGTTTATACTGTTTTGGTGCAGTACCCTTCTGAACTTTCTCAATGACTTCACTGATAAAAGGGTCTGCTTTCTGATGGGTCTCAATATCCTGAAAGGCTAACAGAAAATATGTTAGTAAGGCACTATAAACGTTCGTTTCCTGCTTAGGCGAGGTTTCCTCCGGGTAGTTCTCGAACATATGAGACAAAGCATCCGCAACAATAATCTGTGCTCCTTGGATGTGTTGAATTTTTAATTTAATACAAGAAATTTTGACAATCCAACGCCCTAGTTTTCCTAATTGTTTTGTATGTGCTAATAACAAAGAGAGTGCTTGATTGCCAGTTTCAAGAAGAAATTCCTTGTGTTCCAGAAACTGCTTAAACTTATCGATTCCAAACACAACTGCCAAACACTCTAATTCGTAAACAGATGAAGATTCCTTTTCCTGATGGGTTAGGGTCCGGGAAGCCAATGCAATGGGCTGCCTCTGCCCATCAATTTCTTGAGATAATGCAGTGCCCAGATCTGTACCTAAGGCATCTGTTTGTAGAATGAAGGTTTTCGAAAAATCAGCTGTTCTAAGTACAGGAGGACTAGCAATTGCTTGTTTCAGAAACTCAAATGCTTCTTGTTGTTCTTTACCCCAGTCAAATTTTGCTCCCTTCTTCCTAAGTGAATTTAGTGGTGCTGCTTGTTCAGCAAATTTAGGAATCAATTTAAAATAGAAATTTACTATGCCTATGAAATGGGAAATCCCTTTTGCATCCTTGGGCGGTGGGAAGTTTTTGATAGATTTGGTTCTGTCTGGGTCTATGCATGCATTCTTTTCTGAAACTAAATGGCCCAGGAAGGAAATTTCTTAAACTGCAAATTTTACCTTTTTGAGGATAGCCATGAGGACAGCCTTATGCAACCTTACCAAGACTTCTTTCAAATGAGTCACATGCTGATCAAAATTTCCAGAGTACACTACCAAATCATATAAATAGTTAAAAACGTACTTACACTTAACATCTCCCAAGAACTGATCAAGGAAACATGTGAGTAGTTGGGCTCCTGTAGCTAAACCAAAAGGTACAATCTTGTACTGGTACAAATTCCACAGTACACAAAATCCCGTGACATGTTTTGAGTCCTTAGTTAGAGGAATTTGATGGTACACAGAATTTAGATCAAAAACACTGAAATACTTGGCTTTACTGAACCAATGGGATGCTGAATTTAAATTTGGCAAAGGAACACTTCCTATGTATATTTGTTTGTTTAAGAGTCTGTAATCTACCACTAAACGATGTTCCTTTCCTTTGGGAACCAAAAAGGCTGGAGAACTGAAAGAGGATTTAAATGGTTCAATTACTTTATTGTCTAGCAATTCTTGAATTTTATTTCTCATGATTTACATATTTGGGGGTGCCAAATCATATGGATGACGCCTTACTGGTCTGGAATCTAGTAGCTTGATGTCATATTCGATCAGATTTGTGCGGCCTAATTTTGAGGTTACGACATCTGGGAAATCGGCATACAATTCTCTTATGAATTTTTGCTTTTCTTCATCGAGATGATTCAATACAACGGGATCCCAATTATTATTAATTTCAGATACCTTCCCGCTTTCATCAGGTTGACTAGCATTAACAAATGGAATTATGGCTTGCTTATTAATTTTGAACATGATGCATCTAACGTGTATATAAATTAACATGCCCGTTTTTGAGATGAAATCTAACCCCAGAAGGAGATCAGTAGCAATTAAGTCATCTACTAGGAATGGAAAAACCCATGAAAAGAAGCCAAGTTTAATTTTTTCCATGGCAGCAATACTGGCTGCAAGGGTGGGTCTGAAGCTGTAACACATTTTATGTTTACTGGCTGTGTACTTTTAACATAACCATTTTTGTCTAGTACCTTAAAGAGTGGAGTAGAAATAAAACTACGTACAAAACTTGTATCAACAAGACCTTCAATCTCAAAGGGACCTAATTGTGTAACAAGAAAAGGTAAAAATGGTTTGGTGAGTGGTGAAATATTGTGACATTTTCTCCTTATTCGATACCCATTTCTCTTGCATTTATTACAATTTTTATCACTGAAACAACTCCATATATTTCCTAAATTATCCTCAACATCATTTTTCACAATACGCACAGGTTGTACATTGGTGTTCAAGTTCTTTTGATTTTGTGCCCTTAATTTCTTTGAAATCTTTTGTTTTTTGTGTGGTCTAGACCTTCTTGGCTGCGGTTTAGACCACTGGTTTTTTTTTTACTCTGCTTCCTTTTTTAATTTTTCTTGAAGTTTATAACACAGGCTTGCAATATGCCCTGGTTCTTTACAGTGATAGCATACGTTACTTGGTTGCCTAGTAGTGTTTGCTGGGTGTTTAGGCTTATCCTTTATATTGGCAGTAGTGGAGTTCTTAACCTTTCCCCTATCTCTTTCATCTGGACTTCTTTTCTGGAATTGGACGGCAGGTTTTCTGTAATGAAAAAATGTGTTTTCTCTTGATTGATCGGCGAATGCTACATCAGTTGAATTTATACAAAATCTATCAAGGTCTGCAAAAGGGTGTGGTCTATAAGAGAATACCGGCTTGAGCGCTGAATGGGGTTCAATCCATCTACAATAGTTGAAACAACTTCCGCCTCCGAAACTCGTAAATGCAACACTACGGCTGCTTCTTTGATATCTGAAATATAGTTAGCCAAGGACTCATTAGGTAAGTGTAATCTGTTGAACCATTCTAGCCTGATATTTACAAACATTCGAGCTGTAATGAAATAATCCAGGATGTCCTGGTGATACTGTTCAAAACTGAAGTTATTTGTGATAGCTAGGGTGGTTCTGTCACTTAAAGGTGAGCGAGTAAAAGTGAAATTTTTTTCTAACAGTTGGCTGTCAGGTATGATACCTTTCGATTTGATTCTAATCAGCTCAGTTAAAAACTTTAGCAATTTGTGTGTGTTTAGTCCATCAGTTTCAGGAAAAACCGCTAAAATCCTCTCTAAAGGATGGGGAAAATGGTGAAGAGGCTTGTGAGGTGACTGCAGTGTGGGTCAAAGACTGTTGGAGGGGTAGGCGGTGAAATGTGGTGAGTTGGGGTGATTAGTGTAAGCTTTGCAGTTGCCAGAATACCACAAGTCTGAGTATGGATACATGATTGTTGTTGTGTGGGAAAGAGGTTTGGAGGTTGTTGTGGGTTAACAGGATTGGTGTACACTGTAAGGCCTGTCGTGAAGGAAGTGGTAACACTGCAGGATGATATGGTAATTTGGGAGCCCTGTGATGTGTAGCTGAGGGAATAGGGAAGGGATTGGTACTGTAGACTAAGGGGGGAGTGGGGTTTTGATTGGGATTGTCCAGGTTTGGAAACTGTAAGATTTTGAATTTATTGTGTGGTATACCGGATGTTTACTGAGGAATGAAGTGTTGTTTGGGGTGGCATGATTAAGGGGTGGGGATGAAATTGCGGAAATGGCTTCAGTCGTGTTTACTGTGGTGGAGACTACCACTGATGAGGGTAGGTCCTCCTGACTAACTTGTGTGCTGCTTTGCTGCCCAGAAGTAACCGCAAATAATGATGAGGTGGGGATGGGGTTGGTTGGACTGAGGGGGCATGAAGTCATTACCTCTGTGGTGGGAGGAGATGTCGGTGTAATGGGTGTTGATGGGGTGGAAGAGTCAGATACGCCAGTTTCTACACCTAAAATTCGCACCCGTAAACCTTTTTCAGTGCGAACAGTAAATGGCCAAGATAAAAAAGATTTTTGTGTTTGCCTTGCTAATTTTTCTACCTGCTCTTTTATGGCTTCAAGATGTGTTGTTATCATTTGCAAAAATTTATTCACATCTCCTAAATATGTGGAGTGCATCTGGCTCTGGTCTAACAACTGTAATACCGTTAGGCGGTGTGTGATATGTGTAAGTCTGGTTAAACATCTTAGTACTGCCTCGCAATGTGACAACTGTCTCATTAAGTTCCGCAACTTTATTGGAACGGATACTAAATTCATCAAACCAATCTATATCTTTAACATACTCAACCGCAAACAGAACAGCCCAAACATAACCAAGTCGTCCCACTACTTAATTAAATCTTTGACACGCAAGAAAAACACAGTAACTTAAAAAGAAAAAAAAATTGCAATACCTATTGAAGCAAACGAAAATGCCGGGACAACTGACTAATTGCTGCAGATATGAGTTCACAAAAAGTCGCACTACGAAATGCGTACTTGTGTGGCTCAACTGACAACTTCATCACCAACTCGTTAACTATGCCTCGTAAAAACCGCATTTATTTTAAATCATGCAGTCTGCTACTATTCTGTACCCCGTGCCATTGTTTAAAACAACAAATCTGCTACCATATCAATAGTTTTAAAGTGAAGCATGCTGGAATAGTGGCAAGTAGCACAATTACTTACTGACAATAACCAACAATTTGTAAAAATTGTGGTTAAAGTAAATTATGGTATATCGAGGATCACTAAATAAAATAAAGCAAACAAGGCATGTAAAGATTTGGTGACACAACCATATATTATTTCTTTTTAACTCATTACAACGACAAAATATTTATTGCACATTTTAAAAAAATACCTTGTAAATATTTTGTTCATAAAAATTTTAATAACTCATCAAAAAGTCAACTAATTAAAAAAGCGAGGTATTTAAAAAAGGAAGCCCCTCGCACATGATATATCAATAACTGGAAATACCATATTATTATTTTCTGTTTACCTTCTACTGCCTTCTTTTATACTTCAATAAAAACAATAAAATAAAATAAGGTTTCTTCATTTAAAAGTGCGACAATGTTGAATCTGAACATTTGACTGTACTGATAAAAAATGACATCATTAGATATTCAAAGGTAATAAATTTAAAGATGGTAAGTCGTATCTACTTTTTCGTAGTCCATTACCGAGCACTGTAAGCACCGCATCTGATTGCTACCGCATGCAGCAGTGGTGTAACTCGTTCACCGGAACATGGTGAAATCCGAAAAAATCTCAGCAATATCCCGGGAGCCAAATGTTGGGGTCGAAAATTGGAGCAATTCTGAGAGCAGTTCTGAGACCCTCTGTAGCAAAAATTAATGCGAAAAATTAACTATCGGTCCTGTCCGCGAGAATGGCGGTAAAACAAAAGAGCGAATCTTACCCCAACTGGAAGGGTCTAATAGATGATAGACGTAGAACATCGTCGCGTTGCCAACAGCAGTTACATCACAAAAAAAAAAATATCTTCGTTACAGATGCTATCCTACATGGTTGTAACTTCCTACACCGTAGTCAGTTAAAAGGTCGCAACGGACTACATATTTCACATATACTGGTGAAGACAGCAGGAGCGCCGCAAAGTTGTGCGTTGCCGATGGCGTCGGTTGGCGCATAAGCTCGCGAGAGCTAGTGTTGCGGCGGCGCCGAAACAAACTGAGGTAGTACCGGTCATGCCGCTAGGTAGCACTACGATGAAGAAACCGTCGTTTCAGGGTGTCAATTAGGACGATTTTCTACTGGAACACGGAGAACAAAAGTAAACTCTGCATTAATTTACTGTGTGGGAGGCAGAAGCTTGCAGTGCGGACGCGCTTATCGTAACTGGACGGGGAGACTTGACTGTAACTGAGGAAGGCTGCTGCTGTGGTCTGATAACATGCGGAGTGGAGGATTAAGTGTTCATCTCAGGGGGTTCGGTTTTCTTGTGATGCACTAAGCTTTGGAGGTAATAATTCTAATTGCATTTCATCCAGTCGTATATAGATTGAATTTGCCTGCTGGTTACTTGTGTGTGGTTATCGGCAAATACTTTTTTATTATATAAGGAAAAAAGTTTCTGAAATAAGGAAAACTTTCAGATGGAGGGTAACTGCCATAATTTTTAACGATTTTATCTCATTCCATGTAGCCATTAAAATGTTGTTGTTAATAACTTCAATTGCAGTTCCAATCACAAATCACAGCGCAATACAATTCAAAGAAAAGAGGCATTAAAACATAGAAACTGAAAACACTTTGCTGTGATTTTATTATGAACACATTTAAAATTTCTTACTGCACAGAATTCTAATTAACTGTATCGTAAAAACTATAAACCACAACATAAGGAACAAAAAAGCGTTTATTTTAACTTACTTTGCTAACATTTTATTTCATCAATAATGTTGTCCAATCTGAGTACAGATATTTTATATACAGAAATGCTTAAATGTTATGTGCATTATCATCATTTGCAATATAAGTATTGAGCACAAATACTATCACTTAAAATATATACAGGTAAACGACAAAAAAATTATAAAAAGGGATGACCTTAAGACATATTCAAACATTTCATAAATCTTACTTCGTATAGTTATATACTAATACAGCACAGTCCAAGGACTTTAAAAACATTTTCTTCGAACGTCTTACGTTGTCACGCGAGTTTTGTCTAGCATTCATGTTATGCTGACAACATATACAAGTTATCTTGAAGTAATTCTGTGGCTGGATATACATTCTAAACCGTATTAGAAACAATTATCACATCTGCAAAAAATTGGATTTCATTATGCCATAGGAAATGTAAACTGAAAATATGTCTTTAGCAATAGAGAGGGGAGGGAATACATAAAACGACAATTACTGAAATGCAGGATGGATATGTTTTTATTGTGAACAGAAATAAGGACAATGAAGCTTAAAATACCCACGACTTTCTCTTACTAAATAGTACATTTAAAGTGAAGAAATGAACATAGTTGTCAAATCAATGGTCTTTATTAAGACATCTTTAAAAATAAGCATATTTCAGCACAAAATTTATTTTCCTGCACAGTCACGTCTATCATTTCATTTTACTTTTACATATCCTAAGACAAAACTTTAAAAAATTTTAATTTTTTTTTTCGTGGCATCATTTCTTAGCATTCAAAAGGCAGCCACTTACACTCTATCACACCACAAACGAGGATTTTCGACGAGTAGTACCTTCTGCAAAATGACTAACTACCTTCTCTTTGTCTATCGAAATGTCCCTATGTATGTGCATTAATGCGAGGCCATTGAGATGTTTCTGCCCACAGCATGACCGGAGCCAAGATTTAATTCTTCGCAAAGTGGAAAAAGTACACTCGGGACTAGCAACACTCGCAGGCAAGCAAGACAATATACACAGAAGATTTCTAATGTTAGGATACAGCACGCTGTAGCACTCCTCAACTGCTTCACTACAAAACTGTGGAAGACGCTCATTTTTCCCTTGCCACCTTTTCCATTTAACTGTCCACAACTAAAACTCTGCTTTCAGGTGGTTTTGCAGATAGTTTTCATTTACCGTGAACAAGCTACAGTACCTATTTGCCAAGAATTTAATGTTTTCTTCTGCTTTGTCGTATCCACGGCCAGGTAAATACACATTCGATCTATAAACGCCAAGGACTTCACAGGGAAAACGTGACTTGAGAGCTTCGACTACAGCTTCTAGTATAGGTATGAACACAGATTTTCTTAAGTATTCTTCAGCAGTATTTGCAGAAATGATCCAGCCCCAATGCTTGCCTCTTGGTGGTACGGGGTACAGTGATCGTCACACCTAATGAATTTGCAGTTTCCTCGGCTTAAAAAAAAGGGCTCTTAAGACCTCACCAACTCGACGTTCGTTTCTTTTCTCGCTCAAAACACTAATTGTGTCTTCGAAGGTGTCAAAGGCAGTTATCCTGTCTAGCTATTTCTTCTGGAGATACCGGCTCAAGGGAAGTGTTACCGATAAAACGTCACTGAGCCATATCATTGTCACAATAAAAGTTGGATCACTGACTGATAGCAACAGTGTCCTGGCATTAGCAGCTAACTGTCGTTCTTTCCATTCAGAAATAATCTGCAATGCTTTTGCTATTTTGGGCAGCTGAGTTTTAAATTGTAACACTGCATCATAACGTTCGACCCAACGAGTATCACACATCTTAGTTAGCTGACATCTAAGTGTTGGTACTAGAACAGCATTTCGTTTTGAAGATGCAGTAAAAAATTAAATTACTTGGCTCATTATTCCGGTTGTATTTCCTACACGTCAAACAGCAGATGACTTGGATAGTGATAAATTCAGTGCATGATTGTAGCAGGGACAACGAATTACATGAACTGCTACCTTCTGAATTTTTGTAATGGCGCCACATAGTTCTGAAGTCATGACACTGCATCCGTAAGTTGTTATGCCAAAATAGTCTCTCGGATTTTGTGCAAATCTTGTAGCATCTTGAGAACAACCTGACCTAACCTCACACCATTAAGTACTGGTTCTAAAAGTTCATCCTTTTCTTGTTAATGTTCGTCTTGATCAGAGTCATTTTGTGGAGATAGTAATTTTTCTTATTTCCTGGGATTAATGAATTCCACAAAATCCTCCCTTATGTGGTTTTTATATTTGTACCTCAGTATGAGAGACAGCTTATAAATGTGTAACACATCGGTCGTTTCATCGAACAAAATGCAGTATAATTTGGTTTTTCGAACTCTTCCAAGGATACTTGATAGTATTTCTTCTCCGCAGCACTCAATAAGGGCATTTTGTGTAATTTTACTGGTGTAAAGTTTTCTCGAGGAGGCTGTGGACAAATGCTTCTCGAGAAATTTGTCGCCACACTTCACTCTAAAACGGAGTAGATCGCGGAAATTACACTCGTTGTCATTACTACTGTTATAATTGCATCCATGTAGTTCAAGTGTGCCATCATCCCTGCGTCCACGAAAGGCGATAATTGTCTTCCAAGAAACACTATGTTACCAATTGTGCTAAGAAATCGGGCACGATTTTCTCTGACCTGCTGCATTCTAGCTTTGTCTATTTGGTACACGACTACATTCTTAGGATCCTGAAGACTCCTAAGGAAATCCAAATCTTTTTGAACAGTTTTTTAATGCTATCTGGTTTTCGCAATGTGTCTTTGCCGAGAAGCTTAGCAAATTTTTTAAGTGGGGTGGTAACAAGACTCTGTAATGAAACTGCCTTGTGGACAC
Organism: Dryococelus australis; assembly: GCA_029891345.1. Classification (NCBI taxonomy): domain Eukaryota; kingdom Metazoa; phylum Arthropoda; class Insecta; order Phasmatodea; family Phasmatidae; genus Dryococelus; species Dryococelus australis. Next base: position 126,238,237 of record CM056994.1, on the reverse strand, counting down.
TGCCTACATGCCGTAACGAAAGAATGAACAAAAAAAACAGTACAGTTCTTTTAAATGAGCAATTATTTTCTATGGTAGCCGTGATATTTGCCGTAAACAGTCGCAGCAATTCCATAGCAGAACTATTTGGCAGTTTATGCTGCATAAACCAAATTCTTCCTCTTAACATTATGTTACGATGTATTGACATTAAAGCTAGTTCTCCTAAATAACCTGCTTGACATCAGTTTTTGAAGTAAATTTTTGATCTGGTCAATGTTGACAAACATGTACTTACTGGTGAAGCGATAAGAGAAAACATTAAAAGTTGTAACATTCACAAACTACATACCGTAAGCTAGAAAGACTAGTTTTTTGAAACAATATTATTACATTTGTCGTTTAATGCGATACTGAACAAGCTACTAAGGGAATACTGGTAGTAATTTTTCACCACAACTGAAGATTTCTCCCTTCTAAAATTAAATTTCATTGCAAACCAAACCTGAGAAGTTCATATAGAATATTCCATATAATATTATATCTAAGGTCCATAACATTTCGTTTCCTAATTGCTGGGCATGACAATATGAAGTTTAAAATTATTACTAGGAAATTTGCCTACGCTACACTACGTTTACGTTATAAATAACCTAATAAAAAACGAACCTGTGTCACAGTATCAGAAACGCCCTCTCCAGTTTCTTCATTCTTCGGTAGTTTACTATAATATGAAAACAAATTATTTCTTTTCTTGTCACACATTATGATGGCATGCACTCCTGGTGTGCATTCAACCCGACACCATCATGTACAAATACGAATACTTCAGAACTGAGAAGTTTACACCTTCACTGCACACTAGAGACAGAAACTGTGAAAGCATGGTCGTGGTGCTTGTGCATCCCTCCCCCCCCGGCCCGACTGTCAACACCATTATTTATGATATGGTGAGCATGCCCTGACCAGTATCTCTTCGACCTGACCCACTCGCTCCCCTGCTGAGTAAGGGACAACACTCAGAAAAAAAATACACGAAATAGGTTTTCTAACTAGTGGCCAATGCTTTACTCGAACAAAAAGCTCCTCGCTTACATAAAATGAAGCTTGCGAGTGGGGGTAAAAAGTGGCTTAACAGTATCGAATTTTGCAATGTGTCAGCAACACAAAAACGTGAAATTTTTATGCCTTCTTTTAATAGGAATAAAATACTTTTATTTAAATTGGTTACATTTGGAACCCAGAAAAGTATGCAGGTGATCCATCCTTATTTGCAATCGTTTCGCAACAATGTAACTTTGTACATTTTTTTTCTCGCATGAAACGAGATGTTTTTCGCTCAAGGTGTTATGAATGAACTGATTTGTAAGTTATAATCTAAACCAAATAAAGTAAACAATATTTAGGTGTATAAATGTAATGTTTTAACTTTGTACATTTTCCTTATGAAAGCACTAACGAAACTCATCCCTATTGGATCTTAGGGGGGTGGAGGGCGGACACGCCCTCCTCGCCCCTTTAAATCCGCCATTGCTCATGCCCAAGTGGACCTGTTAGAATAATTGTATTAGGAAGTAAGAATTGTAATGCACGGAACCTCAAAAGAGAAAAATATAATGTAGTTTAGGCGTAGTGAACCAGAGGTAAAGAAAATCCTCTCACACCATTTAAGAAATATAAGATTAAAGATAAATAATTTTTATTATTCTAGCTATTATATATTTACTTGAGAGATCTAGAGAACTTCCCAGTAAAAACATAAAATTTTCACACTAGTTAAAGCCTTTAGTGTAGTAAAGTAATTGAGGCCAGCGCCAACAATATCACATAACCAATGTCAGTATTTAAGAAAGCAAGAAAGAATTCAATCACGTGTATTTACCCCAGTATGAAGCCATTTTTGAAGAGTAAGAAACCAATGCTAACCACTATAATGTATCAGAAATCAGAATAATGGAAACATGTAACCTAGGCTAAGAGTGACATGTCCAGCAAATAGCTGAAGCCTAGACTTAATAATTGTTGTACAAATGGTACACATTTTTAACAATTGAGTGTCTTGTGTTAACATGTGTGTGCCTTTAAGAGAGTGTTTCCTAGTGTTATATCTCTTTTCTTGTATAGGATTAACCCCGGAGTAGTGTAGGATGTAATAATCTTTTTCTTAAAATCTCGCACCTTTTCAGACATATGTTGTTTACCGTGCGACAGTGTTGGCTGAATACCAGATCTATTAAAATCGTCCCGCAGGGGACACAGTAAACTTTCCTTGTTGTTAATTCTTTGCAAGTGGGATTAATTATAGAAATTCGTTAGCTACACTCTTTATTCTCAAGGACAGATAAAAATGTAAACAACTTAAAAATAACTTGTGCAAACTACATATTGTACAACCCGCTGCTTTAAGAATTTTCAGTCAGTTCTTGGTATGTGATTTGCCCTCGAACTAGGATGGTTAGGGATCGAGAAAAACGATCTGTTCCCGTACGCTTTCCTTTCCTCAAAGCTCTTCTCCTTTGCTGAGAAAACGAAGAATCAATGGGAAGGCATCGCAGCAGAAACAAGACGAGATGGCACCACGTGCCACCACCCGGGCAGCCACAGCCGATGAGGGAGAGAGAGGCAGAAGAGGAAGAAGGAATTGGCAGTTAACTGACTGATAGTAAATAGATGCCTCATAACCCAGATACAGGCGCGTTCAACCCGACAAATGGCTACTCTAGACACAAAACAGGTGCGCGCCTAGAAATGCATCAGCAGTAGCTCGACTTGGGCAATCACTCCATACCAGAAGCAAAAGTGGTCTCGGTTGAGAGGGGTCTCCGTCGTTTCAGTGGGTGGCTGATTGACGCATGCCACATTTCTGTGCAATGCGCTTGCACTCTCTATGGGCGATTTCGCCCCATAAACGAACAGGCTGGAGTTCGGGGTAAGTCAAGAACAGTGGCCAACTAATTTTCACGTGCCCACTGAAGGACTCCACACATTGGACAGCTTCAAAAATGTAATTAATTAACAACTTTAATGAAGAATTGTACTGCCTGCCCAGAATCTGGCATGTGAGAGCCATACCTTTGAATAAATATTGCTTTATCCCATAGACCACAAACATGAGACTATCTGAGAAAGAATTTGCAGCCATGCCACATGATCGCAGCACCTCTGCTGCCCTGTGATGTCATACCCACATCAAACCTCATATCACAACATATATTTAAACCCTGATAGAATGCAATAAATATACAAGAATACAACAAAACATTCTCAACTTATATTTACTTACATTTTGAGATTAACCGGCCATATGCTAGCCACGTTGCCGGATATGTAGGCTGATCGCCACTGAACTGATCAAATTACTGGTATGGCCAGTATCCAATACTGTAATATATACTTTCCTGCATCAGTTTATTTATATATGCATTGTGTATGTTAAGAAGCTTTTATGTTGGTCTCAAATAATATTTGTGACTTGATTTGGTCACGTACTTGACATGCACCATGTTCCTTGACTCTGATGTTAAGCCCTTGAAGCACAAACACAACACTTCATATTCACACAAATATACACTTTAAAAATAAATAACACACGCTAAATCTAAACACAACTAGGAAGTGCCTTGGCATGCCTATTCCAGTAGGCAGAAAATAAATATACACAACATATGTGGAAATTGTATTGGGAAATGTCACATACAAAACCCTAAAATGTTACGTTGAAAATGTCAATACAAACCCATGTGGTGCGTTCTTGTTGCATGCCATCTCATACTGGCGATACTTAATCACAACATGCAGTGACATTAGCACGTGGTGTTCTTGCTGGCAAACCAAACATAATACAATCAATTAGCCTCTATTTATAACCTATAACAAGCTTCTTGTAGTGACGTTGCAATTTGGTGAACAAAAGAAAACATATGTCATATCAATGTAAACAGTACAACAATCAAAATCACTTTCAAAACAATAACACACAATATAAAACACTGAATAAAAACATTATGCAGACGTAAACACATGCGCATAATGTGTGTCACTCACTTGTGTTCCGTGACACTGATGATTAAAATGAATACAGGATAATTACACACGTGACATTCTCGCAGGCTGCACTACTGGGTCGTACGGCCGACGACCACTGTAAATCCTCCAAGTGTTGTTGTTGTCTCCTCGTAGATTAAAAATTAATACTGACTGAATAACTCCCTTACTTGTTACATTGTGGGATATCTGGGCTCCCCACACGAAGCACTGGTACTTATTACGCCGACTCGTGACCATTTCAATCATACTTGCACCGTAAGCTACAATTTGAGAAAATTGACGGGAGAGGGAAATTGGCGGTGACTGGAAATATACCACACGTGGTAACTCGTAACTGCTGCGATTTATTCAGTACATGATTACATTCCTGTCGGGAAGAGCTTACATTTGATGCTGCTTATGAACCCATCAGCTCGGGCAGTACTGTGCAAAATACATGTGGTCACATGAAATAATTTATGTACAGTTAAGGCCTACCCAGGAGATGCAAGCACTGGGTAGGTGTGATAGGTGGTGGATTCTCGGGCAGCTGAAATACGAAGAAGGTTCCGTAATGATAAGAACTATTGCTGTTAAATGATTAGTCCACCATGGTGATGGCTGCCTGAGCGCGCGGAAACACGAGCCCCGACGTGACGTGACACATCCCTCCAAAGACGAATGACTACGGACTTTCGCCGCATGGCGTGCTGGCCGGCTTGGCGGGTTGGAACTCTGTGCTGCACTACTTCCTTGCGCATGATATTTGCAAACCAGACACGTACCCTGCATGCTGGTTGTTACATATTGCTCCTAAAATTAAGTCTGTAAATATTATTCATTATACCAAAACATTGCATTACGTGGATGATGTGGAGATGAAAGACACGTGGATGAACATTACAGAAAATTACAAAAAGACACTTCGAAAACACAGAGGGCTTTAGGGCTGTGAATGCAGGCATATTTTTTGTTGCATTCCCTTGGGTGAACTTACCTTGCTCTTTCATTCCACAAATTAAATAACAGAAATATCACAGGTTCTATTTTCGGATTCCTGCACCACGCACACGTAGTCGCACTCACTCTGTTATGCATCTGCATTGTTCCTTGCCACTCTGCACTATACTTGTGCTCGTAGAGCATGCACGCACACACACACTGTGTTACAGAACCTGGTGCGGTGGACAAACTTGCTAAGGAGAAGGGGTCATGTGGCCACAATCAAGCACTTGTGCTGGCACAATTAACACTGGGGCACTGTGTGGTGCTAAAGCTCACCTATGTTAATGTGTAGACTGCTGTGCTGTAAGAAGGTGTGGTGAACGGACTAGCACTGAGCTGCACACATCAGAATCTTATACTACCATCTTTGCACCAGGGTTGGGAACAGCTTTGATAAGTTCAGTAAAATTGACTTGAACCAGGCATATCAGCAGGTACTTCTGGATAAAAATTCAAGGAAATATGTTTCTATTAGCACACACCAAGGGGTATTTCTGTATAGTCGAATTCCCTTTGGTTTTTGGTCTGGGCCAGGTATATTCCAAAGACTGATGGAACAGTTACTTGTGGGTATAGAGGACGTTGTTCTTTTTCTGGACGATACCCTAGTCACAGCTGATGACAATGAAAGACATTTGGAAAGAATCTACCAAAGAGTTTGAAATATTGCATGCAACAAACTTGCAATTACAATCAAATAAATGTAGTTTTATGCAGCATGCAGTAGAGTAATGTAGTTATGTATTATATGAAAATGGTTTACACACAGCACCACCAAAATTCCAGGCTATCTTGGAAGCACCAAGTCCCTCACTCAGAATAAATACCAAAAGCCTCACATGCTGGCTACACCAGCTGATTATCTCTGGATTCACGGTCAATCCCGCTTACAAAAGCTTCTGTAGGACTAACGTGACATTTTCGCGGTGCAACTCCTTAGTCTCACTGTAGATGACAATATCATCTAGAAAGATGGAAACAAATTCAGCTTTATATGGCAACAAGATAGTCTCTAAAGCACGAGAAAGTGACTGGGCCCCAAACGAAACACCAAAAGGGACTCTGGTCCATTCAAAAACTACCCAAGGAGTAACAAATGCAAGAAATTGTCGTGCATCTTGGTGCAATAAAATTTGGCGAAACGCCTGATTCAGATCTAACATTGTAAAATACCTAGCGTTCCCTACTTACATTCCTCCTGCCCGATCAACTTATTTACAAAAAGGAAAACTTAGTGTGCCTTCATGCAAATTCAAATAAGCACGAGTGCTGGGGAGGAAATTATATTGTGGCTTAGATGTGGCAAATAAAATAGTTGGTGCCGGTGCATTTGTATATGTTTATTTTAAGTGTGATGCAGTTCACGTGCTTAACGATCAGTGCACCGAGAACACCATCTATAAAAAGATGTTCGGTAAAGGCATGCCTAGACTATAAACAAACCTCATATTTTGAATAGGATTATTATTTGTGAATTTTCAACATATTAATTATGAGACTAGATGTCACGGGAGCGGACATGATAAACTTAACCTAAAAGACAGTATCAAATTACTGGCCATTAATGCCAATACTGGAACACACAACTAGTCAATCCAACCGGTGCACATAATGCATCGACCAAATGGACAATAAATTACAAAGTGTGATTAAACTTGTTAAGTGTAATTTTTAGGGTTGTGTTTGGTATTATAAAATTTTATTATTAATTTTAAGTGTATTAAAAATTCCATTTGAGGGAGGGGAGAGCTACAGCGCCCAGGAAGTGTTCTTAAAAAGGCGCTGATATTGAGGTTAGAACCATTCATATGCACATTGGTTGAAACATTGAACTATTTTCTTAATTTTATTTGAATTAAGTTGTTGTGTTTTATTTAAAGGATTATTAGTGTTATCATTCCATCATTCACACTGCTAGCTGCTTTCATCCACTTTGCATTTACTTATAATTGTATAAAAAGTCACATGATATTTTGGCGGCTGTTCACCCCCAATGAGAGGTCCTCGCACCCGAGCAAGTTGACGCGTTGCGCCTCCAGATGTGCTGGGATGTGTTCGTGTCCCGCCTGGGAGCAGGTGGAGAACAGGAACTGGTGATGTGCCCAGAGTCACATTTGGTAGAGAGAACGATGTAGAATGGGGTCGTACAGCCGACAGTCTACAGCGACTCTGGTTACACGGTCATTATGAAGGAGAGCTAATTTAATTGCCAGTTAAATTATGTTGAATATAAAATATTCCCTTTGGGGCGAAGCTGCCGGCCACTTCGCACACCTTTATTATCACAGAATTTACTCTGCTTGAGGGAGGCAGGCTCCATTAATACAAAACATACACTCAAAGACACTTTAATGTTGATGCTGCTATGAGGGCGCAGTATCCGATGAACTCTGGAGAGTAATACAATAAAGAACGTCTAATTATGTTATGACTGTTTTATTACCGCAAAGGTACAATTAAATGTGGCAGCACATGAAAATGTGAACCCTTGGTTAAGCGGAACCAACATTCTGGACATGCCGGTAGTCACTTCTATGGAAAATAAGGCATAGGCCTTAAGTTAGAGTTACGTAAAAACTTGTCCCGCCCGTGAAGTCCTGGTATGCGACTTCAGGATGCAGGGGGACTTCCTCTCGGCTAACTAAAAGTACTAAATGTTCTTGAGTCATGTTAACTATTGCGATGGATGAATATGCAGCCTAAATTGAATGGGTAGTTTGAGTATTTAGGATGCATTTTAATTCAATTTTTCTCGCTTGTGGGATTATTTATTATGGCAGGAGATATTTGTGCAGTTTTTGGCTGCAATAATTACAACATTGCGAACTGCAGCAAGTTCTTTTTTAGATTTCCAAAGGATGCAAGTCAGTAAGTACACAAACTGTAGTAGATAACTTTTTCCATTGTCTTATTATTGTCAACGTGTTTTTAATGCAAATTCCATTCACACAATAGCTTAATTTACTTAAATACTGTTCTGTCATTTCGTAGGTGTAAACAATGGATGCAGAAAGGCAAGAGAGCTGACTTGGCTGTAATAAAGGAAAAAGGACCTGGCGTTTATACACTCGGACAGTGTGTTCCGACTATTTCAGAAAAGATGATTTTCGCAACCGTAATTTGCATTCACCAGGACAACAACACAGTCAGTTAAGTGTCACAGCTGCTATTTCTAATCTTGTACACAGAAGGGTGGTGCGAAGTTTGATAGCCTTTAACGAGAATGGTGCAGGTTTGTTTTTTACTGGAGTGACACCTTCGAATAATAAAAGCAAACAATGTTTACATATTCAGTATTAGTGTATTAAACTGTCTGGTGCATCTTGTTTAAGTGTGTGTATAATTAAGTAAGTTGAGGTAGGGATAGAATTTATTAATTGCTTCAAAATAGTTGTTTCCGTATTTAGGCCTAGGTCTATGTCAGTGATTGCTCGTACAATGTTTACATATTCAGTGTTGTTGTATAAAACTAGCTGAAGCCTCTTGTTTAAGTGTGTGTATAGTTAAGCAATTTGAGCTAATGATAAAATTTATTAATTGCTTCAAAATAGTTGTTTTCATATTTAGGCACATGTCAGTGATTGCTTGTACAATGTTTACATATTCAGTGTTGTTGTATTGAACTGACTGGAGCTTCTTGTTTAAGTGTGTATATAGTTAAGCAAGTTGAGCTAATGATAAAATTGATTCAGTGATTCAAAATATTTGTTTTCATATTTAGGACTAGGCCTATGTCAGTTATTTATTGTACAATGTTTACATATTCAGTGTTGTTGTATTGAACTGACTGGAGTCTCTTGTTTAAGTGTATGTATAGTTAAGCAAGTTGAGCTAATGATGAAATTTATTAATTGCTTCAAAATGGTTGTTTTTATATTTAGGCCTACGTCAGTGATTGCTCGTACTATGTTTACATATTCAGTGTTGTTGTATTGAACTGGCTTGAGCCTCTTGTTTAAGTTTATGTATAGTTAAGCAAGTTGAGGTAGGGATAAAATTAATTCCTTCAAAATAGCTGTTTTAATTTTTAGGCCCCTGTCAGTGATTGCTCGTACATTGTTTACATATTGGTTTATTAAACTGGCTGGAGCCTGGGACCAAGTTTATAAAATTTGCTGTCGAGGAATGTATGATGTGTTTGTACTAAGCAGTGCTGTACCTTGCTGACCATTTTATGAGCTCATTGTCCAAAAAAAATGTGTGGTGTGCCAAATCACAGTGTTTACATTGGTAATTTTTATTGCTTTTTCATACATTTGAATGTCATTGTTTACATTTGGGAAACTATGCATCTGAATATTAATTTTTACATTATTTGGGGCATGTTTGCACCAACTACCAAATATTTTGTAAGAATTATTAAATAAACAACTGCATGAGAACTGTAATAGTTCCCTTTCTAGGTAACTTACCATTTACACCATCACAGGTCTGTGCATCATTATTGTTTTATTGAGCAAATATTTTAATTTCTCTACATACTTGTTGGCAAGTAATTCTCATTTGAATGGATGGAGAGTTGCCGAGTACAACTTTTGGTGGCGAGAATAATTATTCTCCAGCCAGGGTATCAAAGTTAATTCTGTGTGCTAAACACTATGTACTAACACCATACACCAGACACCACTTTAATTGCAGTAGTGGAGATGTCATCAGGTTGTCTACAGTTGGTAAGTCAGTGTATATATTGTAGAGTGTGAACCAACTGTCGAGTGAGGGTTACCATCGAAACCAATCAAAAGTAGTAGCAAAATTCCTCCCACCTCATCATTCTACTCACAGTTGTATACACAACTGTGTACAAATCTTTCAAACAATAATATTTCACTCCTGAGAGTCATCACTACATTTCAGTGGTAGAACTATTTATTATAAATTTTTACTAATAAGTAAACAGTAATTTTTTTAAATTTCATTCCTTTTATTAACTCCCTGAAGTACCCAATATTCTAACTTTGTGTATATATCTATGGTGTTAAGATAAATGAGGTGTTTTTTAATTAATTTTTTTGCCACATTCTGTAATGCAGGTGAGGGAATGATGGTGATATGTGCCATTTATTTTGACCTGTTATTTACACAGTTTTGTCTGTGGTGATAGCAATATTGGAGAAAGTACTTGCCAATTGCATTGCAATAACAAGTGTCCTTATATTTGGACAGAAAGTATGTTAAAATCATGACCAAGGTAAGTTATTTTGAAATCTGCAACATATTTTTCAGCCTTCTCGCCATAAAGCATATGAATATCTGTTGTAGAATTTATTGTAAAAACCATGTATTCAGGTTGGTTATTAGAAGTGACTTGTTCATGATGGAAATAAGCTTTGTTATTGAAAATGAATTACAAAATTAAATGTGCTTAATCCATACAAATCTTAGGTTGAGTAAATTGGCTTAATAGCTTGAGTACATACCTTAGTACGTACTATCAAATATTTTGACCCATTGCATTTTCACCCTAGCACCAGCTGTACTTCATAAATTTCATTAGTAAAGTTTTTTTAAAGAGGGAGGGGGAATTGTTATCTTATTTATAATCTCTCAAATGTCCCTTGTGGCATGATATCAGAGGCAATGTTACATTTTCATATTTGGTATAGGAGTACCATTGTGCTGTTGAAAGCTGTAAGCATTTTGCTGTCAATGTTGCTGCTTCCTCCATGGATTATCTACACTAGCCAAGAAAATGTATGTCTTAAGTAGGAAGTTGTGTTCCAATGCATGTATGTACTATATGAACACACCATGTGAGGTGTTTAAATTAGTTGAGTAAAATACTGATGTATTTGATAATTTACCATGGGACAAAAATTATTCAAATTCTAAAATTACCAAATTGCATCCACTTCTGAACACTTGAATTAATACCATCTGAATTGAACAGTACTACATATTAAAATACTGTTGTACTAAATTGCAACTTTGAATGCAGTCTCACTATGTGTGATATGTTTGGGTGTTGCTGTTTATTTTTACATAAATACGTAGAAATAAAACATTTTGAAAGGCATGAGGTGAGCAGTTTACCATAATTTATAAAACTTGCTAAATTAGGAAGTAGTCACTTAGCGTCTATCAAACCAGCATTTGAAAATGAGTTGTGAAGGGAGGGGGGAGGCGATACTCTTGCCTCTTCTATACTTGACTGTGCCTTCAGTAAAATTACAAATTAGACTATGCCCTATTCAATAAAAAATTCCAATGCCGAGTTGCTCTGTACCACAAAGCTCCTTTATGTTTTGTTGATGAAAAGGCACTTAATATTGCCAATTTTTTTTTTATAACTATTGGTTACAGCCCCCAAATTTCATAACTGGTTGAATCGGATTATGAAGAAGTGACTGAGGTTTCAAATGTTTGTTACTTATGGTTGAAGTATGGTTGCCAGTGGGTTAACTATAGAACAATAGCTGCCTGTGTTTCACTTGAGGCAGTGTAGTTGTGGCTTAACTGACAAAAAAAAAAACTAATTTATGTGTTTAAAAGTGGACTCTCAACCATCCGTCGCACCTGTCAGGCAGTCACGTGGTCTTCGACGAATCGCACGGTAACGTTTTCCTATCCATCAAATATATACCACACTTTAACTTTCAACGGACCGACAGAAGGGCCACCACCTTCTGACGACATTCTGTAGACACAAATACGCACTTCAAAATAAATTCAAGGTGTTTATTGATCTTGGTGGTAAATTCAGGAATTAAAAATGTAAACAATAATTCAGTATACATTTTAATTACGTAAAATATTATTTCCTCAAAATGCTTCTCTCTAGAAAGTGTATTTCCAACCAAAATATACCTTCTACGAAAGAAGAAAGCAGAACAAAAACCATATCTGTTAGGAATATAAATTTGTGAACAATTTATTGTGTTGCTAATCTAATGATAATTGCTTCAAAAAGCAGTAAGTTAATATATCGGCAACTTATTATGTTGCGAGGTTAATCTTAACATCTATAAGATATTGCTGCTTATAGAGCTAATAAAAGCCACAGTGTTGAAAAGCAACTGTAGTAGAGCAATTTTTAATTAATATTGCGTTAATAAACCACCAATAAGTTGTGGAGATTTTGCTGTCCAAAAAAAATGTTTGATTATGTTCATTCCCGATTATTATTTGCAGAAATTAAGTTCGGTAACAGCTCCATTCTCAAGAATTTATTGAATAAATGCAGTCAGTTATATGTCTGACAAATTAAATACCATTTAGCATTCCATTCTATTACTTATAATTGATTAACATTTGTCCTTGGTAACTTCCAACATCCAAGTCTGTGCCCAGTAACATGATTCTGTTACAACTGATTGTCCTCGTTTCAAGTGATGATATTTATGCTTTAAGTACTTTTTCAAATACGGCATAGTAATATGAATAAGCAACTATTATATTACATTCGGCAAAACAATACGTTTTAATACTATAAGACGACAACTGCACTTAAATCGTGCATGCCGAGCCATGCAAATTTGAATTTCCCAGGTATTCGTCAGCACAAGCTGCTAGGAGCACTGTTGTAGCTAGTCTCACATGTCCAATGTCAAAACGCCTCAGTTTCCCATATTGTCCTTCTACCATATTTGCTTGAAGGGTGATATTAAATGAAATGATGCCTCAGGTGGCTGATTCTCGATAGATAATTACATGTACACTCTTATAATTAACATATTAAAATCGGCATGTGCCATAATGGTTATAATTACAGGAATGTGTATGGATGTGACGACACACTGATTTCTTCACTAGGGGCGGAGCTACCCTGTCTTCTATGGTATGTTATCTACTTTCTATGCTGGAGCAGGCAGTTTCCCTATTTAACTGTGGTGTCATCACCGCTAAAAATGCCTAAAAATGCTCCTATTAATTAATGTTGCTAGGGAGCCGCTCGTCACTTTACTATTCCTGCGGGAATGTGATTCCCCGTCTTTTGACACTACTTGGAGCCACGTCGCACTCTGGATTCGGCCATGGGGCCCATCGACATTGTGCACATGGGAAAGTAGTGGGAATAAGCGCCGCCTCTTATCCCAGTATTCCCTCCAACAGCTGTTGCGTCTACCGGCCATGACCTCACGGGAGACACTCATTTAGGCCACATAACCACCCATCACATTACAAATGTTAAATATTATGACCCACAGCCACGACTTACAAGGCGACAAGAAAGGTGTAAACGCCGTTCTTGTCGACCTGCACTGATCGAGACCACGATCTAAAATCGATCGGTCGAGTGTTGCTGTGTGGTTAATGCATCTGCAATGGAACAAACGGGTACAAGGAACATGTGGATGTCAGGAACATGTTAAACGCCCCCCTCTCTGATAACCATTTGGTCCGATGAAGATACTGACGCTTGGAGTGCTGGGGAAGGGTCGAGACCCGCTCTTCCGTCGACTCGTCGTCGCTGCTGCTGATGCTGTCGCTGCTCTTCGGACCCCTCAATTCTCCTTCTTCTGGTGAAGGGAAAGCTATGCTGTACCTTGCTGGACGTAACACTCCTACTGATGAATCTTCCCCTGTGCCCCTGATGTGGTCCTCCGATGTGAGGTCAGCCAGTATCATAGTCTTCATTGGTGTTGGGGCGAAGTCTTGTGGGCAGCCTCCCTGTGAGCTGATCGGGCCCGCAGTTGCCCCCATTGACTCGATTTGTGCGACGTCTTCCGAAGTCAGTGTCTCTACACTGGGGTGTCTTGACACTCCAGTCTGACTCACTTCGGTTTCCAGCACCTGCAATGCTGATGTCATGATATGTTTAAGACGGTGTGACCGCTTCCTCTAGCTCTTACTTTTCCCCTGCCAACCTTATGGGCGTATGACTACCAGGTGTGGCAGTGGGAAAAAGGTGCCGAAGAGCACTCCCCTTTGTGCTTGAGCTTGCCTCTACTTCGCCATTAGGCATTTCTGCTACATGCTCTTGGCCATTGGGCCATTCCTCTTACTCAGGAGTTTCTGTGCTGGGTCCTTGAACAGCTAGACGAAGGTTGTCGTGGTGTATGGTCACCTTGGGCCTGCTGCAGACCTTGGTGAGGTAGGTTGTATACCCCAGCGATTTTACAACAATATGTGGTCCGCTTCACTAAGGGGCAAACCCTGCACAAAAGTTGTGTTTTGCGTTGCTCAGCCTGTACTCGCGGATGTAAACATGTTGTCCGGGCCTGAGCCTCTTTGTTTGGTGGGCATGTTGTTGCTGGTACCTATTGTCCTATGTACCTCTCCTGGTGAATGCATGCACTTTACAGGTTTTGCTCTCGGTGGTGTCGCCTGCCTGCTGTGCTTTCTGTTGTGCTGCTGTTTGCCTGTCGGATTCCGAATTACCCAGGGAGGGGCAGCGCCCTTCTGTGGAAAATGGAATTTGGTGATTGACTTGTGGCTAGGTTCACCGTCCGTCTGATTGTTAACAAGGCTGCAGGTACATGTTCAGCCCAACTTTCATCGTTTTATCCTAACCACAGATGCAACCGAGTCTTGAAGTCTTGATTTCTCTTCTCAGTTGGGTTGGCCTGCAGGTAGTACACGGTTGTTGTATAATGCTGGACTAGTCAACTGGTACCCAATTGTCTCCAATACTTCCCTGTAAATTGTGTATCATTGTCTGTTAAGAGGGTGTGCCCATCAGGGGTAGAATTAGGTCTCCAGTACACAGGCTATTTTCGTACCCATGCACTGGAAACTGGATATGCTTTAGTCCATCTTGAGAACGAGTGATTCACCACAAGAATGAGTCTCTTGCTGTTTGGAGTGCGGGGATATGGCGCCATCAGGTCCAGTGAGATGGATTCGAATGGATCCTGCGGCTTCCATGGTTGTTGTTGTGTTACTCCATCTGCTTTCTTACTCTTGTTGAGAAAACACTTTACATAACCCCTCACGTATTGCTGATCTTCTCTGGTGATGCCAGGCCAGTGGAAATGGTTTTGCACATTTCTTGGGGTTTGAGATGTGCCAGAGTGGCCTGCAAATCGTGCATCATATGCATGATGTAGCACCTGTGCTTGTGCACTTTTGTGCATGTACATTTTCCAAGTTTTCTCAGGACGACACGGTCGTGTCTCGACTCACGTGCCATTCGTTCAACACCACTCCTGTTTATTCTCCATGATGGAGGTGACACGATGCAGGGTGTTTGTGCACTACAGTTGTGCAATTAAAGTACCTGTCTGTAGGTCTTCGATCCCGATTTCTGGTTCCTCAGGTACATTGATTTGTTGTATGCTGGGTTGCTGACTTTTGATTTCTGCCTGCTCTATTTTTTGAGGAGGCATTGTACCATGGGGGCCCTTTGCCCTGGAGTAGTGAGCGTCCAGCTTGCCTACCCCAACTGTCCAACAAATTAATGGGAAATTTTTAAAGTGCCACAACACTTAATATCAAAACAGAAGTTCCCATGAGAGAAACAAGTGAAATGTGAAACATGTAGTCACTATTACAAACTGTCTCTCATAAGAAGTCACTAGAGAAGTAAAATTCATAAGTAAATACCCATATTCAGTGTTGAAGAAATCGAAACAGAATTTCAAAGTAGGATCAAGACTTATGCTGTAAATAATGTGAATGCATACAAAGACCCAAAGCATTTCCTAAACAATATAAAAGAAACTGTCACGAGACTAATTAGTAAACATTAAAAATAACTCAAAGTGAACATGAAATTCTTCACTAAGTACAAAAGGGGAATTGATGAGAATATTGAATATATAGAAAGCTCATTTAAAACAAAGAACGAAATTATACTGAAATCAAATAATCTGGAAGAATATTATACCAACAGCATATCGAAAATCATAGCTGAGATGGGGGCATTCGAAGCAAAGGGATCTCAGTGGGTAATAAACAGAATATTTAAACTAGAAGTGCGAATAAATAAATATGTACCATTCAAGGGCAGTTCTTATGTTGAACTCCCAGAAAAAATCAAAACTAAGCAGGCAGTAATTAATGTTAAGAAAGATGATCAAAAATGTTTTTTGTGGTCTGTTCTATCTGCATTGCATCAAGTACAAAAAGACCCTCAAAGAGTGAATAAATAAATAGCTTACGAACATGAGTTTGATGATGCACTTAAGGGTTTGGAATTTCCAATGAAATTGGATAGCACACCAACCTTTGAGAAGAGAAGTGGAATTTCTATTAATGTATACGCATACAAAGAAGAAGATGGCGGTAAGAAATATATAATCTGTCCATTAAAAACAACAAAAATAAGACGGATAAGCACATTAACCTACTCTATACCAAAGACGAAAAGAACGACCACTACTGCTGGATAAAGTATTTCGAGACTTGTCGCATCACAAGTAACAAATAATGGTCACAAAATATTTATATGCGATAGATGTTTGCAACATTTCTACTCTGTAAATAAGCTAAAAGGTCACGAACAAGACTGTCGAGATCACAATGGTGTTAGAGTTGAACTACCATCTAAAGGAAAAAATGACATATTAAGATTTAAAAACTAAAATCGTTCTTTGAGAGTTCCGTTTGTGATATATGCTGATTTCGAATGTTTGTTGACTAAAATCGAAACTTGCCAACCAAACCCCAACGACTGTTACACGAAACCATACCAAAATCACGAGCCTATTAGCTTCTGTTTCTATGCAAAATACGAACATGGATACTATAAACCACCAGTAACTTATGAAGGATCTGATGCATCTACTGTGTTCGTTAAAATGGTAATGGAAGAAGCAAATTCTATTGGTGGTGTATACACAAATGAAAAACCAATGCTTCCACTAACTCAGAAAGAACAAATTGTTTATGATACAGCTACCCATTGTCATATATGTGAAAAGCCTTTGAATGGTGATTCCGTGAGAGATCATGATCATCTTGCAGGGAAATTTAGGGGAGCTGCACACAGAGATTGTAACTTATCGTATAGAAATCCATGTTTTGTCCCAGTGTTTATACACAATCTATATGGCAATGACACACATTTATTCATAAGAGATCTTGGCATCGATGAAAATATGATTGATCTAATTCCCAACAACAAAGAAAAATATATTTCTTTTACGAAACAAGTATGTGAAAGTGTAAATCTTAGATTTATTGACTCATTTAAATTTATGGCTAGTAGTATAGATAAACTCTCTAGCAACCTTTTCAGAAGCCAATTCCGAGAAACGTGTAAGCATTTTTCCAATGAACTTCTTGACTTTGTTACAAGAAAAGGTGTTTACCCATATGACTACATGGATAGTGCTGAAAAATTTTGTGTGACATCACTTCCATTCAAAAATGCATTTTACAACAATCTCAACAAATACAGCATTACAGACGAAGATTACGAATTTGCGAGAAAGGTGTGGGAAAAATTCAACATAAAATCTCTAAGAGAGTACACAGAACTGTATAACAAATCTGATGTATTGATATTGTCTGATATAATGGAAAATTTTAGAGATGTGTGTCTCAAAACATATAAGTTAAATCCAGCATGGTATTTCACAGCCCCAGCGTTAGTGTGGGATGCTATGCTTGAACATACTAAAATAGAACTAGAATTATTAACAGATTACGAAATGATTTTGATGATAGAAAAAGGTGTTCGTGGTGGAATTTCACAATGTTGTAAGTGATATGCTAAAGCAAATAATAAATACATGAATGCTAATGATAGTACAAAGGAAATCTTTTATCTTACATATCTGGATGCCAATAACTTATATGGATGGGCTATTAGTCAGTATTTACCCTATGGTGGGTTTAAGTGGGGAAATGCAATTATAGATGTAACAAAAATAGAAGATGATCCTAGCCAAGGTTATATATTGGAAGTTGATTTGGAATACCCACATGAACTACACAATCTCCACAAAGATCTGCCATTGGCACCAGAGAATAAAATACTGGAAGGTTCAAGAAATCCCAAAGTCTTGGCTAGTCTGGATGGTAAAGAAAAATATGTATTACACTGTGTAAATCTTAAGCAATATCTATCTCTCGGAATGAAGTTGAAAAAGATCCATAGAGTTCTGGAGTTTGATCAATCAGATTGGCTCAAGTCCTATATTGATCTGAACACAAATATGCAAACAAAGTCTACAAATGACTTTGAAAAAGATTTCTACAAGCTAATGAACAATTCCGTTTTTGGAAAAACAATGGAAAATATTAGAAACAGAGTGGATATACGGTTGTGCACAAGTTCTAAGCAAATGGATAAACCAATCTTTAAAGACAGAACTATATTTACTAACTCTTTGGTTTGCAGTTCATATGATTAAAACAAAACTGTGCTTTAACAAACCCACATATGTTGGAATGAGTATACTTGATCTATCGAATGTCTTAGTGTATGATTTTCACTATAACATAATGAAACCAAAGTATGGAGAAAATATTGAACTGTGCTACCAAGATACTGATTTGTATATCTATTATATAAAAACACCAGACTTCTACAGTGACATGAAAGAAATGGTCGATCATTTTGATACTTCTGACTATAAAAAAGATAATCATATGGTATACCGTTAGTTAACAAAAAGATTATTGGCAAAATGAAAGATGAATGTAATGGAAAAATAATGGAAGAATTTATTGGTTTGAAATCAAAAATGTATGCAATAAATGTGGAGGGTGGTGTAAAGAAAAGAGCAAAGGGTGTGAAAAACACTGTAGTCAGAAATGAGATTAGTTTTGGTGACTACGGAAAGTGTTTATTTGGTAAAAAAAAAAAAAAAAAAGTGTTGTACAAAAGTATGAATCTTATTAGAAGTAAGAAATATGAACTCTATATGATTGAGATGAGAAAAAAAGCATTAAGTTCCGAAGATGATGAAAGATTTATTCTTAAAGATGACATTAATACACTACCATGGGGACACTACAAAACTGCAAAAGAGTGATACTAAGAAAGAGCAGTTGCCCATCACGAAACGCCTTATCGCTGATATCGTTCGCGAGTAGTGCATGAGCTTAAAGGAAAGCATATGTATAACAAAATACGATCGCTCATCGACATCGTAAACAACAAGCTTATCTACTGTGGTAAAAAGGTGTATGTGATTATCGACGAAGGAGGCAATCCGTGGTTCAAGGCTAAAGACGTTGCGAACATACTCGAATATACAAATAAACGAGAAGTAATCAGAGAACATGTTAGAGAAAAGCATAGGCAATCATACACAGATATGGGAAGGAGCGAATCACTCTCCTTGTTAAATATGCATCTGCATACCATATTTATCAATGAATCAGGCTTGTAAGCTTTATTCATGAAATCAAAGATGGCAGCAGCTGAAAAATTCCAGGACTGGGTCTTTGAAGAAGTGCTGCCATCCATTCGCAAGCACAGCGAGTACAGGGTTGAGCAAAAGTACAAGTCGCTACTGGATGATCTGAATAAGAAACTTACAGATGTTATCGATAAATGTGCGCTTCCGCCTACGAAAGATATCGGTAAACATCATCTGTTCGTTCTCATCCACACTGGTGGTATCTGTTACTTGTATCATCAGATGCCAAACGCGTATAGTATGTGCACGTATCGATGAGGTAAGACGAGAATACCCCAATATGCAAGTCCTTCTTTTTCTCACCAACGTCAATCCCATAACGCTTTAAAACCTTATGAAAGAGCAGTTGCCCATTAAAGCTGTAGGTAACTGCTTCATCATGGAGATGAATCAAGATAACTTGATCGACAGTATTGTACACATAAAGTCGTTTGCGAGCTTAAAGGAACGTCATCAGACAATCGATTTGGAGTAAGTATTTCGAGATGTCATCTCGAAATGTATCGCAGCTATGTAATTAATCAGTGCAAAGTACTCCGCGACTTTGAGTTTTAAAATTGTTCGCTTATTATGTGTAAGCCTGTAAGAGTCTAACAAAATGCAATCGCTCATCAACATTGTGAACGGTAAACTGGTCTACGACTGTAAGACAGTGTATGTGATCAACAAAGAAGACAATCCGTGTTTCAAGGCTAAACATGTTGCAAACATACTCGAGTATGCGAATCCGCGAGAAGCAATCAGAGAACATGTTAGAGAAAAGCATAGTCAATTATACGCAAAATATAGAGAGTAGCGAATCACTCCCCTTATTAAATATGAATCAGCATACCATATTTATCAACGAACTTGGCTTGTACACATTGATCATGAAGTCAAAGATGGCAGCAGCAGAACAGTTCCAGGACTGGGTGTTTGAAGGAGGATTGCTGTCCATACGCAAGCACGGCGTCGACCAGAAGTACAAACCGCTGCTGGACGCAGTGAACACAATCATCGACAAGCGCATGCTACCACTGACGAAAGATGTGGGTGAACATCACCGGTTCGTACTCGTCTACCTCGGAGGTATATGTAACTATGCCATAAGATGCCAGGTACGTATAGCATGTGAACGCATCGATGATATAAGGAACGAGTATCCTGGAGCGCAAGTGTTTCTGGTCTTCGCAAACATCACCCACCTTAAGAATGCACAACCTCTCACGGTTTTTCAGATCCCATTGAAAACACTCTTATAGCGCTATTATATAACAGTAAATGTTTTAATGGATAACCATTCATTAAAACTAATAACCATACATGTATGCACATTATTGGACTTCGGTGATTCTTTCCCTTTTACCATCATAAATTAGGTTTCTTTGACTTACTAGTACCACATTACAAATAGATGAAGCCGATATTGGTTTATTAAAATCAACTGTAAGTTTCAAATTAGTTCGATCTTTTACAATAGCTGTTTTTCTGCAAGAACAATTAATAACATACAATGGTCTTCTCCCAATAAATGATGCAGAGTTGAAGCACAGTTCATTATTGCGATAAGGAGTATCTAGTTTAGTCTTTGAATTTCTAAAATCGTTGTAAGTAATATACATCTTATCGAAAATTTTATTATCAATGTTTAAATTCCAATTCTCTTTGGGAAACACTTCATTCCGTCCAGTCTTAATAGAAATGTTTTTTGACAAAACAAGAGTCAAACATTGAACCATGTGTGAATTGCCAAGGATCTTCTTTTCTGTTTTGCAGAAAACCAACAATAACAAAGTCTGGCATATCGAATTGGATTGAATTGAACTGATCTTTTACATCAAACTGAAATGAGATTGCATCAGTAAGTACTGGTTTTTCAAGACATTGCCAATAATTAAAACCAATTGGAATTTTGGGGTGTTTGTATAATTTTGCTTTAATTTCGCCTCTATAAGTAGGATCGTATTCATCAATTGGCCACAGAATTTCCAATTTCTCAATAACAATTTTACCAGGTATGTTATCTGCAAAATCAGATCCGTCTGCTTTCTTTGGATGTCTTCTGTAAAGCGAAACATCATTATTAGAATTTCGAACAAATGTGATCTTGTACCCACCTTTCCAGAATATTTCATTACAATCTCTCATAAACCCAAACAAATATCTTAATGGGTAGGTAATTTCGTTAAGCTTATCTTTCCTAACATATTTAACTAGTTCTATCCCCGACATTTGGAGGTATGTTAATTCTGATTCCGAACCTAGCAATGTATGTATCATTGTTGAAGTGATACCAGGGTTGTTAATACTTTCGATTATACAACCATGTTTAAGGATCTCTATTCTTGAGAACTGGAATGGGAAGAAATTCTCACAAAGATCAATAGTTGAAGTTTTTCATAATCTGTATTTGTATCTCTTTTAGTTAGCTTATACTGTTGGTATACATAAGCTTCATTCAGATGTGATAATGCATCGCAAATAGGAATATCAAACTCAATGTGCTTATTGTATTCATTCAAATTATTTTTTGTTTGGTCGTTTGGCATAAACAACTGACGCTCATAACTTTCAATTTTTTGTTGATCCATCTATTATATAGAAAAAAAATCCATAAACAACTACACTTTTCTTATCAACACAAGAATTATGACTACTATAAAAACCTAACCATTTAAATAGCAGCTTATTTCCTTTTCTTCGCAAAACTTTTTTCTCTAAGTAGTCTTTATCATATTTGCTGTTAAGGAGCTCTGGCTCATAAAAATAACTTTAATAAGTTCATTTTTTAAATCTTTTATTCTATATGGCGTGGGGTTTGTGTGCAATACTTCACACACCTCAAATACTGCAGTGGGCCAATTTGGTGTATATCCTTTTTTCAAACAATTTTTTACTTTTACTTATACGAACTTTTTCTCCTATTACAAACTTTGGTTTAACCATTTTTCTTTCTCCTCCATACATGTTGATTAGAATAGAACTTTCATTCTTTGCATTTATATTGGTGGGTTTAATTCCGATTGTACTGTGAACAGTGTTATTGTATTCAATTCTTAATTTAGGCAATATAGCCACCCGTTTATAGTTTCCCTGCATAGTAAATATCTTCCACATTTTCTCCTTCAATGTTCTATTATATCTTTCTACAATACTAGCTTTCTTTTCACTGTATGTTGAATAGTGTGTTATGTTGTTATTGACCATTAATGTCTTATATTATTTATTGTAAAATTCTTTCCCTTTGTCCGTTTGTAAATGCATGGGTTTGCGATCATTCAAAATAGTTTTAAATTCTAACATAACATTTTCACCAGTTTTATCTTTGATTGGTATTGCCTATGCATATTTGTAAAAAACATCTATCACAGTTAACATATATTTAAAATCTTTGTTAATTCTATGTATACCTTTTAAAGATCCAGAATTCATCTCAACTAAATCAGCTTGCCAAAGATCATCGATGCCAAAATATAAAACAGTTCTTCTGGGGAAATTTTTTCGCTTTGGTTTATGAATTTCATTTACAATATCGTTTTTTATACTCCCGCCAGTGAATACCGAGTTATTGGTAAACATACATCTACAAACACATTTCATTTTTACTTTGTTATTATTTGTAAGTTCATATGAACTTAGTGTATTTTTCATACATTTGAGACAGTATACATTTAAGTTATCAATGTTCATTTTATGTATTAATATAATAAATGAGACAAAAAAATTGTAAACAATATAAAGAGAAGAAGACAGTTAATTGAAAATCTTAAAACTTTTAGAAAATTTCGCCAAGATGAATATTATAAAAATAAAAAACACGATCAACCATTGATAGATGCGATAGAAGATTTGGGTAAAAAAATTGGACACGTAACAAATGAAAATAAGAACTTAATAAAATAACTTGTTCCATTTGCTGTTAAGAATTTAGGCTACCCACATACACCAACAGAAACATCTTTTGAAAGAAAACTGTTTGGTAAAACAGGCTCTGATGAACGCTATGGCGATGAACGCTATGACGATGGCGTTAAACGCATTGACGATGACGATGAACACTATGACGAAGCGTTAGGGCATTTGAAAACTGATATCTCACAGTTAACTAACTACAAAACATTTATTGATAAGAAAGTGGCCGATTTCTTAATTGACTGCAAAGACAATGTTTTTGGGCTAAAGGCTGATAAAGGTAGACTGTATATTGATGATAGCGAAGTAACATTCATCAATGACAAATTTAGTGTAATAGGTCGGACATACACTGGAACTGATGGTTTGATGAAATTACTAACTAGAAAAAAAGTAACAGAAAGCGACTACACTGCAACTGACTATGAACACTATAGTTGTATCCTAGCAGATACAAACACAGTTTTTCAAAACAATGATCCAAACTTGGGAACTCCAAAATCGATTAAAGGGAATAAATGGAAAATTATTGTTAAACTTATTTACGATTCGATTAAAAAGAAATGTCCCTCACCTAAAAAGGGGATAGGTATTAAGAAGTATACAGACTATCCCAAAGATTACATATGGATGGATGATGTTAGGTTGCTTATTGATCGACTTCTCGTTATTTATGGCGAAAGGAATGCTGGAAATGATAACTATTACAATGAAGAAGTTGGAATAATGAATATGCTCAACAGAAAGTTTAGTGACTTTGTTGTGAATAATCCAAAAGGTATACCATATCTGATACGAGTGTTAAACACAATACCACATACTTTTTTGGGAATCGGAGCATCACGGAAAAGGGTTACTCAATGATATAATAAATTTGCTACCTTTTGAGTTGCATGCACCCGGTTATCAGTACTTAGGTCCGGGTACCAGACTAAAAGAGAGAATTGAGCATGGTGATAAATCCATTAATCCACTAGATGCTGCTGCAATGGAACGTGATAATGCTTATCATCATAATAAAGATCTAGCTTAAAGACATGTAGCTGACAAAGAACTAGAAAAGAAAGTTTTCAAAAGATTGTTAAGTTCAGATGCTGATCTCAAGGAGAGATATTGTGGGCTGGTGTTACTGGATCTGCGATGCATATTAAATGTAAACTTGGCTGGGGAATTAAAATTAAATGATAAAATATTTGTTATAAAAAAAAGGAAAGTAAAAAAAAAAATTGTATTTCAAGTTCCTAACGATGAGTTGAAGGGTTTGAATATTGATTCTTTCCTAGCGAAAGAGCAACTGGATCATAAAAACAAGAAATTAAAGGAGGACAAAGGGATGAATACACAATTTCAGTTCCACAGCTTAAGAAAATGTCCAAAGAAATGAAAACTGGAAATGGTTTGACAGTTCACAAGGGTGGGTTTTGCCGTTAATTTTCGCAGCATTGGGAGCTCTAGGAGCGTCAGCTGGCGGTGCATCATCTATTGCTACATCAGTAATTAATGCTAAGAAGAAAAACTAAGAATTGGAAGAACAATGCAGACATAATTTAGTTATGGAGGAATATGGCAAGGGATTGAAAAATGCTAAGTAAGGTAAGAATGTTAAAAATAAGTAACTGAACTCAGTAACTTTGATATTAATATAATGGTTAAAAAATTAAACATTAAAAATTTTCGAGGTGTATTTATGATCGATGAGCTACTTAACACGCCACTCGATAATGAATGTGGGATTGTTAATCTAGATGTTTCGACAAACTCTGGTACACACTGGGTGTGCTATTGGAAAAAAGCAAACAACAAATATTATTTTGATTCATTTGGTGGAAATCCACCGCAAGAATTAATAGCATATCTCGGAAGTAAAATTTTTTATAATCATGATAGAATTCAAAATTTCAATCAATTAACTTCTGGTCATCTGTGTGTAATTGTGCTAAATCTCTTTTCACATAATTTTAAATTTACAAAAATTATTTCACTATTAATAAACAATTGATATATGTGGAAATGCATTAATGAGCTCTTGGATTGAAGATCAAATTAAAGTACACATGGACAATGATACAACTACTGAGAAGATCAATCCTAATGATTTTGTTTCCAACACACAGTTCAATGACTTTATAGCCACACTGACAAGAAATAAAAGATCGTTAGATAAAGCCTATCTTGCTTACTTGGAAGTAGATAATAATATAGATTTTGAACAAAAAGACTAAGACATGTGGGAGATCCCATTGCACCGATGGACACGATCAATTTAGAGTACTACCAGAAAAACAGAATTAACATTATTTGTTTAGTTGCAGAATACAGTTCAAAAGAAAAAGTATTTTACTTTGATAATCAAATAGAATATTTTTTTTATGAGAAATGGAACTACAGTTGAAATAATAATAAAACCAGAAAAATATAAAAGTGTTGTCAACTTATACCATGAACGGAAAAAATTGACATGTATAAAACTTTTGAAACCCTGATGATATGTTATATTTGAAAATGCCAAAAGCCCAAAATTTACCCGAAGGTACAATTGGTTTATTGAAATAGTTATGGTATATCAATACATTTAAAAAGATCAGATTATGTTAGTTTTTAATGGAAACACTTCCATTAAAAACTTACAATCTAAGAATTTAAAAAGTCTGTAATTTTTTTTACGGTGCTTACCATTATTTAACTTACAAGTTATATCTATTGTAACGAAACAATATTCATTATTCTAACATTTTGAACAAGTCTCCCTAAATTTCTCAAATGAGATATCACCACCAACAAAATCACTATGAATATGTTTAAGATTTGTATAATCTTGTCTGAATATGCAAAGAAAATTAGCATTGTCTCTTATAAGCTGCTTGGGTACTTTTGAGTATGTCTGGACTAAATAGAAACAATCAATATCTTTGTGTCTACCGCGAGTAAAGTAATCCCTTACCATATTTTGGTTTTCAAGTATGGTATCATCGAAAACAACTACAGACTCTTTATGACATTCATTTACATCAACCACTTCTTCATTTGATGGAAAGAAGTATGCTATTGGTTCATTAAATAATTTTGATGCTACATCTATATCTTTCTTTAAATTGATATATTTTGGTTGGTCCAGACTTTTTGAACATACATATAGAGTACCAAAGTCCAACCATCCCTGAGCATATATAAAATTATCTATCATAAGTGTAGTTTTTCCACAGTTACTGGGACCCACTATCTAACATCTAATATTATTAGGTAATAATTCACCATGACGTTTTGTCGATACAATCTTGCCCCCTATGATGGACAAACAATTTTGTGCGAATATCAGCACCAGTTCGAGATTGTCGCCACCCTGAATGACTGGACTAACGAGCAGTGGTTGTACTACATCACAGCTATACTAAGGGGACATGCATTGAGCATACTGCAGTCCCTGCCAGAATGCCAAAGACAGAAATACTTCGCACTTGTGCTAGCCTTGGGTACCTGAACATGTTCACCATGTCCAACTAAAAAACTACACCCAGCTACCTGAGGAACCAATAAAGCAGGTGTGGCAGAACACTGTGTGGATGTAACAGATTTCTGGAGGGGTGCACTGAGGAGGCACACGACTTTTTTATGGGCGCTATTGCCGATATGAATTTACACAGAGCAGTATGCTGGGTATCAGCGCTCAGGCAAGGATGCCCTTGCCTGAGCACTGGAAGTAGAATTGGCAAAGGGCAACGTCCTGGCATGAAGTGCAGGCAGCTACTGTGCCACAATGATAATGGAGATTATAAGTTAAACGTCTTGAAGATGTTGAAGGTTACAATGACAGACACTACTGCCTGAGTCTGTGCTAGGGAATTTTACCTTTGTCCAAATAAGCATTAGGAATGTTGGGAGTGTGTCTGAACACAGCCCAGCAAACACGGGAAATATGGGCCAGTAAAAGCTAGCCGACAATCTATAGCCAGCCGATACCAGCCCGCTGTCTTATGCCGGAAGCGGCCCTATGTATATATGGACTGGCGGCTAACTGTTGACCAACAGTGTCGGGATTGCGGAGTACGGGATTCGAACCTAAGACCCTTGAGTTGACAATCCAGCATGATATCCTATACACCACGGAGTAAGTTGCTGATACACTCCAGTAATTAAAAATATATCATGACAAAAATTATTATAAAGGAATATATAAATTCCATTACAATATAACAAATAATTTTAAAACACTGATTATTTAAAAATTATTTCTTCAGAGGCTTGCAAACAAAATAATTTTTTGTTAGTTTTTAATATATCTGTCGGATGATTATACAAATGGATAAAAAAAAAACCAAAGCAAATAAATGCCTTGGGCTACCCCATGACACATTTATAATCCCGAAAAATCCTGTTAACAAACAGTCTCACATAATACATCATGCTATTAAAAGCTAGCTAACATATTGCCTATTCAAAACACTTTTCGAAAGTTTGTCGGCAAAAAGACATCATATTTATGTCTTTATCGTGATAAAGAGCCTTGTCTTGAAAACGTTGCCAGGCCGGAATAAATAAGATAATGGCCAGCTTACCGAAAAGACAAAGATGCCATATGGGAATCGGTCCAGAAACATTTTTAAGATGCTTGCAATATGTTTCCACTACGATATCATGCCGACATATTTTCAGTGATATATATCTGTTATCCTAAAAATACACGGGCGTTGTCTTTTCATAACAGCTTGTAATCTGTCTCAAAAAAGACATCACACCTTTGTCAGATGGCTATTTTCTGGCATTGAAACGACGGTTGCAGATAGTACAGGTATCGGGACGACAATTTGCCAACACTTTGCCGACAGGTTGTGTTTGCTGGGACAGCAATTGAAAGCCCAGTGCCCTCAAAAGAACTGCAAGATTTGACAGCCAGAAGTGAATTCAACTGAGAGCTTGCTGAGGTAGCTGGAGGCAGCAGTAGGGGAACTTCTAAATTGCGTTAAGGGAAACGACACATGTCCATCGTCATCAGAGGTGCCAAGAATGCTGGAACTGTAAAAAGGAGGGACCCATACAAATTTGGTGTCCAAGGATGCTATCTGACACCAATAATTGAGAAACTGGCCAAATGACCGCATCATCAATAATTACATCTGGCAGCAACTGCAATGGTAATAACACACAGCCCAACCAAAATTATTGGTAATGCCATACCTCAGGAAAGGAATAAATAATGTGACATAGTGATAAGAATAAGGTGACACATGCCACTTAAACCAATATACCCAACACGACTACGACTCATCCTGATGTGCTTCAACAACCCAAGGAAATGACTCCAAAAAGCTAACAGGATGTGATCCGGGAAGGGACATTGATGTTACTTGGTTTCCGGACTGTTCCTGACCTGCCCTTCTTTCTCTACTAAGGAGTCTTAAAATCTGACGAAGGGTCAAACCAAACCCGGAGTTGTACGAGCACACAGAGAATAGTTACACTTAAAATGGACTATTCCTGCACGTAAAACGAATGGTATTAAAACGGCCGTGTGACATGTCAGCCTGCCCGAAGCACCCAGCAGAAAAAGTGTCACCACACCACCGAAGATGTCCGAGCGCCCGAGGCCATTACCGAGCATACGAGGGTAGTTCTCCCACCCCGCTTGCTCTAGGCAGATGTCACAGGGGCACATCACGCCTCCCACCCCGACCCGCGTGCACCTGTCCATAAGCCAGATATAAGGCCGTGCATGGCCGAGAGTTATCGTCTCCAGTAGCTCACCTCAACACTTTGTGTGCTGAGGCTCTCTACTGCCTTACGCCCTCGCGGTCCTCTACAAGAGCTTCGAGTTCTTCAACAACCACCAGTAGCTGCTGCCACGACCTTCCAGAGGTTTCAACCCCTTCTGGTATGCGCTTATCACCAGAAGACATAGTCTGCAGAAGACATCGACCAGTTACGTTTAACACTAGTAATATATGGGTAGATTGAGGACAATCCCAATTTAGACCCAAAAATCCATCAAAAATGACTAAAAAATTGGCGAAAACAAGCTAATTTTCAATTTTTCAAAATTGGTCGTGCAGGATTTGTGCTAATTTAAAAAATGCAAATTTAGGCTATAATCAAAAAAATTAAAGCTAAAACCAAATGAAATATTATGTTGTCATTCATTGTAGTTTATATGCGAAGTTCTACTAATGTTTTAAAAACTTCTATACACTCCAGATTTTCACGTATTTTGCGAAGTTCATATTTGTCGTCAATGTTTTCTAAGATGAATAATTTTAAGTTTTGTAAATATGAATTAAATTTGTAAACCAATTTTTTGAGATTTTCAGATGCATTATCTAATTTATAGGAAGGTGGTTCACAATGGCTACCATCTTTAAAAATGTTAGTCATACTGCATGGAAACAAAGGCATTTTCATTTCTATTTATAAAGAAAGAAATTGACTGAAACAACTAAATCTCTACATCTGAAATTTGTAAAGTTTTAAAAAAATTAACTAAACATCTTAAAATTTTTTTAAGTTCTAAAAGATGTAACTGTATAACTATGCATATTAAACTTTGTTTTAAACTATCAAAACACTTTGTTGATTCCTCAATCTAATAATTTAAAAAAATTATATTGCTTCAGTAATTCTTTCTTTCAAATAATCATAAATTAAATTCCTTAGACTAGTTAGAACAAAATTGCAAATTGTTCCCGCTTCAATAGCCTTATTAAAATCAACGCTAATTTTTGTGTTTGTTTTTTCTCTAATCAATAGCATATAATGGTCTTCGCCCCCAAAATGAATAATAATTTATATTACCTTAAGCATTTGCAGTTGGTTTAAAATAAAGTTAATTATTTCTACATACAGTATCTAGTTTTGTTTTTGAATTTCTAAAATCATTATGAGCAAGAAACATGTTATCACAAAGACCATTTTCGATATCTAGATTCCAATTTTCTTCTGGAAAAATGTTATTTCTTCCATTTTTAACATAAATATTTCTTACATTACAGTGATCAAACATAGAAGCTTGTACATACTGTTCAACATGATTTTCTCTATTAGTCTGAAACCCAACAATTACAAAATCGGGCATATTAAATTGTAAATTATTAAACAGATCTTTTATATCAAAATTAAAAATACTGTTCCAGTAGGAACTTCTTTTTTAAAATTGCTAATAATCAAAACTAATAGGTATTTGAGGGTTTTTGTACATTTTTAAAAATTTAATTGTAATTGATATGTTAGATTCGTATTCAACAATAGGCCACGTAATTTCTAATTATTGAATAACAATTTTACCTGGATTGGCATAGCTTTTCTGAACCACACTATCTGCCTTTTTTGTTTAATAAACAAATAAACAATTGTTATCAGACGAATTACAAAAAAAAAAAAGTAATTTTATAGCCTCCTTTCTAGTAAATTTCATTATCATCATGAATAAAACCAAACAATTACCTCAGAGAATAGGTTATTTCATTTATTTTATGACTATGAACAGATTTTACTTGACATTTATTACCAAAGCCAGTAAATTGTAAATAATTTTACTTACTTGGTGATCTTAACAAATCATTCATCGTTGTTGATGTAATTCCTGAATTATCAACGGTCTCAATAACATTTCCATGTTTTGAGATTTCTACTCTAATAAATTGAAAAGGAAAACCGTTTCAACAAATGTCAATATTATATAATTTACCATATTTTGCAGCATATACTTCTTTATCTCTCTTTAGTAAGCAATCTTCTTCATAAACATAAGCATCATTTGGAAAAGAAAAACCATCTCCTATAGGAATATCAAATTCAATTCTATTATTGTAAACATTGAAATTCCACCTAGTTTGATCTGTTGGCAGGATAGTTTCTCTATCAAAGCTCTAAAAACTTTTATAACTCATTTAGAAGAAAAAATTATATATAAATTAAATATTTATCAAAGAACTTTCTCGAGATAAATTACTCATTGAAAAATTCAGAAATTATAAAAAGAATCATTAGGTAGAATATGAAAAAATAAGAAGAAAGTTCTGCCTTTAATTGACGAATAACGAAGTATTGGTAAAAAGGTAGAATATATAAGTGAAGAAAATAAACATTTAATAAATACATTAGTTCCAGTAGCAGCAAAAATTTATATCATCCACCAACACCACAAGAAACATAATTTGAAAGAGAATTATTCTCAAAAACTCCTAATTTAGAAGAAGAAAGTGGTATTAATCAATTAAAATATTTCCCGCATACAACGGGTGATTCTACTATAAATCTAGGAAAACAAATTTCAAAAAGAATAAATATTATTAAAGCACAATATGGATTACGTGGCAATGGACAAAATTTTTACATTAAAAATACTGAGGTAACGATAAATAACGATAAACTATCTGTTAATGGTAAAGAATATACATTAACCGAAGGGCTATCTAATTTGTTAACAAAAAATGACCCATTAGATCTAGAAGGTAAATACACCGATAATGACTATAAAAGCTACACAGAAATTATTAAAGCAACAAATGCCGCATTCCGACTACATAATCCTAAAAACCCAATATACGCAAATAGAAGTTGGAAGTACGAAAATATAATTAAAACAAATTGTGATCAGTATATAAAAGAAGCACAATCAAGATCAGAACCAAATACACCCGAAAGAATGATTAAAAAAAAAAAAAAAAAAAAAAAAAAAACTCCTAGATGTGGCGAAGGCATTAAAAAATACAATATTTTTTTCCAAAATAATATATTTGGATAGGCTGTGTTAGAAAATTGGTTGACAGATTGTTAATTATTTACGGCGAAGAAAATTCTAGAAATAACAGTTACAATGAAAAAGTGAGAATATTGAATACATTGAGCAATAAATTTTCTGGTTTTGTTGTTAATAATCCAAAAAGTAATAACTTATCTCATACGAGTTTTAAATGTAATTCCACATTCTTTTTGGAATTCTGAACATCATGGTAAAGGTATTAAAAATTGGGTATTAAATAATTTAAATTTTCCTGAAATGCATTTGCCTGGCAATAATTATTGTGGACCATTTACAAACTAAACGAAAGACTAGAAAGAGGTGACACAGGAATTAATAAATTGGATGAAACATGTCAATATCATGATATTGCATATAGAGACTACAAAGATTTAGAATCTAGACATGAAGCTGATAAATTTTTACAAAATGAAACAACAGAAATTATATTAGATAAAAATACTCCAATTGGTGAAAAAATTGCTTCTGCGGCTGTTGCTTCAACTATGTTTACAAAAAGAAGATTCGGTTGGGGTATTAAAATGTTTAATTAAATTTTTTTTTCCATATATATGAAGATAACAAAGATAACATTCGATATATCCATTGAACAATTAAGATATTTGGGTATAGAATTTTTTTTATAACAAAAATCAAACTGATAAAAAAATAAAAAATTGAAAGAAGGAAAAACTTTCAATTTAACTTTATCAATACCATCAATCAAAAAATCACTAAAAGAAAAACTGGAAGGGGTTTACATCATGGAGGATTTTTTACCAATTTTATTTGCAGCTCTAGGTGCACTTGGTGCTTTAGCTGGTGGAGCTACTGCAATTTACGATTCTGTTGAACAAATTAGAACAAATAAAAAATAAATAGAAGAACAACAGAGACACAATTTAACAAGGGAAAATAAATCAGGAAGTGGTTTAGTTACAAAAAAAAAAATTGAATATAGCACCATTATCTAATATCTATATTGAAAAATATGTAAAAATATTAAATATAAAAAAATCTCAGAAATGTTAATATGATTGATGAGTTGCCTTAAAGTATGCACAAACATGGATGTGCTGTGGTTAATTTCGACATTTCAACAAATCCTGGTACTCACTGGGTTTGCTATTTTAATGAAAATAATTATGATTATTACTTTGATTCATTTGGAGGCAACATTCCTTTTAATTTAACTAATTACATCAAAAACAGAAATGTTTATTACAATGAAAATAGAATTCAGAATTTTATGCAGTTATATGAGGACACCTATGTTTACTTGTTTTATATCTTTTTTTCGAATGGTTTTAAGTTTAATGATATAATTTCTTTGTTATTAAATGACTGATATATTTGAGAAACGATCAATCAAATTTTTAAATAAAATTTTTGACACTAATGTTTATGATTTAAAAACATATGTATCTTCACAATGCAATTCGGGTGTTTATGATTACAAAGTAAACTAAGCACTTGTTTCGATTATACAAAATAATATGTCTTTTTTTTAGGGCATAGAGCTATTAATAATAAATGATGATGGAGATGAAAAAGACACAGTCAATAAACTATTTTTTAATAAACGAATAGCTGATTACGCTTTAAAAGAATATATACATTTACAATTCAGTAATACTATTGCCGATTATATCAAATGGATAAATAATACAAAACAGACATTTAAAAAAGATGTAGATTCAAAATAAAATACCATTGTTTGCGATTATACTTTAAAAACATATGTAGATTCAAAATACATTACTATTGTTTCTGGTTATGCATTAAAAACACATGTAGTTTCAAAATACAATATTATTGTTTCTGCTATGAGATCAACTTAGTAAAGTTTTTGTTTAGACAACAGATTATGTTTCTGCTAATAAATTGTAGAATTAATAATATGGCTGATCCTATAGATGGAAATGATGCTGCTGATAAAAGATTTTTTCATAAAGAATTAGTTGTTAAATTACAAAATATAAACCCAGTTTTGAATTATTGTGATACACTTGATTACTCGAAAGTTGAAAAATGTAACGTAGAAAAATATATATTTTATTTACTTGTAAAGTGGAATAAACAAACTAATGTTTCACATAGATAATCTAATTTTCTTTTCTTTCTTGATGGAATGTACTGTTTATCAAATAATTACTGCTAATTTCAACCTGACTGATCATACGCTAACTGTTATTAAGAATTTAAAAAAAATAGAGTACAGTAAGCCTTTTAATGTCAAAAGAGGTGATAATTTGGTTAAAAAAAAAAAAAATCTGAATATAATGATGGGTTGATGACTACAATAGGAATATTCATCAAATATAAAGATTAATTTTTTCTTACTATAAAAACAGAGAATACTTGGTGTTTAACATGCAAGAAAGTCACCAAAACTAATAATATAAAAAATGAAAATTCTAAAAATTGACGGTTAGTTGAGAGAAGTAAATGTTCTGTACGTAATTATAATAAATCAACATTTAAAAAAAAATTGCCTAATGAAAGAGAAGAAATAATTAATGAATTAGATAGACCAGCAAGAAGAAATTTTCCCAGAAGAAAAGAAATTTCGCATGGAATATAAAATTTATGGTAAATTGATCTTGTTGAATTGGATACTAGCAATTTAAAAGGCATATCACATATATATATATATATAATGGATATAAGTATATTATGACAATTACTGATGTTTTTGTCAAAATATGCATTTGCTATACCTATTAAAGATAAAACAGCCAAAAATGTAGCAAATGTTTTAGAACGTATATTGATAAAAATAAACCCACAATCATGGGTCCGAATTTTATAATAAAATATTTGATGGACTTGTGCAAAAATATAATATTTATCATTATTCTACATTCAGAACTTAAAGCCGATGTTGTAGAAAGAGATAATGGTACAATGAAGAATAAAACGTGGAATAAATTTGTTTTAAATGGCAATTTTAAATGGGTAAATATATTATATGATTTAGTAAAAGAATACAACAATACCAAAAATATATCTATTTGTATGAAACCCACTGAAGTTAGTAAGAAATATATATAAAAAAATATATATATATACCAAACACATATGATTACTGATCCGAAATATAAAGTTCGCGATATTGTCCATGTTAGCAAAAATTACCGAATTTTTCAAAAGGGTTATACTCATAATTAGACAACAGAATTATTTACTATATTTGAGGTTTTATATTATGATGTGCAAACTTACAAACTAAAAGATATCAATGGAGAAGAAATAAAAGGTAGTCTTTATGAATACAAAATTATGAAAACTAACTATCCTGATGAACATTTGGCTGAAAAGTTTTAAAAACTAACGGTAATAAAATTTATGTTAAAGAATTAGGTTTTGATAATTCACATAACTCTTCAATTGATAAAACAGATGTTTAGCGAATTTGAATATTAATTATAGTAAATATAATAATATTAAAATAAAAATTAGCTTCTTAGTTAATTTGTTGAAGATTATTATTATCATTAATCAATTGTTTTTGAGTATAGTCATTTCTGACAATTTTAAGATAGTTATGAAAACACACAATGTGGCCATTCAATTTTCTTTAATTCTTTGATATAAAATGATAACATTTGGAATATAAACAAATCTCAAATAATTGTTCACAATTTGGATGACTATCTTCAATTCTATACAATTTTGTCTGAACAATTTTTCTTTGAGTTCTAATGACATAATAATTGTGTTCAGAATAACCATCAAATAATTTTGAAAGAACAAAAGATGCATTTAAAATTTGATTTTATGTTTGTTATACAACATGAGAGGCCATTCATCTGATTTTGTCATTTCTGCAAGCTATTACATATAAAGCCATTTGAACTGACTCTCTTAAATTTTCCACATGTTCATCTTTAATTTTATTTAATTTTTAAAGTGATTAACTTCAATTTAATTCATATTTATTTGCTGTATTTGCTATTGTATAAATGCATCATATCTTTTTGAATCTTACATTGGCCATGTTTTCTAATTGATGGAATAAAATCTTCAAATACCCATGTTTTAGAAACCTTAGCAATTTTACAATGCGAACTAAAAATAAGCTCATATAAACAAGGCTCAATAATATAAACTGCTTTACCATTATGGTAAGTATATGAATTTTTCATCCTAACTACTTCTGATAAAGGTTTCTTATTTTTTAATGAAATCTGTTTTTGTAATGTGTCTTCGCATTAGAATATTCTAAAATATCAGCAAGATCTTATCCTTTAAACAATGGGTTATTTTCCTTGTCAATAATCATAAAAACTTGTTTCCCACAGTAAATAAGTTTGTTATTTTTGTCTACAATTGGCTCCATTTTTATATGTGAAATTAGTGATTAGTAAATATGTATATATGTGTGTGTGTGTGTGTGTGTGTATATATATATATATAACATACACAATATATATATATTACATATACATACATATTAGTAAATATATATATCTGTGCGCATGCATGCATGTGCATGCGTGCGCACACACACACCCTTTTTAATAAGGAAATAATAAAGTATAGAAAAATAAAATTAACGAGTACAGACCAGATTCATTCATAAATCTACAATCTTAAAAATCACACAAGGTTTACAGATATTTCTATTGTGACAGTGACAAAATTTTCTATTTTTCCGACCTTATTTTAGTGCCTGCAAAACTCTAGTGGAGAAACCCCTCACCTCTCCACCTGGTCTGCCTATTTTTTTTAGTGGAGGTGTGAGGTGGTGTATTTTTTTTAATCTCTTGTATCCCCTTATATATCGTGGCACCTTCAACATATGAGAAACCCCAGCTATACATATGTTATATTACAAGTTTATTATAGGGAGTATTTGCTGGGGCTTGAGATGCCCAATTAAATGTGCATCAATACTAATACATTGCTGTATGAGCTAGAGCAATAGTTTTTAGCTCAAAATTTGAGTGAATTGGTTGATAATTTAATAGTGTGGGCACCTTCTCACTATTAAATTATCCTCTTGGTTCGAGAATTCGATCCCAGACACCTTGAGTCTGCAGTCGAGCATCTTGCCAACTGAGACATGGTGACAAGCCGAATGAGGAAATAATTATGGAGCTTCATGTGGCAAGCCACAGTGAGTAGAATGCTTTCTTTAATTGTGAGTCACTAAACAAGTGTGTTGCAACTGCACTGCAGAGCTCACTCAATGTCGGAGTGGAGTTATTCTCGAGTGAGTAGATAACAGCACAGTACAAACTCTTTTACTGTCACAACTAGATGGCAGCATGCCAAGGTTGGAAAGTGTCAGCATGCAATCTCTCTTCCCTTTGCTGCAACAGCCACAACTAGATAGCAAAACATTTGTGATAAGCTTTTTCCTGTTGTGACGAGCATGTGCGTAAGTTCAGTCATGGAAGTAGATAAGGGAAAACTTGTGCATAGTTTGCAAGAGGGAGTTACACTATGAAATCTTTATTTTTTTTCCTACGCTTCTCATCTTTCATTTTTTTACTCAAATAAAGTTATAGAACCATATTATTTGTGCCAACAGTTTGCGCTAATCTCCTTAAATTACTCATAATTCATGTCCCCACCAACAAAAGCATTATAAATATGTTTCAAGTTCGTATCATCTTGTCTAAATATACACGGAAAATTCGTAATGTCCCTTACCAATTGCTTTGGTACTTTGAATAAGTTTGAGCTAAACAAAATACATCAATATTCTTGTCTCTTCCCATAATAAAATATTCACTTATGACATCCTGATGGTCTAAAATAACATTGTTAAATTATATCTAGAGAGTTATTTTCACAATGATCTAGAGGAATTACTTCATAATTGTTATTTTAAAAAATACCCTGTTTTCTTTAACTTTTTTGGATAACTCATCAAAATTATTTTGTAACTGAATATATTTTGGTTGATTTAACTTTTTTTTTTTTTTTAACAAATATCCAATTTATTAAAATTTAGCTATCTTGTCTTATAAATAAAATGTATCATCAAATTGGTTTCTCAGAATTACTTGGACCAAATAGAATTGCTCTTATATTGTCAGGCAATAGTTCACCATTTTTTTTTTTTTTTTTAAACTTCTCCTTCGGGAATTAAAACACTGATACCCCAATCAACTTTTTTCATTTAATAAAATATTTTTGTAATAAATGGATAGTAAAGTATTTAAGTTAATGAACAACAGTTCTGTACTAAAGAAGAAACTTCACTAGGACACAATTCATCAAAATATATTGATTACATTGATCAGTTTTCATGCAAAATTTGTATCACCTAGTTTAGAAAACGATACTATAATAATTGAAAAATTGAGTGCTATTGTTAATAAAAATGAAGTTATAACTATTCCAAGAGGCCAATATGTTATTGAATCATTAAAATTAACTATAAATACATTTGAACCATTCTCAACTAATAAAATTGAATTAACATCAGACAATGTGAAAAACAGAATATTGATTAAATCTAAGTTTGATATACAATTTTCGATCGACTATCCAATATGCTTGGTTTCGAGAGAAATATGACTACTGAAAAAGACAAAATTGCTATAGGCACTAAATTACTTAATTTTAATCCATTTAAAACAATAAATGTTCATTGTAATATGGTGCATGGTATGTTCATAAACTATGATGAATCTAATAATTTAGAAACAGATATAATAGTTAGTTTTTCACCAAAAACGATGTTTGGATTTAGAGAGTCTGTTGTTCATAAGCCCACATATCTAATTTTTTTATATCAAATTAATAATAAACCGTTTAATCAAATTGTTTTAGAAATTAGAGATACAAGTGGTAAACTAATTGATTTTATGGTGCTGATATTGACATTGTTTTGGAAATTAACAATGATTGAAGTATTAACAATCGAATTTATAAAATGTATATAGAATATAATAATATAAAATTATTTGTTTAATACCCGCATGGCAATGTATCTATAATATTGTATTTTTCATTCAAAATCATACATTTGTCATAGTGAAAATTAAGTTTCCTAGCCATAAATGTATTCACCAAATTTTTTATTTACTTATCTCAATTATATTGTTTTTATTACATTTTTCTTAGTTTTTTGTAATAGCGCACTCATCGAATTCATGTTCAATTGTAAAGCATTTTCGCGATTTAGAGTGAATCCTTCAATTTTGTAACTTGTTTTCCCAAAAAAGTTTTATAACCTTAGCTTTTTGGCCCAGTACTTATCCAATTTATACCATAATAATTTTTTCCAAATTCGTCTGTCCATTCCCAAGCATAGATCCTGTTTTAACAGTATTTTTACAATCATCAATGTAAACCACACTATCTGTCTCATAATATACTACTTTATCACCTAATCTAACATTTCATATAAACGTAATCGCGCATTTGCAGTAGTAAATGTTGCTATAAATATATTTGTTTCAATGCTATCTTCTACATAATGATAGTTGTATTAATATGACACTTCAATTATTTTGTCATTAATGTAAACAACATTATATACTTCTATTCTGTCGTCCAATAAGAATTTGTAACAACTACGTGGATTAGTAATATATTCTGTTTGTGTTAAATTTAGTCTTTGTCCAAATTTTCTCCAAAGTGAATTTAAACAAACTTTGACTACA
Source organism: Dryococelus australis (assembly GCA_029891345.1). Classification (NCBI taxonomy): domain Eukaryota; kingdom Metazoa; phylum Arthropoda; class Insecta; order Phasmatodea; family Phasmatidae; genus Dryococelus; species Dryococelus australis. The sequence continues at coordinate 126,198,731 of CM056994.1, read as the reverse complement.
ACACATTTTCCAGGATTTTGTTCAATTTTTTTTCAATGTCTAAATCTATATTCTGTTCATTTTAATAACACAAACATATTCTTCTTTTGATTTATAATTGTCTTCCTACAGACAAGTTTTCTAATTTAATCTTCATACATGTTTTAATATAATTTCTGAACATATTATTACTTTTTTGTTAAAAATGCCAAACTTCATGAATTTAAGTATTTGTAACCTTTTTCAATAGTTTTATTTAATTCTAATGTAGTCCATGTTTCATTTATTGATCTTTCTTCATCACTATGTTTACATTCTCCTTTTTTTTTTCTATTACACATTTTTAACATAAAGTAAACAATAACTTTTCTTGTTTAATTGGAAGTACTGGATGATATAAATTTTGTGGTATATGATATAAATTTTCATTGTAATTTTTGGGATTAAATATTTTAATAAAATGACCAAGACCAACAGGATAATAATCATAAAACATCACTATTGGATATAAACTCTCTCTAGCGTGTGTGCGCACGCGTGTGTGTGTGTGTGTGTGTATATATATATATATATATATATATATATATATATATAATATATATATTATAATATATATATATATATATATATATATATATATATCTCTCTATCTTTAATTTTTCCCTGAAACTTTCAGTTTTGAAGCATTTGTTGTACCCCACAAAAAAGCATCTCTAGGTTCTATTACATTTTTAGATTTTTTTTCTCGATTATTAAAAAAAAATCGATTTTTTTCCATTTGCATGCCCATATTTCCCTTACTTTGTAACCATTTTTTTTTTAATTGTTGTTCGATTGTTTGTTTTAGTGAATAAGTCATCCATAATTTCATTGTTGCATTTATTTATTGTGTCAGGAGAGTAACAATCAGGGCAAACATGCCAAAAACAACCATTATATTGATATATAGTTTTTGTTTTTTCATCATAACAATCAACTTTTGCACCACAAATAGTTACTTCACCATTTAATGCATGTCGAACATTTGGAAATGTATTCAACAATTAAATTGATTGTTTACTAAACATTAATTTTTTATACTCTTTATCTACTGCAATTCATTAGAAATCTTGATCTACAAACAGCCATAGAAACCCTTGCTATTTTTATACATTGGAATGAATCTATATTAGCTATTTCTAGAAAAGATACTCTAAATTTAAGACACCCATGTCGTAAAATATCAAAATCAGAATCACAATATTCGGCAAGGTCTTTTTTAAAATCAAAAAATATAATTTTCTTTTACATTTCCAGCATGCCATTTTAAAAGATCTTTTCGTTGTTCTTGTTTCATTGTATTGACACCATACTATTTCATAGCAGGTATTTTTCCTACATAATTTTTATTTTCAGGCTTATTGAAAAAGTGTGGAAAATATCCTTTTTTAAGCTCTTCTAAACCAATTGTTTTGGGAAATGATGAAAGACTTCTTAGAATAAAGTTTATACTGTCAATTATGTTGATTAGCAGGTTCAATATTTCAAGTTACATAATTTTGGAGCCTTGATATATTGTTCGAAGCCTTGCATAGTTTCTAACACAATATTGTAAAATAAAATATTAATTGTAACCTTTAGAATTATGCACAATAAATGTAGAACATCTGTTTTCATAAGATATCATCCATTCACAAAACTCATCATTTGTTTTAAAATATAGTTTGTTACCATTAAAATCATGAATCGCTATAACATTTGGTGTGTGGAAACCAGTATCTTGTGTAGCTTCGTAGTCAAAAAAGTAGTATCTTTCAGTGTAAGAACAATGGAAATAGCTCTCATTTGAACGACCATTACAAGTACATTTAAAATGTGTGCAAAAACCGCACTTTGGATTTCTCTTTTGCATGTAACACTTGTGTTCATCAGTTTTCACTAATTCCAAACAACATTTGGCATAACCATAAATGTGTTTCTTATTTCTCAAATATATTTTGTTACAAGTTTTCACTTATAAGCCAGCTTACATACATCGTGATTAGAAAAACATTCCTGTCCAAAACAATATTTACTACATTTTTGGCAATATATTCTAATACGATCTTTATATTCACAAACTTTTATATATTGTGGGTTTTTTTGCACAAAGTGCATATATTTTTATTATTTTCTCACACTCATGTTTGTTATTGTACGGTTTGTCACAATTTTTACAATAATAAACACTACCTAAAAATACTTTCGTATTAATTACATTGTAATGTTTATAGTTGGTTTTTTTTTAACCAGTTTGTATAATTGAATTGAAATGTGCAGCTGAAACTTTAATTTGAACATCCAGAAAATTTTCTGCATCCATATCTTCCAAACTGAAACCAAATTAGCAATTTTTCCCCATTCTTATGCAAAGTTTACAAGCCAATTCTCCTAGTAATTTTCTTCCTTTTCTAATATAAATAATATCATTATTCGTTAATTCTCTATCCAAAATATTAGTTTCATATGTTAAAGCTTTAATTATTTTTCTAGGACCCCATAAATTATCATCATTGTTAATTTTATTAATACATTGTTTTGCTTTTATACCTTTAGTTAAATTGACAATTTTTTTACCTCTTGCACCATTACCACTGGGTATTTTACAAACATCAATATCAAAAGTAGTTTCATTTATGTCTACATTTTGAATCAATGTAATTATTCTTTCAAGTTGAGTAAATTTTAGGCATTTAAATTGTTATTTCTTGCCGTATGGTGAAAATTCTGATTATTCGTATATATTCTCATTTGATCATCTTGTTTATAACCAGTTAATTTTTTACTGCTTTCATTGTTGCATGAACAGCATTTCGAACAGAATTAATTTACTACATCAAATTGCTTTGTAAATTATTCATGCGAATGCTGTATTTTGTTTGCCAAATGTTGAATTTTTCATTTAAATTACAGCTAATCTCACGAATTTCGAATGGAGCTTTCTTTTCCACACGCTCATTAAAAATGTTTTTTTAAAAGGAAAAATTCGACCTAAAGGTAAATTTCAATTAGTTTTATTTTTTGGTTTTACAAATTGATTAGAAGAAGAGAAAATTCTTTAAAAATATTTTTATAACATTTATTTTGTTATTTTATAACCTGAAAGGGGCAAGCATGTAAAATTATTCCTTATTTTCAATTCTTTTTTATTTTTTCTGATTATTCGACTTTGTATAACAATGCTTGTAAATAATTCATCTTTCCTTAAACTATACCAATATTTAATTTTTAAATCTCTACCTATAAATCTTAATTCTCTCACTCTCTTCTCGCCCAACTCAACTGCAAGATTGGTCGCTGACATTTTTTATTGTTTATTAATAAAGAAAAAATTTTAATTATAAAATGAAAAATATGAAAATAATAAAAATACTGGAATAAAATAGAGCAAGTGATTAAATTATTAATAATGATATAATTTTTAACTAGGTAACTTCCCGTTAAGATAGCAATTCTTAACATATTCACTAAAACATTTTTTACATATAGTTGTATGATTGTCCTTACAAGGTTTATTATGAGAAAATAATTTTATATATTTATTCTCATTACATACTGTACATGTCTTTGTTGGGTAATTATCATGTTGAATTTCATTTAGAATACCTACTACTGTATTGTGCGATTTAATGTTTGTATGCTTTTCGAGTTGAGTATTATAAAGATATTTTGCACATTCGCATAGTATTTTCTTTTAAAGGCATAATGATTTTTACCATATTCACTAAAACAATTTTTACATTTTGTTGTAAGTTTATCTAAAGTAGCCTTGTGAGGATAAAATGAATCAATAGGTTTTTTTCTCTTTACATAATATGCGTGTCTTAGTTGAATAATAATCATGTTGAATTTCATTTAGAATATCTAAAGCTGTATTGTGTAATTTAGTATTTTTATGCTTTTCAAGATTTGCCATACCAACATATTTTTCATATTCACATAGTACTTTCTCTTTTTTTAAGGCATAGCAGGTTCTATCATATTCTCTATAACATTTTTTACAGGTGTTAATATGTTTATCTTTTGTGTGTTTATGTGGTGAAAAACTTTCTATGTTTAATACTTCCCCACACTTTTTACACTGCTTACATATGGTATTATTTTCCATTTTGTAAGAGGGCATCAATTATCTTTTTTATTTATAAGAATATAATTTTAAAAAGATAAATTTTTTTTTAAATTTTAAATATCACCTATGTAATGTGTTTTTTTCTTATTACATTTGTTTTTTTTATACGCAACACAAAACAAAATAGAATCACTTCTCAAAAAGTTAAACAATTAATTTGAATTGGCTAAGCTACAAGATCTAAAAAAAAACATTTTTTTAAAAATATTTTTTGATAAAAATGCTTTAAAATTAATCAATCAGAAAGAAGTTTTTATAGCATATAAATGTTTAAAATAAATGAAAAATGGAAAAACTATGCATGATATAGAATTCCCTTAAAATCTAAAAATTATATTGATTTGAATCTATAAATTATTTTATTTAATATAATTTTGTTTTAAATTTGTTTGATTTTAGCTTAAATTTCATGTTTTTAAAATTAGCACAAATCCTGCACGACCAATTTTGAAAAATTGAAAATTAGTTTCTTTCTGGTGGTGTTTTGGTCATTTTTGATGGATTTTTGGGTCTAAATTGGGATTGTACTCAATCTACCCATGTATACTACTAACACTGCCGTTGCCGATCCTCCAGGGTCGACAAACACAACTACTTGCTGGTAGTGGTCACCCCGTAAACTAGTACTTATTCAAGGCAATCACATTGGTATAGTTGTGTAAGTTGTAGTTTAATCATCCACTTGCATTTTATGTAGTCTTAGGGGCAGGTCACCTCTACCCGTTATTTGCGTTGCTTTACTTCCGACGCACAAACCTGCTTGGTTTACTTACGAGTCACCTAGTATTTATTGCTTCAATAAATAACATTTCTTTATCGTATCCGAGAGTACCTTGCCCTAGGAGTAAAACCTATCTGTCACTAAGTATAGACTTTAGAAGAGGCAAACAAGGGACCGGGCTGATTGTACTATGAACCTAGAGCAGGAAATCAGGTCCCCTTCAGGGGCTTGCCTGTCACTACATACACCTGATCTTTCGACGGCCACCTATTCTATATACCCCGGTAGAGCCTCTACCACTAGGTATACACCCCACCAAGGTGAGAGAGTCACCTCAAAATGTATCGCTGACTGGAGCACCTAGCTAAGGTGCTGGAGTCTCTACCTTTGTGGACCACACTCGGCTGTGGCAGGAAGATGGTCTATGACCCACAACTCCAGGTGCTCACACAGTTAGGAGCCAGGGAACGCACTGTCAACCATTGTCGGCATACACGTTAGCCAGGACTTCCGTCAATTGCTTGCCGCTTCCGAGGGGTATTGAGTGTGTTATACTTCTATGCCATTCCACATCAGGCATGGGGCTCATAGAACGGTGAAGAAGACTGCATTTAGTATTGCTAAGCAGGTGTGTGCAGTTAACCTCGTCGCTCCGAGTATCGAGACCCCATGGGGGCAGGCCCAAGCCACTCGACATGCGGGGAGACTGGTTTCTCCCATCGGGAGTTTTGTGTTCCACTCCAACCCAACTAGGACTAGCAGCGAGTATCATCCGGTGGTCCGGGCCCTGGTTACTGGGAGTGACACCAGGCTCGGGTGTGCCAACCCTCACTTCGACAGCTGAGAAGGTACCCAGAGGAATCGCTAACACCTCGTGGAATACTACAGCAGAGGCCAGGAAGACAACGGAGACCATCTGACCATCCTGCAGCATCATTACTGCCTCGCCAAAGCCAAGCACGTCGAACTCTGGTAAGTTGGCGATACCCCAGAGGGCCAGTGTCCCGGTACGACATATCGCCTGACCCACAGAATTAGACTTTGTGCTCAGCCGACAACCCACATGGCCTACTCTGGTGACCAGAAAACGACTGAACTAAGTTTCTTAGTATAAGTGCGCGACTGACCTAGCGCAGTCCCAAAAGCCTCTTAGCTCAAGCAACATGTGTTAAAGGGTACTGGAACCGAACTGCAAAAGGAGTCTTCCCACAGTTTAACATAGACATGAATGAGGGAAGTTCAGTTAAAAGATGTAGTTGCACAAAAGCATCTTCAGGGGGAACAGCCAAGGAGCCGAAGAAGAATATACCACAGTGTCAACTGACATTAAGAGTAATGATCAACGTAACTTCAAAATTGTAGGCGATACATTCAGGGAAGGCGAGTAAGTGTGGCTGTATAACAAGAAACTGGCTAAACATCTTGGTGTCAAGAATGTTGGGAAGACCCGTACAGTATACTGAATCAGATCAATGATGTGGTCTACAGGATATGTTGAAACGGCTCCCGGGCAACGCCTAAGGATTAGTGTTGCAAGGAAGCTCCAACCCCACCCCTCTTCACACACTGGGAGAGCATCCCTTCTCTGTGTGTCAGAGAGAGGATCACCTTGCTTGATCTGCCCTCCTTGCCCCCCACCTCCTGCTGAGCAGACCCAAAAGTTACCAAAGGAGTGGGTGGGGAGATTGATGCTGACGTGAGCTGTACCACCACTTCTCCCCTTCTGCTGGAGCGGTCGGCAGCTACAGCCAGTTGCATGAGTTTATTAGACATGTTCCCCTCTTGTTACCGGCCAATGTGTGACGATTGTTCCACATCAAGCACCTGTCTCTATAAGTAGCACAATGTCTAGAATTTCAGGAGATTATGAGATAACCACCCAGTGAAGTGTGGCAAGCAGTTATTCAAGAGGATCAGTGACGGACAAGTGTGTGCAGCAGCAACGAGCAAAGTGCACAAGTGCTGCGGAGGGCGAGTTATGCAACAAGTAGAAAGCACATGTGTAAGGAAGCGCTCACAGTGAGCTCCAAAACATTCCAGACTGGAAAGACTGGAGATATCTGGATTGCAACAAGGTGGGACTGAAAGGATAAGTGATACAAGCCTGGATATAAATATGTATTGGAACTGTCAAAATGCAGCTATATAATTTTAATAGTAACTGAGCAGGTTTTATAAAACTGTTTATAAAGACTGGTTTAAATTGTTTGTGTAAATTTCTGTGAGATTAGGGACAGTTATGTAAATATTAGCTGTGAATAGCAAGCAATAGCCAGTGTTGTCAAGATAGTAAGTTTGGAACATTTTTTAAAAATTGTATATATGTAATGACGCGTGCCGGGCAAGAAATGATTGCATGTTCAACATGGATTTTGTTAGCATGAGACCAAACACGCTGGTGGCAGTTACCATATTTTGACGTGTGTTTTTGATGAAAAATTAGCAATAATTACTATTTCATATATTGGCAGCACTGAATTATTGTAATCCTGCAAATATTGTCAAGTTACTATTCCATACAAAAATAATAAATTCCGACAATTTCCCCTACAAAACATTTGTGATAGAAAATTTGTATTATGTTGCAATGTTTACAAATACTGTATAGATTGCTTGATTACCACTCCACAGATGGTAATGTGACTTGAGAAAACAAAAACCACGACAACATGCTACAAAAAAAAATGGTCTCTTATCAATGTGTACTTGTGCCAGTAGGCGTGCGAACTACGTAAGATACCTTTCTTTTGTACAGCAGAGATATAATTTTCTCATGTACGGCATCTATGGCCGAGCTCCAACATATTTACATTTTACACATGCGATTGGCATTTTACACATGGTTGTTATTTTGTTTATTATCACAAGTGAACAAATAAATGCACGAGTCTTTTCTTTTTTTTTCTTCTCCCACTTACATTAACTTTCCTTCCCTCCCAATTTCTTTAAAAACTACGTTAAAACATTAAATGTAGTATGTTGATAAATTTATAAACATGTTTTGGGGGTAAAATTTTTTTTTTTGGCATTATCTCTTATATAAACCGCACTCCACATTTTGTAGTCATTTTATTTGTAAAAATGTGCAGCCTATACATGCCGAAATACAGTACTTACTGCTTTATCTTATGTTTTGTGCCAGTCACCCTTGCTGGACACGTTGGTTGGCGAATGGGGACAAAAGTGTTTACCATTACTGCGGTAACTGGCTTTCGTGAAGGCGGTGTTGGTGCAAAGTTTCCCACAGTGGGAATGATTACTGGTGAGACTGGTTGGCCGGATGTGTTGGTTGTACCTGTCTTACTCAAGGGTGCTTCAGCTGAAGATGGTGTAGTTGGTGCAGGCTGGCTGCAGGACTTGGATACAGTGTTGGTCAACACGGTATCATCGATTCCAGGTGGCTGATTCCGGCCTCCACAACCTGGGGTTGGCTACCCCGTACCTTACCTCGATACTCTGTATTAACCTTTATATAATGGGGTGGTATTCCCTAGAAATACTTATGTAAGGCGGGAAATAAATATAAGAGTATACAGGAGAGGTAGGCCTCTCTAAGAGATGGGTTAGTGCAGTACTGTCTCGGCCAGCTTGCCTACTAACAGCAGGAGGGGTTAGTACACACACTTGCTTGGCGTTGATACAGGCTGTTCTTTGCTCCTCCCTCCATTGGCTGTGCCTTACCTTAAAAGGCTGATGCGAGCCGCTTACACATCTAATCTAAAATGATTACGACTCATCGCCAAGAGTACCTCTTCCACCACTCCAGATGTGGGTGACACATTGTCTACCCATCAGGCAACGGGAACTTTGGGTAATTCCTTCTCACCTGGAGGATATGTAACCCAGCTGGCATGCTGCCCCCCTACCCTGCGCTGAGAGCCTACAAGCTGCCCAGACCTCGGGCAAGGCAGAGCGCCTCCGACAAGGCACGAAGCAGAATCACTAACCAGAGTATTCCCACGCCAACCAGCGCCGGAGGACGTCATGCCCCTTCCGCACCCAGCGCCGGCAGCCTACAAGCTTCCACTATATAAGTCCGGACGCTGCTGAGCTCAGGAGTCATTCCTTTGCATCTACATCAGTGCTCGGGATCTTTGGAGAATCTTGTTTCTTTCAAGTACGCACCAGCGGCTACTTACTACATACGTTGAGGGCCAGTCAACCGACAACCAGCAAGAAATCACATATTTATTTTGCTTCACTTTGTCTCTTCTAGACACCTTTTACTTAGCAGTTTAACTTCAACTAATTTGTATTCGTCTAGAACCAGCTTTACCCGTTTTACTTAGAACCAGGTCGCCTACATCTGGAACAGCAGTTACCTTCAGCTCTCCATGACTTGGTAGGAAACAGCTCAGGTCACATGTTTATTGAACCTTCAATAAACACGCATTGTTCTCTACCTTTCTATTTTTCATTTCCACGGTATTTGTTTGTATTAACAGTTGGAGACAGAATACGCTGTGCACTACCGGTAGGATCCGGGAGATTTGTTTAAATTGAGTTAGCCTGACTGTGGAGTCCTTTCAGGTGTCTGCACGTCAGAAGTCATACATATTAGACGGTTACCTGTTTCTTTCCTGCCACACATCAGCATTAAGTCAGTGCTCGTGGGGGAGAAACAGTGATGCTACAACCACTAGAAACACCTTCACACTGGGAGGCACGACAGACTCAGGTTGCTTCTCACCACCCGCATTGTCAGTGCATGGTGACAGTAGCCTGAAGTTTTGCCGTTCATCCTAGTGTGAACGCACAACCAGTAGAGGCTTGGCGGCCCCCCCAGCTCCACGTCCCTGATCAGCCCGTATACTGTGGGGGATCAGTGGGGATTTTTATTGAGCTTGTGCCAGCAAGTCACTATTGGGTTACACTGTCAAACCTTCCTGTCTAAGTGAATCACGTAGGCTGTCGAACTGTTTGCCCTATGCCTCACGAGAAGAGGATTGGTACAAAACGTAAGGAACAATTCCTGGATCACTCTACTCTCAAACCATGGATCACATTATCCCATCCTACACAGGAAAGGCCGACGAAACAGGACCGCGCCGCCGAACTCAACAAGCAGTCGCGCATGCTACAGTTGTAATCTCAATCAGCATCTCCAGCAGTAACCAGGACGACTGTATTCTTCAATCGCCAATACCCCTCGCCACATGCCAACTATCTAAACCAAACTACCCCGCTTTTGGTCTAGCGGACAAAATCTTTGACAAACGTGCGGTCAGTCTAATTGGGCACGCGTCAAGCCATAGAAGTTGGGTTACCACTTAATGATAGTTACTATGTGCCGTGAACACGAGACAGTGCTCTATCTTAGTGTACTTCCAGCCGTGGCTGCCGGCACGAGCTCGGTGCTCTAGAAAGTTCCCCACCACTGGTGGGCGGAATAGAAGCATTGAGCCGTATGGGCTGCCTTCCTGCCATTAGTCGGTGTAGGTTGCAACAAGGGACAGGCCATAGGTCTCCAGCAAATACACCTGCCAGCAGCTAGGTGCTTCGGTTAGGATACAACTCAAGAGTACTGTCTCTCTCTCTGGTTGGACGAGTTGCTAGTTGTGGTGGTTCTACCATTCTATCCCCAGAGGTCTAGAATGGGTGGTTGTCGATTGGTGTGTGTGGTTAGACGTGTGGATTCCTGATGGGGATCCGCAGTCCTACTCTAGGTCGTACTGGTATACTCACACCCAGTCTCAGTTAACAGTGCACAGCAAGTACTATTCCTAATAGTCTATGTAATATACCTCTAGAATAAATACTCTTGGTGAAGGGACAAATCTGTATTTATTAAGAATGTAATAAATACAGTGATGTGTGCTATCTGCTAATCAAGCGAAGGTGAGTATGTAAGTAACCTACGCTTAACAGGTGTAGGCGACCTGCTTCTAGCTACCCAAGATGACTAGTGGCATTAACAGATATGAAAAAAACTCAAGTCGCAGCTAACACTATCAAGGGACATCTAGAAGACACAAATATATAAAAAGGGGACCACTACTCTAAAAGCAAATGGCTGTAGTTGCCCCTACCAGCAAGTAGAAGCAGGTGCTGGTCCAGTAGAAACAACAGCGGACTGTGTGGTGCGAAGAAGAAGAGAAGCTTCTGGTAGACGGTGGTGGTAGTTGACAATGGTATCTTCTGGTAGCTGGTGGCGGTCGCAGACAATGAAACCTCTGGTAACTGCTGACTGCAGAAGAGCTTCTGGTGACGGCAATGGGAGCAGCTTCTGGTGGCTGCTGAAGACTGTTGAGTAGCCAATGGTCCCAGCACACGAAGTGAAGGAGTGCGCTACTGAATAAGGATAAATAACTGGCAAGCCCGGTCCCGCACTGACTTTTATAGTCCGAAGGACAGGTGCAGCACCGAGCCGTGGTGGGGGTAGCTACCCTCTGCCCGGCCACTTAGCTTTGAACATAATTGGCGGCGCTTGGTTTTTCCCCACGGTAGTTGACAACTTGTTGACTCTCGGTGCAGGGGAGGGGTGGGCAGCATGGTCATTGGCTTGTGCAACCTTATTTCCCACTCGTTTGGAAACACCGTTCAGGGTTGTGGTGATCCAAAACATCTGTGTAATAAGTTGATGGGGTTTGACTCTCTCTCAGGTGAAGTAGGAATACTCTAGTCAGATGTGTCGTAACCATTGTTTTATAATACATGAAAGTGGCACGCATCAATAAATAAATTAGGAAATTATTATTGGTTATTAAATTAAATTATTTAAAATCTCCACCCCTCAAAGAATCTGACTATGACAACAGAGTTTACAAAATTTCAACAATATGCAAAATAATAATATTTTATATTTGTGGTTCCTTTATTTTCTGTACAGGGCAATGGGAGATGTAAGTCTGGAAAAATAAAGATACCAATACATAAAAATTTCTAATTTTACTTGTGCAATAGAAGCATATCTTCATTATTTTGTAGTATGCACCCTATTTTTTTTTTTAACAAATTTTTTAATAAAGGTGGAATGCATAATTATATACTGTAATAATGTCTTCCTGGCTATTGGCAATGAGAAAATGTCAATGACAAAAAAACACACACCTATTGAGACATCTTATTTGAACTAATTTCACATCCTGACATGAGAAAGTTTTCTGTACAAAATATCAAAGAAACATTATTGAAAAAAATTGACAAGGCATGATGGGAGACACCAATATTCCTTTAAACTCTTGAGCCAATCACAAATTTTTTGACTGTCCAACTGCCTTACTCGTTCCAACAATACAAACATGGAATTAAATATTGGGGCCACCAGAATAGCAAGCAACAACTTTCACAGCCAGTTATTTTTCATCCACCACTACCAAAATATGTATTCATTAAAAAAAAGTATCTATACTACACAGTACACTGTGCTACGTTTCTGAATTATTTAGTTCAAAGAAAGCTATGCTAGTTACATATTTTTCTATTGATGAACAACAATGTTTGTAAACTGGACTCTAAAATTACTCAACAAATAAAATTGTAACACATTTATATGTGTAACAAAACACACTATATATTTAGTGTAACATCTGAATTCACTATAGAATCATTTAACTTATTAGAGCCATCTCTCGCAGAAAGAAGAGGTTGAAATTTAAATTTTACTGTACATAATTTGTTTTTTAAACACTGTCACAAACATTTAGGATACAATTTTTACTTGTTTCTAAACTACTTACGTACCCTTAAGTTAAATGCTAGCATCATATGCTAAAATGCATTTTAAATATGTTTTGGAATCTTGTTTCAGATTATCCTTAATACACATTTTGTAACTAAGTTTTAAATTTAAAGTATTTAGACTTGGCTAATACTAGACCTGTCCGGTTGTCCCTTTACCTAATCACTAATTTCAAATTTCTTTGAAGTTAGTAAACATGGTTTTCAAAGTGCAAAAATACTTCACAACTCATGAAGTTGTCAATAGGAACAATTACAGGCAATACCTTTAAACTTACATGTAACATTTCTATATAATTAACACTTGCAAGACTAAATTTATAAAAGAAATTACAAAAATTGACAGTAAAAAATGTGCATAATGCAAAATAATAAATTGAAATTACACAAAATTTTAACATAAAATTATTTTAAACACGTACTGGTAAACCAACACATACTTCATTGTTTAAACACTTTGTGCTAAAATATAATTTGATATACTTGAAGCAACTTCACAACTTCATACACACAAAAAAAAGACAGTAAAACCCTCTTGTTAAACATTTGAAACAAAGAAATTAATCTACAAGGCAAGAAATTTCTTAAAAGGGTTTTACAGTAATTGTTAACTAGGAAACATACCTCCAGTCTCTAGCTGAACTTGCACAGACAGTACTAGAGGAAAAATTAACAACCAATCATAAAAACATAAGTTGAAATACCAGAAAACAGAATTTAGAAGAAATACTGTACATAAAATTAAAACTTGTATGTTTACTGCTTGTGACTGCAAAAATTTAACACATTAGGCCTATGAGTAAATACTATCTTTCAATATATATAAATGTACTACCTAGTAAAGTTTTCTGCACATTTGAGAAAATAATTGAGAAATAATATAAATTAAGGAAAATAACAGACAGTTTACTAGGCAAGCCATCCTGAACTACAAAATTTATAAAAAGGAAGGTTTCTGGTGTTTTGAAGAGGAAAAAGGAACTCAATTCTTAGTCTTTTACTCATATTAGATGGCTGATGTAGGGGAAGGTTGCCTATATCGCACTGGCTCTCAAATTGCACCACTATTGATTGTAAAAGAAATAATGAACGTGCGCGAGATCCAGCTGATTTTTTTAAAACTACGAGCACTTCATCAGAAACAGTTGGTACTAAGTCTCTTCGAATCGTCATTGTTTGTTAGTGAGAGTAAGAAAAAAGTGGCGCGAGTTGATATAGTTTCGAAGGCAATTTTGTAAGATAATATTAGGTAAGTATTCTTGAAATTTCGTATTCTCAATGGCTGTAACAGTTAGTCGAAGTAGTTTTCTATAAAATGTGTATAAACGCCTAATCGGAAATGTTGCTTTATAAAATAAACAAAACAATTAGTCCGGAAGTGTTGTGTTTCCTAAATTGCACCAGTAAGCAGTCGCCTAAATTGCACTGGTGCGATTTAGGCAACGATAAACAAAAAAAAAATGTCTCAGACATGGATGTAAAAATATTACGGAAATGACTTTCTATGATGCAGGGAAAGCCATATTACGTCCATCGCCATATTGTGACACCATAACATTGAAAATGTATGCCTATTTGTTATTTATCAGGGTGGTTACCTATCAGGACCTAGTTTGCCTGACTTTCCCAGATTTCCCATGCAAAAATTAATACATTTCATAAAAATGAACACACTAAAAAATACTAAATTACATGATGATATTAATATAATAATGTTGATTTTTTTGTAAAACAATTTTGACATGCTTTACCAGTGTCCCATGCACAAACACAGGCAAAATTGGTGGTAGGTTTGTTTGTTTGTTTTATGTTTCAGTTACAATGAAGGCTCAATGGACAACCAACAGTATGGAAAATGCCAGCCTGAGGATATGATAAATGCTTTAGATGAATTTCGAAAGGAAAAAGTGAAACTTAATGAGTGTTGCCATAAATACTGTATAATATTCCTAAGAAGACATTCATTAAACACTTACAAGGCGAGGTTAAAAGGTGTTGAGCGAAATAATCAAGTAGTTAATGGAAGGGAATCTGCTTTACCTAAGGAAGCAGAAGAGGAGTTAGTGTCAGAAATATTGTATCTCGAAGCATGTCTATTTGGTCTCACGCCTAGTGACATTAGAAAATTGGAGTATGATTTCATGAAGGTAAATCCTCATCTGAAGAATCAATTTAGCAAGATAACAGAAACTGCAGGTAAAAAGTGGTATTATGGTTTTATGAAGTGCTATCCAACATTAAATTTGCATCAGCCAGAAAATGTTTTGATCGCTCGCGCATGAGGCTTCAACAAAGAAAATGTTTACAGTTTTTTCAAAACTACAGAAAAAATGGTACACGAAAACAGGAAAGATGCAAGATGCACCACAAATCTACAATGTAGATGAATCCTGTTTTGGAACAGAGGAAAAGAAATCTCCGAAAGTTGTGTCAGCTCGTTGAAAACATCAAGTTGGGGCAGTTACGAGTGGCAAAAGGGGTATTAATACCATATTTGTTTGCTGCACGAGTGCAGCTGGGCACTTTGTGCCCCCAATGATCATCTTTAAGAGACAAAGAATACACCCTGCAATAGCAAACGGTGTTCCTCCAGGTAGTTTAGTGGAATGCTCGGAGTCTGGTTACATCAACAGTGAACAATTTGTGAAATGGCTGAAACATTTTATTTCACATATTAAGCCAACTACTGAAAAAACACTGGAAAAAACAAAGAGACAAACGAAATCAAGGAAAACAGCCAAATCATGTTCTAGGAATTACAGTAGGCCTACATCAGAACTTCCTTTGAACATTGTTGAAACTGTTTGTTGTTCGTGTGGAGACTGCAGTGGAAGATTGGTTTTGATTTTTGTGTAATGAATCCCTTGTTGAAGATATAGTTAAGTGTTGTTCTTGTGGGAAATGGGCTCATGAATCATGTGCAGAATACTCATAAGTAGATCTACATTTTCTTTGCTATGTATGTCAGCTCTAAGTCTGACTGAACATAGCCTATTCATGAAACACGAAACACAGTAAGCCTACCATGCAATTACGTGTTGTTATATTTTTTTCCGTATTTGTCATTTGCATTCAGGAAGTGTGCTTTATCATCTGCCGTAGGCCTATAGGTAGATAGCAGAGCATATTCAATGTAGCCTATATTTTGGTATGAAGTAGACCTATTATATGTATATTGATATTGCAGAGACTACTTATATTCAGTTGATATATTTTTTAATGCATGCTTTTATTAATAATTATTACAGGACTCTTATGTCATAGGTAATTACCATGGTTTTTGTAAATAATGAAGTCTAAAAAATATAGTGGTTATTATAAGAGAGAGCATGAACCAAACTGTCTCTCATAAAAAAAATAATGGGTTCAATTTTCAACTTAAATAAAAGCATTAGTTTGGCCTTAAATTTGGTTCTTTACTACAGGTGCGATTTTTGAACCCCATGGTGCGATTTAGGCAACAGTTCTAAATCGCACAATTTGCAGTTACTTAAAAAAATCATTGTTAATTCCTAAATTTCTTAATAAAATTTGAAGCAAACATTTTAAATGATGGTAGAATGTATAGCGTAAACACCTGTAGGTATATTACTGCAAAGACACTTACAGTTTTCTAAATATTAAATTATTTCTCCAAAGTGGTGCAATATAGGCAACCTTTCTCTACTAATTAATGTATGAACCACATTTAATTTTGTTTCTAAAGACTTAATCCAATGAAATTTACATAATAAACTCAGTATATTGAAAAAAAGTAAATAGATATTACATGTAAGGAAGAATTATTCCAATACCACTTTAGTGATCTCAAAAGAAAACCCAGATACCATACTCGCATGTAACGTTATTGGTACTCCTCTCTACCTACTTTACCAGTCCAGCATATGTGTGCAGAAGTTCATGGGCAGACACAATGTGGGGAAACCAGGGCTTGCAAAGTTCATCACAGAAAGGAATTAATTCCAGTTTAAGTACCTATAGTATCAAAATTAAATAGTTCCAGTTTAAGTACCTCTAGTATCAAAATTAAATATCTCTAGTTCAAGTTCCTTTTACAAAAAAGGAACTAGTTCCAGTTCAAATTCCCAGAAGGGTACTTAAAAAGTTCCTTGGACTTTCCATTTGTACTTTCTATTGATATTTTTGTCAAATTTAATGCTGTATAGGTGATAACTGTTAGTTCTTATAACCAAGAATCTCTTCGTAATAACACCACATCGCTCACTCTAGAACTACATTTGTTTGGCAAGTTAAAGTAGACCATTAAATAGGCCTAAAGCAATACGTAGTATAATCAGTTCGGAAGAAAATTTTATACTATCTAGGTAACCATTACAACAATAATTTTAACACAATGTACGTAGCACTCAAACATAACGAAAATAATGATATTTGAAAATGAGTTACAGTCAAAAAACAAAGGCTGCAAAATACTTTTAACACTAGCATTAAACATTGTGGTACACAAATTAAATTTAACATTGTGTAGTATAAAACTCAATCACAGCCTAAACTAAAAATTTTATTAATTTTTTTTTTAAACTAACAGAAAACAGATGTAGTTTGCCAGAGCATACAATTTGTTTTGACTCATGCTCAAGAGTTTGTTAAGCTAGAAACTAAGTTTTAAAGACAGATTATGTCCTTAATTGCATGAAATATACTATGCTTCAAATTTTAATTAATCATTCGCACCTCTAAACACATAGCTGAGTGAAAGTTATATGAAATTCAGTTGTAGGACACACCTATAACTTGCCACCTGACGAAACTGGCCTAGCTGGCGGAACATGGTGATCGCGGTACTGTGTGAACATGTGTCATCCTGCTTTGTGTGTGTGCACCTGTCTAAAAGTATTAGATTATGAGTACTGAATTCCTGTCCGTTTATATATTCATTTTAAAATATCTTTATTTTCGTTAAGTTTGAGTGCCACATATATAGTGTTAAAATTATTATTGTAATGGTTACCAAGTTAGAATAAAATGTTTTTTCACACTGATTCCCCTACGTACTGATTTAAGCATATTTAATGGTCTGCTTGCTAAGTTTCCAGTGCCCCACGAGGTCTGAAATAATATTAATGACATTTTACCTGTGTAGTTGTAACCAAAATTGTATTTGTGTAAAACTGTTAGCAAAGTCGTTCTAGAGTGAGTGAAGTTATTATGAAGAGATTATTGGTTATAAGGACTAACTGTGATCTCACAGTAAGTACTGTTTCAAATAATGTATAGTTTAGTTTCTCCCAGAGTTAGGAAAGAACACATTCACTTTATTTTGTTTCTTTCTGTTTGGAACTACACTATTGTGAAATGTGTCCACATTTTGCCAAATGAACAAAGGAATGAAGTTCAGAACTTTATTCATTAGGGAAAATGTGAACGCATCCCACAATATTTCTAAACAAAAAGGAACAAAATAAAGTGAAGGTGTTCATTTCAATGCACTCTTTCCGAACTCTGGGGGAAACTGAACTAAATATTACACAACTACACTAAACAACCACACTAAACACACAATTACACTACACATTTTCCCACTGAAAATGAACTATCAACAGGAGACATAGGTGAAACAAAATTTACACATGGTGCAGTGCCATAATAGCAGACACAAACAACAGCACTCCAGGGTCCATGTCTGGCAATTCAAACATAGTGCCGTCCGAATTCCACAGCCATGCCACCCTTGATACCTACCCTGCCAACACTCCAAGGTTGTACATGAAGCAGTCACTTGTGAAGCCATTTTCTTGCCCTTTCCCTCAAAAATTACTGTGGGTCACATATTGAAGAGAGTCAAACCTTGACAAAATTACTAATTTTTCAGCTTGTTCTTCACTAACCTTTACATTCCACTACACACACTATTGCTAATTATATACAATATTTCATACTTAGGTCACAAAGAAACTGAATCATGAAACTTTAAACAGAATTCTGTGGCAAGACCATAACTATACACACACAAAATATGTAGTCCACTACCATGTTGCAGAAAAAAATATCCACAATGTTAAAGCTCTTTAAAATCAAAAACTTCAACAAGAGTTATGAAAAAAGAAAATACGTCCCTTGTCACTAATACAGTTTTTGTACTGTAATCATAAGTCAAGTTTTTTCTTTACGAGGATGTGAAAATTAGAATATTCTTTTTTTTTTTCAAAGCATTATTAGCAGCTCATCCAACTTACTGTACATATATATGTACTGTGCAGAAAGTGCAAAGTAAACCTCGATGGCTTTAAACAGTCTTATTAAGTCCAAAATCACTGCAGCTCCCTAGTTATATTCATGTAGCCATAGCAAACCTGCACAAATTTAAGTATGGAACTATGCACAGAACAAGACACAAAGTTTTCAAGGATTCGTAGGGCAACAGTTAGGCTTGCACAAATGATAGAGCAGTGCATCACAAGTTCAACAGAAGGCTCCTAGTGATTCTGCAGACAAGGTTTCTGAAGTCATTCAGAACCATCTTGCCTATCCTAACAACTTACTGCACTTCAGACCTGATTCAATACTATGCCTGTGGCTGGGTGTATCTAGAATCTGTCACTTTAGCTCTTACAGTTGAATGTTCCTGAAGCTGTAGAACATAGTATACACCCCTTCTGGTTACCTACTATTCTCCTACACCTCAATCATGCCCCTCCATGTAAAAGAAACAAAGCTGGCCTATGCAATCAATTCTAGCTACACTGTAATTAGAACGGTAGAGCCCACACAGGTACACTGCTTTCGGACCAGCATGTTGGTTTAGTGCTCACATTCTTTTCCACTGTACCTTAGTGCCAAGAAAAGGAAGTGTTCTCCAAACTAGGACGACTTGGCCAAGGCAAACACCCATGCAGTGACCCTCGACTGCAAGGCCCGACTTACAACACACACTGCACTTCCATGCCACATGTTGGAATAGGGTGACCGCTTAGTCGACAGCCCACACGTGGTTTGACACACTGTAATCAAAATGGGGACGCCAACTTTTCCTTGCAGACATAAAGGTTGTGTATCTTTCCCATGACCTACTCCAAGCGATGTGGCTTGAAGGAGAGGGTAAAAACAATTTTACTGCCCTCTGGGAGCCTTCAAGAGCTAACCCCTGATTTGCTCACTTCATTAGCTAAACTCAACCTTAGAGAATGAGCACAGGCCCTACGACACCTGCAAGACCCAGTGAAGCCAGAAGTACTGAAGAATCTGTTCATTGAGCCTGCACGAGTCAGCTCTGATGTCCACCCGTGGCTTGCCGCCCACTTTAACCAACTAGAGCAACGACCTACAGAGGCCTTTGTTTATATTGTTCCATTGGTACTAAGACTTTCATGTCACCCTTCAGTTCCACGCTACACCATCACCACACCTACTGCTCATGCACCCACTGCTGGCCCATCCAGTAACCAGATACGTTGGCCAGGTATACCAACCCTGGCAGGCCACAAACGCAAGATTACACTGTCTGAACCAGACTTTGTGCCCTGCCGCAAAGCTTAAAGGCCAGTCCTGTACAACGGGTGAGCCCCAAACAGGTGAGCCCCAGTTCCACACCAGGACAAGAACCCCACATACAGGTGTGCCCGACTCAGCCTCTGAACAAGAACTCTTCTATCTGCACGTAAGTCCTTACCTCACTAGACGTCACACTATTCATTATATAATCTTGTCTCTATTCATACATTTAAAATATATTTACAATAGTAATGTACATAAAAGGAAACTACTTTGTAGTCTGTCTTTTGCCAGTACTGCCATAATTACATAATATACAAAAGGCAACCAAAAATTCTTGATGAATAGACTCCTGTGGTAAAATTAAAATTTCAGGAATTGAAAACATTGCAGGCTAGTTTTATAATATTTTCAAGCATTGCAAAAAATACTAATTAAAATAAAATTACTGTCACAACCTACATACATAATACAAAAGTATTGATTTAAAACTGTTATTGAAGATTTTACAGCAATGTCTTCAGAACTTGAGGTAGCAAAAGCATTGTGGGTCTGAGTCCCACAGGAGGAGCAAATTATTTATGCATACTCTGCTTGCATCCACCCTGGCTTTACACCTCCAGAGAGCAACACAGAATTACTGAGCAACTTTTTGACCTAGTACTGTACGTGTACCAACTATTCATGTGCAATTCTATGAGGAAGGATCATTTCAGGCTGTTTGGTGCACTGAACCACTGCACTAGCTGAATGATCACACCCAAATTAGTGTATATTAAAACCTGTGATCATTATAAATTTAATATACATGCAATGAGAAATGATAACCAATATGATTGTTATGAAAACTAGTACTATTAAGTATAGTCACAAGCACATAAAACTTAATGCAACAATGTGATACAGAGCATGGAGGAATATTTCAGCTTTAAAAAATTCTACATATAAAAAATACCAGTTTTACAGACTGTAAGACAATTTAGGACACTTGTGCTCAATATAGAGCATGAAGACTAAGTCCAGAGATGTGACCCTCTAACCACTAGGTGTTGCCTCTGAACATAGCATTTCTACTAAGAGCCAACCACATGGACATTGGCAAGATCCTCAGAAGCCGATGGAGTCAGCAACAGCCCATTCATTCAGACCTCAGCGGACCTCATATCTTGCATAGATCTGTGCCGGGGATAGATCCCTCCAGAAGAGGGGTGCACGTGCAGTGCTCCCCGTGGCTGTCGCTCCTTCTTGCATGTTGGTTGAAGCCAGATAGTGCCAAAGTGACCTCCTTCAGTTCCACCATAGACAGCTTGGTAGTGTCTGCCATGCACTTGCTCTCCCCTTCGTCCTGCATCTCCATATGGGCTGACCACAAACCAAGTTAGACATCAACACTACCATCCTTTTTCAACTGAGCATCAATCAATGTTTTGTACACTAAGGCTGGTTACTAAATACTCATGCTGATACTACTGAATTACTGTACTACCAAATTTTGATCAAGAAACCTGTCAATGATGTGTATCAGTACACCACAACTAACCATATAAAATTTACAACAACTGAGAATGCTTTCGAATTCATTACCACTTGTGGGTTCAATTTCACTGTAATACAAACTTGAAATTTTCAATAAACACACTACCGAGAACCTTCAAACAATTTAAATTAATTTCATAAGCAATAATTTCAAGAAAAAATAATTCCAGTTATTACTTGCTAATTTATGATAAAAGCATCGAAAACGTGTATGGCATGTACTACAGTGTTACACTAATTTTGTTAACATTACAATTTAGCCATATTAATTTCCTAATACCCAGCTGCACACAAACATCACAAATTGTGATTTGGAAACACCATGGTTGATAAAAATAATTATGAGGAGAAAGGAGAAGAAAATTGATGATAACCCTATGCATCAAACACACGCCTTAATCAGGTAGTTTATCATCAACATCCATGCCCTGCTAATATGGGATCATTCATTCCTAAATTTAAATACAATATTTACTTGATTCTAAGATGCCATCAATTATAATCCATACCTCGTTTTTTGGGGGAAATACTGGGAAAAAATAATTAGTAAACATATGAGGCTACAGGTTGAAACACCACTTCCGTAGGAAATTTAATTTCTGAAGGAAGTTTAATTTTGCCTTCAATAGAAATGGTTTCCCATCAAAACAAATATATTTCACTCTGTAAAAATCAAATATTGTTCTTTTGGACATAAACATTTACATTGTGTGCTTCTCTCCAGCGGCCCACGTTTGATTCATAAATTTCAAATAGTTACTCAGCCACTGTATTTCCATTTTATTCTGCAAAATTATCACATTTGTTTCAAAGAAACAAAATAATGTAAACGTTTTACTGTTGCAATAAATTAAACGTTGCATTTTAATCCCGTTGTTCAACAAATACGGCACAGCCAATGCAAGTATGATAGTTTAAAATGTTAATCACAGCCATAGTTTTTGTATTGGACACTGAATTGCAGTGTCAACCACCACTATTTATTTTACAGTATCATTAACTGTATTTTATAGCTGCCCTGTTGCTATGCTTGCCACTAGATGGCTGAGATGTTACTTTACATGCAGTTACTAGGTTTCCTGCTAGCTAGCTGTGCTGTTTATTACAGATAAAGATACAGCGCATCACCCTAGATCCTGTTGTCACAGAAACACTCCACCCAATCAGTCAGTAAGGAAATTGCTGTTGTTTTCTGGAGAATGTTTTTCATGTCACAGAAAATGAATACAGTATGTTTTGTTATGAAATTATTGTGAAAAACAATATTTAAAATTTTGCATAGGATTCCATCTGTAGAACAAATAACTTCTATAACCAATTGCACATAGTACATACACATTACCTAAATAATTTTATTACAGACCTTCTCCTAATTTTTTTAAAACTTATCTTCTTTACTTTAAACATTGGAAAATGAATATTTTAATTTATAAAGATATAAACTATGAATGACATGACCATATCAACTAAAAATAATAATTCAAACAAATGGTACTGTTGCACTAAAATTTTTTTTGAGCCTAAAAATTGATGGTAGCTAATTCTAAGCAGCACCCTTGATTTTCAAAAAAATATTTTCAGAAAAAAATGTGCAGCTTGGACTCAAGTACATACGGTATGTACTGACTTACATTATATATTAAGAAATACAGATAAGTCTTATGATTAAGTTATCCTAGAGCAAATATATTTGTAATTTCATTTTTCTGATTTAGGGTGGTTCCACATAATGTACTTGTGGGTAATAGCATACAGTAAGCTATGCATCATATATATATTTTGTAACCTTTCTGTACTATTTATTTGATTATTGCTCTAAACAAAGCACATTAATGTACCAGCAGATGGTAGCCTCAAGTCTGTTGGCTTGAATGTAAAGCTACTGCATTTATAAATTATTCTGCACTAACACCATAAAAACATATCATTTACCTGTATACTGTCAATAGGACTGATAACCATTTTCCAGTCTCTCTAATGCAAATTTTACTCAATATTGCTTATGACCAAATCCAAAACAGTGGAGTTATGATTGCATTAAAACTAAACAAACCTTTGAGGAAGAAATGATTTTCATCTATTAACTGGTTTTTGAATTACATATTCAAATTCTCATTTTTTTTCAAACTACAAGTGTTAACTTCAGATTGCAACTTCACTAAGTTTTGCCCAGAACGCCACGTTATGACCAGGAATATAACAATTTTACTCTTTCGGACACATATTACAAGCATACAAACAATATATTAACAAAAATTTTTTCAGATAAAATTTAAAGAACCACGCAGCACAAAAGACAAATATGATGCTAATATGCACATAGTTAAATTACGATAAATGTTAAGGCAATACCCTTCCTGGTGCTTGGAATACATTGCAGTATGTTTGAAAAATGTGTTTTTGATGAAACTATTAAACGTGCTTTTACTAAGCTTACCTACCAAAAAAAGGTACAGTCTAGTAGATGATGATGATGATAATGTAGGACTATGAAGACATCATATATACTGGAAATATCATTTCCACACCCTCTAACATAGCAAAAACAGGCTTTCTCAGACTGCAGTATCTCACAATTTACGAACCAGATACATACAAACTACGTTAGAAGCACGCATTGGACTTTGTAACAGAGTTAAATACAAAAAAATTGTAGGGTCACCGTTTAAATTCTCAGTTTTACGGTCATGACAAAGCTACTGCATGCTAGTTGAATGGCATGCACATAGTGGTGATATTGTTTTGTATATACCGGTTGGCATTGCCTGTAATGCTTCATCAAATTTTTCCTCACTCACTACATACACCACACTAGGCAACTGATGAGAGCAGTTTTGCATACTGCAAAATGAGAATTATTAAACAAGTGTCATGTAATATACCACAGAGGCATCTAAAATAACTAGAATAAAGGAACCAAATACCATGGAACAGTGGCTTACACTGAGGGCTCGATTTTAATGCCTGTCTGAGACAGGCAAATTTTTGCACAGGCTGGTGCGAAATGAAAGCAACTTGTCCAGCACGACTGACTAAAATTCATAATTGTTTGTAAATTAAAAAAAATAATTATTGCCCTAACTGAAAATGTTAATGCGTGAGAGGGTGGAGATAGCGGAAGGTGACATCATGGTCGAGAACTGTTTTTGGGTATGCAGGTCAGTCACATGGGGTTATGAACAGTTGTCCTACATACTGGCAGATTGGTGCCTGACCAGTATACTTACACAATGGGACATGTAGCTTGGCGGCTCAGAACAAAGTCTGGTATTGGCTGGGCCATTCGGCGGGCTGTGTGACTCGTGGTCACATAGTTTACCTGCATTGGCAGTGGTCCGTACGTACTGCTGATTCAATTGTGGCTGTTATTGGTGGCTGCTGCGGTTGCCGGAGGAGCTGAGTGCCCTAGAGATGCTGCGGTTGCTAAAGCTGCTGTAGGCTTTAGCAGAGCTGGTGCTCCGTTGCCCCTGGAACCACGGGTTGGTGATTCCCAGTGGCAAGTCTTCTCTTCGGCGGATGGCGGAGACGATAGGATATGATGTCCCTAGGGTCTTCTGAGGGGCTGAAACAGAGGAGGGGACGGAGCTGGGAGGTGAGGTCTCTCCAGCTGACAGACGGCCTGAGCTCGGCTCCGGGGGATATCGTGGCCGAGTGCCGAAGAGGCTGGGGCGCGGCTCCAAGTAGACTTCGAGACGGCAGCGGTCTTCCTTCTCCTGCCCCTTTTTCCCCACTCTCTGGGTGTAAGGCATAGATATGTTCTATAACCGGCCTCGCAAGAGGGGAACTGGTGACTAGTCCCTAACTAGAGTGTTCTGCCACAGCACAGCAGTCACAGAGCTGTACCCAGAAACAATGACGTGGTGGTTGGAGAGGTGTGTTTTCTCTGAGGGGTCCTACAACAAATGTGAGTGTGGGTCCAGAGGCAGTCAGACCTCCAAGACCAGTCAAATAATCCCTCCGGTGACACAATGGAATGGTGAATGGAGTACAAACTGGGCCTCCTTATGGATTGTTTTGCTAGTGGTTGTGTGTCTATATTTCTGTACACCGGACCCTATCTACTCTGTGCCATGACCTGAAGGGACTTAGGGGGCCCACTACCAAAAAGACATTGGGGTGTAGTTGCCATTAACAGAGGGGTGAGCAGGCAAAGAGAGTTGACAACTTGTTTGGAGGTTGCTGGTGCAAGGCTCCTAGATGGTCTGGAAGGCGTCTGTGTAGCAGCTGAAGAGCTTCTGGCGAGTCTGGAAGACGTGGAGGTCGGCAGAGAGCTACAAGCACACAGGGTGGTGAAGCGAGCTGTCAGGGCTGCTTGGCTCTAAGAAGAGCAGAAGAACAACTGACGTTTCTGGGCTGCGTGCAGGTATATATTTGGCTGGCCCGCCCTTTTCTGGGCTGCAGGATGGTAGGGCGGTCGAATCGTCTGCTAGTGTGCAGAGCTAAAGATTGATTGCTGGTGGCACATCTGCTGGAGCGGTAGGGGCGCCATCCGTCGGCACGCTCTGGAACTACTTGACTGTTGAGAGTAGTCTCAGCCGCTCGGTCGCTGGCTCACTCCTCTTGGGGGGGTTGGTGAGCTTTCCGACAGCGGGCAAACATTACAAAACTGACGTGTCTATATTAGCCTCCGCAACAAGGGGCGTAACCTGTAGGCACTCTGGTAGTTGTAGTACTGGTTCAGACCCACCTGAGGCGTCTAGGAGATAAACACAGATTAAACAAAGTCGTTTTCATACATACCAGGAAAGTATCCCACATCAATTACCCCCACACCCCTTCACCTGTCGTTGCGACGGAGGCTCACCTGGACAAAGAAAAAAATTTCCATCTTCTCGGTGGTAATGTAGAACTGTCACCTAAAGAAAACTGGTTGCATCCCTGTAATGGTCGCTCCTCTGTATGCTGGCTCTAGAATGTGGTGGCGCAAGCCATGTGAGTCACTTGGAGCGGGCGGCTGGAGTAGCGATATCTCTCTAGCGTGTGCAGCTAGTGGCGGTTGGCCGGGCTATTGACCGGCTAATGGCTTCTACCCCCTCTCCCTTGGGAAGTGGAGATGTGTTGAGTGATAATGTGTCCCAGTGTTGGGTGAGGTGTCACGCCCTTCTTTCTTTAAATGTGCCGCAGTACAAGAATCAGCTGAAGGCTGTGGTTACGTTATACAGGAATCATTTTACATATTACAACCTTCGGTGAAAGAAAATAAAAAAGCACAAGCGGCACATATAAAAAATTGAACACTTTGTGTAAGCAAGGCCTCAATCGTGAGAGGCATGTTGGATACTATTATTCTACTTGCCGTGGTGCTGAGGGTGAGGAAAACAGGCTCTGCATGAAGCCATTCTGATGTGTCAAATGACAAGTAGCAGTTACGTGTAACAAATAGCTACGGGAATTTGCCGGCGCTAGGTCTTCCATCACCTAGCCATCGGAAACTAAAGGGACAAACTTCGAGAGGTGATTCCTGACTGGAAAAGGAACAAAAGTGTTCATATCAACATATGTCCGGGAATGCATATTTGCCAAGTTAGATGCCACTGACGAACGACATCTTTCTCTCATAACAACACTCACAGTGTGCTTTTGTGTGTTGTCGATTAAGTGATTAGAGCCAAGGCGAAGCACAATGGTTTATTATTTATTGTAGGAACAAGCCGAGATGGTTAGTATACGACCAAGCTTATGGAAATGGTCGAGAGGCTGTACAGACAGCACCAGCCAAATCACAAAACCTTTACAGCCATTTCTGAATGTTTGTGCGAGCATGGGTCCTTTCATACAGCCCACTTCCTCCGTAATGTTCATCAACACCTCAACAACAGCTTCCCTGGAAGATGGATATGACAAGGAGGCCCTGTTGCATGACCTAAGCAATCACTGGACTTAAATCCCCTTGATTTTTGCTTGTTGGGGTATCTGAAAAGTGATGTGTATGGGGAGCCAGTTCCTGATGTACAGACCCTTGAATAGGTGTCCATGTAGCCTGTGACACTATTCGGGCACAGGCTTGAACATTCGAAAGAGTGACGCAATACATAATGCAATGTGCGGCACTTGCATTGCATCCCATGGTGGCCACTTTGAAAATCTGTTGTAACCTGGAGGCACTTACACCATGCATTGAGTACTGGTACTATTTGTTTATTGCAGCCTCGCCGTCCGTTTCCAGACATATGTTGAAGTGGACTTTTTTTGTTTCTTTTCCGCTCAGGAATCACCTCTTGAAGTTTGTCCCTTAGGTTTTCATTCATCCTGTATATACAACAACACGAGTACACTATAAATAAGTTAACTATCGCATTGCCATACCTATATTAAATTTAAAAAATATGGTAAACCCTAAAAGACAAAATGAGCACTGTAAATAATTACACCAATATTCCTTTGACAAATAATTTAAAAATTTTCAATTTGGTTCATAGGTGACTGTCCTTGGTTTGATTTAGGTACGGGCCTGTCGACATCTGCTTCTCAGAATGGGAAGTCTCTTTACTCTAATCTTGACGTAATGTCTCTGCATCAATTATTTACAATATTATTGTGGCACTTAATCAGCATCCTTGGGTGCCGTAAACTGGTTGGCTTAGCACAATGTCATTAATCTGCTACTAGGGTTTGTTTTCATGAATATAGGCTATTCACAGTAAAGTGAGCACTTTTGAAAGCCCTCTCATTTGGAATAATGGTCAGTAAATATATTTTACTGTAGCCTTAGTCGTTAACTTCCAAGTGCAGTGGAATATACACACTATGTTTATTACTTAAAATGGCAATACTTATATAGAAAGGTGGTTAAAGGATAAAAAATGACTCAATGGAAAAAGTAACTAGAGCCTCAAAAGTGCTCACCTTACCGTGAACAGCCTATAGTTCTGTTCGTCTTTTCACTTCCACTGACTACTAGGAGCAATTTACGGCTGCTAACCAAAATGTCTATCTTTACGAACTGGTTATTATACTGGTTACAGCAATTTATGACTGCATGCATAACGGTTTGTTCTTTACTAACTTCACTTGACAGCAATTTACGGCTGTTAAAACTGTTCATGGAGCACTTGCATACTCACTGCGTCTTGGGTCGAATCTTCGCTGGTCTGCCCCGATTCCTCATGGATGCTTGCAGGGGATACGGCCACGTGAACCGGGACGTGGGTCTCCAGGGTGATTCTCTATACCTGCCAGGCTGGAAGGTGCTGAAGCAGGCATGGGCAGGCTGCTTGCTCCTAGGCTGGCTGCCACAGCTGGGTTCTCGTCCCCAGTAATGGCCAGCTGGGAGCCACCAGGCACTGGGGGACGTTAATGGGCCCATTCCTCCTGGAGGGGTGGCTGCTGGGTGGCCATCACAGGTTGAGGTTCTGGGTGCTCCAATAACTCTCCGGCTTGGTTGCTGTATTCGTCCTCTTGTTTGGAAGGGTGGGTCTGGGTTGTGTCGGCCCCAGCATCTCCTGACACCTGAACCTGAGGTTGAGTCACATCATCCAGGCAGGACGTGGCCATGGCTGTTGACGGAGTTAGGGACTCTGGTGTCCGCTGACCTCATCCTCTTGTTCCAGGCTGCTGAGTTCGGGTGTTGGCCCCGGCGTCTCCTGATGCTTGGACATGGTGATGGGCAGCGTCACGGCAGGACGCAGCCGAGGTAGGGACTCCTGGTGTCCGCTGACATCACCGGCACTGCTGGGCTCATCCTCCCGTTTGAAAGGGTAGGCCTGGGTGGTGGTGGCCTTGGCACCGTCCGGGTGGTGGTGGCCTCGGCGCCGTCCAATGGTGGTGGCCTCAGTACCGACTAGCATCGGGACCGGGGTGTTGACTGCACCATCCTGGGTAGGAGCAGTCATGGTAGCTGGCAGAGGCCGAGGCTTCTCGGGGCCCTCTGCTTCGGCTGCGAGGCTGCTGGGCTCATCCTCTCATTTGGATTGGTGAACAACTGGGTGGGTCTCAGCACCTCCTGGCATGGAGACCTGGTGACTTGCCGTAGTCTCCGGGCTGGATGCAGTTGGCTCTGTCATTAGAGGTAGGGACTTCAGGGTTGCCCTGACCTCATTGTCACTCTGGACTCCTCCTTCCTTTTGGAAGGGAGAGTCTTTGCATTGACCCCGGTGTCATCGGATGTTGGGACCGGAGTGGCCGTAGGAGGAAGAGGCTCTTCGGACTCCTCTGCCCCCTTGGCTCAGCTGGTGGCTTCCTTCTGATCGGGAAGCGAAGCAGCTGCACTGGCTGCTGCATCGTCCAAAGTCACAACCTCTGGGTTGGCCAGGCCCTCCGGCTAGCATGAGCAGGGTGGCCGATTGAGGTAGAGGCTCTTGATGTTCCTCTACCTCATTGGCGCATTGTGGTTAGGCTTGTTATTGGATCAGGCTCAGTGGCATGGGTCAAAGGTCGAGGTTCGCAGTCCAGTGGACTTCTCCATGAAATCTCCATCGTTGCTGGCGACATCTGGGCGTGTCTCATGGTGGCACAGCATAGAAAACTGGTTGGTGTTGAGGGCAGCGTTCTGACGGAGGCTGCTCCTCGATGCACTGGAAAATCTACCCATACTGGGGTAGTTTGCCAGCTCATCCCGTCTGCGTCAAACCTAACCTCCAGTCTCTGGAATGGAGGCGGTTCAGCGGCGGCAAGCAGTTCTGGGTTGTCTTCTCCTCCTCAGCATAGACCTCAGATCCTGGGGTGTGGGCTGTGTGTTCAGGAGCTTCTCTAGGGAAGGGGCGTAGCTGTCCCCTAGTAGCCTTATGGATGTGTCCCCTCCCACTTCTCAGCCAAGCCAGCGCTATACTAGTCGCAGGCTTTGCTCAGTGGATGTCTGCGGAGGAAACAGCTTCCCCCATGTCAAAACTTCACACACTGGTGCAGGGCTGCGGGTATTACTTATAAAAATCATGGGCCTGGGCTTTGCAAGACTTAATTGCCCTGACTACGGCGGCCAGGCATATGTTTCAGGCTGCAGCATTTCACTGGGCTCCTGCTTCCACTGCCAGTCTCCTGGGCGGCGGAGAGTTTAGCCCAGGACAAGCCGACTGGGGCTGATGTTGACAGTCTCGTTCGTCCTTCGTATGAGGGCGAAGAGGATTGTTGGGATGTGCTGGTCCCAGTGGCGGTGGTCATCACCCACACTGAGTTGGAGGCTCTTCTGCAGCTCCTGATTCCTTCGCTCAGTGGGGTTGGCTTGTGGGTGGTATGGTGGGCGTCGTCCACGTCTCAAACCCCCATCTGTTACACACCATCTGCTAGTACTGGCTGGTGAACTGTGTGCCGTTATTCGTCAAGATCGACTGTGGGTATCCCCAGTGGTGAAATATCTGTACCTCGAACTTGCGGATTATGATTTATGTCCCCGGCTGCGGAGAGGAAATAGCCCCCACTCAGCGAGAAACGAGGTAGGTTATTACCAAGAGGTAGCAGTTGTCTCAGGTGCTTCTCGGGTAGGGCCTCAGCTGCCAGCTGTACCTAGGTTGTGTGTGGTCGACGGGGCATTGGTGTTGGTTGGGGCACATGGTAGAACTTGACCCGGCAGCACGTCTCACACCTGTTGACGTATTGGCGGACGTCCCAGCTCATCCTGTTCCAGATATAGTGGGTCCCAATATCTTGCAGTGTCTCCTTGATACCAGGGTGTCCAGTTTGTGGATGATAGTGAAAATGGTGGCAGAGGTCTGTCATCAGGTATTTTGGTAACCAGATCCACCATGCTGACCTGGGTTGCTCATTCCGGGACCAGACAACGTCGTCTCAGAGTTAAAACCGCTGGGGGTGCTGCTGGAGGAGTTTCTGGACGTCAGGGTCTTGCTGTTGGATATAGGTGATTTGGTACTTGCTAACTGGAGCTACAGCAATTAGAGGTGCTCCTCGGGGCTGTGCTAGGCATTGGCAGTCATTCCCTTCCACTCCTCCTCCTCTTTGTCTCCCCTGTCAAAATTCGCCTAGCATGACAGGGCGTCAGGCAAGTCTTTGTTTTACACGGGTAGTGCTGGACTTCAAAATCAAATTCGGTGAGGAACATCTCCCACCGCCCGAGCTTGGCCTTGGAATTCTGCGACTCATGCCGCCATTGGAGAGCTTTACTGTCTGTCCACAGAATGAAGAGCCTGCCTTCAAGGTGGTACCTGTACTTCCTCACCACCCAAACTACAGCGAGGCACTCTTGTTCATTGATGTGGTACTGGTGTTCCAGGTGTTAAGTCTGTTGCTGGTGTAGGCGATTACTTGGAGTCAGCTGTCTGCGATTCCTGGTACAGAATTGCCCCATGACCATTCTGGCAAGCGTCTGTTTGCAGTATAAGGGGGCTACCTCTTGTGGTAAGTGTAACAGCATGATATTCTGTAAACTTTTCTTGGGGTTCTGGAAGGTGTTGTGGTATTCTGGTCCCCATCGCCAATGTGCTTCCTTTTCTAGCAGGGGGTTTGGGGAGGCCATCTGGCTGGCGACGTCAAGTACGAAGTCGCGCAGCCAGTTGAACAGGCCTAAGAAGCGGCGCAACTGCTTCTTCATAGTAAGCTCTTCAGCCGTTTCAATGGCATGTATTGACGAAGCTTGAGGGTAGTTTCCCTTAGGTGATACCATGTGCCCTAGATAGTCTGTTGATGTCTTGCCAAAGTGGCTCTTTGATAGCTTGCAGGTGAGGCCATGGAGTTCTAATCGTTCCAGGATTCTCTGGAAATGCCCACAATGGTCTTCTCAGGTCCTCAAGTAGATGATGATGTCATCAAAGTACGGGAAGCAAATCTGCCCAATATAGCTGGTGAGCACTTCGATTGACATGAGCTACTGGGAGGTGGCTGGCATGTTCTTCAGTCCAAATGGCATGACTCGGAACTGAAGAGTTTCACCCTCTGGTGTGATGATGGCCGTGTACTTACAATTGTCAGGGTGTACCTCATTCTGCCAGTAGCAAGACTGCATGTACTGAAAACTTTAACTTCCCCTATGTCCCTCAAGGTGTGTGTTACGTTGATTGTGGGCGGTGCTACTGGGTGTGTCACATCATTCAGATCCTTATAATTCACGCAGAAATGCAGCTGGCTGTCTTTCCACTACCCCTTGCTCTTTCATCTCTTGAACTTGGGTCATTAAGTGTCGCCTCCTGGTGGTCACTAGGTATGGGCGGTTATACACAGGAGCATCTGTAGTGATCCAGATCTCATACTGTACGTTTCAGGTTTGTCGTATTTGTCCTACTTGACCAAATGTGCCAGCATGCTCATCCAAGATCTGTCTCAACTCAGCGAACTCAGGCTCAGCTAGCTGGTGGCTATCTCATCCGGGTTAATGGGTGGCAGGACGACTGCATCAGGGCTGTGTTCCCAATTCACGGTGACCCTATATTTATCCCCCAGGTAAGTACTTCTCTACACTGTTTTTGGCACAGTAATGGATGCCCTAGAATTACCGCCTCGATAATGTCTGGTGACACCAAAAACTCTGCTGGGTTGGAGTGTTTATGTACGCTCATGACGAGAGTAGTGTGACCATCCACTGAAGGTAGTATTGGGTTATACCATTCGCACAAAATGGGTTTGTGGGTGGAGTGATGCCCTATATTGTGGCGTTAGAATATTGCTCCATACAAAATGGCCAGTTGCGGCGTAGTCTAGTAAAGCGAGTAATTTTTGGCCATTTATTTCTACTTTTATGTAGCCCCTGGCTTACCTGCTTGAAAGGGTAGTCCTGGTTAAAGTGCAGTTCCTGGTAGAAACAGCATTTAGGTAGGAGAGGGATGGGGGGAGGAGAAGGTGGCAGAGGAGGATTTCCCTTTCTCTTGGGTTGTTTGTTGGGCTCAGCTTACCTACTGACTCTTGACTTGTCTACCTCTGCCTGTGCTTTAAAATTACGCTGTTTTACTGGCTCATTCTAGATGTTCCTCTATTGTCTGTGGCCTAGCAATTTGTAGCAAATTATGTATTTTTGGTAGGAGCATTTGGGCGATGTTGCACATGCATGTATTTTCTGTTTCTGTATGGAAAATTCAAAGATACATTTGTACTTTCCTGAAAACTAAAATTTCTGCCTCCTTATTGGCGTACTGGGTTCAACAATAAAACTTGGTGGTAAGGTGCCCAATAACTTCTTCTCCAGAAAACTGTGTGGAAAGGCGCGAACACAGTGGCCTCCACTCGACGAATTCTCCTTACCAGTTCCATCATTCTTGAGCTTTCCCTCTGAGCTGTTTTTGGGTGCGTGTCACCCATTGTTTATTTGGGACATCATATTCCCGGAACTCTTTCTCGCATTCTTGCATAAAAGCGATTAGGTCTTGATGGGGTCGGTCGCCCAATGAATTCGGGCAGCTGTAGTTTGCTGGGGCCTCGGGTGCTTACTGGGAAGTGTCTACGGCCTGGATTAGTGGGTTGGTACTCAGTTGCTCGCTGGCATACCTCGCAGTGGTATACTAGTTCTGATTGTGTCACAGATTCTTCAGGCCATCCTATACATGCATGATGGACGGGGTGGACGCACACAATATAATGTACAGTGTTGATTACTCTTCTGGTGCAGGTGATCCAGCTGCAGAAAGCAGTCTGGCAGGTGTGGCAGTTGTTACATCTGTATTCTAAGCCACCAGTGAAATGCACTTTGTCTGTCCATCCCAAACACTGGTAATGGAAAATGTTCTTGCAGTGTGCACATATAATGGAGTGTACCCCTGTGCCAGGGCATGTGGCTATATGGCACCTATTTGAAATGGCGTGGTCAATTTGGTGACGTGGACTTCGACTTGGCTATGCTCAGTGTCTGACATGATCACTGGAAACTTGGGCGTCACAGGGTTATTAACAACTCCCTGAAGTCCAGTTGGCTTAGGTTTGACGTCCGGCTAGTATCTGTTAATTGCGGGGTCGTGCTGGCCTAGTTCTGTCTTACTATGGCACTAGTAATATTGCATGGAGCCATGAAAACTCTTGACATGTGATGGGCTGGGGATAGCTGAAGGTAACGTAACAGTCAGGGAGTGTTTTGGGTGTGCAGGTCAGTCACATGGGGTTATGAATGGCAGTCCTATTTACTGGCAAACTGGGGCCTAACCAGTATACAAAGTGAGAAGTGTAGCTTGGCAGGTCGGACAAAGTCTGGTATTGACTGGGCCATCTGGCAGGCTGTGTGACTCGAGGTCATGTGATTACCTGTGTCGGCGGTGGTCCGGACGTACTGATGACCCCGTTGTGGCTGTTGTTGGTGACTGCTGGGGTTGCTGGAGGAGCTGGGTGCCCCGGAGGTACTGCGGCTGCCAAAGCAGGTGTAGGCCTTAGCAGGGATGGTGCTCCGTTGCCCCCGGAACCACTGGTTGGCAATTCCCAGTGGCAAGTCTTCTCCTTGGCGGATGGCAGAGACGATGGAATGTGGTGTCCCTAGTGTCTTCTGAGGGGCTGAAACAGAGGAGGGTAGGGAACTGGGAGGTGATGTCTCTTCAGCTGACGGGCGGCGTGAGCTCGGCTCTGGGGGTTATCGTGGTTGAGTGCCGAAGAGGCTGGGGTGCAGCTCCACACAGACTTAGAGGCGGCAGTGGTCTTTCTCTCCTGCTCCTTTTTCCCACTCCTTTGGATGTAAGGCATAGATAGGTTCTATAATTGGCCTCACAGGAGGGAAGCTGGCGACTATAGTCCCTAACTAGAATGTTTTACCATGGCAGCAACCGAGCAAACACAGAGCTGTACCCTGTTCCCAACTGGTGACACAGCGGCTAGGTGATAGGAAAGGTGTGTTTTCTCTGAGGCGCCCGACAACAATTGTGGGTGTGGGTCTAAAGGCGGTCAGACCTCCAGGCACAGTCAAATACTCCCTCCGGCGACACAGCGGCGTGGTGGATGGAGTACAAACTAGCACAGTCAAATACTCCCTCCGGCGACACAGCGGCGTGGTGGATGGAGTACAAACTAGGTTAGTTGACTAGCATCCTTGTGGATTGTCTTGCTAGTGGTTGTGGCTCTACCTTTCTGTACACTGCAGTGCACAGAACGGGTGGCCGCCGAGCGTGCATGTGTGATTGATGTATGCGCGCCCCTGAGGGGGAGCTCGCAGTCCTACACTAGGTTTGGTAAAATCAGTTGGCAAAACCCGGTCTCTTGTTTTACTCTGTTAGACGTGGTGTTTATGTGGGAGTAGCACAGTCACCTAAGGACTGATATTAAGAAGAAAGGGAGAACTAGTGTTTTATTCCCAAAAGGAATAGACACGGTGGCCCATATTACCTCATAACTACATCAAGCTGACAGGAAGTACTAACTACGGATAGTCAGGTGAAGGGGAACTGGTTCTATGATGCGTAAGACAGTTTCGACTAGGTAGCTATATAAATTGGTCCTATCTACTCTGGATCGTGTACCTGAAGGGACTTAGGAGGACTAATACCAGAATGGCTGTAGGGTGTAGTTGCCGTTACCGGAGGGGTTGAAGGCAAGGACAGTTGACAACTTGTTCAGGTGTTGCTGGTGCAAGGCTCCTAGAAGGTCTGGAAAGCATCGGTGTAGCAGCTTAACAGCCTCTGGTAGATCTGGAAGATGTTGAGGTCGGCAGAGAGCTACAGTATACAGAGTGGTGGAGCGAACTGTTGGGGGTGCTTGGCTCTAAGAAGAGCACAAGAACAACTGACGTTTTTGCATAGCGCGCAGGTATATATTCGCCCCCCCCCCCCCCCATCATCTGGGCTGTGGGGTGGGGGTTGGTCAAGTCGGGTGCTAGCGTATGGAGCCAAGGGTTGTCTGCTGGAGCAGTATGGGTGTCATCCCTTGGCGCGCTCTTGAACTACTTGACCGCTGAGGGTAGTTTCGACTTCTCGGCAGCTGGTTCAATCATCTTCAGGAGGTTGGTGAACTGTCTGACCATGCGCGAACAGTACAAAACTGATGTGTCTGTATTAGCCTCTGCAACAAGAAGCATAACCTGTAGGTAATATGGCAGTTGTAGTAATGGTTCAGACCCGCCTGAGGCGTCTAGGAGATACACTCAGATGAGACGAAGTTGTCTGCGCGTGTGTCAGGAAAGCATCACACTGTTGTAACAACCAGGTCTCGAACCCGCGGCACCCCGGTAGGTGTACCTTATGTCGATGTCATGGCTCTGGCTACAAAGGCGGAAGGCATTTTGCAAAGTGGTAACAACGTCATATGGGCTACTATAAATGGCAGTACAGTTCCGGGTCAGCCCCCTCCACTCTGTATGATACTCAGGCGTGATGGACTCCAGAGCAGGGCGTCTGCAAGTCGGTGAGGAGGAGACACCAGGAGACGGAGGACGTCAGTCAGTCAGTCAGTCAGCTCAGCCAGTCAGCTGCGAGGACAACTGGATCATCCATCCCATGACGGAGGAGCTTCGTGCATGGTCGACATATCATTCAGTGGTAGGTGAATCCTGTTCCCAGTGCAGGTCGCCAGTTAGGGAAAGCTACGGGCAGCGTATTACGAGCATTAATGTATGGAAGTAATTTAATATCTCAGCTCTAATATTTGCATTTTGCTTGCAGAATCTCTCTTGAAAGCTTCAATCAAGCATGTTTCTAAAAGTCATACTTGTTATTATTTTGACATTATTGTATTCTATATATAATTGTAAACAAGCTGAGAATAAATGTGTAGTTTTATATTAACAGATTATCAATTGTAAATCTACCAGCTCACACACCAGGCATTTGCATAGTTAACTGAGAGTGGTTTACAGTCTGGTTGAGGAACCAGAACGCGTAAATGGTGTACCTAAATTTTGAATGTAATCATTATAAGTAAGCATTTTCGGTTTTAAAATAATATATCTCCATAAATATGTGGAATTTGTTTTCATTATGAACATTATTGCGGCCATTTGTTAGTAAACACATTCACAATGACACTGTAGACACCATATTTATTTCAAACAGACAGCCTGCAATTCAGCCAACATGATAACCACGGCAGAGTGGCGGACTGTAAATTTCATAACACAGCTGTATTCCATTACTTATGCAGTGCACTGTATGAGGAATGTAATTTGTTTCGCCACTTCACTTCAGCGAGGCATATCAGTGAACTTACCAATGTTATTTTCATCCATTAAATCTCGTACATCACTCACAACTGCACCAGACATTGAGCACATAAATTTATGTTGACATCACGTTAAATATCTCCACAAGAACGTACAAAGTTAGGTAGTCCTAACGATGTATTTTAAGTAGTTTTCAATTTGGTGAAGCAAAGTTATTTTGCATAGAGCAGCCTTAAATTACATGTAGTACTTCGCTCGTGTGAGGTTGTGTTGACATTCTGGGTGGTATACAAAATGAACATGGCGACACCTATGCAAATAGCGCTTCCATAGTGTATACCAACAGGATTTCACATAAATATTTATTTTTTGGTAAGTAATTGGCTGTATATTTGACTGGACTGTTTCCAAATAGAAACCATAACAGCTTTTATTTCTGTATTAGGTCCAGGTCTTTGTTTACATTGTATGCACACGTAGTCTATTAGTGGTTTATATGCTCATTGGGCCCAGTGCTGTTGTTTGTTTACATCATATGCTCACATAGCCTTGTTCGTGTGTTTCAAAATTAAAATATTTTGTACTCTACAACACCCACACTAATTCGTCGCCAGTAGTCACTGGCTGTCATTTATTACGTCGGCCACTAGTAATGTAATTTAGCAGATTTGTTTTATAACAATATAGGGCAATTTGTTACCAGCACTTCTAAGCCACAATTTCAGTGGGTTCAACACGACGAGAAAAAAAAGTACGGTAAAATCTGTGAAAATGATCCAAAACTAGCAACAAAGTCAGCCTTAATGAAAGACTTTATAAGTTTTCGCAAAGAAAATTAAAAATATCATGATGTAAGTAACTGCCATAAAAAGTGTCAAGGTTTACAGAACATGCAGATGGCCATACCTGGGACATTTCAAGCAGAAAAGGCAATGCAGAGTATCAACAAAGAGGCTCTGACAAAAATGTAAGACACTTTTCAGCACATCACATGCACTTGCCAAACATGGGGGACCTCTCACCGACTTTGTTTGGCAGTGTGCACTTGACAAAAAGAAAGGCCTGGACCTTAGCAAAAAATATCTTTCAGATGAAAACATGTTAGTTAAGTTTGCAAGTAGGCCGCTAGGCTACCAAAAATATTTAAAGTTAGTTAAGGTTGCAAGTAGGCCGCTAGGCTACCAAAAATATTTAAAAGTACAGGAATTCAAGTATTCACAATATAGTATTCGGCGACAGGCACAGAGACACAAAGAAGGATGACCCATTTTCCATGCATGGAAAATGTGTCATCCTAGTAGCCTACTTGCCACTGTAACTAACATGTTTATGTTTTGATCTCCCACCATCTTGTGTTCATCCTTTGTGTAACTATTGAACTTTCCTGTGTATTTCACGCTTTCGTTTTCTTGTCTTCCTTACACATCCTACATTCCTAGCACTACTTCACGGTTTTTCAAATTAATTTTCATGTATTTGCACTTCCCGCACATTTATCAGAAGTTTTACATGTTCACTTCAGCCTTAAAAACACGAGTCCGGCAACATGTATGATATTACAGAAATAAATACATTCTGCCTCCAGAAATTTTCGTACCACACTAAAAAAAGTCAGCTGCCTCAAATAACGTAATTTTTCTTCTGTCGTGCCATAAGTTAGGCCTATCCCCACGAGGCCTAACCTCAAAACCACCACTTTTTGCCATGCCACCACAAGCCAGGAATGAAGCCTTGGCGTTATAAAACCTGCATTCTCTAACCATGACAGACCTCACTGTCTCAATTACAAATCACCACCAATTACTATCCAACATGAAGCTTCTCATTCTTAAAAAATCACTTCTTCTGGCCCAAGCCAACAAAATCTTAAATGCTACAACAGTTAGCGTAGAAAATGTGTTGTCCTTCTTTATGTATGTGTGCCTGTCGACGAGCACTACATTGTGAGTACTTGAATTCCTGTCCTTTTAAATACTTTCAGACAAAAAGTGTTAGGAATTCATGAGTGAAATAGCTGATGTCGAATGTAAAACACTATGAATTAATCTGAAAAGTGTTGATTATTTTTCTGTCATGTGTGATCTGAGAGTGCTGTGCTAGAACTGAGAGTGCTGTGCTAGAACAGGTCATTGTGTATGTAAGGTATGCTGTAAAGGGTATGATTCATACTGACTTTTGTAGCAGTCAGGCATGGTGACAGGCCTAATGCTACTAAAATTTTCAATGTCATTTGATCAGTTCTGTTTGATTATTTTGGCTATGACAGCGAGGCAGTAAAGAAACATTTGGTAGGCTTTGCCAGTGATGGTACTGCAATGATGAGATGTATGAATAATAGTGTGCACGCTAAACTAAAAGAAACCATCCAACCACATTTAGTAGCTGTTCATTGTATGGCTCACTGTATGGAACTTGCTGTAAAATCGGCACTCATCAAACTACCATTACACTCAAAAATTTACATTTTCTTAAAGAAAGTGTACTCATTCTATCGCCATAGTCCAGTGCAACCCAATATGCTAAAGGACTCCTGTGAAACACTCCAAATAAAATTTTATGTACCTACAGAAGTTGGAGGAACTCGATGGATTCCACACATGAAGGTATCTGTTACAAATGTTATCAGAACAATTCCTGTCTTCACCTGACAGCAACAAATCTACTGCAAGAGTCACCTTCTGATGCATCAGCCATCTCAACTTGTAAATTAGTTGAGGACATTTTGTAAAGTTTAGAGCTTGTTCTGCATTTCTTCTGTGACATGATCTGTGCACTGACTTACTTGTCAGTCTTTCAGCAGACCACTTTGACAGTAGCTGAAACCATGAAACCAACTTAACAATTTAGGAGACTATTTGCATGCTGTAAAAACTGAAGGTCAGTGAAGGTTTTCATTCCCATTCTTGGGACGAAAACTACTGAACCTGATGGAAGACAATTGAAAGGTGACCCTTTGAAGTCACAAGAAGGCAGATATATCTGATATCATTGTTCAGTGTCTGGAGTCTATTTTGCTGAAAAGGAAACTAAAATCTCTGCATTGCTTGGTGCAACAACAGTTTTTAATTTCCAAAAACCTGGCCAGGTAACAATGAACAATACTTTGGGGATGGGAGTATTGTTAAACTGATACATTTTTTCTCACATTCCCTTGTGGAAAATTATGTGAAATGTGAAATAACTGAGGCTAAATGGACATCTCTGAAAAGTACTGTTGGCATTGTAAACTGATATCTCCCTGGATGAATTATATGTGTTTCTATTCTTGCTTAATTTTTGTACTTGAGCATTGGTTCTATGTTCTACTATAATTTTCTTTGGTTATTGTTTACATTCTAATGTTAATGGGCTTCGTGCCATGTATCAACATGTGACTGTCAGGGTGATTAACTGAGTATTAATAAACCATTTACATAGCTAATTGTATCATCATTTCGGCACAACAACAAAGGTTATGGGCTCAGGAGTAAATGGAAGAAATGCACGTGTGGAAAAGTGTTGCGCGATAAACAACTAATCACTGTAGGTGCCCGCAGTTTGAGATATACGTTGACCTCGTTCTGCACACAAAAAAATGAGTGCGTCGAGTTCAGGGCTGCCCATCGTGGATAAGCTCATCAGGCGTGAAAATTTATCCTTTTGAAAATTTGCCATGAAGGCATACCTAGTGCACGACGACTTATGGGATGCGATAGAAACTTCACAAGTCTTGGACATGGATGATACCTGGAAAAGGAAGGACAGAAAAGCCCATTCGCATATAATTTTTATTTGTTAACAAAACAAACTATTCCCATATACGTGACATTAGAACCACGGCAGAAGTATGGAAGGCATTAGAAAACACATTCGAAGGCTCTAGTCTAACAAGACGAGTCTGCTTACTGAAGACCCTTGTGACAATGACACTAGAAAGGTGCAAGTCAGTTGACGACTACTGTGATTGAATCATCACAACTTTCCAACTGAATGAAATGAAGTTCAAGGTAAGTGACGAATGGATTGGAACTTTACTTTTGGCTGGGTTACCTGACCATTATAAGCCAATGATAATGGCACTCGAAAATTCCGGGACTAAAATCACTGGGGACTCAATTAAGGTGAAATTGTTATAAGAAGTCAAGAGTGAAGATTGGAATACAAGCAAAGAGACTGCATTTATGTGAAGAGGCGACCACACAGGAAAGTCAAATGCTTCATTTGTAACAAGCCCAACCACATAGCCAGGAACTGTCACGACAGACGCGACAGTCCGGGTGCAAGCAAGAAACCCACACCACAGAGGGATGAGTCAAAATGTTCGCAGACTCCCACCAGCTTCACAGAAAGGAAATGTGGCATCTGGATTCCTGTGCTTCAACCCACATCATCAATGATGTAAGTAAGCTACATAACCTCAAATCTTGTAATAACACGGTCATAGCTGCTGATGGATCAGATTTAATTGCAGATGATTCCAGGAGTGTGGATTTAAAGTTTCAAAATGTAGATGAAACTGTTAAAGTAGTTGCTACAGATGTGTTACACATACAAAATTCAGCTGTAAACCTACTTTCAGTAAGTCAAGTGGAAAAATGTGACACACGGTAACTTTTGACAGAAATGGGGTTGCGTGTATGATAACCAAACAGGGAAACTTGTTGCTACTGCCTATTTGAGAAATGGGACATACTGCATGAACACCCCAGAAAACAAGCAGTGTTTTTACGCAGAAAGTGACAATTTCCTATGGCATCTGAATAGGAATGGAATGTGAAAGCTTAGCATGCACGCAGAAGGCCTAGCTGGAAGTGCACTGTCTGAGACACCTTGTGAATTGTATGTAATGGGAAAACAGGCATGCCTTCTCTTCAAAAGGAGTGAAAGGCTATCGGAAAATGTTTTGGATCTCATTCATTCTGACCTCTGTGGCCCCATGGAATCATTGTCACTAGGTGGGCACAGATATTTTTTGACTTTTATAGATGATTTTTCGCGCATGATGTTTGTTTACTTCTTAAAAGAGAAATCTGAAGTCACCATGTTTTTTTAAGGATTTTAAAGCAGGTGGAAAAACAAACCGGTCGAAAGGTAAAGAAAATCAGATCCGATAATGGAAAGGGGAATACGTGAATGAGGAAATGAGGCAATATCTTTCCAGCAAAGGTATCGTCCACCAGCTCACAACGAGCTGTTCCCCTCAACAAAATGAAGTAGCGGAAAGGGCCAACAGAACACTGGTAAAGAAGGCTTGAACCATGCTCTTTGATGCTGAACTTCCAAAGAGTTTCTGGGCAGAAGCAACATGTACGGCATTCTATCTGACCAATCGCTCCTCTACAGGAGTTCTCGGCAACAAAACACCATACGAGTTCTCACACTGTAGAAAGCCAACTATATCACATTTAAAAGTCTTTGGATGCGAAGCCATGGTTCATGTTCCCAAACTGCTCAGAAAGAAATGGGGCCCTAAGGCAAGAAAGCTTATCTCCGTGGGATACTGTGATGCTTCTAAGGGGTACCGATTCCTGAATCGTCAGACTAGCAAAATGACTTTCAGCAGCGATGTTACTTTCTTGGAAAATGGAAGTGACAAGAATGAACATTCAGCAGCTAATGTGGCTGAAAAACCCACAACTGAATCTGCTCCAGATGAGAACCCTATCTTAGCATGTGAAAAAGAAAATGGAATGGATTCCAGCGAACACGAACCCTCAGTTTGTAGTGAAGAAGGACCTTTTCTTGGTTTTGAGAATGAGACTCAGCAGGGTGTAATACAAGAGGTGGAAGAAACACCCAAGGAACTAACAGGAATACCACAGCGATCCCTAAAACCAGCAAAACAAAAAACTTGGCCTGATTACAAAATATATTACACCGAAGGAATGAATACATCAGAAGAACCTATCACCACTGAAGAATCACTACAAAGAGAGAACTCAGAAAATTGGCAAAGGGCTATTGATAAGGAGTTTGCATCACTGTTCTGCCAAAAGGTGCCAAACTCGAGAACAAAATGGGTTTTAAAGAAAAAACCAAGTAGTGGTAATGAGCCGGATGTGTTCAAAGCTCGCTTGGTGGTGAAAGGTTGTAGCCAAGTGCATGGTATTGACTACGAAGAAACGTACCCACCAGTTGTGAAGTATTCCTCCATCTGGTATCTTATGTCACTATCGGCAAGAGAAGATCTTGAAATAAAGTGTGTAGATGTGGTAATGGCCTACTTGTATGGAGATTTGGAAGAGGAAATTTACGCCATCCCACGTAAGGAATTCACTGCATCAGAGGACGGCAAAGTATGGAAACTGGAGAACGCAGTATATGGCATGAAACAAGCAGGAAGAAATTGGAACAAAAGAATCGATGAAGTATTATCAAAACTTAAATTCTCCAAGTCAGACGCAGATCCTTGTGTATACCATTTCAAGGATGGTGGCAGTATAATTGTTGTCACTCTCTATGTTGATGGCATGTTACTTTTTTCAAATAATAAAAAGCTTGTGGAAGCAGTGAAGAAGTCTCTCGAGGATCATATAGGCCCCATCCACCAGTGTTTTGAGATGACCATCACAAGGGACAGAAAAAAGGGGAAAATATAGATTTCCCAAGAGACCTAAGCCAATACGGTCTTGGAACAATTCTACATGAGCAAAGCCAAGCCAGTGTTGACTCCGTTTGAACCAAGATTGGACTTTGATCACGTCTGCGACAAAGAATTTGAAGAAAAGAACATCCCATATCAGGAGGCCATTGACTGCCTCCTGTACCTTTCCCAAATAAGCAGACCTGACATTGCCTTCGCAACCAGCCTGCTTAGTAGATTCATCCATTCATACAAGAGGGTGCATTGACAAGCTGTCATGAGAGTGTTGCGATACTTGAAGGGGACATTAAGTTACAAGCTAGAATTTTGTAAAGGTAGCAATAGTGACCTGGTAGCGTTTTGTGATGCTGACTGGGGAAACAAAATCAATGGCAGGCATTCTGTTACCAGTTGTGCGTTAAAGTCATCAAATGGTGCAATATCATGGTTCAGTAAGAAACAAAGGACTATGGCATTGTCCTTCATTGTTCAAGAGATGTTGTGGTTATAACAGTTGATGTCTGAAATTGATCTTGGAGGTGTGAGTAAGCACTGCAACATATATTGCGACAACAAAGGTGCAATCCATCTGGCAAAGAATCCTGTTATTAACCCTAGATCGAAACACATAGATGTCAGGTTTCATTTCCTGAGGAAACATGTTGAATCAGGAGTTGTCAATGTAGTATACTTACCTTCAAAGGATATAGTGGCTGATGTTTT
Organism: Dryococelus australis; assembly: GCA_029891345.1. Taxonomy (NCBI): domain Eukaryota; kingdom Metazoa; phylum Arthropoda; class Insecta; order Phasmatodea; family Phasmatidae; genus Dryococelus; species Dryococelus australis. The sequence goes on along the minus strand of CM056994.1, from coordinate 126,153,988 downwards.
AACTAAACTTCCGAGTGCGATCAAACATCTTACGCGTGCTGGACAATTCGGACTTGTCAAGTAGTATGTGTACATTTGACTCTTTGTGAATGTCCATAGCTGATAAAATCGATAGGATTACATCCTTATAGTGTTCGGAGACATAAATTTAAGGGACGGTGTTGGCGTTTTAAATTGATGTCTCCCTGAACGCATCATGTGTATTTTATTCTTGCTTAATCTTTGTACTTAAGCATTGGTTCTATGTTCTACTTTAATTATCTTTGGTTCTTGTTTACATTCTAATGTTAACGAGCTTTGCACCATATATCAACATGTGATTGTCAGGGTGATTAGTTGAGTCTTAATAAACCATTTACATCGCTAGTTGTATCATCATTTCGGCACAACAACAGTATCACCTCCCAGTTTGCAAGGCCTCTTGGATTGAAATTAACACAAAACATATGAATAAATTTGCTAATGTTCTGTCTCTTATGGATCTCGTACTGTAACTACCTGCTTACACTGCAGATTGTGAAAGAAGTTTTTCAGTGATAAAATCCACAAAAATTGATTGGCGCAACTGCTTGAATGACAATACACTGACATCACTTATGTAGATACAGCTTGATTCAAGTAGCATTGACGAGTTTGATACCACTCTTTCCATTGAACTTGGGTTCCATTATGCTGAAAGGAAACGCCTGCTATTTTAACCACCATACAAGAAGTGTGCTGTTGGACTGTAACACGAGGATGTTACTAATAGTGACTCATCACAAAGTTCTGATGCATAACATCCATAGTGTTAACAAGGAAGAAAATATTGAAATTTAATTATAACTTTAATTATATTTTGAAACTTATGTATGCTTTTTAAAAATTTGTACATAATTTTCTTAAAGATTTTCGGTAGTGAAAAGTTACATATTTTAAGTTAATTGAACAGTAAAATTAGTTACAGACAGATAAGTCTTTAATTTTACCTGTCCATTGGACAGTCAGCATTATTCCTTAAATTCTACCCCTGCTTACATCTTGTGAATTGGGAATGACTGGCCGCACATGTTGTAATGTTCGGAGGGGCAACGAATATTACTCTACACACACAGCATCAATACAGATGGAGGACAGGCTTTCCACTGCTGTTCATTAGGATCCAGTGTTCCCCCACTGCCTCTTACTCCACCACATACCTCCACAGAACACAATATAGAGGGAACTGTTCAAAAGAACTCCATTTACCCAATATATTTTTGAACACTTGGGCTATACATGCTGCCAAGCATAGTCATGAGGAGAGAGTGAGGAGGTGCAGGCTCTCAACTTATTGCTGTTAAGGGGCCTGTCTAATTCAATCTGTTTGGCATGTAGAGCGCAGAAGTAATAAGGATGATGCTATGCGCAAGGCTCTGAACTGGCATGCAGTATTCTCATTACACTGTGTGGACTTTTGAGACTTTTCATTATACAAATTCTGAAGCAAAGTTAAATGCAAGGACCTGTACTAGTTTTGCAGGTAAACACCCAAAACATTTTAAGCTATAAAACTGTAAAAATGTTTTTTTTTGACAGGTTTAAGAGCTTCAAAATAATGTTTCATTTCAGTATGATGTGTTGAAAGTTGTGTTCCATCCTAGTTTGAAAAGTTATTTCTTTTCGTGTGCAAGGGACTGTGCACTCATGAATTAGTTTGTTTTAAAAATGTGTATTTACAAAATACAAACACACTGCAACCCAGATTGTACCCCCGTAGTTCAGATGCCTTAAGGAGTTGCACATTTGTTTGAGCTTGATGGGGCAGCAGACAGGTTGACAGTGAACGTGTGCTGAGAGGAGGAGTCATCGAACTTTGTCTGAGATTATTTAAATGGCTAGTAGTTCAAATCACTCCTTGGGAAGTAAAATGGCTGTCTTACTATTGATTGTAGTACGTGAGATGCAAGTAGTCTGACTACAACAACACTACGGCCCCCTCAAGGGTAAAAGACACAGCTAATTAGCTGATGCGTGCCGTTCAACATTCTAAATAACAACGATTACGACTCAAAGCCAATTGTTCCTACTTCCACTACTACAGAAGGAAAGAGAGAATTTTCCACATGAATTTTCGGCCGCCTACTCTAATCAGACAACAGGAACCTATGAGAAAATTTTCTTCACCTGAAGATTATGCAACCCGGCAGGCACGCCTCCCACCCCCTCGCAGAGAGCGAACAAGCCACCCGCCACCGGACAAGGTAGAGTGCCACCGACGAGGCACGAAGCAGAAACGCTGACCAGCCAGGATGCTCACCCTCCCCGCAGCCGGCGCCAGCAGCCTATAAACTTCACCTATATAAGACCGGACACTGCCGGGCTCTGGCAGTTCATTCTTTGCAAACTCTCTCGTGACATCACAGAACACTAATTCAGTGCTGGGACATCCGGGAACTTCGGAAACTTCGAGTATGCCCCCAGTGGCTACTCACCACGTGTCGATACCCATCGAACACGTACACATATTCTTAACTTCTCCTCAAGACACCCTTTTCTTAGCCAGTTTAACTTTAAATACTTTTGCTTTTGCCTAGAACCAGTTACTCCCCTTTTTACTAGAACCAGATCGCCTACACCTGAAACTGCAGTTACCTTAAGCTCTCCATGGTCTGATAGGAGGTAGCACAAGGTCACGTGTTTATTGCATCTCCAATAAACACCCATTGTTCACTACCCTTCTGCTTTTCAGCCAACAGGAACCCAGAGTACTGACATCCACATTAGACTGCTAACCTGTTTCTTCCCAACCCCTGAGCACTAAGTCAGTGCTGGTGGGGAGAAACAGCAATGCCCCAACCACTAGAAACACCTTTGTGCACGGACGGGCTACAAACTTAGGTTCTCTCTCACTTTGAGCACTAAGTTAGTACTGAAGTGACCTTAGCCTGGGGGTTGCTGCCCAACCCGGTGCGAACGCACAATCAGTAGAGGCTTGGTGGTTCACACAACTCCACATCCCTGATCAGCCCGCATGCATGGGGGATCAGTGGGGACTCCTATCGAGTTCATGCCGGCAAGTCACTATTGGGCTACACTTTAATTACCGTTCCTGTTTAAGAGCACTGCATAGGCTGTCAGACCTGAGCGCCCTATGCCTTACAAGGTGAGGAGTGGCAAGAGGCATAGAGAGCAATACCTGGCTCACGCTGCTATCAAATTGTGGATAGTATTACCTCATCCTACGCAGGACAGGCAGGCGAAACGGGACAGCGCCGCCCAACTTAGATGACAAGCAGTAGCGCCTGCTTCGGTAACGGTAATCATCTTCCAACCGTGAATTCGTATTCATCCTTCGTGCCACTTGGTGGTAACAGGTTGCTAAACTGAGCACAGGCCCGATACGGCTGGGCAAATCCCAACTTCTGGAGCCATGAAGCCTACGACTGGAATCTTCGCTTTGGAGTAGACCAAACTCACCGCCATTGGGTGAAAGAAACCCTCTTCAACCCCAACACTCAAAACAATGGGATAAGGAAGCGATAGCCAACACCCCTTGCCTCGTACTGTAGAACCAGTTTAAACCACCCTGCTTTTGGTCTAGCGGAAAAATCCTCGACATACATGTCAGTCAGACTTAACAGACATGAGTCATAGCAAATGTTGGTTCAGTAGAGTAGCACATGTACCTATCCCCAAACCCTGCACACAAAAATGAATTCACAAAAAATTACATTATACTTGGAACTACACCCCTATCAAAAATTATATAAAAGAAGTCTAAATTAAGAAATAGATCACCTTGCAGAACCATTTCCAGTTCCTCCTGTCCACGAATGTGCACAAATTCCTCCAAACTGGCACCTTTGAACACGGAAATCACACTTTCATGAGGGTTGAAGAAGTATATTGCTTGCTTACGCCTGTGGAAGTCATCAATAAGTGCTGCAACGCCCTAAAACAAAATCGTATTTTACAATATCACTGGTCTCCTAAAAAGAAAACAAGAGCCTACTTTTCTCTAAATGGGTGTAAATAATTTTTAATTAAGTTCTTAAAAGATTAGCAATATCATTAGAGATGAAACTATAAACGTATGAAACAGTAGGCAGACTATTACAAATACAAATGTTTCTTACCTGGGACTCAAACCCAGAAAAACTCGTGTCACTAGCCAGCGTGCAACCAACAGCATGTCAGATTCAGAGCATCAACTTTGGGTGCAAATGTCTTTAACGATAGAGTTTAGTAACATGAAATATTTAATGGGCTATAATTTAAAAAATTAATGCCTGAGCCACTTAAAACACGTAATTTTACATGGCATACCATAGCACTACCTGTGTGAAGAATTTGGTGGAAATCAGTTGATTAGTCCCTGAGAAATGACATAATAACTTTATTTTCTTACTTGGTGTTATCTTACAAAATTGCCTAAAAAAGATTATGTATACAATACTTCTAATAGATACTGTCAGCATAAAATGTTTTTGTTTAATTTGGTTAAATTGTTTAATAGATATAACAAACTCATAAAATTATTTATATGGCTACCACTTCGAAAATCAATGTCTGACCTCACTTAAATTATGTCAGTAGCACTAATGGTGTGCAAAATTTGGTGGAAATTAGTTGAATAAAGGTTCTGACTTAGTGGTTTTTGGTGTGCAAAATCAAAATGATGTAACTTTATACCAAAATGGAAAGTATATTAGTATTTAGGAAACTGTATGGTGAATACTATCAATTTTTTTTTCCATTAACGTTTTCCAACCGTTACACACCTGGACATACATTTGGAAAGCGGCCAAAGGATTTATTTTGACTCAAGTAATGTGCAACATAAATTAGAAAATCAAAAAAACACAACACTTATGGCATTTTGTCAATTATGTAAGACAGATGACTTTGCCAAAAATTTACTATATGAAAAGGTACCCTCATATTATACCTATAACAAATGAAATGGAACCTTCCAACGCAGACGGTGTGGTACTTCTGTCGAAGGACACACTGGTGTATTTAGCGAACATATAGAGTATATTTATACAGTACATCAGAACAGTCACAAGTGTTATTATCTTCGCATGTTATTACACGTAGTCAATGTATTATCTATTTATTACATTCAAAGCCATCTCATAAGCATGTTTACATACAATCCTTTAGCACCATTCTCCTAGATCTCCCTTTTTATATAAATTCAGTCAATTCCTACTACAAGGTTACTGGTACCATTAATTTTTTAAAACTTAGCCTACGTCACAACCTTATTATATACACATTTCAACATTACATCTCCCTTCTTATAACAGAACAATCATCAAGTTACAAATACTTTACATAAAACTTTCATTACAAACATATTTTAGAAAATTTGCGGTTCATTACAATAAATAGTCCTCAAGGTGACGAGTAGCTTTCGAAACTCTCTGAAAGCAAGATGATGTAACATAATGCTCAACCCGGAGTCCTCTGAATGGATTATTTTTGTTCAGCTGCAAATCCTTTAAAACCTTCATCCCATAGTCTTCCTTTCCCATGTTGAATAGGGTGATCTGATTTTACCCTTACTACTGTACGCTCACCTCACCAATAGGTTTGTTTATTTACCTGCTCACCATGACCTACAGGTTTGCTTTCTCTCCTTAATGAAGACTTCTTCAGATGGTAAGTGTTACTCATTTTTAGCCTTCCTTTTTCATCTTGTACCATCACTGATCATGGGGCATCCAAGACATCAATCACTTTGGCCGGCTTCCAAATACCCTGGTCAAAGTAAACAACATTATCACCTATTTTAAATTCTACATGCCTGATTTTTGCAGTTTTGTCATGGTGGTGCTTGTTTTGCAAATCACAACTGCATGTAATCAAAGTTCTCTACTACCTTAAGCTTTAACAAATTATCACGTATTGGTAACTCTGTTTTAGTTCTCCTGCTGAAGATCAGTTGTGCTGGACTGAAGTGTGACCCTAACACAGGAGTGATGCAGTATTCTAGCAACATTACATTTATATCTAGATCCTGATCACTACACTTTTTTATCATCTTTTTAGCTATTCCTACTGCACGTTCAACCAGTCCATTACTTTTGGGATGGTAGGGACTTGCAGTTTATAGAGTGAAACCATATACCCTGACAAATTACAGGAATTCTGAAGAACTAAAGGGCATGTTGTCTGCAACTCAGACGCTGGGAATCCCATGTGTTGAGATGTTTTTTAAGGCTTTTACAACAGTACAAGAGTTCTTCGAATGGAGGGGAATCAACGCTCTCCATTTTGAGTAATAATCACAGATAACTTTGATATGGATTTGAGCCATATTCTAGAATATCACATGCTACTTTGTGAAATGGTACGGTCTGTGGTTCTTGTGACTAATTTTGTCGATGATCCTATGTGGGCCAGTCCACTTAGGGGTGAATCCTGCACAAAAGTTCTGCTTGGCTGTGGTGATATGTGGTGTGCTCGCATGTAAACATGATCACCTGGCAACAAGGGCTTTGGAGGTCTTTTTGTATCTGGCAACCATTTTTGAATGTAGCGCTTCTGATTAGCATGCACTTCTTGATGGCACAACTCTCTCTTTCTCTTCCTCTCGCCTCAGAGTGTGCAGCTTCTGGGTTCGAGTCCAGTACATGGCAGGCAAATTCCCCTGGCTGTGCTAGGCCTGCGCCGTAAAGCATTTCCGTAGGAGATTTCCCAGTGGCTTTGTTGGTACGATTGCACAAGCAGAAAGCTATATCTGGTATATGATGGACCCATGTTGTGTGATCATCTCCTACTCTAAGGCATAATTGCGCCTTTATTTCCTGATTTATACGCTCTGTTGGGTTGGCACGGGCGTGGTAAATGTCAGTCGTGTGGTGTTCACCATATCATTCAGTACACGACCTCCTCCAGGGTGGTCCAGAAAATTGTGTGGCGTTATTGCTGAGGAGTGTTCTAGGATAACCTCAGCTGGGAAAAAAATTCCTTTCTCAAAGCTGCGGCTATGGTCGTATACGCACACTTGGCAATGTGTACAGTTCGTACCAACGTGTAAACAAATCTGTCACAACTAAAATATACAGTTTTCCCCTGCTGAACGTGGGTAAGGGCCCATCAAGTCTAATGCAAGTGATTTAAACGGGTGTTGCGGTAACCTGGGTTGTTGTTGAGCGGTTCCGCCTGACCTGTGGGTCTTGTATACATTACACTCATGACACTTACGCACGTACTCTCTAAACTCTTTTGTGAGACTGGGACACAGATATGATGACGTGATGTTGCGAACAGTTTGAGCTATGCCCGGGTGTCCCAACATACTGTTCTTGTGGGCGATGTGAATTACAGTGTTGTGCACCCCTGGCAGCACTTAAGAGGCACCAAGAACCTCCTTAACGGCAGTTATTCCACATCTCTAAACGACTGTCAATTACTGGCCATTTATCCAAAAAACACATCTGTTGCGCACTGTTTCGTAATCTTGTTTACCTCTTTGGACATCTTTTGTTGGTTCAAGATGTAAACATACAGATCATCTGTGCACGTTTCCGCTAGCGGAAGCTGTCTTGTCTCGCTCGCTGAGATGTGTTGCAGGAGCACGGGTGGAGTTGTGCTGTTATTCTCTGGAGGTAGAACTGTTTAACACTCTGCCTCATCTACCACTATTTCCTTCTTGTTCGGGGAGCTTGAGAGGGTGTAGGATAGCTGGTTGTCTCGGCCGGGCACGTGTTCAACAACAAAATCGAAGTTTTACAGTAGAATCGACCACCTTGTGAGCCTACTGCAAACTTCACGCATTTTGCATAGCCACAATAAACACCGGTTATTTGTTCTGAGGGTGAATCGCCTATGCTCTAAATGAACATGGTATCGCTTGATAGCCCAGATGATTGCCAAACATTCAAGCTTGTTAACATCATAACGTTTCTCAGTGTTACCAAGCTTGGCACTAGCGTAATCGAGGACACAATGCTCTTGGTCATCACTATATTGGAACAGTACGGCCCTAATCCCCTCCTGACTGGCGTCTATTTGCAAATATAGGCGACGGCCTGTATCAATACGTGCAAGGGTGCGACACTGGGAGAAATGGTACTTTATTTCCTCGAATGCACTCTGCATGTTGGTGTCCCGCTTGTACTTTTTAGTAGGCAAGAGCATTTCAGTGAGCGGGGCTGTGATTACGGCAAAGTCTTGTATGTATTGCCTAAGTCAGTTGATAAGACCGAAAAATGTTCTTAATTTCTTCCGCATGGTTGTCACTAGATACTTGTCAATGAGGGTTAATTGTTCCGGTGTGGGGAAGTTTCCTTCCTCGTCGACCATGTGACCGAGGTAATTCATGCTGGTTTTGTCTATGCAACATTGCTGGTCAGCACAGGTTAAACTGTTAATGGCAAGAGACTCAAAAATAGTTATTGCTAAGTGACAGGAGTGGTCCTCCCATGTCTCTGACCACACAACCACATTGTCTAAGTAGGCCAATGTGAATTTTCCTATTATTCTGTCCAGTACTTTCACCACCATATTCTGGAAAGTAGATGGGGCACACTTAAACCCAAAGGGCATGGCACACAATTGGCACAGGCGACCGTGTCTGATGCCATGAACGCCACCTTGTGCCGTCTTCCTGCTTTACCAGAATCCACCAGAAACCACTTTTCAGGTCGAAAGATGACATAATTTTTGCTTTTCCGAGTACATTTAGTGCGGCATTGATAGTAATGGATGGGGGCGGGGCGCTCTGTGTGATATGGATAAAAGGCCGAAAGACGATACAAAACCGCCACCCTCCATCCTTCTTACGGGCCAATGTTATAGCCGAGTTGTACATGTTCTCTTACGGTTCTACCACTCCATCACGTAACATTTCGGTGATCTGGAGATTAATTATGTAAAGAAGGCGAATGTCGTAATCTGTAGGTGATGTCCAGAGCGGATCGTTATGAATGGTCTTTATCTCATGTTCAGCAACTGTAGTAAGTTTGTGTGGATTGGCTGGTGTGAATACATTTTTTATTTCATTCAGAATGCCTTCGAAAGTAGCAGGATACTCCACCGGAACACCGTGATCAAAGTCATTTAGCCTGACAGGTTGTAAACTGACTTCTACGCATCTGCCTAGATTGTATACAGTATGACTTACATTTTTGCAGAAATGGATTCTGTTTCTTGGGATCTCTACAATTACATCCTGATCTATGAGCCAAGGTACTCCAAAGATGACATCTTCGCATATCTCTCTTGAAACTAAAGCCATTATGCACATTACAATATTCCTGATTCTTAAGTCAAGTTGAGTGATGCGAATGATATTACTCTTACCATGCAGTGCTGCGAGTTCTACCGTTATGTTGGTACCCTGGACATCTGAGAATTTGAGAAGGTCTTCGTGGACAAAGTTGTGCAAAGCTGCAATGTCAATCAAGGCGGCAACAGTTGACATATGCGATACATACACAGGCACTCTCAGTAATTTGTCAATGGTAGTACTAACTTGTCCCAAGTAGGAGTCTGGCCGATTGTTTACCTCAGGTTTGGGTGCTGCAGCTGACATGCTGGCAGAGTAGGTGGGCCCCAGTATGGTCCTACCCCGTCTGTGCATTTCCCATAGCCGTAGACACTCTATTGGGGCACTGTTGATGCCAATGATAACGTTCATCATGGTATATGCGACACTGTGGCGCCTGGCGCTGAACTTCAGCGTTGGCAGCGCTGGACGGGCGCGGCATTTGAACCATTGTTCCCCGTCGTGGTGCGGTCTTCTTGCGCTCGGTTGGTCATGTGGGCGGACAAACTGCCCGGGCTGTTCAACCTTTGGCATTGTGTGTTTACACAGTTTGTGGAACTGCCACTTCTTTTCACTGCACTTTTTGAGTGCCGGGAGTCCAAAACGTGACTGCACCTGGGTTCTGGGTCACGCGCAATACTCACGGCAGCCCTTGTGAAACACTGGTATCCACTGTACACCACTGACCTCAAAGCCGGTCGATACTCTGGGACCACTGCTTCGATGATTGACTCCAACATGTCTTCTTCTGACAGATGTTGGTAGTGTCAGTTGGCCAAACTGACTTTTCGACCCATGAATACCTCCATACTTTCTTGTGGCTTCTGTTCCTCAGTGGACAGGGACAGCTGTTGTTTCAATGTCGTGTAGGTGCTGGCGTACCGTGCGGTGAACTTCATCGGAAGTTGTATCCAGGTCATGTTGTATTCTGTTACAGAATGCCACAAGTTCTTAGCATCTCCTGCCAGCTGTATCCCTACAGCGTTAGGCCTCTCCTCCACACTGACACTGTACCTTTGTAGGCCATTGGTGCATTCTGCAAGGAAAGCACTAGAATCCTCCGCTCCTTGACTAGAGAATGTCGGAAGCGTTTGAAAGTGTGTTGGCGTACTTAATACAGGTTGGGCTTGCTGCGGCACAGGTGCTCTGGTTTTCTCTCTAGGCTATATTGGCAATGGGACAGGTTGCGCATGTGGTTGAGATGCCTGCCAAGGCCCCCTCTGTGACATGTGCATTATGTCATAGGTGTTGTTGGGGCAGCAGTGGCGCAGTGGCTAGCGCACTCGCCTCCCACCAAGGTGATCCGGGTTCGATCCCGAAAATTTTCGCATGTGGGAATCGTGCTGGACGATGCTGCTTGCCAGTGTGTTTTTCTCGGGGCACTCCTGTTTCCCCGCCCTTGCATTCCAGAGCCGCTCCATCCTAGGGTCTCATTTCATGTCATATTCAGGTATGACGGGCACCTATAGGTCCCAGCTAAAAAGCCCATCACTCAGAGGGTGTTGCCTCGCCCTGGGTCCACCCCCATACACATTTATTTATTATATATGTTGTTAACATTTACGTGTGCACTGGTATTGTTGGTGAGGATGAGTACACACTCTTCACAGCAGAATGTTCCTTCGTGAAAACTGTTCCAGTCACTGTCTGACACACAGTTAGGATGGTATTTATTGTCGCACAAGTTACACGTGACAATGACACGTCCTTCACAGCATGCTCTAGCCTTGCACTCACTTGTTCTGTGCTCTGTTGCAGGCAGGAATTCATTGGGTGCGATCAGCTGCGTTGCTGTGGGCTGGCTGGCCCTGATGTTAGTACATTCTTGTTCAGATGTGCAGTTCTGGCAGGTAAAAAGTCATGTCGCAGAGTCGGCCGTTCTTCCGCTGTCAGGCAGGCAAAGTGTTCTCCTTCATGGCACTGTTCACAGCATATTGTGTCACTGCTAGGGTCATCACATGTAGGGCGTGAACAGCGTATTACCCTGATAGTAGATGTTATTACTGGAGCGAATACTACACATATCACCTACGGTACACAGCAGAAGATTTTGGCTTGTAGATAGTATTTTTCGTACGGGTCCAATGAGACAGGCATCCCACACAAAGTACACGTTTTTTCGGTGTCGCACATGTTGGTCAGAAGTTCCATTCCGCTGTTGTCCGCGGTTGTACGAGAACCCATGCGCACGAAGGGTTCCTTTGGGTAACCATCCGGTTGACCTGGCTTGGTGGGGTGACTGGTCAGCGTATGGCCCGTACCACACATGCATGCATACCAAGCATCAGGCATGCGGTGACATCATAGGAAACTCCGCAATACGTGATACGCAATTATGTCATGAGTACCTCTGCCCTCTGACCATAAGGGGGTCCGATACGCGTACAAGACGGTGGCCGACTCACTGTTCCACGTGGTTTCCTGAACAATGGCGGACTTCCGGTACACAATATCTTCTGCCATATGCTCAATTATCATGACGTGCGTCTCCCGGCCACACAAGTTGAGGGCGCCTAATGACATGGTTTGGCACCTTGCAAGAGGCAAGGGATACGTGGTTTCAGAGAAACCTGGGTGCATGGCTATTTATCACATAAAAATTGAACTTCCGTAAGGGCGCCAGCTCATCTATGGCACAGACAAGCATGAGGACAGGTTCTCAGGGCGGTAGTTGGCCGACAGCCACATGGGACCAAGTTCAACACCAAGTTCAACTTAGTGTTTATGTTAATAATAACTGAAAACATAAATTATGCCCTTTTGAATGGAAGAAACATATCATAAGCTCCCAAAAATTAAGTATTAGATTTAGAGTGTTTCCAACTGTAGGTATCTTTCACTAAGTTAACCACGTGGTCGGACCCTCTTTAATTATTTATGGAGTATTGAGGGGAAGCAAATGGGAGATAACAATACCCCGTATTTACTTTAGGCTCTGTTTTCAGGGGATAACAATACTCATCCAATTAAATCTTAGGCACATGAGATCTCTCTTGGCGAGCGGGTCATTTGCATCACTAAACGGGTCATGGAGCCCCATTCCTGTGTGAATGGCAAGGTAAACTGTAGGCCACACACACACGGCCATGCATGGCTGATGTACAGCAAGTAGCATTGGTCTGCCTCCCAAGCAGGGCAGTGAGGGCCATGTCATACTTAAACAATACAATGATAACCTAACTGAACTACTTCATTCTATCTCCGAGTACTACGCATCTCCCAAATTATTAAATGTACAATTGAAACTAAAGATAAAATTGCAACACACTGTGTAGACACATTTGATAGTTGTAATATAGACTGCTGGCATACAAAGATAAGTTGGAATTGATTACTTGGTTTTGACAATACAGCAAACTCAACTAAAATGACTATATGGCTGCCATTTTTAAAATAACTGTCTAACCTACTTAATACATACCAATTTACTTTTCCTGCTGCAGTAGTACTTGTTTGCCAAATTTCGTAGGAATTGATTAATTGCTTCCCGAGATGCTTATAAAATGGCCAACAAAAATGGCTTCATGTTGGCATACATGTGCTTGTAACATATATTTTCAGCAAACAAAATTTGATAAAAATTGGATAAACCGTACAGTTGACATACCAAATAAACCCATAATATTTGTATGACCACCTTTTTGAAACTAAGTGCCTAGTCAATTTAGATTGCATAAACTCTCATGGCCTACCAAAGCATTACCTACCTGCCAAATTTGGAGATAATTGGTTAAATAGTTTTTGAGATATAATATAAATGCTTTATTTGTTCTTATGGTACTATCTTGCAAAATGGCAGATTTAATAACAATATCCTTTTCTAAATTTAATGCTCACATTATTGCACTGTCAACATGTAAAATTTGGTTTAAATCGGTTGAATGGTTCTTGTGATGTAATATAATCTCAATTTAAAAATGGCTGCGATTGAATGTAAGCGCTCGACATGGTCGAAAACTATAAGTCAGATATCCTTACTAATTACTATAAGTGTACCTAGTTTGGTGTAATTCTGTTCACGTATTTTGGAGAGGGGGGGGGGGGGGGAGAAGGCACATGCACGCACACACACACAGGCAAGAGAGTGAAGCCTTCTTTTCTCTGGAAAACAGGTTAAAAATAAATATAACAGTGTAAACCACATGAACATTTGGTGGAATAGAGAAGCAACTGTAGAAATAAATACAATAATACTAACCTTGTAGACCTGTAGCTAATTAATGTTAAGAATGCCAAGATTAACAGAGAGGTTTCAATCAAGACTGAACAGAACCAACTGTTCTAACTTCTTAGCTTGATGCCTCACCAGGTGAAGGATGGGGGTCAGTATAGTCTGTCTTTCTCTTTTTCCCTCTCAGAGCTGGGAAGCTAAGACTGTTTATGGGGCTATTGTGTGGGTTGTAGACAACCCTGGTCCAGAAAGGTTGTCCAAACTGGGTGTTTTAGAGTCTTCCTTGTTGCCTTTGGTGGGGCTGGCTTCCGGGATAATGTGTAGTGGTCCTAACAGATGTGAATAACTGTACATGGAATGCAAGAAAAAAAGTTTAACAGCTGGGCAGTGTGGACTTGTGCAGGTGGACAAGGTGCAACGAGCTGAGACCTTGGCATGATAGTAGGAAAAGGGTTGACAGCTCGTGGGATATAAAACAGCCAGGAATATACCTCACAAAGATGCTGAGATGGATACAGTGTTCTAGCTAGTCCCTGGCGATGTGGCAGTGCCTTACTGGGGCTAAAGCAATCTTTACTGCTTTTCACTGCCCAGCTTGGTGGGTGAGTGGTTGGGTGAGTGAGTGGGTGATTGATTGATTCAGTGAGTGGGTGAGTTAGTGGGTGAGTGAGTGAGTAAGTGAGTGAGTCAGTGAGTGAGTAAGTGAGTGAGTGAGTGAGTGAGCATGAGTGAGTGTGAGAGTGAGTGCGTGAGTGTGTGTGTGAGAGAGAGAGAGAGAGCATAAATAAGTGAGAAAGGGAGAGAGATAGAGAGAGAAAGAGAGAGAGTTTGATTTAGACTGGATGTTCTGTTAGGCCAACTGTTCAATGGTAAGTTGAGTGTAACAAGGGTGCAGGTGAAAACCCCCTACTGTGGAGCAGTCTGCCCACTTTCCTGCCCAAAAACACCCTGCAGACTGTACTACTGCCACAAACCAAGTACTGTGCCATTGGGAACAGTGGAGTGCCCCTGTACCCAATCACGTGGTGACTGAGAAGGCTGCACTACCGTTGGTACTCTAGTGCGCAGTGATGAGATAAAATGCTGAAATTACCTGATGCCTGAAGGGCGAGGAGAGAAAATTGTGCCCGAACCTGGCAATATTTTTGCGGACAGGTAACGGGTAGAGGATACTGAGAACAAGAAAGGAATAGAAAAACAGATGAGCTTAGAAGCAAGTACACAGACACTGGGTATGAATACTTTCCTGGAGTGGCTGATTTCCATACATATCCACTCTGTACCCTCAAATATGCTTGAGGGGCTGAGATTGCCAGGGGAATATGGTAGCTAACAGACAGTGTGCATGGGACGAGGGTAACCTTGAATGTGTCACACAAGGACTGATGTGGCTGGACCAGCGTGTGGCAACATGTTCTTCGCAAACAGTATAGTTGGAGACTATGGCATGTCCAAGGATGAGAGGTGCAGACGGCGTACTGAGCAGTAGGCTGTTGACCAATGACAAATCAAGGAACACACACAAACTAAGAAGGCTGCATTCCAGTATTTATAACACCCTAGCTTGGGGTGGGTGAGGGAAAAGAGGTATTTACTAACCATCCCCTCTGCAGGTCTGGGATGCACATTGCTTGTACAATAGGCAGCTATGGACAAGGGAACTTCCTCAGGAGAAGGGGGATAACTGAGGCAGAGACTAAAGGAGCTAATGACAGAATCCGTGATGTGTCAAGATGAACTCCACCAAACTTACCAGCAGGTTCTAAGGAAACATACAATCAATACAGCTATGATGGAATATAGCACATAAAAACACTTGTATTACAATTTTTACACAGTAAAGTTGTTTGTTCTGGCCTCAATCGGAATACAAATCCAAATGAGGTTTTTGATACTTCATCAGATAAAAATACAGATAAATCTACCTGCATATCTCAAGTTAGGTGCTTAACAATTCAGAAATCTGGATATTCCATGTGGTACCATACATGTACACCAGTACTTCAACCATTATTCATATAAGTTAATAACTTAATTTCACAGATATATTTATCCCCCCCACTACATGAAACACTGCATCAGCTCCCTTATTCCTTTATGTTCGTTCATTTATTATTAGCACCATGTGCTTGAATTGTACAAACTTGTGGTGCTGTCACATGTATGGAGAATTGAATATACTAACAGCTACTGGCCTTGAGATGGAGTAGGCTACAGGGGGAATAGAACATCATCTACTTTCCAATCAATATCCAGCAACATAGGAAGCCATACATGTACATGCACACATATTTATCCATGCACATGTGGTAACACACGTACATCTTGCCAAAAGTTTCCAAGCTATTTCCAAAGTATTTAACTTGCCAAAGCATCAAAAAAGGAGGTACTACCAGAGGTTGCTGCTGTGGAATGCATAATACTATCACTAGCATCAGTTAGGAACCATCAAGACAGTCTCCTCTTATGGTAGTTTGATGAGTGCTGGGAGGGGGTTCGACCTTGATGCATTCAGCTGAGTTCCTTCAGGAAGGCAGTTAAGACAATGGTTGAGTTGTATCAACTTCTGTCCAACTGTTTGACTGGCATCTCGTTTCACTGTTTTCTGAACTATGTCACATCTTGATATTCCATTCTATAGCAGTAGCACATATGAGAATACTCAACTCATAGTTGATGAATGTGTAGTGGCAGGGCTAGGCTGTACTGTTGCCATGGTGGAAACAACAGAAAACCCAAACTCTAATGGTAGTTTATTTCCTTTATCTAGGGTAACACAGTCCACCTCCCATCCACCATACACTGCATCCACAACTGTTTCCCCAATTCCCCCTTGTCTCCCACACACTTTGTGCTTGATCTACAGTTTCCCCTAGCACAGAATATGAATTGAAACCCCACACCACAGAAAAAGTCAAAACCGCTCACCACAAAAACTTCAATTTGCACACTGGAGCATCCAGTAGTGATTAACAATCATCTACTTGAATATCTATGTTTGGGGGACAGCCAACACTTTTCATCACTGAATGGGTGTGAGAATTTCCTGATATGTGATACAACAACGACTCAAGTCTCAGAAAGAAACTGGGAGAGTGCTTTCACTACTGCTCAGCCTAACATGTCTCATATAGGTTGTTAATGGTTAATTGAGCACTTTTGAAAAATACCTTGAAAAAATGTCACTGCCCCTACCTGCACATAACATTCATTGACTGACACATACTCAGGTTGGTAACAATGGAGAGACAGTACCATCTGCATGGCACCTCTGAAGACATCAGGTATAAGGAAAGGAGATGGTATGAAGGTGAGTCATTCAGGGGGTTCCGTATCATGTTCATGCACTTACTATCTGCAGTAATGGATTTAGTCCAGATGTATCCTCTACTACAGCGCTGCAACTTCTGTGTTGGTTTGGAAGAAAAATGCTTTTGTGCATTCTGAGGGTCATAGTAATCTAAATAATATAATTGCAAAGTGTGATGAAGAGGATAAGAACAAACACTTTGCTTTCACAGTAAATCATGCTACATCAAGAGCCACTTACTACAATGGTGTGTCAGAGTCGTTTATGAGAAATATACAGAAGGATCAAAATAACTTGATAACAGAAGGATCAAAATAACTTGATAACAGTGGTGAGGGCAGTAACTTTTCACTCTGGGTATAAGATGAAAATCTAGGCTGGCACACACTGTCGTGAACATAGATGACTTTGATAGTTGTGTAATTCATCTGACTGTTAAAGAGTTTTATGTTACTGAAGAACTCCAATAACTTAAAAAATACCACCTGTGATAAAGGACAAAATACACTTTCCTTAGTCACAACCTTTTTTACAAAAAATAGTTCAACAGCTTGGTTTTCAGTGAAAAAAAAAATCCACAGGAAGATATTGATTGAGAGGCATCACACCATAACTTGGTGTCATGACTACCTAGTTATATGTGGTAAACAATTTATATATGTTGACGAAATGTGAATAGACAGTAATTGAACTTTTGGTAAATGCTGGCAACAAGAGGAAGTGTTTGGAATACAAGCTAGTATGAATTTGGGCAGTAGATGCTTTCATCTATAAAACTGGAACAACCAGTGGTAACTATCACAGCCAAATGAACAGTGTGAATTTAACTATGTGGGTTACCGAGAAGCTAAGCGCCTAATCTTCCTCCTCCATTTACGGCAGTGTTAGACGATGCATTCTATCATTGTGCATAAATAAACAATCACCTACAAACTACTCTGTGAAAATAGATACGATAACATGGATAAAGAACAACTGAATTATTTGCCATAAGTTAATGATGAAAGAAGTGCTTTATAAATGAGTGGAACACATTAAACCTAAAGAAAAAACTGTACACAGCATCTATTCACATCTGAAATCTTTGGAACATACTGGGCTCTGCCCTCCCCCATTTATAGAAGAAGCTAAGGTGAAATGTTTGGTGTACAAAAGAAATAAGCCTGGGTAATCATCTCTTCCGAAGCTAAGAGCAAGTTATTAAAGTGATGGATACTGTAATCAAGACTGACTGCAAAGGGTACTCTGGGCACATGCAGAAGATGGAAGATGAATACTGGGTAAAGGACGATACAGTATTGCGTCAGATGTCACTGACTGGATAGTTTTACTATTGAAGACAGTAGTGATTCCTCCAGTGGATCTTCCCTTGACTGACACGTGAATAAAGCGATCAGGCCCATGGCAATCTTAACTTAAGATATGGTAGATTAGAATACACAATGTTTAACACACTTAGATCTTACATAGGGCTTTCAAAAGTGCTCAGTTTACTATGAACAGCCTTTACCACAAAAACTTGAGGTTATATAGGTATTCATAGTATGTCCATTGACATCTCCCAATGGTGGCTCACTTTGGCCTGTCTAATTGTCTTTCTTTGGGGTCTGCTGAACTATCTCTACAAATTTCCCATTCTTGGATGTACCATCATGAGTTTCTCAAATAATCTCATCTCTTTGCTATCTGGTCTCCATAGTCTTCTCACAAGTGGGGAAACATGAAAAGGAGAAATTATGAAAGGTCCTGCCCACTTTGATACTGTAAGTGGACCTCTCCAAGCTGACAGCAAATACTAAAGAAAAGCAGTGTAATGCCTAAGCTGGATGCCTATTGCTCTGTCCACGTCGTCATGACCTACATGTCATGCAATACTACTACATAAGACCAGACACAAAGTACCAGCTTTTGTCAGCAATCCACTAGGCATTGGCCTGGCTACTGCTGCTCCTGAAGAAACCCATACCCAATTCTTGGCAACACAAGTCAATCACTCTCCAACTGATGTTGAAAAGCAGAACTCAAAAGGGTATAGTAAAAACTAGAATATAGATAGGTATGTACCAGCATACCTCCTCAACTTAGGCAGTCAGGCAGTTACTAACACTTGTAAGAAAATTTATCAGCTTTCACCATCCACAGGTGCGATTCAGTTGTCCTCATTATGAGCATATAACTATAATAACAATAAATACAGTATTTTTACATGTGTATGTGTATAAGCCATGTGCGTGTATGGGCCGCACCAGAATTTTTTGATGAAAAATTAGGGATAATTAATATTTCAAGTACGGACCTCACTGAATTTTTGTCAGCAAACAGAACACTACCGTGATGCAAGCGTCAAACTAATTAGTTTGCAGTCTGGTGTGTCCTTGTTGCGCTGGCAGAAAAAAACACATACATGCCCGCACACTCACCCACACGCACAGCTCCAGCAGACTCTATCATTGGGCCAGAGAGAGAGAGCATGATAAACAAGAGATGGCAAAGGGGGCATTCTAAAAATAGCCAGGTGGCTTTGTTGGAAGGAGGGACACAAAGCAAGAGGTAGAAGAAAAAAATAACATTCCCAAAAAAAAAACGACCCAACCAGGAAAAAAAAGAAAGCCTGCCAGCTCTCTGCCACCAAAGGGCGGCCCACAAGCATTAACCCTTTAAGCATTTAAACATGAGCGATGAGCTATTAATTTGTTCTTATTTTACTTTACTTCCTTAGAAACTAAGTTAAAACATAAAAATGTACTGTATGTTGACAAATTTCTAAACATGTTTTGGGAGGAAAATTTTTTTTAATGGCAATATTTTGTAAATAAGCAGCACCCTATTTTTTGTATCATTTTTTTGTAAACATGTGCAGTCTATAAACGCCAAAATATGCTACACATCAAAAGCATCAGAAACACAGCTTCAATTTTACCACTAAACAAAAGAAGACAGAGTAGCAACAATTTTTTCAAAACACAAATGAGAGTGAAAAAACTATGTCAAAATACTAGACATATCTGAGTCATTGTTTTAGATTTAAACCAATATAAAATTGTTTTTATCTCGCCTAACCTTGGCAGCAGTGAAGTCTGCTCCCAGTATGAAGCGACAGTCCACGATGATAGGAAGTTGGCTGCCACCATCTTTTATACCCACGCGACCCACACTGCTGCGAATGAAATCCACAGCGGGGAAGTACAGGTTATTACCAGGGGTGACCATGATGTAATCTCTTCCCATACATGTCTGAAAAAATAAGATTGTACACCACCATATATACCAAGTATCAACAAACATTTCCCTGATAAGTAAAGGAAGAGGAAAGCAAAGATCAGGGAAATGATACACTATCAATAATTAAATCCAGAACCCTAAATTTTAGTACGGTATAAACCAATTTCTAAGAACATTATTGTTGGCATTTAGATCCTTTTATAAATTTAGTGGATTGTAGTGCTCTGTGCCAAAACACATTCAAACACATAATTTCTGGTACAAATAAATTAAAAAAAATGAAATAATTACTGTCATATTTTGTTAATTTCCAACATTTAATGTGTGTTAGTTCCTGTCATATCGAAAGCCTAAATAAAATATTATATATAAATAAAATTATAAAATATAAATTTATATTCTATGTAAATAAATAAATAAGCAGATTTTGGTAGCAGCACAGGATATAGATGAGCATACAGGATGCACATGGTCTTCAACTTTCATGTTTGAAAAGGGCATATGGAGGGTGTAAACTGTAGAGAAGGGTGTGGAGAGTGATGCCTATAGGCTGTTCACAGTAAAGTGAGCACATTAGAGAGTGTACATTGATACTTTGGGGTATTTTGGCATGGGGAAGTGTGCATTTGTGGAGTTGGTAGTGTGCTTCTTTTTGTTGGCTCAGTTCTGGTATGGCTATATGAGAAATTGGGTATTGCAATGCACATCCATTTATTATGTCAGGTTTATGTTGTGAAACTTGAGTTACTTAGTTGAGAGTGTGAGTGACTGCACATGCGTGTGGTCCTCTGGATATTACTAAAGTTGTATGTGCGGAATAAAATTGTTTGTTTTCCCATTACCAAGTAAATTGACTCCATAATCTTGATGTTAAGAGCCAGCCATTTCTCTCCACTACACTCCATCATGTGAAACAAAAGGTGTGGAACTTGAGTTCTAAACATGGTCCTCTGGGTCAGATCGTTGTGAACAGTGTGTGATTCAGTTCACTTTACAGCAGATGTAAATTTATTTTGGATTGTTGTAACATGGGAAAGCAAGCTTTTTTGTCAAGTCCTTTGTAATGGCGTTGTCTTTTGTTCTTACAAGTCTGGTGCTTGTAAACATGCAGTGACAATCAATAGCACATACACAGTGTGGAATTGTTTAAGGCTCATTTTCAAGATGTTCAGAAATTAAAATCTAACTGAAGATTACAGGTCTGTGAGTACTTGAAAATCAAGTTCGAGCCGAAAACCTGCTTGTTGCTCAAACTCAGCTCAAAATATTTTTCAAGCTCAGAAAATTGGAGCTTCTTTACCAATGTCAAGTTATTTAAATCAGTCAGCGATCAATGACTGTTTTACTGTTAACAAAAAATTTAAACACCTAATTGTTTATTTATGAAACGTAAATATTTAAATGATATGTGTGTTCTGGTAAAAGAGCTCCTCACAAATGGAGATATGAATGCTGGTTAAAAGCAAAATTAGCTTAAGGCTACATTTACAAACTACACAACAAAG
Organism: Dryococelus australis; assembly: GCA_029891345.1. Classification (NCBI taxonomy): domain Eukaryota; kingdom Metazoa; phylum Arthropoda; class Insecta; order Phasmatodea; family Phasmatidae; genus Dryococelus; species Dryococelus australis. The sequence goes on along the minus strand of CM056994.1, from coordinate 126,132,539 downwards.
GTAAGAATGCAATGACACAATGCAAGAAAATTACGATCGTTTATGAACATCGCACCACAAAAGATGTCATCAACATCGCCAAATAAAAATAACAAACATGTGAGTGAGTGAGTGAAGATATATGGGCGGCTCTTAACAGTGAGGTCTTGAGAACTGATGAGGGTGATTGAGGTGAGTATTGAGCAGCGCTGTAATGAAAGGGTGGGGGAAACAGGAGATCCCCGAGAAAACCAGCCGACCAGCGGCATTGTTTGGCACAATTCCCACATGCGAAAATCCATGAGTGGCTCAGCCAGGGATTGAACCCAGTTTGTCTTGGTGGGAGGCAAGCAGGCTAACCGCTCAGCCACCGCAACCCCTACCAAACAAGTACAAAAAATGTACAATTTCCATAATGCTATTTATTGAACATGTGTTTCATTTTCCTAACATATTTGTTTACTGTAGATATTATTTTTAATTTTGAGCTTTGAAAAGTTACTGGTATATAGTTTTTGAATGTCTGAATAACTGATTTCTAAGACTACTATTAAATTTTCTCAGCAAGTCTGAGATACTAAAATATTTAAATATGTAATTATGATCTTTATTTATAATTCAATGCATTATTGTAGGCATAAATTCACTGTACGAGCAAATAATAAAATAAAAACAACTGAAAATCACAACCTCCTGTACGAGTGCAAAATGATTTTGCAATTGATCATTACAGATTTAGAAGGCGCAAAATGCAAACAAAATCGCAATCCGTTGAAAGTTCACCAACTTTTGCATTGTGTTCTCGCATCCTGCATAGTTTATAAACTGCACCTTTGAAATACGTACGTTCAATTTATAAACCCGGCCTAAAACTATGCCACAAATTTTCCCAAGATGCAAATGTCTGACAATTACACAGTACAATCACTGAAAGTAAACATTCAACCGCTGTTTCTTCGAGTTACGTTGCTGTTTTGTTAACAGATATCATTAAGTTCAACTTTGCATACAGGCACAAAATAAACATGTTCATATCAAGTAAGACAATGGATTTTGACATGTCCAGAAAGTAATTTGGAATACAGATAAAAGCCCTTACAAAACATAATAATTAACTGAGAAAACTGTTATGCAAGATCCTTTTATGGTGATCTTCGTAAGAATCAATTTTAGTAGTTTTGTGTGATAAAACTTGTGTTTACTAAAAAGTGAGCAGGGCAGGTAACATATGCAGTGGAGATTTGAACCTCTAGTAAACATAATCAGAAAAAACTAGAGCTGGGCAGGAAAGATAATTTGGACTCGGGAAAATTTTGGACAAGAAAAATAATTTCCCTCTACAGACGGGACAGGGTCGGGAATTTGTCAGTACACTACAAAATAACAAAGTACAAATAAAAACTTGATGTCAAGTTATGCAATTCACAAGGTTTGACACTACAACACAAATACTGTAACAGTTTAATTATACTGAAATTTTATACAAATAATTTAAATCACTGTTTTCATGCAGAAAAACCAGTTCCTCTACATGCTCTGATGTGAGCAACATTGTTTTTTCTCCAACAATGTTTCCAGCAGATGAGAAAACACACTCGCTAGAAGTTTCTGTGGTTGCAATACCCAGATAATACATAGACACTTTGCATATATTAGGAAACGTATTATAATCTTTTTTTTTCCACCATTTTAGTGGATCAATATTTCTTGGGATGGTAACCATATTTAAATAACAGTCGGTTTCAGAGATTGTGGCACTTGCTGTTGCCGAGCTTGCAAGCGAATCAAAAGCACTCCATAAAGAAGTGGATTTTGGTGTAGTTTTACACGCCAGAGGTGTTGCTGAAATAAAAATTAAATATATGTATTGGTTTTTTTAAAGCACATGTTATAAGAAGCCACTTTCCCTACTGGCATACACTTCACGCGTGACAGATTTCTGCAGTGTTCACGTCACGGGGCTAAATTGATTGTGGTGGGTGCTAGGCTAGTAACACCCTAACTGTAGTTATTCCTAGTCTCTGGCAAGGATAGGCACTTGGCCAGTGTACAGTACTAGACGAGTCGGTTTCCAGTAAGGAACAAATTCGGGCTCTGCGAGCACTACTTTCCACCTTGGCAGGACCACTCATTTGGGTAAACCTGGGCGACGTATGACTGGTAGTTATGGCTACACCGGCTGAGGCTCGACTGGCAGCACACTAGGGGTTGCCCCTGATATCGGTGTGCTGGTCGGCCTGGTGGTGCAGATTTTGGTAGCTACTGAGGTTCTTGGTTCTCATGGAGTCCCCGGCGTCTGGAAGGTGATGTGACCTAGATCACTGTTCTGGTTACTAAGGTACGTCTGTACAATTGGATGGTAAACTTCAGCGATTCTGGTTGGTGGCTCCAACATACCAGGTTCCTAGGCTGCAAGAAATGGTACTGAGAGCTTGTGAAGTTCGGCTGCCTGTTGTCGTGGACTGAGATACGTGAACCCAACCGGGAGGTGGTAAACCTCCTGTGGATAATTAGAGGCAGACTTTACTCGTTTTGCTCTCTTATGAACACCACCACAATGGTTAAAGGGCATGAGGAGAAAGAGAGTCCTATGATTGGGCTTCGTAGAAGTGGTGCAGTTGACATGGAGGTGTGTAACAAGTGTGCGTACAGTGGCGGCCAGCCAAAGCCGTATCTCGCCCTCCAACTCCAGTACCAGAGGTGTGAGGTTGGTTAAGCGGCGTAGCACTGGGGACCGTCCCAATATGGGGGTAAGGTCCTGATAGAGTTGGTCTTCCCAGACCCAGAGAAATACAACTCTCAGCACCACTAGTGCGCAATGAGAAAGGCAACTTCCAAGTTGACAAGCCGACCCTATGAGAAGCGTGTACCTAGTGTCGTGGCTCTACCGTTCACTACACTAGGTGCAGGGAACGGGTGGCCTTCCAAGATTGTGCTGCTGTTTCGTGTTAAGCGTCTGAACGGAGAGAATAAAATCACGGTCACCTACTGTCCCTCGTATGGACCTGATGTTTACGAGGAGAGGTACCAAGGCTATGGAAGCGATATTCATAAGTTGGTATGGCAGTGTTCATTTCTTTTAAGTTTTGTTTTAACAGAAATAAAAAGTGATGGTGAAGTACTACCCCCTATTCACACAAGTTTACGGAAGTAGAACACCCTATGTGAACACAGGTGAAGACAACCTGCTTCTAGACTGACAGGGTAGGCAGTAGCAGTAAATTGACTATCAAAACAACTCTGACTTTAGGTTACACTAAAGCTGTTGTCCAGAAGTGACCAGTACATGTCTCTGTGTAAGCTGTGACTCGAGACTGCTGAAAAGAAGGATCTTCGGCCCCAGAAGGTGCTGTGAAGTCTTGAGAAGCAGAAATGTCTTTGGCACCACTAGTGCGCGATGAAGACCAAGGTAGGAGAGCTGATAGTTCTTGCGGCACCAGAAGTGCGATGAAGGAACAGGACCGACGTCAATTACTTGAAGACTGGTCAAGAGCCTTGGTGCAGTCTGTATTTATACTCCTCAGCAGCATGTCCCTTGCTCACCTGGCATAGCGGGTTGTCTTAGAGAGGTAATAGCAACAGCGAAATGAGTGACATAGATCCGCAGCGAGTGATGCCAGTGGCGGGCGCTGGATCCAGGCTCATGCCTTGGCAAGGGTACTGGTACTGGCATCTCGCAGTGTGCTGCTGTACTCGGTTGATCTATCTGCATGGCTTCGATGGCTCGGCGGTGAATAATATATCTGGTATGGAGTGTCCATCCTTTTTTCTTGGGTAGGTAAAACAATTCCTGACAACTCGTTGCTGGTAGCGGCAACTCAAACTCTGTTGAAGGTGCTTCCAGTTTGTTTGCACTGATGAGTAGGAGTAGTTTTAATTAAATGTAGAAAGACCTCATGCATGACATTTGTACACAAAACTGTTCTCATATTTTTCATCAAGAGACATCAGTTAAGGATACTGTAAGAAAATTAATAAAATACTAAGCATACCTGGTTCAGGTTTGAATGGTTTAATTTGCTCCAATTTCCTCTCTAGTGTGTTCTTTGCTAGAGTCCTTTCTTCAGGAGCAAAAATCACAGCCTTAAACCTGGGATCCACCAGCATGGTTATGTAATTGGGCTCACTTTTTTTCGCACGAGAGGAATCTGGTCTTAAGAGGTATAAGTAGATATAAATCAAATACTTTTCTAGGTCCTACTTTCCCATTGGTGTGGTCACCAGCAGCTAGGGCTGGCAGGAGACATGCTAGCACACGAGGCTGCGTGACCTCGGCAGGCCAGCCCAGTTGTTACGGCAACATTCTCCCAGGGAAGGGTAACGAGGCCAGGGCTGCGACTATGTAAGACCAGAACAATGGTGGCTCATGGCCATCTTGATCCAGCTGCCCAAGCAACACCTTGAAAGAGGACACCCAGGCCAGTGGTTCGAGATAGACTCCGTCCTCAGCCGCCGCCGAGAGGGTCTTCTTCCTGTCTGTCACAATACAGTTCAGGGTAAATATAACTCCAGTTATGGCGCACTAGGTTACTGAGACAAAAGGATAGGCGAAGACACAGTCTTGACTCCTTAAGAGTCAGAGCACGTTAATTTGAGTCACCAAGCTATCTCTAGCATTTGCCGTACTGAATCATGTAGTTCTGCTTATGGTATTAGTGAGTAGCACCTTTGAGTGATCATTGTATAGTTGTTTGGACTTGAATAAAAGTACTGTTAATATAACTGAGTGCTCTTTCCTCTGGCTACTACCATCTCCCTAATGGGTGCGTGACCTGATCCCTTCCGGAGAGGTCACAGCACCATGTACTTCAATGTGTGTATTCAAGCACGATGTTATTGAAAAAATTATGGGAATGACCATGGATGCTGATCGTTTACATTCACCACTAAGCTGAACTGTTGCATCATACAGTGGCTGTAGTATTTCCACATAGCAGTCAATCACATTTCACTCACTCACCATTAGGTTGTCCATATTGAGTTCTGGTAGGAGATGAGAGTGCACTCTTGTTATCCAACAGCCTCTTTAACATCAAAAACTCTGAATTCCAGTGAGTTTCACGCTCTTGTGTTAAATTTGTCACAGGAAGACCTAGTTCTTCCTAAATTTGATGAAACTGCTCAGTTGCTCTTGCACTGTGCTTGTACCGCCTAAAAATAGACCATAACTTTTTCAAAACTTCCCCAATGTCACTAATCTGTTTAACCGTGTTGTGCAAAACTAATTTCAGTGTATACGCAAAACACTGTAGTTTGCTAAATTTAATTTTACGAAGTGACAGCCCCAGCTTGATGTTCCGTCCATTGTCACTCCAGGAAAGCTGCAGCATCCCACATAGTACTTCTTCACATTATAGTCTCTCACAAAATGGCATGTCAATGACATGAAGGCTTTATTACTGGCCGAAGTCCACAAGTCACATGTGAAGGAAAAAGAAGCGACTGTGGCTTTGCTAAGCGACTGTGGCTTTGCTAACTGCCTCAGCCATGTGATCTGAAATAGTTGCTTTCTTTTTTCAATATAAGTCAGGTATTATCGTCCTTGAAAATGTATTCCTGTACAGAACTGAATAAAGTGGTTGGGCCGCTTTGAGAACTTCATTAAATTTTTTGTTTTCAATGACACATTATGGTAACATGTCACTAACTATCCATTCACCTATATTATCTGTTATTTTTATCCTTTTCATATATATATATATATGGCCACTTATAAGTGTCATCCAAGCTAACCTGTTTTAGTCTTGGTTCTGCTGCTTCATTTGGGATGTCAGTTTGCATGTCCCTGCCCGGTTTCCATATTTTTTTATTTTATCAAGTTCACTTTTGAACACAGGATGTTGAGAAATGTATCTTAGAAGGCCAGATGTATTACCAAGATTTGTTTTCAATACTTTAGAGCAAGCCTTGCATTATGATGAGACATCATCTGGCATTTTTTTCGTAAAAATTCCAAATAGGCGGTTTTGAATTTCTCACCACTTTTATTTATATTCATATTGCTTTTAACAAACTACGTAAATCAACTGTAAGTGAGTAAATAAAACATTGAAAACAAACGTATAAATAACATTTAGTACCAAATTAATGTGTCATATGTATAGGTTACTGCACTACAAATTACATAATATTTAAACTTTCAATCAGAACTACAAGTTTGTTGATAAAAAATAATATCAGAATGAAAATTTAATTGTGTTATATCACACAATCACACGTACAAGTGATTAGCAAAACAAAATAACCAGCAATACTGTTCCTAACGACTATTATTGGGTGACATTCTATGTCACGTGACGTGCTGGCCAATAATGTACCACCTTAGATGAAGATGTGTCGCATTCAGAAACTGGTTAGCTGTGTAATCCACAAGAAAAAGAAGCATGTAGCCTATGAGCTTACATGGAAATGCAACAGCATTAACACCAATTTAAATATGATTTTACATGTATGCATTTGATATGCCTTTCAGCCTGCGATGGAATTATTTGGTAGCGTTTCTAAGAAGTTTGCAAATTTAAACAAAATCAAGCGTGCGTGAAAAATAAAAGACTCATTGCATAGCCATCTTAATTCTTAAACAATACGGACTTAAAATTCCAAATGTTACTTTCTTAATGTTTGTGAGTAGTGTGAATTAATTCAGCCCCTAAATACGTGCAGAGAAAGTGTTTATTCATGCACAACTGAATGCCATTATATCAATAAAAACTACTTTTGTTTTAAAAACATATAGGGCCTACTTCACGTTTCTATAACAAGTGTTTTACTTTTAAAGCGATGGACAGCAAAAAAACACCATTAGCAAGATGGAAATAACATTTATTATGTGGAATCAGCAGTTATTTATTTTAGGAAGGCACACCACAGTTTGTTTACATATGACGGCCAGTGGCAAACTTCATATGGATTATATTTATATGAAACCATTGATACTCATTGGTATGTTGACTTGCACTTATTTATAATTTTCTTATACTGGCAAGATTAGGGCCATGTAGGCCTTCTCATATATATATATATATATATATATATATATATATATATATATATATATATATATATATATATATATATATATATACTGAGTGTGTGTGTGTGCGTGTTTTTTTGTAGTATATTAATTAATAAAAATAACCTAAATAATTATTATCCTGAAAAATTTACAGGAAAATTATTTTCCACAAGACTTTTTTGGAAAATATATTTCCTGAATTTTCCCTGAAAAGTCGGAATCCCACCCAGCTCTAGAAAAAACATGTTTGCGATCATTGTCACCAATATTTCAGAACTAAAGAGAAACTCGCAAACAATTCTGAATTATACCAACAAAATAATGCTGTGCGGTGTGCTTTCCGAAGCGAGAAAGTAAAGTATCTTACATTTGAGAATATTGCCAATCAGCAAAGATTGGGTTTTGTTGCGTATTGTGGTATCTAGGCTTACCTGAAACCTACGTCCACTTGCTTACCTAATATTGACACAATTAGCACAACATTCATCAATAAGCATGTTCCGTATGCTTGTAGCATTATGCTCATGTGCTCTCATGACTCCACATTGTCGCAGTACCATGAGTTTGTGGGTGAAGACTGCATGTACTGGATGGTTGATAAATTAGTTGAGTTGACAAAGTGGGTTGCAGACATATACAGTGTAACTGTTCAAATGAATCTGTTCACCATGGATGAGACAACTATGTTGATGGCTCAAACAAGTTGTCACATTTGTAATAAGTCACTTGGCAAAAATTTTGTGATCGACCATGACCATTTGACGAGCGCAGTACAAGGTTGCGCACATAATGGATGTAATTTACCGTTCAGACTTAAGAAAAACCAACTTGTTGCTATTCCATAATCTTCAGAATTATGATGCCCACTTTCTTACGAAGCCATTGGCTGAGAACCCGTCACTCAACATGATGGAACTGTGGTAATCGAAAATCCGGGTAATATTAAGGTCATTGGAATGACCATGGAGAATTACAAGTTCATCACAAACTGCATTCCCCATGGGATAAACTCACAAAGAGGTAACCATGATTTGAAATTACGGTTCATTGATTCTTTCCAATTCACGAGCACATCTCTGGAAACATTGGCACGACATTTGTCTTCTGCCCAGTTGAGTATCACCCGCCCACAGTTTCCAGACAACACACAGTTCGCTTTGGCACAAAGAACGAGAATGTTGTGACAAAGAACGAGAGTGACTTTGTTAAGTCCCTGGAGAGTCTGAACTGTACCTCACTCCCACCCAAGGATGCATTTCAAAATATAACGAAAGACGAAGGCATAAGCGATGCAGATTACACTCATGCCCAATCCGCGTGGAATGTGTTCAATTGTCAAAATTTACTATAGTACGCAAACAGTATTTACATGCTATCTGGGCCAGGTTACTGGTCTAGTGTTCAGATTTCCTGCCCTCAGTACTGGCGCTACAGTGGCGACGAAGATGAAACCATTTTGTTTTTCCGGGAATTGTTCGCATGTCGTGATCGTGGTAAGTCGTTACCCGAGTTATGGGTAAAATGTTTTAAGTATACAGTCCACTCTTTCGTATCTCGAGTCCAGACATTTGGTCCTCCGGGCCAGATTAGAACCAACAATTCTCGTGTTGGTTGTTCATTTGCTTGTATTGTTCTCCTTGTATTTCCGTTTGTGTTTTGTGTGGAGATTGAAGCTGTTTGTGTGTGGGTATGGTGCCGAAAATTGTAAGTGCGCATCTGAAGGTTAGGAACGTTGCGTCAAGTTGATCAGCGCACGTAATTGGTAAAGATTTTTTTGTGTGCAATAAGTTTGCGACCTTTAAGTATTATATATACATATAGGTTAGCAAACAAAAAGTATAGCAAGTTGGTGTCGTAACTATGTCAGTGTCTTTCGAGTTAAGACTGCAATCGACTGCTGCGCAGATGTAATAGAGTAAACTATTGTTGACTTCCTATTGACTCGTTTGTTTACAAAGTACGTATGTACTTTATTTACATCATGACTGATAATGTTGAAGTGTTGGCTAGTCACCTGGAGCGTGAGGAAAACAGAATGCAGTGCGCATCGGCCCTTGCAAATTATGTAGACTCTGACAGTTCAAAATGCGAACTGTTTATTTCTACGTGTTGTGAATTACCTGACCTAAAAACTTGCTTTGAGAATGATCACCTAACCTTCAAGTTGAAATGCAAGACCAAAGAGGATTTTGACCAAGGTAAGCAGAGAAAGAGACTGGATGAGTTTTATGATCTATATTTTTAGTCCAGTAATTGCCAGTCTGGCCACTCCTCCAAAGGGCCTACACCTTCATCGTGAGTGATGTTACCATCAATTAAACGTCCTAATTTCACAGGAAACCTAGCAGCTTGGATCAATTTCTCAAATTTATTTGAGACCATGATAACAAATAACCAGAACCTTTCCAATGAGGAACGATTCACATACCTAAAGCTGGCCTTAGACGGTAAGCCTTTAGCAATAGTACTGTCACAGCCTTTGACAGGTGACAATTTTTAAGGTTGCTTGGACTTTATTGGTGAAGAGAGATGATGATAAGCAATTGATTATGTCTCACCACATAGATGCCATCTTGCAGGTTTCTGTTGCCCACTTGAACTCTACAGCACCGATGTGTTATCTTCTATCTGCAGTGAATGAAGACATGGCAGCACTGAAGGCCGTGAAACCTTCAGTGGATCAACGGGACATCTTATTACTTCATCTCCTTGAGAAATATGTTAGTGTGGACCTTCAAAAAATGAGGGAGTTAATTGTAGAGGACTTGGAAATTCTTATGCAGCAAAACTTCACATCATTTCTTGTTGAGAGGCAATGAAAGTCTGGTGAAACAGTTGGGGGGGGGGGGGGGGGGGGGGAGCCTGATCAACCCCTACTTCAAGTTGGGTCAGAGCATATCCACTCTTAGTCAGAAGGTTCAAGGTCAGTTGCATACCAAAACAGGTGCCTATCTTGTACTCCATCCTCACTTTGTTGTGTGCGTAAAGGTAAACACTCTATTTATCATTGCAGTATGTTTGCCAGAAAAAGTTGAAGGGAAAGATTTGAGTATGTTAAGCAGCACAAACTTTGTATCAACTGTTTACAACCCCTCCACATGGTGAGAAACTGTCCATCATCCACTTCTTGTCATAATTTCTCATCTCGCCATCATTCACTCTTGCATTTCACCAGTGTAGATATAGACAGATCTGATCAACAACCACTTGAACCTACAGAGTCTGTAGAAATGCCTGGAAATATAGTGGGAAAGAAAAAGGACCCATCTGCCACTGTTGTTTCATAATTTTCCAAAAGGGCTAGCTGTGCTACAGTAATGATGTCCACTGCTGTAGTTGAGGTTCAAGACACATTGGGTAACTTTCAGTGTGTTCGAGTTTTGTTAGACTCGGGTAGCCAAGCTAGTTTTATTTTAGAAGATGCCCTGTCACATCTAGGGTTGTCCTGTAGGAAGACTACAATGCCACTTCAGGGCCTAGTGTCACTCAGTGTGGCACATGGAGTTGTGTCGTGTGCTGAAACCTTGTGGGAAGGAAGGACCTTGCTTCTCTGCAGACATGCTAATCCTTTCAAGTCTAACAGGATGCATTCCTTCGACACCCTTGCAACCAGAAGCTTGAAAGCATCTTTCACATGTGAAGTTGGCAGACCCCAATTTGACGTGCGCCCCTCTTGGGTCTTATTGGTTAAAAGGTTTGGATGCTGACCGCCCTCTCGGTTCCTATGGGTGAGAGGGTAATCAAACCCGGAGTGAGATGAATTCCCTCCCAGGGAGTTTCACTCTCCTCACAACTAAGGCTGTATCAGTCTGTGATTGAGTGTGATGATGGCGGTGGACGATCTGGCCAAGGTGACGGGATTTATCCGCAGCGGCCTCATCGGCCGGCGTGAGGGAATAAAGTTAGCCGGGGTTTGTTTTCTGCGTGGTTTGGGGACGACCTTCGGTGGTAGTTGAATCCTGACTGTTTTCCCAGATGCCAACTTTATGGTGAAGATGTTTGGCAGATCTTCCGTGGGCGGGTGTTGAACCCGTATCAATTTGTCAGAGGATAACTTAACAATGCTAGAGAGGGCTGGGGTTTCCTGAACGGGAGGTACCGAGTGGTCTGAAGTATGTATAGGCGATGCAGCCTCGGGTAGTTCCAGGGGAGTATCCTCCTGGACACCATCCTAGCCAATGCTTTAGTGGGCTCTCATGTGTAAGTGGTATTATTGTTTTGTAACACACGGGCAGGTTAGCAAGTTCACTAGGCAACAACTCTATTGGATTTGAATTGGCTATTAGACTATCCGTAGTAAGCTGTCTTCCTAGGGAGTGTGTCTCACTGCACCTCTGGTGGCTCCTAATTCTGCTGTGTTTGTGGTGCTTTGATATTAAGGCTGTCTACCTTTCTGCGGACATAGAAGTCCTAGGTGGGATCGACTTTACAATTGTTCCCAAGGACCTGCTGTGTGATGGGCAGTTAAGGTATTGAGTCATAAGTCAAGTAATGGCTGATGATGCACTGAAAACCCAGAAGCAGTGGCGTGTCCCTTTTGGGCTTAAATGCCAATCCCTTCAGGCCCTGTCTCCTGTGGAGTCCAGCACACCTCACAACTGTTTATTGAAGTGTCTAATTATTGCACAAATAATTTGCACACTTCACAAAAATTAAACCACAAGAAGAATAGTGAACAGGGTAGCTAAGGCTACAATTATGGTAGGCAACACACAATGTTTCTATTCACGCAATATTTATTACGTCTAAAAGGAAATATGGTGGAAAGTCTTGGCGAAATAGATACACTGTAAGAGTTAGCTACAATAATAATATTAATAATTATATTGAGCTGTAAAACAGGCGAAGGCAAGCCTGATAAAATAATTAATAAATAAATACAAAAAGTCACGTGACACAATTTTCAGTGTTTGACGTTACAAGGGGTTTTGTCCAGGGGGACACTAATCATGCAATGACTTGCTACCGTGGGAGTCAAAGGAAGTTGACTGTGGTAAAGGGTAGTGGGTTCAGGTGGTTGGATTACTGTATGGAGAGAGTGCTGATCTTGGTGTTCAGCTGGGGTGGAAGAGCCTTGAACAAACTGAAGAGCTGGAGCACTGGCAGCCTTCTCAAGCTGCCGGCTGGAGAGATTGCTGCCTTCCCAAGCAGCGGGCTTAAGTTCAAGCCTTGTTGCAGGCTGCTGGAGAAGACAAAGAGTCTTCGCAGACTAAGGAGAATCTTTGCAGACTGGGGTTGAGCTTATGTACCTATTCAGCCGGTGAGCCCGGTGTCTGCTGGGCCATAGTGCTGGACCTATATTTATATTCGAAAAACTCAGCATCAGCGATTCTTCGGGGTGCAGGGGTAGCGTAGCCTTCCAACGCTGGGGTACGTTTATCAGGGTGCTGGAGTGCCGCACCTTTTTTATCTCTCCACTTGGAGGCGATGACAATATTAAACACCTCTCTCTGAAGCTGGCTGGGTGTGACATCACAAGGTCACAGAGGTGTTGCCATCTCGGAGGTTGATTGGAACTTCTTCCACGGCTAACTGAAGGGTAGTGGATTTTCAAAATTATTAATTTTATCCTTAGGGGTGGCGCTTGCATGCAGGATTCCAGGCGGGCAATGCATTTCATAATTAAATACGTTAATTATTGTTACATATTTGACCATCCAATGTCTGGCGTCTGCTTGCTTGACATGTAAAATCATTGTTGCCTCTGATATGACTTACCCCTGAGCTCAGGTCGCTCATAGATGGGGCAAAGTCGCCCGTAGAGAGCGCATCTGCGATGCACAGCATGCTGGCATGCATCAATCAGCCACCTCTTGAAGCGATGAAGACCCATCTTGAAGAATCCACAAGTGCTTCAGGTGTCGGCGGTAGTTGCCGCAGTCATTTACCTCGATTGAACTTCTAGGCGAGTGCCTCTTCTGTGCTCGTACTGCCTTGACTGGAGTGTGGCGGGCCCGTCTCTAGGTCACGTGCCATCTGGTTATTATCTGTGCGGGTTAACTGCCTCTTAATTCTCTCTCTTTGCTCTCTCCCTCTATCTTGGTAGCGCAGCAGACGACGGTTCAGTGCACGGTGCCATCTGCTTCCCAGCGCAGTTGTAGACATCCTGTCGCATTTCTTCACTCATGTCTCTTACCAGAAGAGGAAGAGTTTTGGAAAGGAAGATTGCAAGAACAAGTTGTTTGTTCATCGAACCAAGGCATTCCTAGTTCGAGGGCAGATCACATGTAATGTGAATAATTAAAAATTATTTAAAGTATTTGGGGTGTACAATCGTAATTTGCAGAAAAAAATCTTTAAATTTTAGATTGTTCTTATTTTTGTCCTCGAGAAATAAAGTTGAAGCTAGTGGATGCTAAAGAGGTACCAATCCTACTTGCAAAGGATTACGACCGTGGGGCGGGTTTACTGCGGCCTCTGCGGGATGAATTTAACTGGTCTGTCATTCCAGTCAGTATGGTCGCACAGTCACTTGGTTGCATGCGGAGACAAAACGAATTTATATACATTCTATACTAACTCCGGGTTACTTTCCTACAATAAAAGATTGTAGTGCATAGAAGAAACACATACATGACACTGGCACTCAATTTAGTAATGTGTTGCATACAAGTTGTACGAAAAACTTGAAGTTGTTTAGTGCTTGAAAATAAACTTAACTTAGTTCAGCAATTTGCTGTTGCAAGAACACCTTTGTTCTAGGTACACGTAACCACAAGGTTACACACTCTTAAGGCTAGGTTACACATGGTTCATCACTTCAATTATAAGGTTAAGCAGTCTTTAAGGTTAGGTTTGTACTTGACTACTGTACAAAAATACAAGGTACACAAGTTAAAATAACTTACTCTCTAATACAGGCTTCCTTTGTATAGCGGGATTTAAGAATATTTACAAGAGTAACAATGCTCAGAGATTTTGACGAATTTTTGATACAGGGTTATGCGCACATGGGTATTCGTTATTCTGTGCGTGGCAGGCATTTATGTACCAGCCAGGCATGTGTCTCCTTATTTCATCACATAAATTATGCTCAGTTGCATTAGCATGGCATGTGGTTGTGTAATACTGTTGGCGCTTAGCCTCAATTACCTCACAACATTTGGGGTTTCACTTGGCATGAAAGTTTTTTTGCATGCACGTAAGGGTTGAGCTACAGCTCTCAAACAATTTGGATTGGTTACATAGTACACAGGCAAATAATAGGTAAATTACGTGTTACACACTGGAGGTTTGAAATACCTTGGATAATATAACCTAAAATTTATATTTACAATTTCTCCTTGTGGGAGGTTAGGTGGCATACACGTGTGGAAGATTTTATCTTTACTTTCTAACTTACAAAATTTTACAATTCAATATTTCCACATTTGGAGGTTATAAGCAGAATTGCGCATCATAACTGTTCTTACCTAGCTAACATTACGAGGGCTGTACATGGGTGGGAGGTTTCGCGTTACCTCAATTTACCTACTTTAATTTACAGTTTACACGTTTTCCTTATCCTCCTATCAAGGTTACGTTCGGGTTCACTGACAATTACAAGATTCTTAATCTCTACAACTTAGGCCTATCAGGTACATATACAACGTGAGTTTACATTATTTACAACACTTGAGGTTTAAGCGTAACCAATCATGGTTAAATCATGCACGTGAGTTCTTTCACAGGCTGGGAGGTGAGACTTCTTTTCTCGTGGGTGTAGTGTGTGGGGTTATCTGCCTCAGCTGAGTAGATAAGTTACTTGAGCCGTACTGACGGTGGTAAGCATACAATAGCAAGAGATTGGACATCTCGAGTTACATAACACAGTGACTCACAATACAAAAATATCACTTAACACAAGGAATATTATGCTACAATTTCACACTTTAAACTCACGATAAACAAAGGTTTTCATTCTGAGGAAAAGAATAATATTTCTAGGCCTACATAACTACGGTGATTAATATAATCCGGTGTCAGTGCTAAGCTCCATCCATCTTACGGGGTGCTTGTTATGCTTTTACTAGGGGGTTCACCTTAGTGAAGTTTACTTTACATTAGGGTCGTAACAAGAAAATATAAAAAGGGTTTTGGTCAGATACCTAACTTACACAAATATACTTTATGGTAATTAACATGGGAGTGTTTCTTACGCTAGTTGGAATTCAAATACTTTCAAATTTAAACTATTTTAGAAGGTTGTGAATTACCTGGGTGGCAGGTTATGGTGTGCTAAAAGTGAGCTCTCGCCACATGCGCTTATGCAAAATACATGGGTTAATTACTCAATGTCACCCAGTCGCATTGCGAGGAGTAGAGAGGGTTTCATCGAGGTTATGTTCATGGGCCTGCTGATAGGCTTCCTTTTACGTGTTCACACTTCCTAACAGTGCTCACGGAGTTTAGTGATGCTACGTTAAAGGTGTCGTACTATATACCAAAATAGCAATAAAATATCATTTTTAGTACATGCTTACGTAACATGAGCACTTAGTGGGATTTTCGGGGAAAATGAAAACATCAATTATCCAGTTTGCTTACGGGTTTGAAGATACGTTAAATTTCCTCCTGCAAACAAAACTTTCTTATTCAGCAAACATGGGATAAAAACTATTTTGATAAAACTCATTTGTATTACTTATACTTTAGTGGTGTCAATTGATAGGGAGGTTGTTCACGTTGATTTGGGTCACTTTTTTATAGTGTAGGACCTCAGTTCCCATCAATGCAATGCATACTTTTAGAATACGCAACTTTTGAAAAGCAATTACACGTTACATGACACACAAATAAAACTGATTCTTGGATGATGACATGGACTGTGTTCGTCGCACTACCTAATCCTATCTGGCTAGGATTTTCATGGTGCCTACTGACACCTAGCCGTCCCTACTAAATTAGCTATGAGCTCTTGTATGGACGTTCTGCTTTAGTGTTCGGGCTTCCCTAACTATATCACTCCCTACTCAGATTACCTGTTGGGGATTATATTCATATTCAGGAGGTGCACTAATCTGTTACTGGCAACAGCCAAGTACTCACTCAAATCTCGAGGCTGAAGCTGGTGGTAGGCACTGGCATTTGGTGAGGCGGCATTTCATGGGATGCCCTCTTTTACGTGACACTGCAGCAAGGGCAGCAGGCCAGCGGAATGCAGCAGGCACCCGCCATGGCGCCTCTGTAGCGGCCTTGCATGTGGCACGTGTGCCTGGCGCGCACGGGGCCACTTGTGACATAGATCCAGCAGTTGTAGGAAGCATGGGGCCAGTGTCCTGGGTGTTTGCAACATTGGCTGTTGCCGGACTGCTGGGCACATCTGCTTCTCGGACTGTAGTTGTACTGCGTATGTCATCTGCTTCGCCGCGTGCCCTCGTGACATGGGCTTTGCGTAACTTTGTGGCCGCGGCATGGGTGAATGGTACGCGGTACTTACTTGCAATATCTCCTCCCGATTATGGAGCGATATTACTGCTGGCCTTAGCACCATTGGACAACCGGCGACTCACGTTCACTGACTTCGCAATTGATGCGGTATCTCTCTCAGACTTAGCGGTTGACACTGCATCTCTCTCTTTCTCTCCAGCCATCACAGATGAACTGCTGGGGCCAGTCGCCAAGTTGACCAGCGGGTCCATGGGTGGTAGCAAGGACTGCATCAGGCTTTCTTCTTTGGCTCACCCACTTTCTCCATTCTTGCCTGAGATGAGGTAGGAAGGGTAAGATAGCAAGGAATGCATCCTCAATTCCCTATCCTGGCGGGACTCTGTCATTTCAGGGGGAGGTGTTGCTGGGTCCGATCCTGGCGGGAGCGGATACACAGCCATGTCCAGGTCATAGTCTGGCGAGGGCACTTCTTCAGTCAAAGAGAAAAAGGCAGGGGAGATTCGTGCAGCGCTTGCAGTCAATGTCTCTGTAGATTCCTGGTGCTTGACAGCCAGGGGTGGGGGCAAGAAGGGGGGCGATGGGAGTATGTGGCCTAACTGCAGTACTCATTGTGGAAGCAGAACAGGGGTCTCCCTTTGTGTTTCTCAAGCTATCGGGTCAGCTCTCGAGTCTAATGCGATCTACCAGGCACATGGTGGTGTCCACCTGGGTGCGAATGGGGGATTGCAGTTTGAACTAAATGACTGCGGGGAACAAGTGGGGGAGAATCTCCTGAGGAAATTTTACGAATAGTGTATGTGATAGAACGAAGGAGGGGAACTATCTAACCTCCCAGAGTCCGGCAACGGTGACCTACTGTAGCGAGATAGAGGGGCACGCTTCATCAGCCTCAGTGGTATCTGGGATTTGAGCCTTGCAGGTGGTTCCTGTACTAACTGGGTCTCTCTCTGACTATAGTAAGACCTCGGCTGGACTGGGATTGGCGCATGAGTTAGGGTGTATGCAAACCTGATGGAGGTTTAACGGCCTACTGGTTTCGGGGTTATGATTTCCCTTCGTATCTCTATTCCCCAGAGTTTGGCCACATGTTTCCGTATTACATGGCTGCGCATTTGGAGGGTGGGGAGATGAGCTGTGCACCACCTGGGATTGCCGCCTTGGACAATCCTGATTGTAATGCCACCCCGGGCAGTACATGGTAGGGAGGCCGAGGGGTTGGGCATTCCCATCTGATCCATGTGTTTTGTAAACATTACATGCATGACAGTTGCGCACGTACACTTTAGCCGCCTCCATGAGGCCGGGCCACAAATACGATGCTAAAATGTTGTACACTGTTTATGCTATGTCAGGGTGTCTGGATAGGCTGATGTTATGGGCGACGTGAATGACAGTAGTGCGCACTGTACTTTTATTTCCTTTACCTCCGAGGACATGTGTTGTTGGTTTAACACAAACATGCCTGTGCATGTTTCTGCTAGCGAGCTTTGTTTTAATTGTTTTGCCGCAATTGTTTGTAGCACTACTGAAATTGTGCCATTGTTTTCCGAGGGGTAGGATGGTCTCCCACTCTTCCTCGTCTACAGCTGTTTCCTTCTCATACGGGGAATGTGACAAGGCATCGGCTAACTGGTTATATTTGCCAGGAACATGTTCAACAACAGTGTTTCATTTTAGCAGGTCAGATGGTGCAAAACATCTTTTCTCTCGTTCAAGGTGTTTTCAAAGTCTGCATGATATTCAGCTGGAACACCACAATAAAATTTGTCTAGAGTTACTGGCTGTAAGTTACTCTCTACACGTCTGCTTAGGTTGTAAACGGTGTGTCTGACTTGCTTGCTGAAATGTTTCCTATCTCTATGAATTTCTACAATTATATCCTGATCAATTAACCATGGAACTCTGAAGAGGACATCTTTGCGGATTTCTGCTGACACTAAAGTGGGAACACACACTTCTATGTCTCTGATTTTTACATTAAGCTGAGTGACACCAATGTTAGTGCTTATGTCGTTTAGTGTGGTGAACTCTACAGTTATGTTAGTAGCCTGGATGTCCAAAAATCTTAAATGTTCCTCGCAAACAAAGTTGTGCATCGCTAAGGTGTCAATTAAGGTAACAATTGCAAAATTTACAATACACATAGGTACCCTCAAAACTTTATCAATGGTTGTACTCACTTGACCCAAGTAGGCAGATGGCTGTTTACCTTTTCTGGGGTTGCTGTGGTTGGCACGCTGGTGGAGTAGGACGGCGCCTGCTGTGGTCCTATCCCATTGGTGCATTTCCCATAGCCACTTTCACTCTGTTCGGACACATACTGTGCCAGTGATACTGCTCGTCACAGAATATTCAACACAGTGGCGTTTGGCGCTGGACCTCGGCATTGACAGAGCCCGACAGCTGGGCACATGTGGCATTTAGTCCATTGTTACCCGGTGGGGATGTGGAGTGTTCTCCCTGTAGGTATCAGCAGCACTTGCTGGCGGGACGCCTGGGCCATTCAACCCTTGGCACAGTGCGTTTATGCATTTTGTGGTACTGTCACTGTCTTTAGCACTAATTTTCCCGGCACTAGAGTCCCAAAAGTAGTTGCACCTGGGTTCTGAGTAGCACGTTATACTCACAGCGGTCCTGATAAAACGCTGAGAGCCACTGTAAACCATGGGGCACAGAGATGGCCTGTGTTCCAGCAACACTGTTTCCACTATCAATTCAAACACATCTTCGGGAGACAGGTGTTGGTAGCAACGGTTGGCTAAGTTGATTTTTCGGCAGACGAAAGACTCCAGGTTTTTATTTTGCAGCTTCTGTTCTTCTGTGAACAGCAAGAATTGTTGTTTGTTGAGTGTTGTGTAGGTGCCTGCATATCTGGCAGTGAATTTCATGGCGAACTGAGTCCAGGTCATGTAGTATTCTGTTGTGGAGAGCCACCAGTTCTGTACATCACCTGTCAGCTGTGCACCTGTGGCATTTGGCCACTCTTTCACACTGACACCATATTGTTACAGATGACTAGTAAACACTGTCAAAAATACTCTAGAGTCATCTGTTCGCTGTGCAGAAAATGTAGGGAGTGTCTGGAAACAAGATGAGGTGCTGACTGCAGGCTGCTCTCTACGTTGTTCTAGCACTTCTACTTTCGTACGTTGTCTCTATAGTGGGCTGGGCAGCATGCGTGGTTGCGAGCTATGCCACGTCCCCATCTGCAGTGGCTCCACAATATCATTGTGTTTGTTTACATCCACGTGTGTGCTGTTGTTGTGGACAATGACCGGAACACACTCTTGACAGTGGAATGTTCCCTCGCGAAAACCGTTCCAATCTCTGTCCAACACACACTTAGGATGGTATTTGTTGCCACACAAGTTGCACGTGACAACATGCCTTTTTCCGCAGCACAGTCTGGCATAGCACTTACTTGTATTGCGTTCTTCTGGTGGCAGGAACACACTGGGTGCAATCAGTTGTGCTGGTACAGGTTGGCTGGTCTGGTTGTAAGTGCAGTTCTGGCACCAGAAAACAGTGTCTCGTACAGATGGCCACTTTCCCGCTGACAAACAGGTGAAGGACGCTCTTAATTGGCACAGTTCACAGCGCACATTGTCGTTACTGGTGTCACTGCACAAAGGGCATGAACAGTGTATCACCCTGTTTGTTAATGTTACTGTAGGAGCAAATAGTACATTTCCTGCTTGAGGTATGCAGCGGCAGATGTTTGCTTGAAGGTCGAATTTTGTGAATGGGTCCAATGATATAGTTTTACCACACATTGCACACACTTCATCTGTATCCCACATATTTTCTGGAAATATAATGCGACTATTGTTTGTAGTTGTCATGGCTGCAGAAGTTGCTCAAGCACATGAGGACTCCACGGGATCGAACCCGGTATACATGACCTGTAGGGGTGCAGTAGTCAGCGCGTGCTCGGACCGGACCAGTCACGTACGCCAGGCTTCAGGCACGTGGTGATGTTATGGATATATATTATTAATTATGAGCATCCCAAGTTTGTGTTTAGTATACAAATGTAACCCACGTGGCTTTGCACTCTTAGGGGAGCACAAGGGAGAAAACACTTTCCCTTACACAAATTAGACTACGCTTTCAGGGCACAGATTAAAATAGCACTGCCAACACACAGGGCTGAGTTTACCGTTCGTATCATGGGTCAAATGGGTCATGACCCAGTTCAAAGACCAGTTCCTGTATTAACGAGTGTAGTGACCTGTATACAGAATGCATGGCTGTGCATGGCTGGTGCACAAGTGGAGCATCAGTGGGCTGTGCCCAAGCAAGATAGTGAGGGCCACCACAGAACACAAAGAAAGATTCCAATAAATAACTTGATAATATTTATTAACACTTATCACTATAAAAAGATGGTCTGGTAGAAATACAGTATGAATAATTTTAAAGTTTGGTTTTCTCCTCTGATGCTATTGAGGTTATCAAAATGGTTAGTTATGTAAGAATCCAGACCAATGTTGTTAATATTTATGTGCAATGCTGCGGTCATTTGCAATTGTATGTTTATAGTACGTGTATTCTCTCAATATTTTATTGTATACAGTAAAAGCCAGATGTAATGTGGCTGTTGAGGGACATAACTCAGACCCGCGTTCTAGCTTTTCCGCACTATTCCGGGAGTGACCGAGTACAGTAGCAAAAAAAGAAAACAGTGTTCTAATGGGCAGTGACGCCTATATGTTAAACACGTTGCAAGTGGTGTTATTTACCGCAGTAAATCGTGTAACATTTAGCTCCTTTTTATCTGAATTTTCTTTCATCTCCATCACTGAACTTATCAGAACCCAAAAAAAGGGGGGGGGGGGGGGGAATAAGACATGGTGTGATGAATGGGGTTACATGTATTCAAGCAAGAACGGCTACAAAAATACTGCACAAGGGTTGAAGGGGGAGGTGGGTCCCCCCCCCCCCCCCCATCACCTGGTGGGCCCTGTAGGTAGGAAGTGAGAAGGAGAAAGGAAGGTCACGTCCAAATGAAACTAAACAAATGTCGAATGCACACTTGCACTACAGAGGGATCTAACAGTGCCTCACTTGTTGTGAAACATGTCGCTTGCTCATCTGATTCCCATTTTATAAAGGTAAACTAGATAAAATATAAGAAAGGCCACAACAGATTGTACGCAGTCCCTGGATGCATGTCCTAACATGCATGTCTTCGAGACAATAACACTGCACACCTCAAATTTATTAATTTTTTTTTTGAAAACAGGAATACATATCGTACAGCCGCTATATACACATTATAATCAAAGTGTCTACGTCATAATTATAATGATTACATAATGCTATATTCCATAGGAAATTAATTATAGGCCTGTAAACGGCTTAGAAGTACAAATTTTGAGGCGCACCTCAAATCTCTGAATTTTATTTTCGAAAATGGGACATCATATTGTATAGCTGATATATACACATTATAATTAGTGTCTACAATATTATTATAGGCCTGTAAATTACTTCATCCCTACATTACCTAGAATCTGAACCCAGAACCCATTGCATTGCAAGCCAGTTTTGTACCGAATACGCCACAGAAGTCTGCATCCCTTTTACGACAGTATTCCAGTGTATTTTAATTTACTTTAGCTAAACATTTTGGCAACTAATAACTGTAATTGCTTAAATGTTTTACTCTATATAACGCATGCACATTTCATATTAACTTTAAGTGCCAGTAAATGTGTGACAGTATGATATACGGCTTGGAATGTGGTCGTGCCACCCCTCACACTGATCCAAAGCCCAGATAACATGGAAAGGTTGCTATGGTAACATTTTTTTGGCCTGTTTACAACCAAACAACAGAACAGGTATAATAGGGTCACATGAAAATGGGACCATTAGGAATTCCGTCAAAGACATTGCACCACTCTAACGAAACTGAATACAGAAAAACCTAAATACTGGCTGTAATGCATGTGTAAAAAGGATATTGACGTAGAAAGGAGGGAGAGTGCACCCTCCTTCCTCCAACCACTCCATCCTCTTCACCGAATCACAACCATCCGCCCGCCTACAGACCAGAGGCCTACCTGACAGCACACTTTCCACGTATAAATTTATTCAGGCCGGGCGACATAAGTCACCCCGCGGTATTCCGGGCTTCCACAGTACTTGCACACTGCACCAGTGATGTTATGAAAAATGTGAAACTACTGCAGTACTAAAATTTTAAAATCTAGTTTAATAAATCAACATGTTTTCTGACAACCTAATTAAACCCTATTTTAGTTGTTTTAATGTCTCATTCGATACTATTGAACGTCGTTGTGACAAGCCATCAATTTTGTTAACATTTTAAAAATGATTCAGTACAAACTATTGCTATTGATTGCTAAAACCAACTATGTTTTTTTTACTGCTTCGCCTGCCAATCGTACACAATTATTCTGTGTTTTTGCAAAGTGCTTGGTTAATTTGCAATGTCAAATAATTTTCACAAATTTCGTGATTTCACACCTTACGTAAAACCAGTGTCCGTATGCTCAGACATTCCGCACATTCACTTTTTTAAATCCTTTTTTCTCCATAGTCCAAATATTTATATAATGATGAAAGTTAGCAATAATCCATGTTATAAATGTTATAACACTACGCAATGCGTTTATTTAATTTGTTTACGTCCATTGTCATCTGATGCAGTTTCTCGTAACAAAATGTGATATTCGTGTAATGTTTATATTTTTAACACGTGGTTTAATAGAATTTTGCAAAATATTAGTGAATTTCATGAAATTTTGTAATTTCTTAACAAAATTCACATTATTTACTATGTACACGTTAATTTCATGGTTAATTTATCATCACAAAATAACACAAAATATTAATTATGCACTGGTTACGTGTTGTTTAGGTTATGTGTATCATCTAGGTAGTTGTATTAGCTATTTTTAAGTAGTTGTAACGGATATTGGCTGGTGCTCTGAAATGGAAAAATATCAGCAATCACTGATCTGGATCTACATAGCTCTAGCTGTCACCTCCAGTCAGCAGCACCTCTGTTCAATAAGTCATTCCAATGATAATAATGATAGAAGGTGGATATGAAGACAAAATTTTCTTTTCTCTCTGGAAAGCTTAACCATGGCCAAAAATAAACAAAAAAAAAATAGTTTATATCATATCAAATGTTTTAAAAGTGGAAAATATTTACTAAAAAATTACGAGTATAAATTTGTAATATTTCTGAAATTATAATACTAGCAACACCTCTCGCTGCTAGACTTTATTTTCAAACACTTGCCTATGTTGATTATATAGAGCTTCCCGGTATTTGTCTCTCTCTAGTGTATTTGGTTTCACACATTCATGACACTACAAATTTTGAGTTTGTAAGTACATAAGATACAAGAATATGGAACATGCTCTAAAATGTACACAGTTAGATGGAATACACAAACGGAGTTTCAAGCAAAAATACTCGAATAAGGATATACAAGTCTGCTGTCATAGACAACAAGAACTGAGTTAATATGACAGTAGCAGTACTGTACCTTCTTTCTCTCGACATGGATGGTTGGACGGGCAGAGGGGTAGAGGAGGAACACCATGTTAATGCCCACGCCCACCAGTATGCCATACTCCACTCCAATCAGCAGGCACAGCACAAAAGTTGTAAAGGTTGGGATCAGGTCCTTACCTGAACATATTTGTCAGTCAGGCAGCTTTCTTTGAAATAGTACACCACAGCCACATAAAACCACTTTTTTATTACATAAACTATACCATTTGCGAAACCCTAATAGAGTTAGATTACTATAAACACTAAAATGGGGGATTAAATGAAACCATAAAGGTTATCAATTGGGTTGATTCCCTTTCTCATGTACCAATGCTTGTAACTAGTCCACAACAGTGATCTTGAAAGTAGAATATCTTGCTGCAGTTGCTCAAAAATAGAAAACTGTCATTCAGTTTGTTTTGGTTTTTAAAAAGCCAGTAAATGAACAATTTTTTTTTCTTCACAAAACTGCAATTTATATTTATTCATTAGGAATAGTTTGGTCCAATCATTTTAAAAAAAGGTTCTCGGTTCTCAATTCCTTTTCCTGTTGTTAACTGCTATAAGTATTATGTCAGATAATGTATGGTAACAGTATCAGATTTCCCATTCATATTAGGTGGCTCTGGTTTCAAATAGATATAATATGATAAAATTTACAACAAACAAAAATTATTTTAGTTTATCCTAAATAGAAACTAAAACAATTATTTGCACAAATTAACTAATTAATATAAAGTATTTTATCCTGTAATACAGCACACAAGTAAATATGGTTACACACATTTAAGGTTTCTACTTGAGAATTAAATGCAGAGTATTGTTTGAAAAATAACATTTGTGCTACTTGAACGTAAATTCCAGCAAAGCGTTCGTAGTTTCAATGCATGCATACATCTCATAATCTCTAATATAATTATATTTAAGTTTGCAGATGACAGAGAAATATCACACGGTTGCACCAAACATTTTTTTTATTATAGACTGTTCACAGTAAAATGAGCACTTTTGAAAGCCCTGCTTAGGATCTACTTCTATGCACATTGTATATTCTTCCACCTTATGCAAAATTAGCATTGCCATGGGCCTCATCACTTTATTCGTGCATCACTAAAGTAAAATTGTGAAATTATTAGTCAAGTAAACATGTTATCAATCTGCTAAATTTTACACTAGCGACAAAATAATTTAAATTATCACAAATGGTTATGTAACAATTTTTATTTGAGGTTAGCATATGGAACTACGTTCCATCCATCGTTACAAACTTTACCAGGCGCATGTCACTCAACGTGCCCGTTAAAATATATGCAGGCAGGGGCAGTGACATTTTTCAAAGGTTGAATTCAAAAGGGTTCACGTTATTGTGAACAGCCTTTAAGGGCGCTGCCTAATTCAAAATGCATTGCAGTTTGTTTGAAATTCAAGTTTTTTTACGAAACCATTACATGCGTCCCCATGATACTAATGTATGAAAAGTAAACACACTTCAGGCAAGATACATATAATACTCACAATATTTCATGTACATTATAAATACTATTCCAGAGTCCTCCAAAATACCTAAAAATGGCTTATTTACATTGCAGTACCTAATAATATTGTTACAAAGTCATTTTTGTGGGTTTATTATTATTATTATTATAATCCAATTTATTTTTCTGGGAGTGTTTCATTTTTTCTTATCCTTCATTAGATAATTTGAGTAATTTTCATAGGACTTTAGGAATTTTGAATTATGTTGTTCTGGTTACGAGTATTTTTCTTTTTTTGTTCAGATCAATCCTATGCATGTTTAGGTTGGTTGATGTCATTTTGGAGTTAGGTGTGCCCCTCTTATTATTTTGTTCAGATGTGAGTCCTTATTTTTGGTGTTTTGGTAATGATTCAATAGTAATTTAAATTTTAATAAGAGTTTTTGGTTATAATTTTGGAAAGTTGTTTTGCTTCTGTTTTGATCATGCAGTTCAGAAGTTTTGCCTTGACACAGTAGTCGTAGTTTGATTGGATTTTAATTTGTAATACTTTTTTTTTTTAATTCTTTTTATTAATTTTTTAGACAGGGGCCTTAATATGTTTTTAATGGAAGTCATTTATAATTTGTTTAATTCTTTTTATTATTTGTGGAAAGACAGGTCTTATAATTTTATCATGGTTAGGATGGGTTTTGATTATTTAAAAACAAAGGTTTTGGGATGTAAGATTGTTAGGTCATTTACTTTGTCATCTCGGGGAAACTTTCTTAGACTCACAATAAATGGTTCCATAGCGGCTACAGGAATTATTTGCCTTTAGTGTCGAGCTGAAGTCAGCCTCAGCACTCTTGGTGTCGGCTGCAGCTGTGTTCCCCTCCTTTTTTCTGTCGCTGCATCAGTAACGTGCTGTCATCAAATACAACAGACTGTTTTGTGGTGCACGTGTGTCGTAAGTTCCCAGAGTTATTAGCTGATGTTGACATTTTAGCCGATGTTGGCGTTTGTGGGCCGTAGCAGTGGAAGAGGCAGAGAATTGAGTATAGGCAGCCCAGGGGACATGGGATATGGCCTGGTGCTGAGAATGTGTTTGCAGGATGACTGCACATGTTCGAGGAGAGCAGTGATTGGCTGAAGGCTGAGTGACGTGAGCGATGATGCCAGGCACTCTTTGTTATTTGGAAACCAGCTGTGGAGGGGGGACGTTTTAAAGAGTAGGAGAGTAAGCACACGTGAAGAGCACTAGAGCGAGGGAAGCAAAGTAGGAGAGTCCACGCACGGGTCATCCACGAGTCCGTAAGGAGCAGAAGTTGTAGCACGCAGGCTTGAAGGAGGCCTGGTGGGCCAGACAACATTTAGGCCTTCAAAAAGATATATAATCTTGGTTATGTAGTTGTAGTTTTATTGTAGGGGCTCCAGTAGGTGGAATCAAGTAAAGTTAAGTTTTTAAGACTGCATGTTTTAAGTTAACTTCGGTGAAGAGGACTTATTAGTGTTTTTGTTTGACAATGTGATCCCTTTTTGTGTCAATGCCGATAAAAGTTATTTCTGTTCAGTCCGTAGTTCAGGGCCCTAATTGACAAAATGAGAGTTAAACAGTACCCAGACTTTGCGTAAACAGACATCTTCCTCCCATTGATAAATTTGTGCTCCCATTATCATAAATATCAATGGTTAAGATAACTATAAATTTGAATTATAGGAAAGATAATGAAATTGCAGTTTACCTAGGCGGTAGTAAAATTAAGTACAGTTATTTTAATATTTGTGAGAAATCGCTAATCAGACTTGGAGGTTTTTTTTTTCTATTGATAAGAGTAAAAAACCAAGGTCAACATCAGATGTATTCAAAGGCCAGTTGCTTTAAATGCATAAGAATTTGTGTTCCAGTGTCATGAGTGTTAATGTCAAAGGAAGTAAAACGAGTTGAAGTTAATTTATGATTTTGTGTTCCGAGTTTAATTGATTGATGCAACAAACCAAAGTTATGTAAAAATCAGACTTTTTAGTCATCTGTTATTTAAAAAATATTTGGGAAAAGTAGTAATGGATTCTTGAAGTATTAGTTTTTTATATAAATAAAACAGATCCCTACTAATTATTTTGTATTTCATACAAGTTAAAAGTCTTATAACACCAAAATGTATTTTTGGTGATACTTATATTTTTGTTTTATAATTTATTTATTTGTTTTCATTAAATTGTAACTTTTTGAAAATATCTTTCATTTCTAAATGTTTAATTGCCCCCCGCCCCCTTTTTTTTTTACACTATTTTTTTGTGAATCTTGTGGTTTTGGTGATCTTGAAAACTTAAATTTATATATAAAAAAAAAAAAAAGGTAGTTTAAAAAGAATTTCTTAAGAAATATTGGTTTAACTGAGTGAAAGCTTTATATGAAATTATTTAATTTTATTATTTAATTATTCTTTTAAATTGTCAGTGATCTACTTGCTTAAAAATTGTGTACTACCTTTTGCAGAAATCACAGTGTGTTACAGGTTATTACTCTACCAAAATTATGATTTTTATTGAAAGTTTTGGGTTTCAAGGCCGCCGCCATAAACAAGAGCCTTGTGGTAGACGCTCCCTTATCCTTACCCACATAAGCTTGAGAAAATAGGTCGGAGATGTAGGATGGAGAAGTTTTATTCTTATGCAGTATTTTTGTAGGAGATAATTTGCAGTTAAAGAGGAGCTGTGGTGTATATTGGTTTTTGTGGAGTTGAGAGAGAGTGTCTCAACAGTTTAAGATGTGTGCCTCTGGATAGTGAGTTAGGAGTTTATTTTAGTTATTTAGTTAGAATATTCAGTATCTGAGAGATTCCCTACATCTCCCTCCCTTACAAGTTGTCGAGTTTTCAGTTGTTTAGGGTTTGAAAGTGAACGAGTTATAAACCAAATCTACCTGCTCATCCACCTCTTTTGCTTTTCTTTAATCTAACCCCCCCCCCCCCCCACCCACACCCCTTGTATCCCTCCTTTTCTCCTACCCCTTTTCCCTTCTTTGTCACATTTGGTTTTAGGCACCGGCTAGTAGTAATTTCGGTCTAGAATTCTTTTTCAAAATTTATTTTTTAAAGTGTTTTGAATTTTTTTTTTCTAAATTTTTCTAGCCTATACTAGCCAGTGGTAGGCAGGTTTCAATGACATAAATGTCATAACTGTTTGTAAATTAGCTGTAACCAGATTAGTTCTCTTTTTTTTCTAAAGTAATTTTTTTTAAGTGTCCATTTTCCATTTTGCATTTTAGTTTTGCTGCAGATGCCCTATAAGACAAGCCCATTAGAAATAGTTTATTAGTGTTTTGAGTGTCTTGTAGAGTAGCAATTAAGTGGCCATTAAGTGGTTTAGAAGTGATAAGACGTAAGTAATTTGGCAGCCAAGCAGTAGCCCTTGAGTTAGGTAATAATTAAAGTTTAATGTGGTATGTTTAATGTACTTGAAGGCCAAGGGTTTACAAGTCATTTTTTGAGGCAGAAAGATCAATTTTATACGTCAACACAGAAAAGACTAGGTCTGTAACAATAAGTAGTCTTTTGTATTTATTTCACAGTAATTTTATGTAGTGTAGCACAGCGTCAGAGCTGTGATGATGCGCTCGTAGCGGCTGGTGTGGTAACTTTACAAATAAAAGTTCAGTTGAATGCTACTAGGTGACAGTAGTTGTAGATGTTTACAAAAGATTGATGCAATTCTGAACATTTTCTTTTAGGGCGATACAAATGTTTTTGTTGCTGCAAAAAGGTGCAATAATTTTGTACGACCATTAAAAAAACGTTTTATAAAAATGAGTGGGAACGTGTTTGGTTATTATCTGGCATAAGAACTTCAACAGTTTGGCCAAAGCTATTGCAGGTTTTGGTATACAGTCCAGAGCACTACTATCGATAGTAGGAGAAGAGTCGGTGCAGTAGTCGGACAAGCAGATCAGCTGGAAGCCGACGTCACTGCAGCCCACAACTGAGAGACATGGAGTGGCCGTGACCCAGTCATGACGGGTGATGCCTGACTGGCAAAGTACACAGATGATAAAGTGAATGTAATTTTTCCTGGACTACTTAATGTTATTTTTCTTTCAGGCATCTTAGAAGGTAACGAGTTAATGCCCACATGCGAAGGTTGACACAAGGGAAAATTTGAAAATTGAAAAGGACAGGAAGCAAATTTTAGCAAATTTCAAAAGAAGAAAAAAGAGAAACAAAAGAAGAAAAAGCAATTACTTGAGTTGGGTTGAAGCCCCAGAAGAAGAAATAGTTTTTTAAAGTATTGAAGCCTTTATAGTTGTATAACCTTGTGATTAAAAAAAAAACTTTAGTACCTAATTTTACTTACAATGTGTTTAGTTTTAATTTGTTTTATTGTGTAGGGACTCTTCAAGCCCTTCCAAAAATGTTATTGGCATTTCATACTTGTTTTTGTGCATTTTTCGTAACTTTTGTCCTTTTTGTTTGGGAATATAATGTGTTTTTGTTCTGTTTGGAAGCTATTTAGGAAAGTGTTTAGGTAGGTGCTGAACGGCAGGATTTCCAGACAGGACCAACTAGAGGAGGGTTGGCCTGAAGGGGATTGTGGGCCGCAGGACCCCATGCCCAGCCGTGGCAGGAAGATCTGTTTCGAGAGCAATAACAGACAGTGATGGTGACCTGCCAAAGGTGAGGTGGACAATCATCTAGCCTGCCACGAGATAACAGGATGTGCTGAGATGACGTGATCCACCCTTTGAAGCTGGTTCCCTTCTGGTCATCATGGTTTGTTAATAGAGTTGAGGATGGTAGAAGGAGACCTGTTTTTGATTTTACTTGACATTGTTTGGTGGAAATTAATTTTTTAAGATATTACTTCACCCCTCTAATGTTTTAAAAAAAAAACCGGTGACACTTTGCAAATGGTGCAGTCATTTGTGTTTTGTTGAAAGGCCACATTTTTTTATGAGGATTTATATTTGTAGGTACTAATAGTACTCAAATGCCAGATTTCACAGTCTGAATAAATCAGTAATGAGTAAATTTATTTTGTGTAACATAGTTAAAAACTTGTGAGAAAGGGAACTTAAAAACAAACAATTATTTTTTTTATTCGTTGAATGAGTGACCCTAGGGACAAGCAAGCAGCCACAAAGGAAATTATTAATGTTGAGTAGCAGTCCCGAAGGATGGTGAATTTGAATCATGACATTTGGTAGTTGTTTTCTCTATTTTTATTGTTGTTGAGCTGTTTGGAACAGCATAAGTTATTGAGTAATTGATAGCAGTTAGGGCCAAGAGGTGGTCGAAAAATAGATAGCACCCTCTCCTTTGGAATACTGTTTGCAATTGATTTAAAAAAAAAAAAAAAGTGTTCAGAGATAAATGGAACCGCATAGCCTTTGCTGGGAGCAGGGTATTGTAAAACGGTTAATTAAATGTGGAGCAAGAAGGGCTCAGTTAAGATGTTGAGGTGTAAGGGGTTGTGGAGAAGTGAATGAAAAAGAGGTTAACCCGACACAAGAATTACCTCCTTTTGCTTTAGAGGCTAGGAGAGTACGCCTGCCAAAAAGGAGAAGAGCCGAGCAAGAGAGCCAGCTATCGAGGGCTTACAAAGCCACAGTTATAAGTGATAGGTTTCCTAGATGCTCAAGAAGGAACCTCAAGAGGTTAATAATAGTTGATAAGTTGTTATTAAGTTGTTATCAGTAGTTATTTGTTTCTGTGTGGAGACATCCCCCCTTCCATTAGCAAAAAGGTTACATGAATGAGATGAGAAACTATATTGGGTCGAATAATGTTAAGGATTAAGTTAAGGATTATAGCTAGCATTTTAGTATTTGTGGTGGTGTGTCTCTGATGGGGTTAACTTGTAGGTTAGATAGATGGGGTGGGATAGGAGCAGGGTGGTCTGTCTCTTTTTAACCCCCTCACCTCGGCCCTTTTCCATCACTTAGTGATTGAAGACATATATTGGTGCAAGTGCTGCAGGAGAGAGAAATGGGACTCTCTGTAAAGTGTACGTATGGACGTGACATTTTTGGACGCTCAGGGTAAGTGCCAGTTACGTGTGTTTCGGACACTCTGTAGTGGCAGTGGTGCTACAAAGGACTGGTTGATACTGTAACCATTGTCGTCGAGGTGCGTGACTCCTGGTCATTTCAGGGGGTTCCACCAAAGTTCCCTCCCCCTGAAAACAACATCATGACCAATCAAGTCCCTTTGCAGAGATGGATGACCCAGCCGCCAGCTCCTGTGTGTGGTCATCGACAGTGTGGCATGGATTCCTGGCCATTCTAGCAAAGGGGGCTTGTCCTGGTTGACTCCTTCCCCTTGTCTGATGTGACCAGCTGGCCAGTGGAATCCGCCACCAATAGGTCAAGCCCAAGAAGGAGTGGTGAAGGAAGAAGATTTAATGGCCAAGGCACCAGGAGTGTGGATGAACTGTCAAATACAAGGTGTTTACTGGCCACAAGCTTTTCGTATGGAAAGTATCTCCCTCTCCACCCCCCTTTTTCCTAGTTGTTCCATATTTTAGTCGCTGAACCCCAACAATCCAAAAAATTTTTTGTTTCCTAGTTGTTAAGGTCTGCAGTAAGCAATAAGTTCTTTTATGGGAGTTTTTTTTTGTGTATAGACATCATGTTGTTGCCTGAAGAATAGTGTGTCATCCTTTCATCCAAAGAAGTCATGTGATGTTTAATAGTTTTTTTAGAGAGGAAAATTTTAAGACAGAAAAAATTTTTCAAATCATGTGGAATGAGAGAAGTTATGTTTTAGATTCAAGCGATCAACTATACATGTGTTTAGTTATCAATTGTTTTGCTGTGCTGTTGCTTGCCGCTTTTGTGTCTGTCCTAGGTGTCCAATCATGTGAGAAGGAGAGGTCCAGCACTGACTTGACGGTGGAGTGCCAATGGAGCTTGCTGCATGTTCAGGGCCCAGTCGTGGTATTAGTTGAAGACAGTTCAGCTGTGACGGATTTGACCCACTCTACTTCAGCGTGCTGCAAGGCACCTGCTATGAGCCATCATCATACATCTCTTCACATTTATCAGATAAGCCCCAACAGAAATAGTTTCAATGTTTTCAGTTTTGAAAGAGTTTGGGGGCTAATGAAAACTATGTGGTATGATGTATAAAAAAAAAATTCTTCCATTTCTTGTGTTGATGCATAAATATTTATAATTCTAATGAATTGTAATGGTAGTGATGGTATAGAATGTGTAACTTTTAAATAGGAAGTGAGATAAACCCAGCTGTAAGATAAATCATTGGTCTGTTGAGAAGTTGTTTAGTAGAATCTGACTAAAGTAGGGATGTAAAATTTTAAGTTAGTTTTTTTTTACACCTTGCTACTATGTGTCAGACTCAACACTTAGAAATATAGGGTAGTAATAGAAAAATACTTTGTGTGTAAATGTTCAAATCCTTTTATTTGTGGAGACTCTTTTGTCAGAAAGTCATGGGATGATTGCAGTTAAAAATAAGTCATAGACAAATCTTATTGAAACAACATTTCTGATAAAAAAATTAATAAAAAGTAATTTGTGTGGGGACAAATTTATTGATGACTGGGAAGATGTTACACAGTCATTTTTGCACGTTTATATTTTATTATGATCCAATTAATTTTTCTGGGAGTGCTTTATTTTTTTCTTATTGTGCATTAGGTAATTTGAGTAATTTTTGTAGGATTTTAGGAATTTTGAATTATGTTGTTCTCGTTAGGAGTATTTTTTCTTTTTTTGTTCAGATCAATCCTAGGCATGGTTCAGTTGGTGATTATCATTTGGAGGTTAGGTGTGCCCCTCTTTATCTTTTGTTCAGATTGTGTACAAAATGTCTTGTACAAAGATAATTTTACATCTTTATTCCTTATTGTTCTGTCCTCGAAAATTAAAAGTTTGAAAAAAAAAAAAAGGGGGGGGGAGGGGGGTAAGTGGGGAGCAGTATACTGTGGCCCCTGCAGGATGAATTTAACTGGTCTGTATTCCAGCCAGTATGGTCGCACAGTATCCTGGTTGCATGCAATGACAAAAATATAATTTTATACCCTACACTAACTCCGGGTTGCTTTCTTACAGTTAAGAAGTAGTACATAGGAAAAACACACATGGCACTACAATAAAAAAATATATGTGAACTATTTGTAGGTAGTCTTGAGGTGATTATGCGATGTACATATGTACGTGAAAATTAGAGCTTACATTATTCAACACTTTCTGATTACAAAAAAAAAATTTTGTTTTAGATTCACACAAAACATTCTTAAACTAGGTTACGTTTGTTTCATTTAAGCAATTTTAAGGTTAACATTTTAAAACTACGTTTGTACTAAACTTTTTTTAGCACTTAAAATGGGTTACACTTTGGTACATTCCCTTATATTGCGGGAGGTTATGCACATTTACAAGGAGTCACTTGACTCGTACACTCTTTTCAGGTTATGTACAAGTACTTTCTCGTAAGTGTGCGCATGGCAGGGGTTATATAACCGGCAGGCTTGTGCTTCCATACACATTACATACAACTAGCACTCAGCTGCATGTACTTAAGAAGGGGTTGCGTAATTTGTTGGCGCCCAGCCTCAATTACTTCAATACACATTTTGGGTTTCACGAACGTGAATACACGTTATACGTTCACATAAAATGAGATGGTTCTCTCAAAAAAATACTTTCCAAGAAGAAAAAAAAGTGACAGGTTTACGTAAATTTTAACATACAATATTTCGCTTTCCCTTGTGAAGATTATAAGCAGGATTACACAATGATTTTTTTTTACTGCCTAAACATGGTACGATTATACATGTTCATGAGGCTTTGTAGTACCTCAGCATTTCTAGAACTAGGTTACAGGTTTTCTTATCTCTCTAGTGACTTAGGCCTAATATGTACAATTTTTGAGCATGAATTTCTCTTCTATTTACAAGTCTAGGTTTATACGTAACCATCATGGTTCATTTATGCATGGCAACAGCCTCACTGGCTGGGGGACGAGAACAGGTTTCTCGTGGGTATAGGGCGTAGGGTTATCTGCCTCTATTGAGTAGATACGCTTCCGTGAGCCTTGCTGGCCGCTGTACACATCCCACTGGTTGAGATTTCATATCTCTACGTTACTCACACATCTCACAAGTCACATAGTTAATGCTACAAAACTCACTCACTAAACGTAAAAGTTACAGCAGTTTTCCTTCTGAAAAAAGGAATTCTAGGACTAATCATTGCAATATTTACACTTTCGGTGTTAATGCATCTTCTCCTATTTGTATTTTACAGTGGTCTTGTTACTCAAAAATATGAGTTTCACTTCCGTGAAAAAGAAAAGGATTTATTTTACGTAACAAGAAAGAAATAAAATACAAAACAACTGAGGGTTTTTGTGAGGCACTTGACCTCCACAAGAACATTACGTTAATTCTCATAAGAACATTTCTTATGCTCAGGAAAACCCTTTTCAAATCTAAAACTTTTAAAAGGTTGTGAATTTCCTGGGTGGCGGTTACGGCATGCTGACAGCGAGCTCTCGCATCATGCTCCTATGCAGTTACAGGGGGTTTACTTATAAGTGTCACCCAGTCGCATTGCAAAAAATGGTGAGGGATCTTTCAAGGTTATGTTTACAGGCTTGCTAATAGGCTTCGATTACGTGTTCACACTTCCTAACAGTGCTCACAGAATTCAGTGGCGTTACATTTAACTTGGCGTACTAGATTTCAAAAAGCAAAAAAGAATTAATTTCTTTAGTAAATGCTTACTTTACGTGAGAACTTAAGGGATTTTCGGGGATTGAGAGATATTAACTTTCCAGTCTGCTTACGGAATTAAAGATACGTTAAATTACCTCCAACAAAAATTGTTTATTTGGCAAACTAGGGATCAAAATAAATTTGGATAAAGGATTTATTTATTTTGTTTACCTCTACTTTACGTGTGTGTATTGATAGGAGGATAATTAGTTTAATTTAGACACTCTTTTAGGTGAGGGGCCTCGGTTCGTATCAGTGCAGTTCTTTGAATTCTCAACCTTACAGAAAAACACGTTACAAAAATTTACTGGGTACACAAGCAAAGCAAAACCAATTTTTATCTTGAAGGTGACGTGGACTTTCTCTCGTCGCACTGCCTACTCCTAACTGGCTAGGATTTGGATTGGTGTACACTGACACCTAGCCGTCCCTACTAAACTAGCTAACAGCTTTTATAAGCTCGTTTGGCCATAGGGTTCTGACTTTCTCTAACGGTTATCACTCCCTACTAAAATAACTATGGGGATTATATTAGAGAGGCACGCTACTAGTCTGTTGCTGGCTTCAGTCAGGTACTCACTCAGATGACATGACTGAAGCTGGTGGCGGGCATTGGCGTTTTGGTGGGCATCCTCTCTTACGTGGCACTGCAGCAGGGGCGGCAGGCCAGCGGAATGCGGTAGGCGCTTGCCATGGCGCCTCTCGGTAGCGACCTGGCATGTAGCACGTGTGCCTGGCACTCAAGGGGGCCACTCGTGATGTGAGCCCGGCAATTGAAGGTAGCATAGGGCCAGTATCCTGGGTTCTGGCACCTGCTGCTGTCATCAGGCTGCTGGGAACATCTGCTTCTCGGACTAGTGCAGCACTGTGAGTGCAATTTGCATCTCTGCGTGCCCTCGTTACATGGGCTTCTCGCAGCTTTACAGTCACGGCTCGAGTGACGGGCACTTAGTACTGACACGCGGTAGTATCTCCCGGCGGTGGAGGATTACAATTGGTGGCTGTAGCACTCACAGGCAACCGGCAACTTGCGCTCACAGATTTTGCGGTCGTCGCTGTATCTCCCTCTCTTTCCGTAGTTAACTCGGCATTTCTCTCTGTCTCTCTCTCTCAGTGGGTAACATAGTATTTCTCTCTTGCTCTCCAGCCATTACCGACGAGCTGCTGGGGCTGGTCACCAAGTTGACCAGTGGGTCCACAGGTGGTGATGAGGACCGTGTGAGGCTTTCATCCTTGGCTCGTCCACTCATACCATTCTTGCCTAGGAGGGGGAAGAAAGGATAGGATAGCAGTGGTTGTGTCCTATGCTCCTTATCCTGGAGGGGCTTCACTGATTCAAGGGGAGGCGTGGCCGGGACAGATCCTGGTGAGAGCATAAATGCAGCTGCATCCAGGTTGTTGTCCAGAGAGACTTACACAACGTATGCGGTCGATGTCTCATTAGTTTCCTGGAGCTTAACAGCAAGGAGAGGGGCAAGAAGGGGGACAAGAAAGTTACGTGGCCTAACTGCGGTGCTCATGGTGGAGGTGGAATGAGGATATCCCTTTGTGTTAGTCAAGCTGTCAGGTCGGCCCTCAAGTCCAAGGTGATCTACTGGATTGTGCCATGACGGTTCGAGTGGGACACGGGGTGGTGTCCGCCGGGATTTAAATTGGGAGTTGAAACTCAAGACGCCTGAACGCTGTGCCATTGGAGGGGGGGGAGGATCTCCTATAGTAAACCTGTGGGGCATGTAGATGGTAGGACTGAGGAGGGGGGCTGTCGTTCCTCACCGAGTCCTGCGAGGGCGATCGAGTGTCGCGAAGAGGAGGGAGACGTTTTGTCCGCCTCTGTGGTGTCCAGGGTTCTAGTCGCACAAGGGGTTCCCGCTCTAACTGGGTCCCTTTCTGACCGTAATAAGGCCTCAGGTGGTCATTGGGGACCTTGCAAACATGCCCCCTCTGGTCCCCTACCCAATAGACATTTCCTTTAAGTATCTCTACCGTCATGGGTCCAGTCCATTTTGGTGGCAAACTGGCGGCAAATATATCTGCTGCTTTACTAAGGGGGTGGTGCCGGACCAATACCGAGGTACGAGGAGGGTAGATGTAACCTTGTTTCTCAGAAAAGGGGGGGTATTTTTGGGCTATGTACCACCTTTGGTGTTCATTTGCCTGCCGTTCTCGGCTGCGAGCAGCTTCAAATATTCTAAAGGGGTCTGCGGTGTTTGGAGGGGAGGTTTCCCATTGCCAATCCCCTGGTCGTTGGAGGGTATGGCCTAGTAACAGATGATTGGGCGTCGAGCGGATAGCTACAATCTCCCTTCGATGAAGTGCAAATACGATTCCGGGGACTTCTTTGTCCCAAGCCACCTGGTTTTCCATTACGCTTATTCGCAGACATTTTTGTAACTCCTAGTTTCTCCTCTCCGTGGGATTAGATAGTGGGTGGTAAAGGGGGGGGGGGGGGTTGCTCAGGTCTCAACCCCCAGATTTTAGAGGGGGGTCACTCAGGTCTCAGCCCCCCCCGATTTTAGAGGCTTCCCACCTGGCCTGCTAGTGAAAGGGGTCCCATTATCTGATACGATTGCTCGGGGGACCCCAATGAGGGAATACTTCCATCTCGAGTCTTTCGACTATACGCGTAGTGTTCTGGCTTAGAAGGGGGAAAGCCTCTACCCATCGGGAGAAGAGGTTAACAAGGACTAAGAAATATCTATTTCCCCGATTTCTACGGGGGTATGGTCCCATTATGTAAATGGCTACATGTTCCCACGCTTAAGTAGGATACCGAGGTATGAGGGGGTTTTTGTGTACTGGATATCACTTGTACCGACAGCATACTTCACACTGCGCAACATACTGCTGTATGTCCCGATCCATTTCATCCCAGGCGTACCTCCCTCATATGCTCTGTATGGTTTTGCGGGTTCCCGGGTGTTTATGGAAGTGGGCGTAGATGTCTGGGTGCATGCTGGGGGGGACCCATATATGCCATGGGGATTTTGGGGGCCCATTTTGGGTCCAAATGACAGTGCTACGGCAAAGGTATCTGTGGGCTTGGTACGGACTAAGACGTTGCCCAGGGGTTCATTCTGTTGGGCATCCCATATCGCATCCTGAGTGAGGTTCGTTTGACGAAGCCTCAATCCTGGTCGTTCAGCTGGTTGATGAGGGAGAGAGGGGGGGGGGGGGGGGAGAGAAATTTGTTCTCTGTCTTCACTATCTTTGGGGCCCTTTGTGGGATCGGGGTGGCGTGCAAGTGCGTCCGGAAGGTCGTTCATTTTTCCTGGGTAGTGTTGGACCAAAAAATCGAACTCGCTGAGGAATAGCTCCCATCGGCCAAGTTAGGCCCAATGCCAGTGGGACTCATGCAACCACCTAAAGGCTTGGTTGTCGGTTTTGAGTATGAACTTCTTACCCTCCAAGAGGTATCTGAATTTGTGCATTGGCCACATTACAGCTAAACATTCTTGCTCGTTTATGGTAGCGAGCCTTGATGTTATTAAGTCGGGTGCTTATATATGATATTACCTGCGGTTGTTACTTTTCATCCTCCTGGTATAGTACAGCACCTAGAGCGACCTGACTAGCGTCGGTTTGGAGTAT
The DNA here is from genome assembly GCA_029891345.1 of Dryococelus australis. Taxonomy (NCBI): domain Eukaryota; kingdom Metazoa; phylum Arthropoda; class Insecta; order Phasmatodea; family Phasmatidae; genus Dryococelus; species Dryococelus australis. Next base: position 126,093,859 of record CM056994.1, on the reverse strand, counting down.
CAAGGGCTCCCTTCGGAGGGCCGATGCAATCATTTGAGCTGGCGGAAACTATTTTTTAAGGCTTCAAACAAGTGCTGTGTTACTGGGGTCCAGCGCCAGGGTTTGTCTTTCCCCAGTAGGAGATGGAGTGGGGCCATGAGCTGAGCTGCGTTCTGTCGGAATCCCTGGAGTCAGTTACAAAGTCCCAGAAAGCACCGGAGCTGTCTTTTGGACTGGGGCATTCTGGATGGCCTAAATCGCTCCTTCTTGGGGGGAAATACCATGGGGGGGGGGGGGGGAATGAAACATGCCCTAGATACTCTATATGTTGTTTCTACCAAAACGGCTCTTACTTAACTTGCAGGTAGACCATGCATTTCTAAATGTTCCAATACCCGGGTTAGGTGGCGTCTATGTTCTTCCCAATTATGGAAGTAAATGATTATATTGTCCAAATAAGCAAAACAAAGTTTCCCTATGCATCCAGTCAAAACGTCGACTGTCATTAATCTCTGAAAAGTCTCTGGGGCGTTTTTGAGCCCAAAAGGAATCACCCAAAATTGGAGGGTCTCGCCGGTTGGAGTAGTAAATGCCATGTATTTCTGACTGTTGGGGTGTATTGTAATTTGCCAGTACCCAGATTGTAGATCGAGGGTACTGAAGATGGCGGCCTCCCCAATTTCCCAGAGGGTATTATGGAGGTCGATGGTCGGGGGCGATGGTTAGGGTTTTCTCGTTCAGATGCTTTTAATTTACGCAAAAACGTTTTCCCTCATCCTTCCTAGAAACGGGGACTATTGGGGAATTGTATGCAAATGTAGAGGGTTCTATTACACCTTGTTGTTTCATTTCCTCTACTTGGTCGAGGATCTCTCATCGTCGGTGGGCGGATACTTTATATGGGGGACTGTAACTTGGCTGCTCTCTGGGCCATATTTTGTGTTCAATACTCTGCATCTGGGAGAGGGAGCCATAATCAGAGAATACGTGAGCATATTTATTCAAAATCTTCTGGAGATGTTGGGCTTGGTTTCTCTTGAGATGACGGTGAATGTCGGTGGGATTAAGAGGGGGTGGGCAGGGAGGTATCATATCCCCGGGGAGACGCATGCTCCCAGCAGAGAGTTACCTGCTCTGCATTCCCTACATGGATTTTCCCTTGACCGTGGTCTACTATACATTGTTGTTCTGTTAACCATCGTTGGCCCAGAATGACCTCTTTGCTTACATCGGGAACCACCATGAACCAAGTTTTCTGGGATAAATTACATACTTCCATGGGTAGTTTGATTTTTCCCTGCACCCGCAATGTACTGCCTGGGTGTGCCATTTGGATGTGTAGCGGTTCTGGTCGAAGCCCCGCTCTTTGAGAGTCTGTTAGTATGGGGGACAGTATAAAGTTTCCGGTGGCCCCTGAATCTATCAAAGCTCGTCTAGGTATGTGATTAATCTCGACATGAACACATGGTGAGTCGGCAGGTCCGGGGTCCGCCAGTTACATAACGGTTACGGGTAAGTGCACATTTCATTCTTGGGGGGTGGGGTATCTTGTGTCCCCTGGGGTTGCCGCCTTGGGCAGTTCTGGTTGAAATGCCACTCCGGGCACTGCCAACAGCATGACATGGGGGTGGCGAGGGCCAGCATGGGTGGGTTGCGCCCTGCAGGCGGTCTGGGGAAGGGGGCCAGGTCGTTAACCCTGGTGTGTGCCATCTGCTCTTTCACCTCCATCTCCCACGCCCTGTCTACCAATTCTTCAACTGTCTGCGACCGAGAGACGACGAATAAGTTGCGTAATGCAGGGAGGAAGGTATGAGTGATGCATCTCACTCGCTGCCCTTCTGTTTGTTCTGGGTAAATTCACTTACGAAGGTGCTCTTTGCACCTAATGAACAGTTCTACTTCTTCGCTGTGATTTTGTATGCAGGAGTGCAGATCAGTGATGAGATCACTTAAAATCTCGTCGCCAAAAAAATGGGAGTTCACCTGGGCCTTAAATTGCGGCCAGCTTCCTATAAACTCTCCATATTTTTCCCACCATTGTTTGGCGGGACCTGTGAGGTGTCGGTGAACCCTGCTTATCCATTGTTTATTCAGGATTCCATGCTCCCGTAATTCTCGCTCACACTCGGCAAGGAACTTTTCAGGGTTTGAATACGCCTTCCTATTAAACTCGGGGAGGGATAGCTCATAAGGTAGCCGAAGAACTGGCTGGCTAAACCTCTGGGGCATGTTGTGAGGCTTATAAGTTTGCTCTCTATGGCAAACATTGCATTGGTATACCTGGCCTGGGTTACGTATCTGCTTGTCTACCCAGCCAATACAACGGTGATGAAAAGTGCGATTACACAATATACAGTGGACGATGTAATGTCCCTGCCCTTCACAATCGGGCCACTGGCAGACTCTTACATCCACTTGCCTACACACATTACACCTGTACTCTAATCTATCCGTGTACCTGGTTGTATCTTCCACCCAAGACATATGTAGTGGAACTCACGGTAACATTAGCCGCACGCTATATCGTTCAGGCCTGTGCCTGGGCATGCAGGGATGGGGCAAGGCATGTTGCTTGTCCCGGCGGTGTTAGTGTCTACTACAGCACCACGTGCTTCTGCCAGGCTCGCTTCTGAGTCTAACATAGTGAGGAATAATAGAAGTATGGGCGCCACGGGGTGTTTACGACTCCCCGAAGTTGTGAACAACACTTCTGTACAGAGAGTGGCGAAACAGACACACGATACATGCGAGAAACAAAGGGAGGCAGGGCGGGGTTGACTGGCTAGGTCCCAGCTCTCTAGTCTGAGCTACCTACAGCTGTCAGGCCCCACGTTGGGTGCCAATTGACGCACGCCGTTGCCTGGGCTGTCCCTCTTGGGTCCTAGCAGGCAAGTGGTTAGAGCACTGACCACCCTCACGGTCCCTATGGAGGGGGGAGAGGAATCAAATTTCAGTGTGAGGTGGAGTGTAATACTATCCCCCCTCCCAGAGAGTTTTACCCTCCTCACACGACCAAGGTTGTCAAAAGGCAAGACGCCAGTTGTCCCAGGGAGGTGAAATGACTCAGTCTGTGATAAATTGAGAATTGTGGGGGGGTGTGTGCAATGGATCATCTGACTAGATAAACGGGATTAATCCGCTGCGGCCTCATTGGTGGGTAGTAGTGTAATTTAGTATGTCCAATGCCAGGAGTCAGGAGGCGGCTCCAGCTCCGACCGCAGCAGCATTACTTTTTTTCCCTTTTCCATTCAAAAAACACCTTATCCCCTCTGATTTGGCCCTTTTCCTGGCAAAATTTCCCTTTTCCCCTTCAACTTTGGATGGCGCTCTAGCGAGCGATGGATAAGTGGGTACCTTAGTTGGGGTAAAAGAAGGCATAACGTTAAGGGGCCTGACTACCCTTGTAATGCTGGCTGGCCGGACGAAGGCAGGCGTCTTCTTTGACGGCGTTGGTGGCAGCGGAGATTCTGCACAAGGCACGTGCCAGATGAGATTCAAGTGGGCTCTTGATAAGCTGGATGCAGACTCTCTCTGGCATGTGGCCTCCTCTTTCTTCCAGATATAAACCTGACTATCAACCGAACTGCTACTCTTCAGTTCCCCCAGCCTCAGCTAGCCCCAACTTGCCAATCTTGCCCTGTCCAGCCCTATATTGAGGCATGAGGAGAGTGTGGTAGACCTTATAGGTATATAGTGGGTGGCCAGTAAAGGATAGACACACCCTGATGGAGAGTAGGGTGCGGAGGTTAGGCAAGGTTGGAAGCCTGATCTGCTAGTCTTCAGCTTGGTGGCTTGGCGAGCAGAACGTCACTAATGGGCCCAAGTACCAAACTGGAAGTTACAACAGCAGGGCAAGGGGCGTCCACTCCCAGGGCTCCTTGGTGAGCGAAATGTTGCTAGCGGACCCAGGTATCAAGAAGAGTGGAGCTCCTTAGGGGTTGGCTTATCATGTCCAACAGATTATCTAACAAGCAAAACATCGCTAGTTGACCCAGGCATATGTCAGAGGTGTGATAGTACAAGAGACAACTGCTCTAGTGAGGCCTAGGCAGTGGCAGATCCAAAGGGGGGGGGGGGGGGGGTGCAGGGCCCACGACTCCCCCCTCCCCACAACATTGAAGGCAGAAAATTTTTATTTCGGCTGAATATCACTTGGTTACTGCGAAGTTGGATAAAGAATATGTTCAAAAGTATAAGTCATATGTCTCTGGCATTTATTTATGTCAGTATCCTCTGCGTCATATAATTGTAGTCATTTTGACAGTACTGCAAGCATTTAGGCCTACTGCTTATATGTTATAATTGTTGACAGGCATTGTGACCAACGAATACATTATTAAACAGATGTCTACATACCCTTAACATTAATTACTTTTATTTGAAACAAAAAACCAAACTCCAGTGTGGCAGCTTCTGACGAAAATGCTTTTGAACATCAACATGTTTCTGGAGATAAAAATCAAACAACGCTGAGAAGAAAATTTTTTTTTTTTTTTGCAAGAAACAGCTTATGCTGTGCTCTCTACAGTGCAGTGGCAATGTGGCATTGACAATGTTGTCAAGTATAGGCTGTTCACGGTAAAGTGGCACTTTTGACACAGTCTCGTCAGACATAATAACCAATAAACACACTTCATTGTGGCCTTGGGCTTTTGGTTTTGAGTATGGTGAAATGTATTATACATTGTATTTATTACTTACATGATGATATTTACATTAACAAGTGGTGGAAACATATAAATTAGCTGGGAAAAAAAAGTAACCAGGGCTGCAAAAGTGCTCACTTTACCGTGAACGGTCTATATCAACCTTCATCTTCTGGCCACCCCTGGGTGAGTTTAAAATGTGAACGGAAAAAAGGAATGGGAAGGGGAAGAGGAAGGAGAGCTTGTGGAACAAGAGATAGTTGAAGATTTTTTCCAACGAGTCACTAGCAATGAAGCAAGTCAGGTCACTACTGTGGTGTTCTTTTAAAAGGAAAGATAATAGTTGGAACCAGTGTACAAATACCATATCATCATTTTCTGTTACTTACCTGTTACTTCGGGGTTGTGAGGAAAAATAAAAGAAAATAATTTTTTAATGTAGAATGGCAGGTGTCAATGTATAATTTTTGGACGCAGATAACTCGTCTACCAAAGTAACAACAATGTTAAGTAATAAAGATTAATTTGGTTTTCTTAGTGAGAAATTTAAGTTACCTTATCTTGGTATAGAGTCCAATAAAAATCACTCTACTTCTTGAGTTATAGCATATTAGTATCAGCGATCAGTGTTTAAATTGATGAAAATGTAGAACCGATGGGAACTATTTGTTAATATTTTTTTTTAAATTCTCTGTTTAAGTTTTATTTTTACGAAGTTATTTATCAGTACAATGGGCTTTTTAACATCCATTTTAATCACTGTGGCACTTGATATAGTATTTTAAACTTCAGTGCAGTGCAATTTTAGGTTATTTAAACATATTGTAAGAGCAGAAATGTTCTTTCCCTGTTAGGAGAGATGACAGAACTGCAGCAGTTGGGGAAAATATACTATAAAAAGGGGGTGGGGACTTGGGAGGTGAATTTCCAGCCCCCTTCCTTTTCAATTCTAACACTTAACACTAGCGAAAGGATAATAAATACTGTATGCTAAATCACATTTATTGCAAATTACTTTTTGAAACCATTTAGATTTGTTACATGTACTTATTGTACACCACTTGCCAGTGACAGCGCCCGGTTGTGGCCCCACTGGGAATTGAATGTGGATCGCCATCAGATTATATACCTAATAAAAAGTATTAACTTTCCATATATTTATGATTTGAAAATGGAAGTCGGGTGCACGAGCCACCACACCAACTGAGACCCTTCCGTTATCTATAATAATTGGTAATAAATCTAACTCTTCAGCCTAAAGATTAACATTTCACATTTCAAATAATTGGACATTTATAAAATGTTCATTTTAGTTTTACTATATAAAGGGATTTCTTTGACCACTTTAACCAGTTCTGAAGTAAAACATTATATACCATATTTGTATTTCATTTTTGTTTGTTTTAAAGTCAAAATAATGCTTGTGGCAACATACATGGCACAACTACTAATAAAACGTAGAATATATGTAATTCCGTACAGTGATCAAAGTACCACTACTAGTCATAAAAACCCCCTTCTACAGTAATATTATTTAACATTTATAAAATACAGAGTTAACAATAGTAAGTTGCAATATTTTGGAAAGTAATGTAATGAAAATGACATATTCTTGCATTTTACCTAACTTACAAAACACTTTTTAAAAAAAATCTAAATTTTCCCTATGACCTAATTAATGGCAGAAAGAATTTTTTTACAACAGATGAACCGACTGGATGGTATAATTTTCTCTTTTTAAATAATTAATACAATCTGTATGGTAACATTTTAATTTGCAGGAAAATTATTATTACGTAGTTAAAAATTTTGTATGCTTTCGCAGACAAGTCCCTCTTCATCAAAAGGAATGAAGAGGTCCCATGCTGGGACTGACAACTACTTCAAGCGTGTGCCCAAAGAACAAAAGGAGGTTGTATCCAGTTCACAGTTCACAAATACATTGACTCTTGTTCCTGAATCTTCAGATTTTGCAGTCATGTAGTGTGAAGCACTGCTGGTACATCTTCTTTACGTGCAATTTCAGATATAAGTGGACCATCAAATGCAGAAAAACAAGGAGCTACAAATGAGATAGGTTTTTTTCACTGGAAAAAACTGTGGATGATTTTACAAAGAGGAATTTGCTACAAGATGACTGGAGACCCCCAGAAGATCATGTTTTTCCGTACACCGTAAAAAAAGCTGAAAGGAAGTGCATCGCCATCCAACACACCGACACTTGGAGATGTTCGAGTGGCTTGTGTTCTCTGATATCAGCCAAGGATTATTTTGTAAATACTGTGCCATATTCGTACCAGGCCATGTCAGAGGGTTGCATAAGACTGTCCAGTTAAGTCAGCTGGTTACTAGGCCTCTTACCCAGTTTAGTAAGCTGTTAGGCAACACGCACGCAGAAAAAACGTACTACAAACATGCAGTACCAGCAGGAAAACAGTTTCTTAATTGCTTATCAGATACAGTGAAAAGAATTGACAACCAAGTAAATACACAATGCCTACAGCAAGTAAAAGAAAGTAGGAAATTTTTGGTCTCCATTGTTGAAACAGTAATTTTTTTGGGGCATCAGAACATTTCCTTCCATGGCCATAGGGATGATGGCCGTGTGCTTAGTTCAATTTGAGGCTTTTGTGACAAAGAAGGAAATTTTCGAGAACTTGTACGCTTTCGTATCAACAGTGATGACAACAAGCTCGAACAATATTTGAAAAATACTTCAGCCCGGACAATATACACAAGCAAAATAATTCAAAATGAGTTGATTTCATGCTGTGGTGATGAAATATTGTCAGTTATTATCAGAAGAGTTAAATGTGCAAAACTATACAGTTTAATAATTGACGAAACAATAGATGCTGTTCACACATCCCAGCCAACACTGTCTTTGCGATATGTACATGAGGGAGTTATCACAGAAGATTTCATAGCTTTCATAGACTTGCGAAATTCATCTGGTATACACCATGAAGAAGTTGGTTTCCAGATATATCAGCAAAAAAAGGAAAAACGGATGTTACGGACCCACGGTAACTGGTGAGGATATAGGAACTCGTGTGCTAACATTAAAAAAAAAATAAAAAAAATCACGATTTGAATCCAGCAGACTGTGTTGGAATAGCCAAAGACAGTTGTCCAGTTATGGTTTCTGATACTAGGGGAGCAGTAAACCAAATTCAAAAAGAAGCACAAAATGCCATAAGATGTCCTTGTTACAACCATGCACTGAATCTGTCATTGTCAAACTGCAGTAAAGTTCAAAACATTCTAAATGCTGTTGACATTATGAAAGAAGTTATAAGTTTCTTTTCATTGTCCTTCAAAATAAATTTAGTTCTTTGTCAAAATCTTGGAAGGCAACTTGCTGGGATTTGTGAAACTGGATGGGTTGAACACCACGACAGTGTTGTGCAGTTCTGTACAGCTCTCCCCAAAATTGCTGCAGCACTTGAGTGTGTTAGCGTGTGGAAAGATAGTGCAAGTGCATGAAAAGCGAAATCTCTACTATGTGCGATAAGTGAAAGTGATTTCACTGTCGCAGTGTCTCTCTCTGATTTACTCATTACAACACTCCAGCTGAGTAGAACATTACTTTAGTGTTACTTATTATCTGTCAAAGTTGAATGTTAATTAAAATTATCTGCTAATTTATAAAATGGCATTTTGATAGATATTTAAAAGCCCTCGATGACACAAAATTCGCATAGCCATTTTTAAAAATTCATTTTAGTGTTTATTTGTTAGTAATTAAATGTCATAAAACAGGGCAGATTCCACAATAAAACATTAATTGTAAAACCACAGTTTCTGAACGCTATTATAATAACTAATCTAATGAAATTGTGTATTTTTCGTCTCTGCATTTGTTGACAAAGCCATACTTGTCAGCAATCATTGTGCATATGATAACTAAGAATTAGCGAAACGTTTGCAGTAATTTTGATAACGAATTCGAATAACTTGTGCTATTTCAGTGCTTAATTCAATGTGACACAATTAAACTAAGGAAAACAAAATATTCTTATATTTGTTTCAAACATAGCAGAGTAATAATTAAATTTAGTTTATTATAGTTTGGTATGTTTTTAGCCGCTTCATTGGTGGCAAGCTAGTAACAAGCGTTTTCAATGACAAGTTCACGTTTATAAGCAAGAGCACATATGTATTTAACCAATGAAAATGGTTCACTTGGGTAGGTAATTTCAAAATTATATTATTTTTCCACATTCAGCATTGACTGAGATGGTAATTAATTTGTTAGAAGCAAATTTTTTTAAATTAAAGAAATCAACACATCTGTTATCCTATTTTAAAGTATAACAATTTGTGCTGTAGTTGAATACAATACAAACATAAATTATTCTTGCAAAAGAAGTATAAATGAATGTTCTTGCAAAAAGAGCTTAGAAATAATGATAAACGAAGAATATATACAGCTTAACTTCTGGATGTAACTTAAAACCTTTTCTGTAACACATTCTTAGAATTAATAATATTCCCCCCAACAAATAAAAAATTATTAGATATTTAAATTATAGAGTTCTTCGCATCCCCATAAAATAATTGTATAACAAGTGCAGAAAAAATAGCACAGGCCTATCCAACACATCCCAGGATCCGCCACTGGGTCTAGGAAGGCGGGCTACCTTGGCTGCACTTCGAGACAGTTGCCAATAGGAAAGAAAAGGATTGAGGTTTGGCTTGTGACTATCCTTAGAACAGTTTTACTAGGCCTGGTGATGAAAATAGGGAATTGATGGGAGCAAGGTGTAGGAGATACAGAGTGCTGGAAGAGACAACCCAACCAAGTCCAATTTATGGCTGTTTTATTGATTGCTCAAAAATCAAACACACAAAAACCAGCCTATATCCTGACTGAGACCTGAAGAGTCTGTCCTAAGGGCCAGCACAGGAGTTGCGGGTTGTGGAGAGAGAGAGAGACGCGAAGGAGAGAAGAGAGTAATTGAGACAGACTGCCACTTTCCCTCACGCACTAGGCACTGGAGGGGTAGAGCGGCGATGTGATGCCAAGCGGATTTCAGTGCAGCAGGTGGCAACAGCTGGGCAAACCACCCAGGCTTGGAAGGCACCCTGTGGCGTGTAAGCCATAATGGTTCTTCTTAGGAGGAAGCTGCAGCTATGGCAAGGCTTGATGAGAGAATGACATTGCTCATGGTGCATCACAGTGAGTTATATATGCAATATTTTAGTGAATGCTTTTTAAGACAAAAATCATAGTTTTAGCCTCATATGTATTGTTTTCTTGTTAGTGATGGTTTTTCAAATACACATTGCATATAGTTTATATTGCAAGTTTGTCAAATTTTGCCAGTTTGTCTGATTATATTACAAATTACTATTTTTAAATGTATTCCCAAGATCTTATTTAAATAATTCAATAAAAAAATGTTAAAACTAAATGCAAAACATGATAGTTTTTTATCAGATATTCTGTAGGGGAGACACATTAAAGAATTTGTTGATCAGGGGAGCCATGAACTGTAAAAGTCTGAAAACCACTGGCATAGCATAAATCTGTGTACTCTATCCTTACTTTAAAACACTGAATATAACTAATACAGATATTTTGGAAATAAAGAATAATTATATAAATGAAAGCTATGATAACAACATAGCCACTACAAGACAGTCCACTCATACTTTATACTGATATTTTTTTCACATTTAATGCTCAGTGAGGCAACTGTAGTCCTTATAATATCTTCATTATAACTGCACTCACTTTGGAACTAAATTTATTAAAAATTTTACATTAAAAATATATTTGAAATACTATTTCAGACGTTATGTGGGACACTCGAAAGCTAAAGTGACCACACCATTAAGTAGACCTATATCAGTAAGTAGCATAATCAATTTGGAAGAACATTTCCCACTAAGTAGATAACCATTCCAAAATAATTTTATTTTAACACAATTTTTGAAGCACTCAAACACAAAAATGCCAAAATAAATAAATACATTTGAAAACGAGTAACATTCACCAAAGGAGGGTTGTAAAATACTTTAGAACTAGCATTAATACCACTGTACCCAAAACTAAATCTAACGTGTAGTAGAAAACTCAAACACAGCCAAAACTTACAATTTCATTAACAAAGTTTTTTTTTTAACAGCAAACACAAAACTGAGATGTAGTTAGCTGGAGTATACAATTTGTTTCAACTCATGCATGTGCGTTTGTAGGGTCTGGAAACTAAGTTTTACAGACCATTTATGTTTTTACTTGCATCAAATTTACTATGCCCCAAATTTTTTTTAAGTACTCACTTCTAAACATACAGCTCAACCAAAGTTATACGAAATTTGGTTCACACGTGTCTCACACTTATGTCTAAGCCACATTTACAAAATGGCAATGATTTTTCAAAACACATTTTATGTATTGGAATAGATAGTAAATATATAATAATCAATTTTTCCTTTGGGGTTATTATTTTTGGAATTTGTGAATTCACATACAGATGAAAATAATGTATTTACAACTATGTTTCTATTGTGAACGTGACACCTCAAATTAGACTATGAATTCCTTGCAGCACTTAATGCCTTTGCCGAAAATCGGCATGAATTGAAACACAGTTTCGGTTTTCACAAACAAGATCAAATAGTTTTTCTTAGCCATTCCACGGCAAAAGTATTTTATTTTTGTACACCATCTCATACTCGTGTTTCACTTTTAAAGAATAAAATGTGGGAAACTTGCAAACATATAAAACTTACAACTGTAAAAAAGTCACAGCTGCCAAACCACAGGATTGAATTTCTCTCTCACATCATGAACATGGCTATATTCTCACTGATTTGTTACAAAAAGTATGTTTTATTTAATTTTTCATACGTTGTAAATAATAATTTTTTAATGATCTTAAACAGGAATACAAAATATTGTTCCAGTTCATAGAAAAAAGGAACGAAGTTTGGAACTCCGTTCATTTGGTAAAAAATATATGCGTTCCACAATAGTTCCAACAAAACAAAAAGGAATAAAGTAAAGTGAACGTGTTCAAATCAATATGTTCTTTCTGAGCTCTGAACTGACAGCATAAAAATTTTAACCAAAATGTAATAAAGTCTACAAAGTATTTTTACAATCTCATGAAATAAAATAAGCTTTATAATATTAAATACTAATGTACAAAGTTGAAAAATAAATTAAAATAAATTAAAATGAAAATGCAAACTTAAAAGAGACAGCAATTTACGAGATAAAAATGAAGTTTGTTGGAGCTAAGAAATAAATTCAAATGTTAATTTTGAAACCAATCCACTTCATTTGCAAATGTTCACATCCTACAGTCAATATCATTACAGATGATAACAGTCTACAGAAAAAATACTACAGATATATTCTTAACTTACGGTTAGATCGCCACATGGGTTTCACAACCTCGTACTCTATCATAAAGATGACAGCACAGATGATGACAGCTGCAAGAGATGCTTTGGGGATGAAGTAGAAATAAGGGGTGAGAACACTGAGTGCTAGAACGATCAGCATACCTGCAGAAGAGAATTTATATTTTTATTATATATGTCACATTTTTACACTCATTTCAATAATACAGTACAATACACAGTAGGCCCACCTTATCTGTGGACTTTACATCAGCAGTTTCTAGCAACCGCAGTTAAAAAAATTAAAACAACATATTCTAAAAATAATATCTGAAGTCCCCCAAATATTTTTACATTCTTGCATGCTGCGCTACTCTTGCCGCACTGTTGCCAGGTGCACCACATCGAAGGCATGGAGTTTCTTGTTATCAGCCCCTGTGTTCGCTTCATTCATGTAAGTGTACGCAGTAACATTGAAATAAGTGATGGCCAGCAAATGTAACAGTATCATAATGTCTCTTAAAAGGACAAGTGAGTGCTATTTTAGTACAAATATTTTGCTTTTTACAGTTTCTGTACATGTGATGTAGCCTAAGGGTAGATGAATAACAGCAAAAACTTTAAAGCAGCTCTGTATGGATCTAATTTAGTGTGACAGTGTTTTATTTTATCAACTATTATTGCATCTGTAACATTTAATAAACACATGTGCATATCCATTTTTATAAGAAAAATAAAATATTGCGTAACACGAATTTAAGACACAAAAAGAAATCTAAAAATAGTAACTGTATTTTGTTACTCCTGTTAGTTGTAAACTCACAATGATTGATGATGTGTAAACTAATACTATAGACTTTGCAATTCCCATACGCTCCTGTTTAATATGTTCCAACATATAAAGTGTTTTCAGTTTTATGAACAAGCTGACACATGACGGTGTAGGGAGAGGAGCGTGCGACGTCTCAATAGTTAGAAGTTTCTTAGTTCTGTGCTAGATCAGGATCACAAAAAAGGGGGGGGGGGGGGGTAAGTTCGCATAGACGCAGCTCTCCCTTGCGATTGCTGCACCACCTCCTTCTCTTCCTCAGGTTTCGGGCATGGAGCCTGAGGTTTGGGACTGCTACTGGTTCTTGGAGGTCTGGTTTGGGGCTCTCTGAAGGGGTTTGGTTCGTGCTCAGTCCAGGCTCATCCTCCTCCTCTTCTTCTGCCCACGCACATGAGAGGGTGTCTTTGGCGAGTCTTTAAGTTCTAAGGGGTTAAGGCCTCAGCTGCCCCCGGTCGCTTTTCTTACTCACTCTCTCTCTTCTTCCAACCAGTATATACATTTTCTTGTCTACCAACAATAGCATAGGAACCCTCCCACTTCTGGGCCAGCCCGGCGCAAAACTTGTCACGGCCACGGCTGAGAGGGTAATTCTTTAGCAGTGACACGTGCCGCTTCTACATCTAATCTAATACGATTACGACTCATAGGCTAGAACACCTCTTCCATCTCTACAGATGTTAGCAACATGTTGCCTATCCTAAGGGCAACGGGAACTTACAAACAATTCCTTCTCACCTGGAAGATACGCAAACCCCCCACCCCCTTTTCCACGTAGGAAGCCAACAGGCTGCCCAGACCTCGGGCAAGGCAGAGTGGATGGAATCATGCAGTACTACGCAGTTACCTTCGGCTATCCTCGACTTGGTAGGAGGTAGCACAAGTCACGTGCTTATTGAACTTTCAATAAATACACATTGTTCTCTACCTTTCTGCTTTTATTTCCAAGGTATTTATTTGTATCCACAGTTAAAGGTAGACTACACTGTGAACTAACGACAGAAACCAGGAATTTTATTAAACCAAATTAAGACATACATATTAGACGGCTACCTGTTTCTTTCCAGTTACACATCAGCACTTTTAGTGCTTGTGGGGGAGAAACAGTAACGCCACAACCACTAGAAACACCTTCACACCAGGAGGCACAAAGGACTCAGGTTGCTTCTCACTATCCGCACTAGTAAGTGCGCGGTGACTGTGGCCTGTAGTTTTGCCGGGCATCCTAGTGCCAAAGCACAACCAGCAGAGGCTAGGCTGTCCACATGGCTCCACGTCCCTGATCAGCCCGCCTATAGTGGGGGATCAGTGGGGACTCTTATTGAGCTTGAGCGTGCAAGTCCCTATTGGGTTACACTGTTATTCTTTCTGTCTAAGGTGCACTCTGTAAGCTAAAGAGCTGTTACGTGCCGCGCCGAACAGAGACGATAAGCAGTAACGCCTGCTCCAGTTCTAGTAATTGACTTTCCACCATGTGTCTGCATCCATACCACGTGTCACCCAGTTGTCAACAGATTCCTGACCGGAAATGTAATGCGCCTAGGCTGGGACAATCTCATCTTCTGGTCTAAAGAAGCTCGTCTGTGGAACATCCGTTCAGGCATTGACTGAATTCGTACCGCCTAAAGCCATACTTACCTCGACTACAACATCCAGGAGCAGGAGTGAGGTTCCAGCCAACACACGTCTCTCCCCAGCTATCTAAACTCAGTTAATCCACTTTTGGTTTAAAGGTCAAAATCCTTGACTAACGTACCAAGTCAATCTAATCGGGCACACGTCAATAGATTTTCTGGCACCCAACGTGGGGCGTCAGATGAATAGCTGTGTGCAGTAAGGCACAAATTAGATCAACCATACCCACTAAGGGTCAATACGATCAGACAAGCGGACTTTGGGAAGCCCTTGAAACACCCCGTGGCACCCTTAACTACTACCATGTCAGATGCCGAGGTCAATAACGTCGCCAGTGAGAGCTCTGAAAACTATCCCGACGTATCTAATGTACAGTGTAACCATGCTGACTGCCCAGGCCATGGCACACTAAGGGTAGAATGCACCTACTGCACAAAACTTTTCCACTATGCCTGCATAGACTGGCCCGAAGATACCAGAGTTACAGATGGGTTAGAGTACCCTTGTACAGAGTGCCATATAAACAGCCAAGGAGTTTCTGTAACAAAGTTACATGCTCTGGGCGAGGCATAAACCGTATCAGGTGCACAACGTGCAGTGAACCCTATCACCACCTATGCATAGGGTGGCCCGACGAATGCATCTCTATGCCCGGGATGGCGTACCAGCGTGAGAGATATCAAAGGAAACACATCTCTCACTCCCGCAGGTCCAGACCTTCCCGGATATATATATATATATATATATATATATATATATATATATATATATATCCAACCTGGAACGGCACCTGGCCATCCTGCTATGGGTAGAGATGACGATATACAAATAACTGCCTTTGCAGGTCGCCTACATGAACATCCCGTCACATTCACGCAGGAATTAGAGAAACAATTTAAAGAAACAAACCTGCCACCGAACCAATAAGTTGATCGGGCTCAACTACATAGCGGTGGAATTCACAAGAGAGGAGGTGTTAGCTAGGTTAACAACACAATTCTATAGCCAGACTTAGGTATTTGACGAAGCAGGTGAAATCTTCATACAAAGAAAAGAAGAAATGTTTCGACGGGTATTCCCAGGAGTCAATGAAGCTACCGCCATTCGCTCAATTGGCCGAATGTTACTACCAAATCTCCGGAAGTACTCTTGACAGCAAGACCCAAGACCTTGGATGAATTAGTTGATCGAGCTCGAGAAACTGAGCAAAACTTTGCCATCCAGGCGAGCCTCGAAAAACCAGTCTCTACCAAGGCCTCCAAGGTGTGAACACCACCTGCTGCACCTCCTAAAGGCATACCAACCACGGCCTTTGTACCCAAATGATGGTTCTGTCCGGGGAATCATTGGAACAAGGACTGTCCGCGGAAACTAGAAGGAGCTGCAATTCCCCCAAACCGCATTGGCAAAGCGCCGGCAAATAACTCACATTGACCAGCTGGAAAACCAACTCCTGAAACCAAGCCGGGAAACGCAGATGCCGGGGTACAAAGCGGGCCACCACCCCCGGTTTACACGGGCCCATCCTCCAGGAATTAAGTGAGGAAGCACCGGTTCCCATAGCCCTACACATAAAAGTGGAGGTGAACAACGGCAGGGTACTAGCATTAATTGACTCTGCAGCTACTGGGAATTTCATTAGAAGAAATCAAACCAGCTCACTGAACTACGACCCCAAAACGAAGTGGTAAGAATGGCGCAACCCGAAACCACCCTGGAAGTAACCGGCCGAATTACCTTGAAAATAAAAATTTAAAATATTGATACCCCAAAAGAATTTATTGTTTAACCAACCATGTCCGAATCTGTAATACAAGGATGCACATGGCTTATCTGCCATCAATGTATTCTCCATCACAGACAACATAAAGCCTACTAAGGGGGAAACCAACCGTATTACTGTAAACTGGGATCAAAACCCAGACGACATCCCACCAATGCCCATTGATCCAATGAGCATTAATCATGAACTTGACGAACAAGAATTCTGCAAGCTAAAAGCCATACTCAATGAGCACGCCCGCGCCTTCGGACAAGGAGAGCTATTATGACAAAACAAGGTCCATACAACATGAAATATGGCCTACAACTGACGTACCAGTATACAACCGTCCAAACAGAGTGTTCGCCTGCTGCCGAGACCTCATCATGGAACAAGTCAATGACATGAAGGCCCAATTGTTCCCCAAGCTATAGACTTGTCTCATACACTACAAGATATTAGCAAGGCTAAAATATTCAGTACTCTTGACATGGAGTCTGGATACTGGCAAGTTGCAGTCCACAAGGACAGTCGAAAGTATACAGCCTTTATGACACCCGAGGGCAAAACACTACAATTTGAGTTATATTTTTCGGCTTGAAAACCGCCCGTGCAAAATTCCAACTATTAATGTCGTCGGAAGTAATAACAGGTTACATCTGCGAGTTCTGCTTCGCTCATCTCGACGATGTAATAATATATTCTAATAGCTGGGAGGAACATGTAGGCCATCTGCAACGAGTATTGGAAAGGCTCGAATTACATGGGATGACTTGTCAACTATTGAAAAGCTTCTTCGGCAAGACATAAATAGATTATCTAGGACACTTCATATAGCCCGAGGGGAATTTTCCGCAACACAGTTCAATACAAGCAATTGAAGCGGCGAAAAAACCTTCAATCAAGCGGGAACTACGACGGTACCTGGGTCTATGTAATTGGCTATGAGACTTTGTTCCAAACATTGTGGAATACATGGCACCACTACACCCACTACTCAAGAAAGACACCCATTGGCGACGGGGCCCAGAACATCAACGAGCGTTTTCCGACTTGAAAAACAGCTTCAAGAATATTCATCAACTTCATCAGCCACAAGGAGACAAACCCTTAATACTGCAAAAGGACGAGAGTCAGAATGGCCTGGGCGCAGTATTGTACCAGCAAGACGAAGGAGGACAACCCCATGTGATAGCATATGCATCAACCCGCTTAAATGAAACCGAGCAGCGCTACCACATTAATGAGTAGGAGTGTTGGGCCGTTATCTGGGCCGTGAATTAATTTCGGTATTATCTCGAAGGGCAACACTTCCTTCTGCGAACCGACGTTAAAACTCTCCAATGGCTACACGAGTCCCGGAATTCGAAGGCGAAGCTCGGCCGGTGGGACATGTTCCTTACTGAGTTCGACTTTGAGGTTAAACATTGCCCAGGGAAGATAAACGATAAACGACCTGCCAGACACCCTGTCTCGTTTCCTGGCGTTGGAGGAAAAAGCTGAGGAGGAAGAGGAGGAAAAATGTCTCCTCCCCTTCAGATCAAAAGAAGTCCGGAAGAGCAAATCCGGCTCCTTCAGTTACAAATAACCCGTCAACAAATTACATTAAGACAACACGAGGACCCCGATACCCAAGGCTTACTACAGGAATAGCACCAACAATTGCACTCTGGGATGACGTATGGACAAGCAGCGGGCAACCCAATACAAAATGGAAGATCTGGATTCCACCGCAACTACGAGCAGATATATGCAGGCACCATCATGACTATCCCCTAGTTGGTCACCCAGGTACGAAAGATACTCTATTAGACATTAAAACCCATTACAATTGGGATGGAATAAGCCGCAATGTCCGGCAATACGTTAGTAACTGCGTCACATGCTGCCGCGGCAAAGCCTACCTGGTTCCCTCTCCCACCGCAAAACCACGGAGACCCAACACAGCCTGGACCCACATCGCCATCGATCTGATGGGCCTGTATCCACGTAGCACAAAAGGAAATCGCTACATCCTCGTAATGACTGATCAATTTTCCAGGTGGGTAGAGGAATTTTCTCTACCCAGCACGATTGAGGCTATCCGAAAGCCATACTGACAGACAATGGCACCCAGTTTACTAGCCATCAATGGCGAACTGCCTGTTAAGAGTGGGGAGTAGAAACCCGGACTAGCCCTACCTACCATCCACAAATCATCCCCACTGAACGGAGGAACCAGGAGATCAAGAAGTGCCTCCGTATAAGTGAGGGTAATGACCACAGACATTGGGATAAGCACATCCCCGCTATACTGTTTGCCATTCGACGCTGTATGAACGAGGCCGTCGACACCAGTCCGAGCGTCTTACTCCTAGGACAACCATTGCACTGACCAGGCGACCGGCAGGAGCCCACTGATATGCCTCAACCCGAGGACATCCGGCTAGCAGCGCTAGTATGACCTACGCATGCCAAGAGAGCTCAGAATACTTATATTTTGAAGAAATATCCCCAACAGAAGACAGGGGTAAGAGAATTCTACTTGGGGGAAGCTGCCCTCCTGCAAAGTTACCCACTCAGCAAAGCCAGTAACCAATTCAGCACTGGGCTCGCTGACAAATGGAATGGACCCTACCATATAGTAGGCACGGGTAACAACATTTACTGGGCCAAGGATATACGCGGACAAATTCGTAAGGCCACCAGAGCTCAGATACGACCATACCCAGGAGACATGCCAATACTTGGGGACGATGACGCTGAAGGAGACACACCTGGCCAATTGGAGGATGAAGATGAACCCCCCACCCAAAAGGGTAGAACCTGATACAGAGCCAGGACATTCAACGAGACCCAAACCAACACCCATCATGGTTGACAGGGCGCCTAGTTACATCGTGCAATGGAAACCCGATATAGACCATCGTCAAGGTGTATTCTCCACGAGATCAATGCCCTCGACGCCACGCAGCTACGCCGATAAGATAGCAGCCGAAACAAGATCTAGCTACTCTGAGTTATCCTGGCGGAGTCCCCATGACAGAGAACCCAACCAAACACCCCGCCGATCAAGCCACATCAGTGAGCAATCAGCAGTACCTTCAGTGAGAGGGGTAAGAATCACACAAGCACCTACCTCTCCACCTGGTACAACTACGGAACCGGAAGTCAAAGCCATTACAACTTCAGTAAGGTCATCGCTAGACGAATAAATACAGGATGCCACTAGACCACCGGAATCCGGGATGTCGAGCTCAAACGAGAGTGATCCGCCTCAACCACCTGCCACGCAGGTAGACCCGCTTATCGGGACTTCAAGCTACCATGCCAGAAGTGCTCCGCCTCAAGAACCTGTAACGCCAGTAGTGCTCCGCTTCAAGATCCTGCGACGCAGGAACTCCTGGCAGCTTGGACATCGAGCTCGGACAAGAGTGCTCCATCCCAGCCTCCTGTTACACAAGAAACTCTGCTGCCCGGGGCGTCAAGCTGCAACAGACGTGATCTGTCCCCAGGTCCTGTGACACAGGAAAACCCGAAGACACAGACATCGAACTGCCACACTGGAAGTGATCCGCTCCACCATCTTGCCATGCGAGAGGCTGCTCCCATCAAGAACATTGATGCCACCCACTACCCCTCAACAGGGACATCACCCGCAGTGGAGGTCGACGTGAATCTCTCTTCCAATGCCTCGCCCCAGGACCTGGCCACCGAAACCGTCGGTGCCGCCCATGACCTGGTACCACAATGAGCTGTGCTGCCCGCAGTTGGGGTGGAGATTTTTCTCCCCCACACTACCCCGCCAGAGAAACATCCTGCCCTACAGGTAGGAACCAGTGCAGTCATGGTGGAAAGGTTAACCCTTCCCCGCATTGCCTCAATGTTCCTTAAATGAATGCCCTCCCACATTGTTGCGGCAGAAGCAAACGCCACGACACCCCAGGCTGCTCCACGATGCCTGATACCCCCGCGTACCGCCAAGGCCGCCCACACGCCTAGCGGTACCGGGAATTGCCATGGTGACCCACAACCCAGTATATGTGGCCATACTCTCTGCACACTGCCCTTCGTCCAAAGGGGAGGTCAGCTGAAAGTGAAAACGAAGATCGCTAATAAGTGCACGAAGTTTAAAAACAGTGTAGTAGTCGTAAACCACTACTACGTGCACGTGACAAAATGATTTGTTATAGACCAGTCACATGCACCATGTTTAATTTAGCCGCAAGCCAAAAGACAGTGACGTAAGGAGAACAATCACAATTAGGCTAAATTAAAAGTATCCAGTACAGTTCCAGTATAAAGATCCAACGAGATAAATGAACCAGTAATTAGTCACTCGACTATGTTATAATTAACTTTTTATATACAGCCGTAAAAAGCTGTACATCAATAACATTTGACAGACATTTTACACCTCATGGTTCAAGTGTTTCAGTGGCCGACAGCCCACTTAAGTAAGTAGCATTACGAATAGATGCTCTCCACAGTGACAGTAATGGCTACTATAATTAAATCACGTAAAGATGCTCACCACAGTGACGGTGATTAAGAAACTTCGACATTACAGAGACATTTAATCTTTTTATATTTTTATAATGATCATCTTTAAATCTGACTTGATGTGTAGGTAAACCTATATATGTAACTATTTGTTTCGAAAATGATTATGTGAAGATCCGCTTACACGAAGAATGCCATTGTGAAAGAGTGTGTGTTTGTGTTCAGTACGGACAAAAGTGAACATTTCTTAGGAATTTACCTAGAACATTCCAATGAAGATACACAGTGTACATACTAGAGGTTAGACCTACGATATATGATGGACTCCCGCAAGGGATAGCTAGGTTAGTTTAGTAACACTCTGAGCTTTAAAGCTCCCTTATGGTGCAAGATATTTAACATTCCATTTTTAAGTGTATATGTCTTGTATCTAGTGACCAATGTGCACACAATTTTCTGCGTTAATCATGCATGTAGTGTACGCGCTTTGTATTCATCTAGCTGGTCAATCCAAGTATTGAAGGGCCTGTGGTTGACCACTTCGCAATATGTCACAAGTAACTATTTAGCTTGCTAACAGACACAATGGTCCCCTGGAAAGATTTTCCTTTTTCTTTCTAACTCACTGCAGTAAGCTCCAGGATAGTAGTGGCGTTTCCCTGCCTTCCGCGAGTAAGGCTTGTACATATTATTATTATTCTTACTTTAATACCCTCGTTTTGACGTGCTATTCTTTTAAATAATTTTTCTTTCAGGTTTTATGTATAATAACCTTGTAATATCCACCAGCGCTATGCTGGCTTATTGTGAATGGCACGCATACGAAAAGTAGGCCGGCGGCACACCCAACACACGCAGCTTTCTAACCCAGTAATCTTTGCACACGAGGGGAATACACTTTCTTGCCGCATCAGCAAACCCCGATAACAAGGGCGAGGGGCAGAGAAGGATGCCCGCCCACCTCCCACAAAAGAGAGAGAAAGAATCAAGGTCGCCAGCCAGCCAACACAGCTCCATGTCACATGTTTTGCTTCGCCGGCTGGGAGCCCTGAGTGTACAGAACATGTGCCGCTAGAGTGGTCAAGCACCCCTACCTAATGGGTCCGCCTACCTGTATAAATTTTTTTTTTGTGCTACCTACCTCAGCACATCTACCGACGTCTACTCAGACCTTCTAGAGAGGGGGCCTACGCCTTTCTCCACCACCTTTTCAACGATGAGTATTCATCACAACAGAAGAGGAGAAAGGGGGGGGGGGGGGGCAAATCGACACATGCCGCTTCTACATCTAATCTAACACAATTACGACTCATCACCTAGAAAACCTCTTCCATCTCTACAGACGTGAGCAACACGTTGCCTGCCCTACAGGCAATGGGAACTTACAATCAATTCCTTCTCACCTGGAAGATATGCAACCCGGCAGGCACGCCGCCTCCCCTTCCCCGCGCTCGAAGACTACAAGCTGGCCAGACCTCAGGTAAGGCCAAGCGGCTCCGATGAGGCATAAAGCAGAATCACTAACAGGAGGAATCTCACGCCACCCAGGGCCGGAGGACGTCACACCTCCCCTGCACCGACAGCCTACAAGCTTCCACTATATAAGTTCGGATGCTGCCAGCCTCAGGAGTCATTCTTTTGCATCTCTAGCAACCTTCAACAGCACTACTAGTGCTCGGGATCTTCGGAGAAGTTTGTTACCTTACAAGTATGCCCTCGTGACTACTTACTACATACGTCGACGACTAGTCAACCTGACGACATACGAACATGAACATTTTCTTTTAACTTCACTTTGTCTCCTCTAGACACCTTTTATTAGCAGTTTAACTTAAACTCATTTATATTCATCTAGAACCAGTTTTTTCCCTTTTCTTAGAACCAGGTCACCTACACCAGGAACCACACAGTTACCTTCAGCTATCCTCGACTTGGTAGGAGGTTGCACAGGTCACGTGTTTATTGAACTTACAATAAACACACAATGTTCTCTACCTTTCTGCTTTTATTTCCAGGGTATTTATTTGTATCCACAGTTAAAGGTAGATTACGCTGTGCACTGTCGACAGAAACCAAAAATTTTACTAAACCAAATCAAGACATACATATTAGACGGCTACCTGTTTCTTTCCAGTTACACATCAGCATCTTTAATGCTCGTGGGGGAGAAACAGTGTTGCCACAACCACTAATAACACTTTCACACCAGGAGGCATGACAGACTCAGGTTGCTTCTCACCATCCGCACTAGGAAGTGCACGGTGACTGTGGCCTGTAGTTTTGCCGGGCATCATAGAGCGAAAGCACAACCAGTAGAGGCTTGGCGGTCCACACGGCTCCATGTCCCTGATCAGCCTGCCTACGGTGGGGGATCAGTGGGGACTCTTATTGAGCTTGAGCGTGCAAGTCATTATTGGGTTTCACTGGTTATTCTTTCTGCCTAAGGTGCACTTCGTAAGCTAGAGAACTGTTACCCTATGTCTCACGAGAGGAGGAGTGGTAAAAAACGCAGGGAACCACACCTGGCTCACCCCGCTCTCAGGCCGAGGATAGCATTACCCCATCCTACACAGGATAGGAAGGTGGAATGGGACCATGCCGCCGAAGTGAGACGACAAGCAGTCGTGCCTGCTACGGTTCTAGTAAATGACTTTCCACCATGTGTCCGCATCCATACCACATGTCACCCGGTAGTCAAAGGACTCCTGACCGGAACTGAAGTGCACCTAAGCTGGGACAATATCATCTTCTGGTCTAAAGAAGCTCGTCTGTGGAACATCCGTTCTGGCATCGACTGAATTCATCCCACCTAAAGCCATACCTGCCTCGAATACAACATCCAGGAACAGGAGTGAGTAAATTCCAGCCAACACCTCTCATCTCACCCCAGCTATCTAAACCTAGTTATCCGCTTTTGATCTAGTGGTTAAAATCCTTGACTAACTTGCCAAGTCAGTCTAATAGGGCACGCTTCAAGAGGACCTTGTCTCCTACGTCGAAGGTCCTTACTCCGGGCTTGGATTTCTGGTACTTCTGGTTGATATACTTATCAAGTGCCTTCTGGACTCACTGTTGGCGGGCTAGAGCCTCCAGTCAGACTGTTTCGGGCTGCAGGAGGGTGGTTGGCTCTTCGTACTCCCATTGCCAGTCGCCTGGACACCTTTTGGTTTGTCCCAGGATCAGCTGACTTGGGAAAGTGTCCATCATCTCGTTGTTCCTGTGCCGCAGGGTGAACAGGATCTCGGTGATGTGGGTATCCCAGTATTTGTGGTCCTCTTCCACTTGGAGCCAAAGACTTTTCTTCAATTCCTGGTTGCGCCTCTCCATGGAATTGGCTTGAGGTGGTATGGTGGGGTCATCCAGGTCTCAATTCCCCAATGGTTTCACACCTTCTGCCAGACTTTGCTAGTGAATTGAGTCCCGTTGTCCATCAAGGTCACCTTTAGCTATCCTCAGCAGGGAAAAATCTTGGTCTCGAACTTCCAGATGATTTGTCTTACTTCTTGACTAGGGAGAGGTAAGGCTTCCACCTACTTCGAGAGTTGGTCCATGACCACCAGGAGATATTTGTTGCTTTTAGTGCTTCTGGATTACGGCCCTATTAGGTCTGCGGCTAGGTGTGTCTACGGGGTCTGGGGGTGTTGTGGAAGTCCAATCTACTTCAGAACTGGGTAAACTTTGTAGCAACAGCACACTTCATAGCCTGTGACATACTGCCGGACATCTCAGCTCATTCCATCCCAGGTGTAACAATGCTCCCCTATGTCATGCAGGGTTTCCTCACACCCATGTGGCCGGCCTGATGGTGATCGTGGTGGTATTGGCAGATATCGGCGTGGAGCACGGCCGGCATTAGTATCTTCCAACTGGCTCCTAGGTTTCCATTTCTTGCCCACACTATCATGCCCCTGAGTTCATACCTCTGCGAGTGCTCCTGTAGTAGCCGCTGGATATCAGGGTCCTGCTGCCGGTAGGTACCCAGATGGTGATGGGTGACCTAGAGTTGTTGGAGGTGTATACTCTCTTCCGGGCTGGGTGGGGGAGCTGGAAGAGGCATTATTTACTTCAATTGTTCCCCTTCTTCAGTTACTATCTTGCTGTGGAATTGGCAGGAGAACACATCTGGTAGGTCATTCAAGCGTCCAGGGCAGTGTTCCATTTGAAATCAAACTCGGTGAGAAACATGAACCACCTGTCAAGCTTGACTTTTGTGTCATTGGACATTTGCAACCAGATGAGGGCTTTATGTCGGTCCTCAGGATGAAGGGTCTGCCCTCTAGGTAGTAACAGTACTTCTGCATGGCCCATATCACACCAAGGTACACTTGCTCATTGCTGTGATATTTTCTTTCTGTCTCGTTAAGGGGACTACTGGCATACGTAATCACTTGTGGTTTTCTGTCTTCTATTTCTTGGAACAGGACGGCTCCTAGCCTGTCTGTAATATCAAGGGCCTGCTTTCTTGTGGCCAGTGCAGCACGGGAACATAATGGAAATTGCTCTTCAGGTTATACAAGGCTGACTGCTCTTTGTCCCCCCCCCCCACTTACACCTAGCTTCCTTTTCCAGTACGGGATTTAACAGAGACATAGGCTGTGCTAAGTCTGGAATAAACTCTCGCAGCCAACTGCATAACCCCAAGAATCTCCTTAGATATTTCTGTGTGGTAGGTTCCTCGGCCTACAACATGGTGCGAATACATCTGGTGTGCAGGTAATTGCCTTCAGGGGTGACTACGTTGCCTAAGTAGTCAATATTGGTCTTGCCGAAGTGGCTCTTCGACAACTCACAGGAGAGTCAGTAGATCTCGAGACAGTCCCATACCCTTTGCAGGTGAGTACGGTGCTCCTCCCATGAGTTCAAATAGATGATCACGTCATCTAGGTATGCAAAACAAAACTGGCCTATGTAGCAGATGAGTACTTCTGCCAACATCAGTTGTTGAAAAGTAGCAGGGAGTTCTTCAGGCCGAAAGACATCACTTTTAACTTAAGTATTTCTCCCTCAGAAGTGGTGAATGTGGGATATTTTCGACTGTCTGGGTACACAGATTTTTGCCAATATCCGGTTTGCATATCAAAGATTGAAAATCTTTTGACCTCCCTTATGTTCCTAAGTGTATGATTAAGGTTAATAGCTGGCTGGGCGATAGGGTAAGTGATGTCATTCAAATCTTGGTAGTTAATGCAGAACCGTAATTCTCTGCCTTTCTTGGGAACGAGCATCACTTGTGAATTATAGGGTGAGTCCGAAGGTTCTACCATTCCCCTCATCCTTCATGGCCTGGACCTGGTTCATGATAATCCCCCTCCTCTTCGTGGACACACTGTAGGGATGGCAATAAATTGGCTTGTCTTGGGTAAGCCAAATTTTGCGCTGGCTATTCCGGGTCTGAGGTAGGGGTCCTCCATTGCTGAAGGCGCGGGAACACCTGGTTTAGTATGTCATAAAATTGCAGAAACTCCGGTTTTTCCAATTAATGATTTATCGCCTCTGGCTCAATGGGTGGGGGTATTTGTTCTTCTGGGTTCCTGTTCCAGTTCACTGTCATACGTTTCTTGTCACCGAAGTATATTCTGCGTTGCTGACAATCTTTGATACATTCTTGCTGGCGGAGCCAAGGATGTCCTAGTATGAGGACTTCGTCTATGTGCAGAGCCACTAAAAATTCAGCCGACGTAATTTTATTACCTACGTGTATTTCTAGTGTAACTGATCCTTCTACTAGCAGGATCTTGTCGGATTGTGCCATGTGCACTGATTTTCCCCCCAGGCTGTAGGTGAGCTTGTTGGTTGTCAGTAAGGAAGTCGCTTCTAATAAAATTGCCAGTAGCAGCAGAGTTTAACAGGGCAGAACCTCTTGTTGACTTTGACCTCAAAGCATAGGGCCTAGAAGGGGGGGGGGGGGGGGAGGTCTGGTTCGCTCGTAAGCATCTGAATGGTGGCTTCAGACCAGATGAGGTTGGAGGTGGTGGCCCGTTTCGCACCCTGGCTCCCTCATTTCCCGACCGCCTCTCTCCCTTATCTGCATTCTCGGGAGTCGGCTCTCTTTTGTCGCATGGCCTGTCAGCTGTTCCCCCTTCTCTCAGCGCTGGGCACTCTTGTTTCTTTCTTGGTCGGACAATCTCTGTTGAAATGCTGGTCTGGGCAGCAGAACCAGCACTTAGGGAGTGTTGAAGTGTGTGTGGGGGGGGGGGGGGGGGGTGTCACAGCAGGGGATGGCGCTTGACCTTCACATCAGTCTGGCTTCCTCCTTCCGCTGGCCTCCCCTGGTCTTGTCTATCATTGCCTGTGCTTTGAAGTTTCACTCGCATTCCCTTGCTCTCTCCACGTGAGTTCGTCAATGTTTTGCGGGCACGGGATTTGTAGTAGATTACGGCAGTTGGGTAACAGCATGCGTGTAACAGTTCTCACGCAGCTCTCATCATTCCCTTCGGGTATTATATGATTGTACATCTGTACTTTGCAGCGTATAAATATCTCGGCTTCTTCCTAGATTCCTTCGGCGCGGGTGTGGAACTCTGTGATCAGGTGATCTCTTTGCCGGAGAACTAAGTTGCTAACTATTCGTGAAATTGTGCCCATTCAGTGATTTATTTGCCATATCTCGCCCACCATTCTTGAGCTTTCCCACTCATTTACTTATGTCCTCGAGTGAACTATTGTTTAGGGTACCCTTTGTTTGCCCTAAATTTGCGTTCACGCTTTTGCCACGCCTTCAGCACCAGGGCAGGCAGAAAAATGGATTCAAGACATCCCATGTGAGTTTGGGCTTGTAAATACCCTATTTACTCTCAATGCTTAAAAGTTATGTGAACGCTGTTAATTTGACTTTTCAGGATAAGCTGTAAATAGTTCATGTATGCATGTAACCACAGCCATCAGCTGTTTCTTGTGAGTGTCACGTCTTTTCACTTTCCTTGAAGGGCCACGGACAATCAAGCTAAAACCACACTACTCCTGCCCACAACACAACTCCCCATTAACGCGCCACCTGCCAAGCAACCTGGGCAGAGGCGAGAGCAAGACATAGCAACAAGTAAACCAGCATGCGCCACGACATGCAGAGAGAGCACAGATGAGCAGCCGAGACAGAAGCAAAAGCAGCCCACATTAAGGTGACAGTTCAGCACCTTCCCACAAGATTTCCCGTGATGATCCTCCATCGCAAGAGAAAAAGGGGGAGGGGATTTATTGGTGACGTGTAGATAGACTACTACGTTTTTTGCTGCAACTACGTATTGTTACGAAGGTGCCCAGGGCAATGGTGCATAGGCCTTAAGCGAGCAGAAGAGGTGCAGTGTTTGGGATAATAATTCCTAAACAGTGCTTGGCAGGAATAAAGTAGGCCAACGGGCGTGCATACATATAAGAGGGTGTTGCGTGGACCCCTCCCCCCCAGAGGTCTCCAGGACACTGCGACATCGAGGCATGGCTGAGGTCAAAGCAGTTCGGTGAGGGCCAGGCGACCACATAACGTATCTTCAGTACTAATACAGTGGTAAAAGAAGCAAGAAATGGAAACTATGCCAAAAAGAGTAACTGCCCTTTTTCTAACAACTCTTGTACTTGCAACCACTTTCACATCCCACAGAACACATGCTGGCCTCTACTGGGAGAAAGGTAGAGACAAAGTTTTATTATGAGGAAACAATCCCAGTAACGTATTGGGTACCTATTCAAACACCAACAATCCCACATACACTTGACATATGGCTACACAAAGCATGCGTAATCACATGACAACAATATGGTCTAATGTAAAAACAATTCATAAAAACTAGACTGGTACAGAAAAGTATTTTACAGCAGTTTATAAATGAAATAACAGTATCCACAAAGCAAAAACGAGGTATTCAAATACTTGGTGAAGTAGGTAACTGATGCTGCAACTTTCTTACAAACAAACATTTACAGGCAGTACTTTCAAATGACGAACAATTGGCACTGCACGTGAATCAATTAACAAGTATGGTAATAATGTAAAATAAGTATATTAATGTCACAATTAAAGCAGTAGCACAAACTAAAACCTAAACCAAAATAAAAATTAACAAATTAGCACAAGTCATAAATTCTATCACTCAAACACTAAACGCACAAAGCAAAACGACCAGCATAGTCGAACTGGTAAATATATTACAACAGTTAGCTACCACTATAATACCACACATCAATAATGTAATTAATGAACAGCAGATTCTACATACATCACACATTATCACACAAATCACTTACCAATACAGGCAACACAGCTAGAACAACTGATCCAAGACCATAAAAAACTTTGAAAAGAATATCAAAGGGCTTAACCTACAACTCACTATACCAACAATGCACGCAGAATCATATTACACAAACTTGATTATGCAATGTAATATTTCGCATACACAAATGCTAATCAAAATTCAAGTACCACTCAAAAACACAAATGCCAATTGGCAAATTTTTGAAATAATTAGCACACCCTAAGCTTATGAAAACAAAACCTGCAGCTTAGATACATCCAACACGGTGATTGCGATTGAAAGTGAAACTAAAACCATCAAAGATGGACCACCAAGACTCAAAAATATAAATAACAAATTTTATATACCAAAAGAGGCAGCAAATAGCTATAAGAATGATTGCATAAGAGCAACCATCAAGCTAGATAGCTTTCATAATCTATTGACCAAATGTCAATTTTCAAGCACCCAAGGGAAGCCCTTTACTACTATAAAAACAGTGTTCCCACACAAATTTATTCTCACTAACCCGCTTCCCAATTTAAGAATAGTTTGCACAGATAATACTCTAAATAGGGACATTTTAGCAGCTATGGTTGGCAGTCCGAACTACAGCTACCATGCAGATGTGAACTTGTGTCAAACAAACAGGTTACCATAAAAGTGACGCATATTTGTGACACACACGCCAACTGCAACTAACGTACATACGGTGATACCAATTCATTGGCTTATAGAAAGTGAATCTGAAGTCAAACAGCAACGGTTAGACGAAGGCATTCACTTTCACAACATAAACAAAACTCTGAACACGCAATGGAAAACAAGGCATGCCAACCTACAAGTCCTACCAATGTACGACCAAAATTAGTAATGGAAATAAAATTGGAACAAACTAAGTATTCATGTTTTAAGAACAGAATCATTTTGATTACATTAGTGGAGCCATAATTGTAATTTTAACTATTGTATTAATAACACTCTACATAACAAGCAATTCAAAATTCTATCCTTTTAAATAGGTTAACAAATAATCTTAAAATAAATCATGAAGAGGTACTACCTTCTCCTCTGAAGATGAACACAAAGTACTCCTTGGATCCAAAGGGCAGTATCAACATGCAACACATAAAATATGCAGCAGCAGCATAAGAAACAAAACAAAGGAGCGTGCCATCTTCTGTGACATCAAGCAACCAGCCGAGTGAGCAAACTGCCAGTACAAAGCATTGCGCATAGTAATACGTTACATAAGCAAACATTGCGTTTATTGTTCGCGAAAAGAAACTCAAGCACAATTGATAGTACAGACATTAAAATTAGAATTTTACTGCTTCAAAGCAGACAGTATAATTCAAGCCAGCTGGCACATACATGCAGCATTAACATGATTGTGTACACATAACATGCAACCGAAAAACTAATTAGGAACTCACAGTAGTATGAATAAAATAATTACCCGTAGTTGTGATGGGTAACAACACTAAAGATAACGGAGCTTTAAATATCCGCGATGTGGCAAGGTAATAGTAAGCAGTTGTATGTGTCAACACATTATAGCAGTATCTTAATCTCAAAACTACAAGCTAAGTCTTCTAATATGCTCCAGTTAAAAAAATCAGCCAACAGAGTGCATCAGTAGCTAGAAAATAAGGCAACCTCACACACACTGAACCCTTGATGTATCGTTATTCAGGGGACTGCCAAAAAATTTTCCATACATGCGGGATTTCAGTAGATGAGGTTTCTGACATGTACATCAATAAAATACAACTTCCAACCTTATAAAACTTTATGTTGAGTATAGTAACAGCTGTACATTATCTGTGAATAAAGTTTAACTAATAAACACAATAAAAATGGGAATTAAAAAAATAAAAGTATTACTGTAAATAATATATTTAAAAACATTTCACCTAAACTAATTTAAATAAAGAAAATAATGTTTCAAAATACCTGCAAGCTGACCTAAAATTTTCAAACCGTCTGAAAATGAAAATAATATGACACCAAATGCAAGTCAAAATTTGAATGTTCCACGTGCACTCAATCAGCTGAGAGCGCACGGAGAAGTTATTGATCAATCAGGCAGTGTGGTCATGGTTGCTGCAGCTATTTGTTGCCGTCACCTTGCGCCAATGGCAAATGTCTGTATTTTAAAGTAATTAATTATATTTTACTGCAAAGAAAACTTGTAATTTTGAGACAGAAATGAATAAATATGGTGATTATAACTGATTTATTCACTGTCTTTAATAAATAATAATTTAAAACCACATCCTCTGATTTTCCCTGTCGTGAATTACACTGCACTCGTCTCGGTGCTTACCTTCCCATTATTAGACGGCAAAAGATGTTGAATAGGCCCTTACATTTTATCAGTTTATTCATAAGACACATGTCTATCGAAATAAATTAATATAAATTCTCAGATTTCCCCCAAAGAAGTTACCGAAAATGAACTTTACACATAATACAAGTCGCTCAAAGTTCAAACCATTTTTGGTGACAACGGGGGGTCAAGTATATGCTTCTGGGCATATAATTTTATTCGTGAAGATGCTGCCTCTTGAGTTAAATATATAATTCATTTAAAATCATGTTCATTTTACGCCAGATACAATGAAACACCAACCTCATGAAAAAAAATATGACTTTCAGTGTAATCACAAAAGAAAACATCTTTGCAAATAATAACTCCTCGTTAAAATGTTTTGCATAACATTTTCAGGCAAAACCACTTGCTAAGAAATACAAGTGATGATAGGTGTAACTGTTTTGAGCAACGCATAATCTTGACAAAATTTCTACGTTTGCCAGGTGCACTTTATTTGCCCCAAGGCCGGCGTGTGAAGGCTAGCTGGCACAGCCGAGAGACTTACTTTTTTATTTTCCTAGGCAACGGCTTCCCCTCTCGAAGGCATGCGAGGGTAAAAAGGAAAGTGTACGGCTGAGAGAGAGAGAAAGAAGGGTGAGAGAGAGGATGCTAGGTCGCCATGCTGGTTGCTAAATAACCACTTCCCTTCTCATAGCTCACAGATGTGTAAGGGGAAGTAGCAAGTCAGTCCGCACTTCGCACCACACCGCAGTGTCAGACATGGTACGTGTGACTTATTTCACATCCACTTACTACATGTTTGCATAAACCAGCTTAAAGACGATAGTTGCGGGAAATCTTAAGTGACGGGGCCCGAAATATACTTCAATAGATGCAACATGTGATAAATGTTAAAAATGGGTTATGTTAATATTTTTGTATTTAAAAAGGATTTTTGCCGGGACCACAAAAAATGTCTGTGGATGTGATTTATCAGTATTGATGTATGACATGTTTTGTGCTATTAGGATGAGCACTCTACTTGTGACTGCGTCCCATCTTGAAATGCAGTAACCTTATGGGCCAGTCCAAAACCACAGATGAAGGAAGAAAGAGAGTAGGGACACATGTCTGCTCGAGCACTTTGGGAGCAGCCCCCTAATTAAGACACAAACACGTGAGCCTATTAAGCAAAACAACACATCCCGAAGCCGTCAGCAGTGTCAACCCTCTGCTACAGTTTGAATCGCCCGCTACTCCAGGACGGCAGCATATTTCACAATCCCGTCGCTGGAGAACCACATGCCACCCGCCGGAACATTCACTGCCTCCAAGATGCGTGGGCTGGCCAGAACACATCAATACCTTCACAGTTACACGGTGAGCACTGCAAAGATAAGAATCCAGCCTCCCATACATAACATTACAAGACCAACTCCCAAGACATTCGATGTCGCCCAGCAGCTCCGGAGATCCTGCCAGCAATCCAGAGGGTCCTCAAATTTCGACGTCTCCCAGTAGCTCCAGAGATCCCGCCAGTAGTCCAGAGAGTCTTCCACCTCTTCTGCGATCTCCTGCTCCAGAGATCTTTCAGACGTCCACGCCGCCAGAGGATCTGCCAACACCGTCAACATCCTACCCATCCTTGATAACCTTCCTCTAACCCATCCTTGATAGTCTTCCTCTAGGTCTTCCTGGAAATCCTTGCCATTGATGTCGTTCCCTCTGTTTCTAACAGCCACTCTAGTTCTTCTGGTACAATTCAAATCAGGTTCCTTCAGAACATATCCCCATTAAATATTAATTATTTAATATTTTTCTTGTAGCTACTTAAAATCACATCATATACACATCACATAATATTATTACTTTACTCAGGTTGCCTTCACCTGAATTAGACTCATCCCTTTTTTTATAATATATGATTAGAAGAGTGCAGCCCTATTGTTTCAACAGCTTTTGTAATAAAAGCTATTACCACTGATTTAACTCTTTCCTTCCTAGTGCGTAAGAGTTACCTTATTTTCAATACACCATCTAGACCTTATAATAAAAGCATATATTCATTAATTCAAGTCAAATTTCAAATTTCTTAATAAGGAATAGCAGTCATACGTGAGAGACTGTCTAATTCCAGGTGTTGTTTATTACGGCAGTCAGATGCCTTATGTGCGCAAAGGAGTTGTAACTTCCAATTAGAACATTAAATTAATCCCATATGATACCTTTATTGATTACAAAGTATCAGTATTCATTGCTAGCATACAATCCTATACATGGAGCATACCCTCCTAACCAAGTGCCTACCTTTGGCATTGACTACTACTTGGGCACCGCTTCATAGCAGCCAGCACCGGCCGCTGTTCAGCCACCACCACCAGCGAGCAGCCAGCCACCACCAGAGAGAGCTCCACTGCCAGGTGTGTCCAAGGTAAGGCGTCAGACCAGAATAATTTTAACTTCCCCAGATTTTGTTCCAGTGAGGAAACCAATCCGGCCCAGACTGTAGACGGGAAAAGCACCCCAATACGACAGTCCGTCCCAGTAATACATAGTTTGACATTACTTGAATGTCCTTCGTGACACTGACATCATGATGGTCTGCGTACACTACCTCAATCACTAAGCAGTCCACTGGTAAATCTACCGCACAGTTCCAGCTAGCTTTGGCATTTAGAGTCAGGGGTTCGAGTCCTCTAGTAGACACCTGAAACTGTCCCAAAGTGGCAGGCTCCACATCCAGCCGGCAACTCAATCCACACACAAAGGAAATAAGGGCTTGTGACTCAGCTCTTACCTTAGTTGGCTAGTTGTGTTTATGCGTGTAGAACTTATGCAATGTTTATTATCCCAGTTATAATTAAATAGATGTACATGCAGCAATAAATGGCGCCCACCGTGGTGCGTTAATAGCAATAATTCAGATAGGCTGTTACGTCAAGTCAGCCACACCCTTTTATCTCAACTAAGCACTTGCATCCACGTCAGACGTAACATTAAGTGTCAAGCTGATCTGGACGTCTTAGGGAGCTACCCACTAGGTAACAGCAGCATAATTTACGTAGGACGGACGTGCTACCCCAATAAGCTCAGACTTAAGATAACAGTTAGACCTCCTTTCCAGAAGCAAGTTAGAGAGAGTTGAAAGAACATGACCAGATGAACATTTAATATAGCCCCGTGGGCTATAGTGAGCGTAAAACACTCACAACCCAGTGTAGGCAACGTGGATGGCTGTGTACTATTATATCCTATTGCTCAGTATCCTATGATACTCTTGTGAAGTCACGTCCTTGAAACTTAGGGTAACAGCTCACACCAGGTCTTTAGGTAGTCTGTAGATAAAAACACCCGGTGGTGCCCAGACATCAGCTTCATCATTTCTAACTTGGAATGAAGTCAACATGATGCTTACGAAGCTACAATGCAGAGAGACCTCATTCTCGAACAATTAGAGAAACGTGCAGTAGCCACATGCCCAGGAACAGGAGCACACATGATCTACTGTGCATACTGCCAAAGACATTTTCACTACCCCTGCATATGGTGGGAAGACGCTCCTCGTTATACAGTCGGAATAGAGTACCACCATAATGATACCACGGCAAACTGTGTAAATGCAGCTTGTCCTACTAAATCAAGAATCCAGATAATAGACGTAGCACCATAATGTCAGTCCCAGACAGCAAATTTAATTTGCCCAAGTTTAGTGGCCACCCACACGAAGACCCCACCATGTTCCTTAGGGAATGTGAAGAGGAATTTGTTGAACACAGAGTACCTAGAAAGCATTGGGTTACTAAAACACAGAGGCAACTGCATGGAAAAGCTCACGATTGGTGGCTAAAATATGATGAGTTCACTATGAGCTGGGATCAGCTAAGGGATTGCCTCACCTCACAATTTACAGGAGAAGAGATGATGGCCAAGTTGATAGCGGATTTCCATGTGAAGGTCCAGGGTTTGACCCAGAGGTCAAAATTTATATTCGGAGCAAAGCGCCGATGCATCGCCGGCTAAACCCCCATGAGAGTGAAGAGAGTTGAGTACGAACTATTCTAGGTACCCTCCTCCCCTCTTTAAGTAATTCACTGCTTGCAATAATACAAATATTACATTAGGTAATAATTATTGTACTCATTTGTGTTCAGTTTTGCAAGTTTTTAATTAAATGTCGTTTAAAATAGTAACCTTACTCATTTCTCAACCTTACCCTTTAACTTATTTCCAAAATATTTTTTTTTTTTTTAATGAATCAACACAACCTATTTTAATGTAATAGCCATTTATTAACAAATACAATTACATTTAAAATTACATATAAATACATATTAAAACATTTTATTTCTTGACCCATTTGTGCTACAAAAATGTGAATAGAATCAATTTTGTAGGAAATTTTGTCAAGTATTCAAAATTTTAATAACTGCTTCCGTAACTCCTGCCAAAAAATAGTTATGTCAAAAAAAAAAAGTTATTCAGGGAAAATTTTTGTTGACAAACCTCACATTCATGTTCAGCACACCAAAAAACATAAATATACCAAAAATCATCTTTCATTCAGAACTTCACAGCTAGACTTTTTTTTTTAGCCCATGTTCCTGGGACTATAGTGATGCCAGCTGTCACAGGATGAAGTGGGGGAAAATTCAGGTGATGTCGGAGGGCTCCTGCCGGCGGCATCCTCTATAGGGAACCGGTCTAGCAGAGATGCGTGAGGGCACGAAATCGACAGAGGGGATTGCTATGATGTGTCAACTAGTTGCCTGCGGGGGAATGCGGATAGTAATAATCTTACCTGCCGTGGTGGGCTGTAACAACTCTGCAATACGTGGGTTTGGCTTACAATTATACCAATATTCAACCGTATGGTGAAGTAAGTCTAATTCTAATATGTTGCCCCCACTTTGCAGTATTGCCTCACTTCTGACAGGTGTGATTCCATCTAGAGGAATCCCTGGTTCAAATAATGGTTCTGAAGAAATAGCAGTATTGGAATTAAACAGGGTGATTTGCCTAGTCCAGGCATTATTTGCTAATACGATGTCTAATTCTCTGTGCCGTACTTGGCAAGCTAATCTCCTTAGATTACATCTACATCCTTAGGTCTCATAGGCAACTCAGGGTGTTCCTGGAGTTGTCCGGCCTTATTCAGGCTGGGGCTATCCAGAAAACTCTGGTCCATTCCTCCCTTTCTGGATAAATAAATGGAGATGCGTTCACACAATAAAAGGTCCTTTCAAAACTAGTAAAAGCCCACAATTCCAGGCAACAGCTGGTACCTCCTGGATCCGGCCTTATTCAGGCTGAGATCGAGATGGTAACTGGAATAATGGTTTGGTAATTTCGAGGGTTTGACTTCCTGGTAGGTCATAATAGTCCTTGGACCCCTTGGCCTTGTTCAGGCTGGAGGTAATTGAAGGATATTGATCTTTCCCACACTAGTCAGCGAGCGAGATATTTACTGACCTAGGACCGTTAGATAATTAATTAATTATAAAAGTTAATTGTACTGGGAACCAGGTAAAGGGAGGTATGCACAAATTATAACAATTCACATATTTAATGAATACGTTTGGAAAACAATGAGATGCATAGCTCTAAATAATTCAATAATTAATAATCAAATTAATTATCTGGCAGGTGAAGGCAATCTGCATAAAAAACAAGTTCGAAATCCCTGTGTCCGTGTGTGGTCTTCAAACACACTACAGAAGTGCTAACTACATACAAAGTGCGACTGACTCATCATAGTGACTCGTGGTAGAAGCCAGCAGAAGCAGGGTCATAGTGACACTCCATGTGTGAATGCAACAGCAGAAAACATGAGTGATGGGACACTCCACGTCATTGCTAAGCCAATAGAAAAAAAATAGATATACGTAGAAAACTTAGATACTTCAAAGTAGAGATACTAGAATGTACGTTATTATCTTTTACACTGGAAAATTGTTGTGTTAGGTTAAGAACGTAGTAGAAGAGATATGCCTGAAATCTGCAAACAATAGGATCTTCAAGTGATTGAGCTGCACATTAAGATTCTGGAGTACGGATCAGAAATGCAATGACATGCTTGAAGGAACTGGTGGATTTTATTTGCGCTTGCATGTACCAAAGTGGGTGATACAGTAGTGTAATTTAAAATTCATAGCAACCCACAAGTTAAACACCTTTAGTGTAAATAAACAGCTTTTAATAATTAGTCTTTATTATGACGCGTGTCGTTTACACTAGTCAATGTAACTTTGGCGTATGCTAGGTCAGACACGCTTTAGTACACAATTATTAATTCTGAGTGGACTTTCTGCCATAGACTACCACTGGTTGGGTTGGTTGATAACTCGGTACAAAATCAGCTGTGGAGGTGTACACATGAAAATACATGAGAATAACGATACATCGAGAGTCGCCTGTATATGTTGAATATTAAACTGAGCAACAAAGAGGAGTGTAAAATCAAAAAAAACATTTAAAAAATTGTAGTAATATAAAATTAAGTATGACACATTGATGCACGCCGCTTATATGAGTGACACCAAATGACTGCGACTCATCTTAACGTGTTAATATTATAACAGGAACCACAACCATAGATGGCTACAGGATTGTTTCCTGTGGAGGGACAGTTACAGACATGTTGCATTTCCTGATGTTCCAGATCCAACTTTCTCACACTCCTCACGTAGTATCTATGTATCCAGAGGAAGGGTCAAACCCAACACGTTATTCATGAGTAGGGATGGGATCCTCGATACCGCAATATCTCAATACTTTATAGTATTGAGTATCACATGAGAATATCCTAAAGTATTTAATTTTAACACCCATTTTTTTGTACCATAATTATAATACAAGTGTACCATAACTTTCAGAATGTGTGCAATATTTTGAAAAGCATACCATAACTTTTGGAATGTGTACAATAATTTTTAAAAGCATACAATAATGTAAGTACAAGTGTACCACAATATATCATATTTTATTCATTGCGTAGTATTCACACAGCTGCTAGCACGTTGAGGCAATCCATATATACCACAATTATGATTTTTGACGAACTTTACTTTAATTGAAGTACAGTAAAAATGGTTTGAGAGTTGCCAGCATGTGCCGGTAGGCGCGAGTGAACTGTTTGAGTAGTTACTGTACATTCAATACATACCACAATTACATGCTGCAATGAAATTTTTGACATAATTCGTTTTTATCCCAGTAATCACTTTTAAAAGGCACAATAAAAGCAGGTAGAGTTGGGAGTGAGCGCTGATAGGCACAAGTGAGCAAACTGAGTAATTATAGTACATCCCACACACACCATAATTATCAGATGCAATTGCATTATTAAATATTCACAAAATAAATACCATATTTATCTGATACACCTGCCGTGGCCTAGTCCGCGTATTCCGCGGGCTAGGCCATGATGGGTGTATCAGATGGTTACGATATTTATTTAAAATTACAGTAATTTCCTTCGCAAGATAAATTTTTAAAACTGCCAAATTGAAAAATAAGTGTGTACTGAGCTATAATTTTCCTCAAAGTTTGATTACAGCTTTTACTGTGAAAACGTGATTCCATAGAATCAAAGGAGACTGTTTGTTTATCATTGGTTAAGGACGTTTGGGTTACAAGCTGTATACCATTTGTCTCCAGTGTAATGTAGGGTTTATATAGTTTCAGTTTGTGTCAACAACACTAGTAAAATGAGCAATTTTCTTGGCCAAGTTGTTTTGTGTTCATGACAATTTTAATTTGGTATAGAGAAAGGTATCTGTATCAAGTATCATGAGAATGTTTTGTTATCGAAACTGGTATCGAGGATCGAGAAAATTTAGTATCGACCCATCCCCAATTGACGAGTGCAACGGAATCACTCCCAGCCTTGTGGACGGTTCTGGCACATGAAATAAGCATTGTTTCGAAGCAGCCGCAGTACCACTTCAGACTCCCCAATGCACCTGGCAGACAGTGTTGCCACTCCAGTGAAGCTTACTGAAGAGGATCGAGCACTGCAGAGCGCCCGAAGCCATATCACCAAGCGCAAGGGAAGATTCTCCAACCCTGCTCGCTCCAGGCAGACATCACACTTCCCACACTAGCCCAGGCATGGGCTGGCCAAGTGCACAATATAAGGCCATGCATGGCCGAAGATGCCAGTTTTATTCTCCTCAACATTTCTGTGCTGGGGATCTCTACTGAATCTTACGCCTTCACGGATCTCTCCAAGAAATCCAGAGATTTTCAGCAACCGCCACCAATGATCAGGTGCTCCAGAGGCTTCTACTACTTCCTACCAGAAGCTCTAGTGGCTTCGACCACCACCAGCTTCTAGAAGCTGTTCAACACCAGAAGCCTGCAAGACTACACCCAACACTTCCGTTGTTGACCCTCCTGGTTCAACAGCCACCGCTACTTACTTTTAAGTGGCAACTACACCCACTGTCCTTTTGGCAGTGACCCCTTTTGTAAAGTCCCGTCTAGACAACCCCTGAGTACAGTAACTTCATCTAAGTTATTTTCATGGCCATCAAATTCATTCTAATCATGGATAGCCTAGAAGTAGGTCACCTCCACCTGTAAACTGTAGCTTACTTCTGTTCACACTTTGCTTAGTAGTAAGAGTACGTGTCACTATTATTTATTATTCATAATAAATACATTTTAATCATATCCCGAGAGTGAATCTGTTATAGTGGTAAATACTTTCTGACAATTAGGTACTCAACACTTAGACAAGAGCAAGCAAGTGACCAGGTTTTTATAATTGTATGAACCATAGTGTAGGACTGCAGATCCCTTTCAGGAATCTGTACATCTGCAACACACACCACTTTCAATGGCCAATCGTTCTGTGCACCACGGTGTACAAAAAAGTAGAGTCCCAACCACTAGGTATTCATCTAACAGGAGCAGGAAAGCCACTTCAGGTTAGAGCGCCACCGATGCTGGCAGGGTTATTTTGCCTAAGACTGGAGCCTGACTGTTGCTGGACCACACCCCGACAGTAGTAGGAATACGGCCCTCACGACTCACCACTCTAGGTTTGTGCGCAGAGGTGAAGACTGTAGGAGCACAGGGTTCGCGCCGTCAACTGCTATTGTGCTCTACACTTATTAGGGTACTGTTAACTGCTTGCACCGATGGAAAGTAAGTTATGTGTCAATACTGCATCTATGCCATTTGGAGGGAGGTACGGTGCTCAAAGGGAGGAGCAAAATAAGAAGTTCCTTACTGTTAAGCGAATGTGCACCAATAACCCCTTTGCACTTGGCAGAGACGCCCCACGGGAACGAACTCAAGCCACCCATCACCTTGAGAGGGATTCCTCTTCAACCAGCATCCCTGTTTACTTCCCTACACACACTAGGCTTGGCATTGAGAGGCATCCTGTAGTTCATACCCTGGCACCAAGTTGGGCATTTCCAACTCTTACTTCGGAAGCAGTTCAGCCGCCGAGTGGAACAAGAAATATTGTACCTTTCTGTATGGAAACTCGTCAGCCAGTACCACCCAGGCGACTGCTGGTCCCAGTCGACTTGCTTCTTCACCAGAGCCCTGGAAACCGGTGTGTGAGTACCCTGGTAAGTTAGCCCTACCTAAACTGGGTATGGTTGTAGTCAGACTTATTGCAGTACCACCCACAGCTGATTTTGTACGAAGTCATAATCCAACCCAACCAGTGTTAGTCTCTGGCATAAAGTCCACTCAGAACCAATAATCAGAGCGAGCCTGACCTAGCGCACGCTAAAGATACGTTGACTAGTCCAAGCTATATGCATCCATATAGTGTTGTAATGTATAGCATATACCAAAGAACTACAAAGAAGCATAGAAGTAAAATAATGTTGGGAAGTGTCGCAACAGTGCATGCAGTCAATCTATAATCAATCCGTACTCATGGTGATCGGCGCCCAGAAAATTATTTGGGGTGACACAAAGCAACAGAACAGGACAGTTATTAATATAAATTGAACATCGAATAATATATGCATAAAAAGTATAATATTAGCTATAATAGCAAACAAATTACGTAAGTTTAAAGTTATAAAAAAGAAATATAAAAATGTAGTTTACAAAAATTGTAATAATTAAATCTTATAGCAAGTTATCATGTAACAAGCCAAAAGACAAATTATTAGAAAAAAAGGTGTAAAGTTTAATGTAGAGTTAATTTTCTTACGTTAGTTTATAGAAATTTCTAAATAACAAATGCTATGTAAAAGAAATATTTTTCAATGAATTATGCTAATACCGTATTTACCCCAAAGGAAGAGGAGGCTTATCGAACAGAAAAGGAATAGAAAAAATAAGGGGTCGTCTATAATTCGGGGTCATCTTCAATTCAACACCTAGGCACAAATACTATAAATGTGTGACACTGGTAGTTCAGTATTTAAGTTTGTGTTACATGCACAAAATTACTACGGATTTCTAGTTATAATTTTTGCTCAAGTAGCAGTTAGTCCTCCAAAGTTGGCGTGCCATGAGACAGAGGATTTTGACAAAGTGTTTTCATACTTAAATACCATGTGTTCTAAGGTTGTATGTATTTTTGTAGTGCTGAGAGTGTAACTGTCAATTTTGACAAGGGTCCCCTTATCTGATATCTCCCAGCCCCAAAGAGGAAGCCCATTGCTGGGAAGCAAAATAGCTAAAGTCACAAATATATAACATCCACAAAAGATTTACAATGTAAGAAACATGCTGCTACTATACAGCCAGGTTAGACACACCTATTTCATTGTGATAAGCTTTTCTTTAAAAGTAAATAAAATATATCACATTATTCGTATAATAGCATTTCTTCTTGAAGGGTTTGTCATAAATTCATGCAAAAATTATACTTTTAAATTAAATAATTTTTTTAGCCCTTCGCAAGGGTAGTCTTGAATTCAGGTCTAAATATTTTTCCCTCAAAAATATTTTTTAGGAAGGGGT
Source organism: Dryococelus australis (assembly GCA_029891345.1). Lineage (NCBI taxonomy): Eukaryota > Metazoa > Arthropoda > Insecta > Phasmatodea > Phasmatidae > Dryococelus > Dryococelus australis. The sequence continues at coordinate 126,051,687 of CM056994.1, read as the reverse complement.
CATCTTCCTTTCGGGGAAATATGGTTATACTATTATAAAGAAAATTATTCAAAAACAAAAAAATTGAGTATATTAGATATTGTAGCATGTAAGAGGAAAATATATATCAAAATTATCCAAACTCCTAGACAGTAGTAGAAAGTTTAATTATGACAGATTAATTGTAAGTGCACAAGAACACTTCTATTGATATTTGAGTTCCACTGCACCATAACACGTGGCAACCAAGATCGCAAGGAAGAGGGCTCTGCCACATGCACTCCACTGCGGACGGTCCACAATCACGCCCACGGGCACCTCCTACAACACGATACTGACCCCTACTGCAGCTCCCAAACTGCACCACCCTTCCATGGCGATCGGGGACGATCTCCTCTTCATGCAGTGGGGCCCTGTTTCAAAGGCACCCTGGGCAGCAGCACTGAGGCCTTAAGCGAACAGAAGAGTTGCAGTGTGCTGTGTTTGGGATTATAATTCCTAAACAGGGGTCGGCAAGAAGAAAGGAGGCCAATGGGCACATGTATATATAAGAGGGTGTTGCGAGGATGCCCATCCTCCCCGCCACAGAGGTCTCCAGAACACTGCGACGAGGCACGGCCAAAGTCAACGTAATTCGGCGGGGCCCAGGCGACAGCAGAATGTGTCTTCAATACTAATACAGTGGTGAGTGAAAACCCTACAGAAGCGGTAGGCGGCACTGTCAGAGTTAAACGTAAGCAGTGGCATTATAAAGTCAGGTTGACATTAACACAAAAGATTGCCATCAGCATTAACTATTGGTCAAGGCATCAGCTAGTATTTGGCATAACGTGTACAAACATCTGTCAATAATAATAGAGAAATTGTGTATCCTTTGTGAGTGAATAACTCTGTTGGTTTTGTGTAGAGTAATTGGTTGCTTGTTATTCATGATCAGTAAACACCCACATCAGATAGGAAGTAATTATTTGTACGTTAAGAGGGCTTAACATAACAGGATCATCATGTGCACGCCACGTTCCCTACAAAACCCGAAACAGCAGCCACCCAAGCAAACAATACATCTCCTGAAATTAGGTGGATTCCTAGAGACCATAATGCAAGTGAAGGAAGAATATATTACGTAAATTGCCCACCCCTTAAATTAAACCTCGTGAAATGGGAATACAGTCGACTCCCTAACTATTGTTATTCAGGGAACTGCCAAAACATTTCCATACATGTGGGATTTCAGTAGACGAGGTTCTTACATGTACATCAATAATACAACTTCTACCCTTATATAATTTTATGTAGAGTATAGTAAGAGCTGTACAATATCTGTGAATAAAATTTAGCTAGTAAACACACTAAAAATGGGAATTTTAGAAAAAGTATTATTTTAAATAATACATTTTAAAAAAAATTTCACCTAAACTTGTTTAAATAAAGAAAATAATGTCTCAAAATACTGTATACAAGTGATTGTAATATGACACCAAATGCAAGCTGACTTAAAACTTTCAAGCCCTCTGAAAATGAAAATAATGTCACAGAATGCAAGTAAAATTTTGAATGTCCCGCACGCACTCTTATCAGCTAAGAGTGCATGGAGAAATTATTGATTGCGCAGTGTGTTCACAGCGGCTGGTGGAGGAGGTGTGGTGATGGAAGGATTACCCATCCACGCCGCTTTATGTTGGCGAAATCTTATGTGCGAGGCCAATGTCTTTATATTAAAATAATTAGTTATATTTCACTGCAAAAAAAAATTTATAATTTTGAGACAGAAATGAATAAAAAGGGCGTTTATAATAAATTTTTCTTTAATAGGTAAATCATAATTAAAAATCATGTTCTCTGATTTTCCTTGTTGTGAGTTGAACTGCACTCGACTCTGTGCTTCGCATTATTAGACATCAAAAGGTGTCGAATAGGCCTTTACAGTTTATCAGTTTATTCAGACGCATGTCTCTTGAAATAAATTAATATAAATCCTCTGATTTTCCTGCAAGATGTTACTCAAAATAAACACTACACTGACGCGTGCCGCTTATACCACTACTAAATACGATTACAACTCCTTACTCGTCACCTCAAGTATACCCTTACTTCAACCCAAGTGACAGTCAATTCCACAGACTACACGGATGTTGTGTGCCGCTTAAATCTACCGGGCGGCCGAACACGTGGTTTGAAGGTTGCGCAACCAGCGAGCATGCTGCCTCCTCCCTTCTCCCGCCAGAGTGCCCACAAGCTGTCAGCCACCAAAGATCCACAAAGCAGAGTGCTGATGAGAGGATTCTCAAATTCTACGCCAGCCTCACGGCAGGACATCACACGCCTTCCCTGCACCCCGTCGCGGCAGCCTACACTTCTGACTATACAAGTCAGTGTGCGGCAAGGCTCCGGCAGTCATTCGTATTTCTTCTCTAGAGAAAACCCCGAGCACTCCTTAGTGCTGGGGCATCCAGCAAACCTTGGATATTCAGTAGTCCTCGCGACTACTCCCTGCGACAACAACAGTCTTCAACAAACATTGAACACGAACATACCTTGCTACTATAGCAAAGGAACTTTAACTTCTTTTTGTCTCTTCGAGACACCTACAGTTAAGACTGTTTTAGTAATGTAGTTATATATTCAGTTTTCTAGTTCAATCTTTCCCTCTAGTCTAGGGCCAGGCCGCCTACACCTGGCTAACGTAGGTTACCTTCAGTACTCCATCTGCTTGGTAGGAGAAAGCACCGGTCACTGTGTTTATTTAGTCCTCCATAAATTCAAATTTGGTCTCTATCCATACACTTTTATTTCTAGAGTAACATTTACTTTGCCAGCTAAGAATAATTCACGTTGTGCACTGCCGACAGAAACCGGGTACATTATAAATCTGAACTAGCTTGACTGAGGATCCCTTTCTGGAGTCCTCCAGTCTGGTAACACATCCATTAGATGGCCGCCTGTTGATTCCTACTACCACGAGCACCCAGGTGCTGGAGGGAAGGAACAGAGGAGTCACAACCACTTGGAATACTTTCAACCAAGAAGAGACAGCAAGCCTAGGTTATATTGCCTGCCAGAGCACCTAGGTGCTGGAGGAGATATTAGCTTGAGTATTGAGGCCTAGCTTTGGCTGGATATCACATCCAGTAGAAACATTGGTGGCCCACACATCTCAACGTCTCTGATCTGCCCGCTAGAGTGAGGGATCACCAGAGGCACCGAGCTCAGTTACCAAGCAGCTACTGGACAACACTATTACAGGAAATAGTTTCTCGTCCGTAGTACACTATGTGTATTGTTCAGCGGAGAACCAAACTCTATGCCTTTTAAGATAAGGCACGGCTGATGGCATAAGGAACCAAAGATCGCTCATCTAGCTGCCAAGCAGCAGTTTACCTTAGCCCCTTCTACGAAGGAAAGACAGGCGGAACAGTACAGCGCTGCCTCACTAAGGTTATGAGCAATCCCAACTGCTCCTATTGGATGTGCTACGTATCTTTTCCACTTCACGTCTGTACGAAACCCGCACTTGGTTTAGTGCACTAAAACCACAACAATTGTGCCAAAAAGTCTATAACCGGGCACATATCAAGTGATTTCCTAGCGCCCAATATGTGGTGTCAGACTATTAACTGTACGCAGTAAACGGCCGAACTAGATCAAACAGAACCTGGAGAACTAAGGGTCAAGTCAGAGAAACCAAGCGGACTTCGGGAAGTCCAAGAAACACCCCGTGGCACCCATAGGCGTTAACATTTCAGCTTCAGAGATCAATGCCACTACAGGCAAGAACCGTGACTCTGAGTATGACATGCCCGAACCACAGTGTAGCCATGCCGACTGTCCCAGTATTGGCTCACTATGAATAGAATGTAACTATTGCATAAAATTGTTCCACTACGTATGCCTAGGCTGGCCTGAAGAGGCCCGTGACACAGAAGTGTTGGAATACAGATGCGAAGCCTGCTGTCAACAACCTACTAGCTTCTGTAGCGAGATCACCTGACCCGGCCGAGGCATCAACCGGATACGCTGAACGTCGTGCAACAAACGATACTAAGACCTGTGCATAGGATGGCCCAATGAGCGCATCGCCATGCCAAGTATGGCGCATCAGTGCGAGAGGTGTGGACGAAAGTATACCTCCCACTCCTGTCGGTCAAAACCGTCCCGTATTTATATACAACCTGGAACAGCATCCGGCCATCCAGCGACCGGGAAAGACAATGACATCCAAATCACGGATTTTGCGGACCGACCTCACGAGGATCCAGTAGCCTTTACACAAGAGTGTGAAAAGGAGTTTCGGGAGACAGACCTACTGGCAAAGCAATGGGTAGACAGGGCGCAGTTGTTTTTAAAAGGGCTGGGATTAACGTGGTGGGAATGATACGGCGAATTCCTGACCGATTGGAAACAATTCAGCAATAGAATCACTTCCAAATTCACTAGCAAGGAGGTGTTAGCATGACTAACTACACAATTCACAATACGCAATGGATGTAGATCCGGTCTCGGGTCTTCAAGTGTGCACGTTGCTTCCGGTGCCGGCCTGTCAACAGTCCTCCACTAATGGCTGATTTATCCACTGAACGAATCACACCTGCTGGAGCTTTTGTACGGACTGAAGTGGACTATGCTGGACCGATCTCCATCAGAGTTAATAAGCTGCGTCAGCGTGCTACCCGAAGGCATACCTATCTATCTTCATATGTTTTGCCATGAAAGCTATCCACATTGAAGTTGTAACTGATCTGACTGCAGACAGCTTTGTTGCTGCTGTTACTCAATTTGTGTCAAGACGAGGTTTATGTACTAGTCTGTATTCCGATTGTGGCACCAACTTTGTTGGTGCTTCAAGGCAACTTCGTCAGTCTTTTAAACAGTTGCTCCAATCCCCGCTCCTAGAAAACGTTTCTTTGGCTCATGACATCAGTTTTCATTTCTTGCCTCCTGCAGATCATCAGGGAGGATTGTGGGAAGCTGCAGTTAAATCAGCCAAATACCATCTCAGGCGTACAATCTGCAATCAAGTTCTGACACTCGAGGAACTGATGACACTCAACACTCGAGTTGAGGCTGTCCTAAATTCACGGCCCCTAATGCCTGTCTCTTCTGATCCATGTGACATAGTAGCACTTAGACCCGGGCACTTCCTCATCGGTAGGCCTCTTGCTGCTGTACCCCAAACTAATGAAGTTGACGATGGCAATATATGTTTGTCCAGAAGATGGAAAATGCTATCCATACTAGCCAACCAGTTCTGGATATGTAGGTATACAGAATACTTACAGCAACTACAACCCCGGGGGAAGTGGCAAATCCAGCAGCCAGGACTCGCTGTGGGAGAGCTCGTTCTGGTTGGAGAAGAGTATGTTCCACCTCTGGGCTGGTGTTTAGTGAGGGTCGTCAAGCTCCACTCTGGAAAGGATGGTGTTACTCAAGTGGTGGATTTACGTATGCAGAAGGGACATCTGTGCAGACCTGTACATAGTGAATGTGTATTGTGACTAAAATTTGGAGACCTTAACCAGTCTCGGCGGGCGGTAATGTTCAGTATTTTTTTTGTAAGCAAGTGTGCAAATATGTGTCAGTGGACTTTGCGATTGGGGGCATGAATACTTGATCCTAGAAGTAGTGCACGCCACCCCCTGAAGATCAGTGGAACTCAAGATGGCATCAGGGTAAGTTGTTTGTAGTGATAATCTCTCTATAGTTGGTTATCTGGCAAAGTTTGTGTATGAATTGCAAAAACAAGGCTCGTTCTGCCTCCTGCTCAATTGATTGTCGATGATCAAAGCATCAAGACCTTCAATGCCTCCTACTACCCGACACCTGGTGCAACTTCTGCAGTCGAGGTCAAGACACCTCTCCCTCGCACTGCCTCGCCAAAGTACCTAGACATTGAGACTGTTGAAGCCTCCAACTACCCGGCCCTATAGCGAGACGACCACCAGTAGCCGAGATCGAGCATGGTGATCTGCAGCTCCCTTGCGCTGCTACATCAGGCGCCAAGACCATCTACGCCTCCCACTACCCCTCAGCTGGAGCAACACCTGCAGTAGAAGTCGAGAGTCCTCTCCCTCCCAATGCCTCATCACGGACCTGGACATCAAGACCATTGATGCCTCCAACGAACCAGCCCTACAATGGGATGCATCCGCAGGCAAGGTGGAGAGTGGTCCCCTTCCGCAACTCCCTTGTTTTGCGCCAGCGGAACAACGTCCTATCCTACGGGTAGGAACCTGTGCAGTAGGGATGAAGGACCTACCTGTGTCACTCCCCCGCACTGCCTCAACATCCCTTGTAGCTGTGCCCTCCCCATCAGTTTCGGCAGAAGCAGATGCCACGACTGAACAAACCGAACCACGAGCCCTGATGCCACCTCGTGCCGCCAAGGCAAACTCGACGCCTGGCCGGTACCGAGAATCACAGTGATGACCCACGTCGAGGTACATGTGGCCGTACCCACTCCATGCTGAACTACGTCCCAGAGGCAGGCCAGCTAAACCAAAGCTTGATGAACACTAGTAAGTGCAGTGCTCGAAGAAGTTTAATCGCACACGTAGTTGTAAACCACTATGACAGAACATTACAGGACTCGTTAGAGACCTGTAATAATTAGGACATTTAATATAGCCTACCAGTCAAAGACAGTGAGACAGGCAGAGACACTCCATTTAGGCTAGATTAAATAATGTGTATCCAGTACAAGTGCCTACCCAGCTGTCAACAAGCGGGAGAAGTGTAGGAACCAGTGAGATAAATGTAATATACAGTTATTTAGACACTCGACTATGTGCAAAATGAACTCGTAAATACAGCAGTCATTACGCTGTACGTTATTAAACCAGTGAAAACAGATGTTTTACACCTCACCAACGAAAAGGTTGCGTAAAAATAAGTGGCCGACAGCCCACAAATAAACGTAGTATTACTTGCTCTCCACAGTGCCAGTGACAACTGAAGACAGAGACTTCAAAATGCAGGTCAGAATTAGCCTACGATTAAAAAGGACTTCTGCAAAGGAATGAGTAATTTTAGACTTTTGTAATAATGATTTGATGTATAAGTACACCTTTAAATATTACCATGAGTTTTTACAGTGTACGTGTGAAGATCACCTACAAGAAGAACGAAGTTTTGTAGGAATGTGTCTTTATGCTATGCTTTTGTTTGCTCATATTTTTTCTAGTGTATTTGTTTGTTTGCAATATCTTGTGCACCACCTCAGTATCAAACCAAAACTCTGAGCCACAGTGCTCCCATGAACTCACTACGGCGAAACCACGTGCAAGATATTGTAACATCCAAATATTGCAGTGTTATGTATGTTAATTTAAAATGACCACCATGCGCCAATTTCCTGCGTTCTCATGCATGTTTTTAAAGTGTATTCGCATTGTAGGTTTAGCAGGCCAACCCAGGTGTTGAAGGGCCTGCGGATGCCGAACTCTTACTGTCACACATAACTGTTTAGCTTGCTGTGCAACCCACATGTTACCATTGAAAGAATTTCCTTTTCGTTCTTAAACCACCACAGCAAGCTCCAGGATTGTTAGTGGTGCTTCCCTGCCTTCCGCGAGTAAGACTTGAACATACTTATTTTATTCCCCTTAATTTTTTGCATGCTGTCATTTTCATGTGTATTTTATTTCAGGTTCTTGTTGTATATTCTCTTGTAAATATCCACAGCGCTATGTTAAGTTTATGTCGACGGCATGCAAAAATAAAGTAGGCCGGTGGGACACCCTTTAACCCGCGTCACTCCTGACACTAATCTGCTCAGCAAGGGGGCAAACACATTTTCAACGGGTCAGCGCTCTGTGCCGCCTGGGCAAGGGGAATGAGAGAGACAGAACTACGGTCTTGGTGTCCCACGCACCTCAACATCCCCGGCCGGCCTGAGAGCACAGAGCGAGCGCCGCTACAGCGGTCAAGCAACCCAACATTAAAGGTCCCGCCTACCAGATGAAAGTTTTTTTTCTTCCAGACTTTCTTTGCTACTCTTACCTAGACCTTCTAGACCTTCCAGAGAGGGGGCCTACACCTTTCTCCAACACCTTTTCAAGATGAGTCTCCATCACAACGGAGGGGGGGAATTGACAAGTGCCGCTTATACCAGTATTAAATACGATTACGGCTCATCGCTCGTCACGTCAAGTATACCCTTACTTCAACTCACGTGACAGTCGATTCCGCAAACCAATATACGGATGTTGCATGCCACTTAAATCTACCAAACATATGGTTTCAAGATTGTGCCCCCAGCGAGCACGTCGCCTCCGCCCTCTCCCCGTGCTGAGTGCCCACAAGCTATCAGCCAGTTCGGGGCTTGGCCAAGCACCACCAAAGATCCACGAAGCAAAGCGCAGACGAAAGGGTTCTCACCTCCCATGTCAGTCTTACGGCAGAAGGACGTTACATGCCTTCCCCGCACCCCGCCCGCGGCTGCCTACACTTCTGACTATATAAGTCTGTGCGCGGCGGGGCTCCAGCAGTCATTTATATTTCTTCTCTAGAGAAAACCCCAAGCACTCCTTAGTGCTGGGGCCTCCAGCAAACCTAGAGTATTCAGTAGTCCTCGCGGCTACTCCCTGCGATGACAACAGTCTTCGACAAACATTGAATACAAATATACCTTGCTACTATAGCAAAGGAACTTTAACTTCTTTCTGTCTCTTCCAGACACCCACAATTAGACAGTTTTAGTTCAATAATTATACACAGTAAAACCTCTGTATAACAATATTGAAGGAACCAAATTTTTGTGTATTTGTTATAGAGGTGTTCTCTATAGAGAGGTGATTTAATGCGTTTCTTTTATTATCATACAGTCAATTTTGAATCTAACTGCTGCTGAAATTGAATTATGTTGGTTCTTTTATACTGATTTATATAAGAAAAGTATTAAATGGATTTTCTTTTGAACTTTTATACAGTAAATCATTATGTCCACTATTAATAAATTATCATTGTTATAGAAAAGAAAATGCCACTAATTTTGTTTGGAGCAACATTAAGTAAACTAAAATTTAGGAAAATTTTTTAAATTTTAAATAAGTAATGAAAACTCGTACGGTAAAAAAATACTTGGTATATACAATGTGAGATAATACAGCCTATACAGCACTTAAAATAACATTATGACTTTTATAAATTTTATTTTTTATCTGAAGTATGTGACGAAAGACTTTCTTACAGTTCTGAGTAATATTTTGTAAAAAAGTGTAACTTTAAAAGTAAATATAATCACACTTTTCAGTCATTGTTATAAAGAGGTTTTGTGCTGAAGAGGGAAAAATGATTTGTTATGAAGAGTAGAAAAAGCATTATATCATCTACTTCACATAGTGCACTGCCGACAGAAACCGGGTACGTTATAAATCCAAACTAGCTTGACTGAGGACCCCCTTATGGCGTCCTCCAGTCTGGTAACACAACCATTAGATGGCCACCTGTTCCTTCCTACTACCCCAAGCAACCAGGTGCTGGAAAGAAAGAACAGAGGAGCCAAAACCACTTGGAATACTTTCAACCAAGGAGAGACAGTAAGCTTAGGTTACATCGCCCACCAGAGCAACTAGGTGCTGGAGGAGGTATTAGTTTGGGTACTGTGGCCTGCCCTTTGCTGGATATCACATCCAGTAGAAGCATTGGTAGCCCACACGGCTCAACGTCTCTGATCTGCCCGCTAGAGTAGGAAGTCACTGGGGGCACCGAACTCGGTTACCAAGAGGTTCCTGGACAACACTATTACAGGAAATAGTATCTCGTGCATAGTACACTACGTGTATTGTTCAGCGGAGACCAAACTTTATGCCTTATTAAGATAAGGCACGGCCGACGGCTTAGGGAACAAAAGATCGCTCATCTAGCTGCTAAGCAGCGGTTTACCTTAGCTCCTCCTACAAAAGAAAGCCACGTGGAATGGGACCGCGCTGCCTCACTAAGGTTACGAGCAATCCCGACTGCTCCTATTGGATGTGCTACGTATATTTTCCACCGCACATACGAAATGCGCACTTGGTTTAGCGCACTAAAACCACAATGATTGTGCCAAACAGTCTATAACCGGGCATGCGTCAACGCTAATAATACAAATCGCTTGATGTTCAAACTATTTATGGTAACAAGAAAGGAGAAGTATATGCTTCTGGGTATATTATTTTATTTGCGAAGATGCAGCCCCTTGAGTTAAATTAATATTATGTTTCAAAATCATGTTAATTTTTATGCCAGATACAATGAAACACCAACCTTACAGGGAAAAATGACCTATAATCACAAGAGAAAACATATTTGCAAATAATAGTTCCTCGTTAACATGTTTTGCATAACATTTCCAGGCGAAGCTAATTGCTTTGAAATACAAGTGATGATAGGTGCAACTATTTAGAGCAACTGTTAACCTTGATAAAATTTCTACGGTCGCCAGGCACGAGAGAGAGAGAGAGAGAGAGAGAGAGAGAGAGAGAGATAGAGAGAGAGATAGAGAGAGAGAGAGAGAGAGATAGAGAGAGAGAGAGAGAGAGATAGAGAGAGATAGATAGAGAGAGAGAGATAGATAGAGAGAGATAGATAGAGAGAGATAGATAGATAGAGAGAGAGATAGATAGAGAGAGAGATAGATAGAGAGAGAGATAGAGAGAGATAGATAGAGAGAGATAGATAGATAGATAGATAGATAGATAGAGATAGATAGATAGAGATAGATAGATAGATAGATAGATAGATAAGATAGATAGATAGAGATAGATAGATAGAGATAGATAGATATGAGATATATATATATATATATATATATATATATAATAATATTATATATATAACTGCTTTTTCTTTAACTAGATAAAGGCTTCCCCTTTAGAAGGCATGTAAGGGGAGGAAGGAAGAGACACAGCTGATAGAGAGAGAAAGAAAGGTGAGAGAGAGGACGCTAGGTCACCACGCTGGTTGCTAGATAACTAATTCCCTTTTCGTCAGGAGTGTAAGGGAAAGTAGTAAGCCAGGTTCGCACATCGCACCAGGCCACAAAGCACAGACAGACGTGATGGGAAGACAACGCCCTGCAGAGCAGTGATAAACAGCAGTGCGCATGATGTATTTCACATTCAGTTACAAGACGTTTGCATAAACAACTAGCTTAAAAAGGATAGTTGCGAGAAATCATAGATGACGGCACCCAAAATATACTTTGATCGACATAACATCCAACAAACCAAACAAGCCGTTACAGTTATCATTAATTATATAGGAGTTTTGCCAGGCCCACTGAAATTTACTGTGGATACGGTTTATCGGTACATGCGATAACAATACGAGAGTCGACTATATACCAGTAAACCATACCAGTAAAACTGCACCAGAACTTGTGCAGTCAAGGCAACTCACATAGTTACCTGAAGCCTAAGGGCACCCGAGACGACCCCCAATGCAGGAGAATATATATATCCTTGCACCGCTGCAGAACGGCAGTTCACTTTCCCACAATTTGTGCCAGGCTCTCTGCTCTGTTTGCTCTCTTCTGCTCTCCTCACAAGAAACCAACAGTTGATATTTAGCTACCAACTCTGGACTTCTTCAGCACCCGCTGCAGCCCCAGAAGAGTTGTTCCCCCTTTAAAACTTGATACTTGCCGTCAATACTACAACCTATACTTCCCTCTTAAGTCCCTTCAGGACACCCCCAGCTTCAGTTAGGGTTTAGTTGTTACTATACCTACCTAGTTATTGCTACCTAGTTATAGCTTGCCCTACAAGACAAACTCTTTAAGATGGCAGGCACCTTAACCTGTCTCTGTTTATCTTCTGAGATCTAATAAGTGCATTGATTACAGCAGGAGAGTACGGTTCACCATGTCTTATTCTGGATAGAATAAAACAGATATCCAGTTTAACCTCCATCTGCTATTTCTTGTGTGAATTGTGCTTAGTCATCCCCTGTAAGCATCACCACATAACTGAGAGGCAAGGAACTGAGAATTTAATACAGATTTTGCAGATCTTAGTATAGGACTGCAAACCTGCCCTTAAAAAAGGACTTGACGTACATCATTAAGTAATGACCTATTAGACGGGGCCACCCATACTGTGGACTAGGCACTTGAAGGTACCTGGTGCACACGTATGGTAGAGCCATGACCAACAGCAAGAGACATGACGAAGCGGGTAGATTCCTCTTGTCAGCTAACTCACTACCTTCACAGCATATAAACTCGCCAGACGGAGTGCTAGGTCTGGCAAGGAAGGATCCATCCCTTCCGAATCACACTCTAGCTAGGGCTATCGTTGCCTGCCACCCCATTCTGAATTGAACCATAGCACCTAATTCTCTGGTAAATGCAGTTTACCCACAGGTGGGGTAGGAAGTGGAGTGACAGGAAGGCAGCTGCCATCCTATCTGACAAGTAAGAACTGCTTAACCAACCTGTCCTAGTCTTCAGCTATCTCACCCCACAGGAAAGAACTCACTTCGCCTGTCAACTGTTGATGCCTCGCCTCACAGTTCCCCCCAGTTATCTGTACGGGCCCCTGGCACAACTCCCCGGAGCTGTACACCTAGTCGTTGAGATCCTCCGCATAGGCTTACCAATTAGGCATTGAGCCCATCAACGACGAAGATCCAGCTCCACGAACCCACACCAGTGGGCCGGATGCCCGCCAGCTGCATTCGAGTACACTTCTACACCGAGCTGACCAGACACGCCATCGCCACCAACCAGCCTGGTGAGGAGACCCAACACTGGATCAGATCCAACGAGAACATGTCAACCAGCAGTGGGAGGTAAGCCAACGGCTTCGCCAACACCCTACACACATAAACCGATATTGGCAAAGCTCGACTTCGTGCCTAGCCAGTGGCCTACCTGTCGGATGCTGTAAAAAGTCATCATAAAAGTAAAACGCCAAATTTTACAGATGCCGTCACATTAGTGACTGTACCCCTTTGTACCTGTGTACCTGATCTAGTGCAGAACTAAACACAACTTCTATTCAGGTGCTGATGTGTGCCTGCCTCTAGACCCTCACATGTCAACTTCATAAATTTGAATGCACTTCTAGAATTTTGCCCTTAATATAAGTGAGTCAACACTTTTTCTGAAAATTTTTTTCCCCAAACTGGATACTCAAATTACATGTGAGTACAGCATAACAAAAGTGTAACCAAGAAACCTGATACAGTATAACTCTCTTATAGTGTTCCCATTCATAATGTTTTCCCATTTTCCCATCTATAATGGAGAAAATTTTTCTTGTCCTGATAGTTTTTCCGTAAACTCAACGTTAAACATTTCCTTGACACACCACAGGCGACATCATTTACTCGCTGTAGCCTCGCCACAGCTGCAGCCTCCCATGCAAGAAATTGCTACTCGAGTTAAGGGTACCCTTTTTCTTCAACGGTATGCCTTGTCCCTTCATGCAGCTGCCTCTACCATGAAGTTCAGTCAGGCATTTTTAGAACCTAGGTCAGTACATCATGACCTTGGAAAGGAGTACAGGCTAGGTGTGGTGGTCTTTGTTGGGTTACCAATAAATACTAACATACTCTTCCTTGGATCAGTTTTCTCTTCCAGCTTGCTATCTTTCCAATACTAGATCCCACTTTAACTTCATATTCTGTCACTATAGCTACAACCGCTCTTCAAGTAGGTAGGTAGGTTTACAAATCACCACCAGTGAGGAGTGTTTAACCTCTGCCTCCACCTTTCAGGTAATACTTAGCATGCTGGCAGCAGTCCTGCCCTACCTGGCTACATTCAGGAAGAAGGTAGACATGACCCTTTAAACGTGAAACTTCCCCCAGGACTCAGCATGCTAGTGTCCGTCCTGCCTTACGTGACAACCTAGGAAGTCAGTACGTATAACTAGGGAAACACACCACTGCCCTTCAAGAAGCTGCCCAAAATCCCCTCCCCCTTCAACATTTTTAGACTCCCATTTTGATTTACTCAAACCAAGCCAATCCCTACGAACACCCACTTTCTCTAACTCTCTATCTGCACTCATATGCCACACCACTGGGCTGGGCAGTGGAAGGTGGCAAAGAAGGCCCTTGACTTGGCCAGGGAGGCTGTGGAGTTGGAATGGGGTTCCAATGAAGTGTACCTGGAAACATGGGAGGAAGTGGCCAGCCAAAGGAATCTCGCTACTAGCTGCACTGCTGACCAGACTCCTCCAACATCAGTAAACCTAAACACCTCTTGCCCAAGGGTACTATACATCATCTGGCCAGTGTTACCACTACCATCGACCCCACTTAAGGTATCACACTCCTAGTCATGCCTCGCTGATACCTCCAGTTAGGTTACCTTACCATTCAGTTGGTCAACCAAAGTGGATGGCTGCAGTTCTCACAACTTAACTGATACTTAGTTTTCTGCAATGAGTTATGGCTTCAGTGAAAAGGAAGTAATTGTGATTGTGTTGACTCTTGAGGCTGAAGGAGGGGATGATGACCAACAATATGGAGGAAAAAAGTGGCTCTACGACACAAATGTGAGAGAAACAGAAGGAGAGTACAATAATATAATACAAAACAGGGTAACTTTGTGCACAGATAATTAACATTTTGTCAAGTGACATTTTTGGCAACTAACACTTCAACACAAACAAAATGCACCAATGGACTTTGGCTCCAGATGCACCAGCACATGTTATCTGGGCTGAAAAGGTGAGTGCACATGCACAATCCTCAGAACGCTTCAGAATCTGTCATAATAGTATCGATTAGCGATCTGCTTTGCCTCCGTGCTGGACTGATGTGGTGGTTCCAATTTGAGCTAATGTGCAGTGTTGCACCTAAATTCATGCAATGGAATTTTTTTTTACTGTTCTGTTCTGATTTAGTGTATTGCAACACACAAACTCACCAGTATACAGGCCTCCGAAAGGTGTCTTGACCCCACTGGCATGGTTGACAGCACTGCGGGAGAAAGAGCCAGTGATGGGTAAAGATGAAACAAATGATCCCAGAATATTGCATAGGCCCAGCGTCAATAATTCTTGAGTAGCATCAACTGACTCCCCACTTGCTGGCACGCACCGAACAAACATGAAAATTTTCAGTTTTTTACTACAAAAAACTAACACACTAACATAACAAATTACACCACAGAAACCACCATTTGTATGATTCTGTCACACACAGAAGTTCACAAACAACACAGCAAAAAAATAGGACTATATTTACTCGCATAATGTCTGCACTTATTTTATCACATTTGCCAAAAATAAATAAATGGGATGCAGGCATTGCGCAGGTAGTAAAAAAAATTATTTCTTTAAATTCAACATAATATTTTGCAATGAAAGAAATACCATATTTTGGAGTGTATAAGCTGTGTGGGTGTATATGCCGCACCAGAAGATTTTGATGAAAAATTTGGGATAATTAATATTTCAAGTATAAGCAGCACTGGATTTTTGTAATCCTGTAAATATTGTTAAGTTACAAATCCATACAAACATAGTAAATTCCGACCAAAGTTATTCCCTACAAAACATTTGTGACAGAAAATTTGTATTATGTTGCAATGTTTACAAATATACAATACACGATTACTATTCCACAGATGGTAATATGACTTGAGAAAGCTAAACCACGGCAACATGTTACACAAAATGGCTACCTCCCAGAGGTCAGAAACTTCTTCGGCAGCAGCCATCAACATCCCGGAGGACCTCCAACTCCCAAGGCCTTCCACCTCTTCAGGCCTCTGCCAGTAGTTCCAGAAGGTCATCAATGTCATCCCAAGGGTACTGCCAACATCATCCGTCCAACCTTCCTCAGTCTCTTCCTACCACTTTACCCCTCCAGGTATTTTGGTCATGATGACGCCCCCCTCTGGGAACAACTGAGGTCCTAGTCAGGCCATCATCTTTACCCTTATGGTAAAGATCCCATTGTTTTATTAACAGGTCCCTTCAGGACATATCCCATTTAATTTCAATTAGAATTAAATTAATTTTGGCGCGTTAAAAATTAATTCTCTTTTGCCCCATCAACCACAATTACATTTTATTGTTTCCCAGGCCACCCTTCGTCTGACAGCGTAATTTCAACATAAGAATTTAAATTATTAAGTTTATTTCCATTTTAATATATATTTTTCACGGGAGTAAGGAGAAGGTCATGTTTTTACTTTTCATGTTTAATAAAACATATTATTTTTCATACAAATTTGTTGTGGATAATTATTTTAATGTTTGTAAACCCAGTAGGTTAAACCAATAAGATTATTTCTTTAAAGGATTTTTATCAGTGATTTAAAGTGCTCAATTATATAGTAAGGTAGAGCCAGTTGTTTGTATCACAGCCACTACAACACTTTTTCTACCTGTGGAAATTGAGTGTCTTGGACATTCCCTTACTCTGAGCCTGCTGGAGAATGGCCTGGTTTGGAGAGGCGATTGTCTTCGTCACTGGATCCGCAGTAGAAAAACTCACCTAGATCCGTTTGATGTGAGCAACATGTAAAGTTCGAAGCTCTGTTTCACCGCTGGCAACGAGTGATAATTCCATCCACCACTGCTCGGTCGGCCGGACATCGAACACCAGTGTGTGATTGCACGTTGTGAACTCAACTGAATTAGGATACACGACTAGGACTTTCAATTTCACAGGTTCCATATTATTTAATTTTCTTTATTTTCCTTTTTTTTTTACCCACCCTCATGTCTTATGCAAAGAAGGGTGGGAGAAAACCAAAATTAAAAACTATTTTAAGACAGCTAGAGCACACAATTCTTAATTTACCTACTCCACCTATAGAGGAGGAGAACCCCTTGTTCTCACCACCTACCAGACCTGAAGGACGAATAGGATTTGAACAGTTATTGATTGTACAATTTGACCACACTCTCGTTGGCTTAGACCCAACAGAACTACCTGAATCTCTTACATCTATTCCTCCTTATCAATCTCAAGAGACATCCATCTGCACTGCTCCACCACAACCACAGTCGCCTGCTATTCAACTGCTGACCCAGCCAGCCAGCCAGCCAGATCCTCTGACGGCAGGGTAACCTCTATTCACCTTTTCTGAATATAGCTGTTTTGGATTTTGAGGTTTCAATTCTCATTACTTGTTTACTGTATGTTAATCCCTATTAACATCCTTCTTAAGTGCATACTCCCACTCGGGAGGCCAGCAACAATTTATGGTACCCAATATGTCTGGCCTAAGATGTATGTAGTTCAGCCTTGACAGCTTGGACATGCCAGCCACACCCCAGTGATTGCCATATGTTAGCCATAAAACACTTGTGATCTTTGAGCCGTAACACGCCTCCAAATTGTGCACTTGACGTACTAACCTATGTGCATGTAATCGAGTTTGACAACTCGTAAACGCCAGTCCATTTTCTTGCAGGAATCACTTGGTCACCTGTGAGGTACCAGCTGCACACAAGTGATTAACCACTTTAGCTGCACATGTAACCCACGGTTTACAGTGGAGCTACAGTTGTGACGAATGCATTTCAAAATCACATGAGATTGGCACCCGTAAATCGCTTTTGAACTATTTAGACAATTAGATAACAGCTGCTAACAGCACCTGCTGATTTATCACACACTAAACCGACCTGTTACAACCTTAACATTACCTGCACTTAAGGAAGTCCGTTTTATTAACACCCGTTGGCGTTTAACAACAGCTAGCCTTGCATCATGTTCAACTCCAATCAGAGTGAACATGAAGCCCCTGTAGCTACAATGCCCAGACAACGTATTATAGAGGTCTCAGACAAGTGTGAAATTGGTTCAAGCCCCGGCATGGGCATGTACCAAATCCAATGTGCACACTGTAGGAAACACTTTGACGCAACCTGCCTCGGGTGGGAAGATGTACCTAGATACACCAATGGTCGTGCCGAAACTGACAGTTAGCCAGGTGTTACTGGCTACAATGTGATGGTCAGGGTATCTTCAAGGTCAGATGTATAATCTGCTAAAACGGATACCACTTAGCACATATAGGCTGGCCGGACAAACAAATTACTCATCCTGGTCAAGTTTATTATTGCGAGGTCTGCCAACATAGTCTCTCATATCGACCTAGAAATCCAGGCTCGAGATGTAGCCCCGAGCTATCCCACATGTTCACTGAATTTGAAATTCCAGAGTTATGTGGGAGACCACATGAAGATCCCATTGTGTTCCTACAAGAATGTGAATGGGAACTAACTAACCAAACATGAAATACCACTGTCGGGACACGTCAGTTTAATCCAAGTTGGTGGTAGCCATGTTGACGATGTCAGGGGCAGCATGCTTTTGAGCGCCATATTAGTACCTTGCTTATTCTGGTTGGGAATGGTTGCGTCTGGTCGCCAAAGTCGGGAAAATAAGGTGTTCGGGATATTGTAAATGCTGCATCGACCGAGTGTGGACAACCTTTGACATTTGCGTCAGTTGTTTCGTGCATTGGTGCTGTGAAATCCAATTGACGAGTTTGTGAGAAGACATGTCCATTCATCAGGTGTGTGATGACATGTAAATATCAAACGCGTCAAAACATTTTGGTCCTCCGGGCAGGATTTGTTGAACATCTACAAATTACAGACTTGGAAGTGTGTTTGAAGATCAAACTAACATTTGTTACTATCCTTTGTGTATGTTTGTAACGGATGCTGGTCCTACACTTTCGTGCAGTTGACAAACAAGTGTTTATCGATCTTGGTCTTCGAGATATCGAACCGCTACGTAATGTACTGCTGTGCTGTATGCTGTGTTGGTACACCTGTTGTTGCCAGTGTTTAAATTTGTAGCAACGATGTCGCTAAAAAAGTTGGAAAAGAGAGTTCAGTTAACAGAATGCAGGCTAAAGCTATTTTTTTCTCTAGCTAATGAAGTTGAAAAGGACAGGTCGCGAGTAGATTTGTTTAAAGCCCATTGCCGTGATTTAGCACAACTGAAAACAGATTTTGAAGACATCATCCTTCAGTCAGCAGCTAGTAAAACAGACCGAACTGAGTCTCTAAACACAGCTATGGAAAACTTTGACTCGGCCTTCGATCAAATTTTGGAAGTTCATACCATGATCTTTGATTTTTAAAAATTGATAAAGGTGATGGGAAATCAAATGTTGACATCAAATCTAAATCTGTGAAGCTTCCAAAATTGCAGCTACCAACATTCAGCGGGTAACTGACACAATGGACGAGTTTCTGTGAGTTATATAGTGTGTTAGTATATACCAACAGTCAGCTTTCAGATGTTGAGAAGCAGCAGTATCTTCTCACATCTCTCACTGGGGAGCTACTTAACCTCATCAAATCTGTACCATTGTCTGAATAAAATTATGAATTAGCATGGCAGATGTTACCTGAGCAATACCAAGATGTGCATCAAATAGCTACGATGTCTTGGGAGAACATCATGAACGTGCCAGTGGTAACAGAAGGTTGTCCGCATAAACTAAGATGTCTAGTTGATGTATTGAAGGAAAACCTAGGTGCTCTGAAAGTGTTGAAGTTTCCAGTGGACCAGTGGTGCTTTGTGATGTTGAACATTGTGTTATGTAAACTTGATGCAGAAACACTACGTGATTTTGAGCTGGAGCATAAAGAAGTGAAGATGCCTAAATTTGTGCAGCTGTTAAGAGTTCTCGGAATTTCGGTGCAAAGCATTGATGTCTGCTGCTTAAATGATGTCCACATCACGCAGTACAACAAGAAGGTTGGACCTGTGAGTACAATTAATTCTAGGAAATCCTTCTATGCTAGTTCAGAACGGGTATGTATTGTATGTAATCAGGGTCATGACATTTATAATGTACTGTATTTCTTGGTCACACACTTCCTGAGAGATGAGATGTGGTGCACCAATACCGTCTGTGTTTCAATTGCCTAAAATCACATTGTGTTAATGTTGACGCATGTCGCTCATACTACTATGATTACGACTCATCGCTCTTTACATTAAGTATACCCTTTACTTCAACCTACATAAGAGTTGTCTACATCAACCACTCATGAGAGAGTTGTGCACACAACATTTTGCACATAATTTCTCGGCCGCTCAAATGTCCCGGGGCAGTCGAGCACGGGGCCACAAGGTTACGCAACTAGCGGGTAAGTCTCCCCCCCCCCCCCCCCGCACTGAGAGCCTACAAGCCGCCCACCACCGAGCAAGGCAGAATGAAGCAGTATTGCTGACTACTGCTGATCAGAGATTTTCAACTCCCACGCCACAACAGAAGGACGTCACACGCCTTCCCCGCAACCTGCTATGACAACCTAGACTTAAGCACTATATAAGTCCATGCACAGCGGGGCTCCAGCAGTCATTCATGTTTATTCTCTCACGACATCTTGAGCACTGTCCAATGCTGGGATCTACAGAGATCTTCCAAGTTTTAAGTACGCCCCCAGTGGCTACTTCTTACTACGATGACCAGTCATCCAGCGAACACACTAACACCTGTTAAAGTCACATTGTCTCTTCTAGACACCTGTTTATTTAGTAGAGTTTAACAGTAATTCATATTGTATTCATCTAGATCTATATTCTTTCCCTTGTAACCTAAAACCAGGTTGCCTACACCTGGATAACGCAGTTACCTACAGCACTCCACTGTTTGGTAGGAGGTAGCATGGGTCACATGTTTATTGAGTTCTCAATAAACATCTATTGTTCTCTATCCTTAAGCTTTTTCTCCTTTAGAGTACTTTTCTGTTTCACTGGCTAGAAACAAAATACGACGTGCACTGCCGACAGGAACCGGGAGATTGTTCGTTAACCGAATTAGTCTGACTGCGGACCCCCTTCAGGAGTCAGCGAGTCTAAAAACACACACGTTAGATGGCCACCTGTTTCTATCCAGTAACCTGAGCACTAATTATGTTGCATATTGTGCAATATGCAATCAGACTTGTATATCCTTCCGCGGAGATCTACTTTCTTCTACAGCCATGGCATTGCCGGAAGTAGTTCCTCACGCCAGTGTGATTCAAGATGGCGATGTTGTAAGTCCGCCACGGGAGTGTCCAGCAATATAAACTCATAATTGTGTATTATTTCACAATTTATGCTAAACATTTGTAGTCCTCCAAGCCGGATTCGAACCAGCGTTTATTCTGTACAGTGAATGTGATACGTTTTTTGGTCGTTTTACGTGTTCTGTGTAATTGAAGCTTTATCACACGCATGTGCACAAACTACCGCCGCCGCTCTGAATCCACTCATCACAGAAGCATTCCAAGAAGGTAACCAGTATTTTCTTGATCGCTGTCCAGTACATTTGTGAGAAGTGTTGACGTTTTTGTAGAAATCCCAGGAAAACCACGTAATTGTTCGTATTATTGTGTAATGTTCTATTACCAGTCTGTGCTGAACACGTGGGTGAGTCATTTTTTCGTCTTCTTGTTGCATCATTCTGTATGCAGCGTGTTTTGTGGAGTGAATGAGCATTTTTTTTTCAGAGATGGTATGCAAGACGTCTTAACATAGCTGTATTCCCGTATTACATGAAGTGTTGATAATTTCTTGTTTGTTGTGGATGATTGGTAGGTTCTAGATATGGGATTCAAAATATTTTTGGTGAAGTTAAAGTTTCAGGAGAGCAAACTGAAACACATTAACAAAAGGGTCAAGCTCTTGTTAAGGCAGAAGTCACAGTAAATTTCGTTCATGAAGTAAATACATTTGGCACACAGCTAGATGCAATCGAGTCCAAAGTAAATTCTTTGTGCAACGAACTTTTACAAACTGATCCCCTACCGGATAACATTGACGAAAATGAGCTAATCTCAAAGCATGAGTCTTTCTTTGCTATGTTGTCAGACGTCCGATGCAACATAACCTCATTCTTGTCCATTCATGCTGTGCCAGCTTCCTCAACCAATACTCTTGCCTCCAAATCAGCCAATGTTAGACTTCCGGAAATTATTTTTCCCTCTTTCTCAGGGCAGTGGGAGGAGTGGACAATGTTTTCTCAACTATATCAAGCTACAATCCACGACATTCAAGCATTGGTTGACATAGAAAAATTCCAGTACTTGTTGGAATGTCTCAAGGGGGGAACTTTACAGTTGGTCAAAAATCTGCCTGTTACTGCTGAAAATTATTTTGTAGCCTGGGAACTTCTTACATCCCAATACCAGAATGTGAGAAAACTCACCACTTCGTAAATTAACAGGATTATCGATTTGCCTAGCGTCGACTCCACAACCCACCAATCTATTCAAAAGTTTATCAACACGTTCAGTGAAAATGCTCAAGCCCTCGAAGGGTTAGATTGTGACATAACACAGAATAATCCAGTGCTTGCCACATTCTTGTTATGCAAATTAGATGTAGGTGTCAGACCAAAGTTTGAAAATTCACGCACAGAAAATACTGACTCATTTCCCACTGTTTCAGAGCTTATTGATGTTTGTGATCAAGGGTTGCAAAATTGTGCAGTTGATGTGAGCAAAGTTGGGGCTGGTCAAGTGCATCGGAAAACATCCCTAACCAAATGAGGCCCATAAACTCACAACCACGGTCAGTCCTCGTTATAAGAGGATATTTCGAGGACACCCATTCGCGGGACGGCATGGGGAGATATAAGGTTCGTCTTCCTTTCAAACCTCAGGCTCAACCTCTTGGGGAATTGTATTTGAATGCTGAACATAGGTTCTGGTCTTTAGAAAAGAAACTTTCATTACATCCTGAAATGAAGACCATGTGCACAGATTACATGACAGACTATTCTGAGTCAAGCCATATGAAGGTGTATGTTCTCTCCACCCAGCCGACTGATGCTAAGGAGACAGCAGAATGTTTCATTCCACATCATGGTGTTCTAAAAATGTCTAGCACAACCACCAAATTGAGGGTGGTATTCGATGGTAGTGCCAAAACCACCACTGGGATCTCACTCAACTATGTTCTGCTTCCAGGACCCAAACTTCAGAATGAAATCTGTGATGTTATTTTGAGATTCAGGTTGTATAGTGTAGTATTCTCCTGTGATATTAAGCAAATGTATCGGCAAATTAATCCACAAGGCTGACCGACCATACCAACTCATTCTCTGGCATAACAATCCATCCCTTCCACTCACAGTTTTTCAGTTGAATACAGTAACCTATGGTCTATCACCCTCTCCATTCCTGGCTATTCGAACACTACACCAGTTGGCATTGGATGAGGGTGACCAGTTTCCTCTTGCAGCAAATGTTCTTCACAATCACATTTTTATTAAAGATATTGTTAAGGGTACAATGTCCATGGAGGAAGTGCACACTTTGAAATCCCAGCTGATTGAACTTCTGCATCAGGGTGGGTTCGAACTCCGGAAGTGGTCCAGCAATCAGCCTCAGCTCCTCAATGATCTTCCTGTAACTCATCGGGAAACCTATAGAGATATGGACTTCTCATCTGGTCCTGTTGTAAATGTTCTCTAGTTGTACTGGAACCCAGAAAAGGACTCATTTTCTTATCACTTGAGGATCACCACCGGGGTTGCAACCAAACGCTTTGTCCTTTCACAAATGGCACGAATATATGATCCTATGGGATGGTTGTCGCCAATAGTTGTATGGGCTAAGATGCTAATGCAGTGGGTATGGACTCAGGGCTTAGGTTGGGATAACCCTCTTCCATCTCCGGCCTCGGAGAAGTGGAACCAGTTCTTTGATGGTCTAATAGAACTAGAAGTACTTAGTCTGCCTTGTTTAATGTGTCCTGATGTCGTCAGTGTGGAGCTGCATAGTTTCTCGGATGCTTTGGAGAAAGCCTATGCAGCTGCTGTATATCTCAGGAGTGTGGATACTCGAGGGACTGTGTCTGTGCATCTCGTCCTGGCAAAGTCACGGGTAGCTCCACTCAAGCAGGTGTCTCTTCCTCGATTAGAATTGTGTGGTGCTTATTTACTGGCCAAACTTATGCTCTATTGTCATGCCTTCCTGGTACAGCACACAAATGTCACTGCTACTCATGTCTGGACTGATTCCAGTATTACTCTGACTTGGATAAAAACCCAGCCCTACTTATTGAAAACATTTGTGGCAAATTGTGTTGCACAAATCCAGGACTGGGTCCCTCCCCAGCTATGGAAACATTTCATTTCCAAAGGCAATCCTTCTGATTGTGCCACCCGTGGCATGCTGCCTCATCAACTCCTCTCGCATGACTTGAGGTGGCATGGCCCTGGCTGGTTAGTCGACCCTCCAGGACAGTGGCCAGTGTCCACAATTAATCAGATTGACGAAACTATGCTGGACGTATCAACCTAACACACACCCTGCGTGACATTGGCAAAGCAAAAATATTTAGTACCCTGGACATGCAGTCCAGGTATTGGCAGATTGCAGTACACCCGGAGAGCCGCAAGTACACGGCATTCACTACACCCGAGGGCAAAACTCTTCAATTCCGAGTAATGCCATTTGGGTTGAAGGACGCCTCTGCCACATTCCAACGCCTCATGTCCGTGGAGATACTAACTGGTTACATCGGAGAGTTCTCTTTTACATACCTCAATGATATAATCATCTATTCCAATAGATGGGAGGAGCATCTTGAACACCTACAGCAAGTTCTTGAACGACTAGAACTACATGGAATGACTTGCAAGCTGTCAAAGAGCTATTTTGGCAAGTCATCCATAGATTACTTGGGACATGTTGTGTCACCAGAAGGGAATTTCATACAACAAAATTTGATTCGAGCTATTGAAGAGGCCAACAAACCAACAAACACGCGAAAGTTACGATGGTACCTGGGTCTGTGAAACTAGCTACGCAATTTCATACCAAACATTGCGTAACACATGGCACCACTTCACCCACTCCTCGAGAAGGACACTCATTGGCAATAGGGACCAGAGCAACGACAAGCTTTTAATAATCTGAAAGCCAGCTACGTGAACGTCAGGTAACTCCACCGTCCGCAAGGAGATCAGCCGTTAATACTGCAAACAGACGCGTGTCAAAGCGGTCTGGGCACAGTATTATATCAACAAGACGAGAACAGCCAACTTAATGTGATAGTGTATGCCTCAATCCGGCTTAATGCCATGGAGCAGCACTATCATATTAACGAACAGGAATATCTGGCTGTTATCTGGCAGTGAAGAAATATCGCTACTGTCTCGAAGGACAACGCTTTATTCTGCGGACCAACTCAAAAGCCCTCCAATGGCTACACGAGTCACGGAATTCTAAGGCTAAACTCGGACGGTGGGATATGTTCCTCACAAAATTCGATTTAAAGTTCAACACTGTCCAGGTAAAAGGAACGACCTGCCAGACGCCCTGTCCCAATTTCCTACACTGAAGGAAAAAGCTGAGGAGGAAGAGGAGGGAAGAATGTCCCCTCCCCCTCAAATAGAAAGAAGTCCGGTAGAAAAAATAAGTCTCCTCCAGCTTTAAATTACCCGCCACCAGATAACATTGAGAAAGCAGGAGGACCCCGACATACTGCGCCTACTACGGGAACAGCCCCAACGTTTTGAACTATGGGATGACATCGTGTGGATGCATAGTGGACAACCCAATACAACCTGGAAGATTTGGATTCCGCAGCAGTTACGCACCGATATAAGTCGGCACCACCACGACCACCCTCAAGCTGTGCACCCGGGCACAAGGGAGAACCTGCTAGACATTAAAGTTCGATACAACTAGGACGGAATAAGCTGCGACGTCCGGCAGTATGTAAGCCACTGTGTTACGTGCTGTCATGGCAAAGCATACTGTAGCGGGCTCCAGGGGTCCCTCAAACGACAAGCCAAACTTGGATGGGATATAGATTCCTGAGAGGGGCCCCCTGTTTCCTGTTTATTCAACAAGCCGGGCTGACCTCTTAAAGCCAGGCTATAAAAGCTTTGAACGAGTACCCCCTCCACCCAGGTTGTTGGCAGAGTGTGAAGTGTCAACGTCAGTGTCGGAGCGACATGGAAGAACACAAGGGTCCGGGGAGCTCCTGCCCATCACCAAGATACTCTACGTCTTCATTAGTGAGCATAAATCCGGCTAGGCGGTAGGACGGCATTCCCGATATTGAGATCCCCACTTAAGAAGTATTACTCACGTGTCAAGGCTAGGGTCATTGTATAATTGTATTCTCTTACATTCTTATATTTAACTTACTGTTTCATGTAAAATAGTATTCCCATCTATCCGCATAATTAACATACCATTTATTGCACATCAGAGATATCTCATAATTAACTTGTCATTTCCTAAATGAGTAAGGTAAAGTAATTGTGCTATAGGCCGTTCACGGTAAAGTAAGCACTTTTGGTGTCCTAGTTACTTTTTTATTTCAACCATTTTTTTTTATCTTTTAACCAACTTTTTGAATAAACATTGCCATGCAAGTAATAAAAACAGTATGTACATTCCATCACACTCAGAAGTTAACGTCTAAGGCTAAAATAAAATATATTTATTGACTATTATTTCCGATGAGTGGGCTTTCAAAAGTGCTCACTTTACAGTGAATAGTCTATAGAAATCTTATTGTAGTCTGTATCGAATACTGTCCTGTTATAGTAAAAGTTGTAATAAATGTGTTTTGTAAGAATCCCTCTATTATTGCTCTGCCATCTGCTAACTGTGAAACCCCCAAAGTAAGCCCCTACAAGACTGGAGATATTGTGACTAGAAGAGTTCAGTTTAAATATAGAAGTAGTCACAGGTGTTAGGTAGGCAGGTTGTTACAATACCCAGTGCCACCTCCTTCAGCGTGACCAAGGAAACCCAAGATGGCGTGAACACACATCGCTGCCGACCTCATGGGGCTCTACCCACGCAGAACCAAGAACCGCTACCTGCTAATAGTAAATGACCACTTCTCAAGGTGGGTAGAGGCCTTATCTACCTTGCCAAGAAACTGCCCCAATCGTGTGAAATATAGAAATAGAAATATCTGCATGATGGGGATACCCAAAGGCCATTTTAACTGACAACAGGCACTCAATTCAAGAGTCGCCAATGGCAGTCAGCTTGCCAGGGATGGGGAGTTGAAACCTGGACTACCCCGTCATACCATCCCCAGGCAATCCCCACTGAAAAAAGGAACCAGGATATCAAAGAATGCCTTCTTATCAGTGTGAGAAACGACCACCGATATTGGGACAAGCACATCCCAACAATTTTGTTTGCCCTTCATCATAGAACCGATGAAGCAGTCAATACAAGCTCTAGCGTACTCCTTCTAGGCCAAACACTCCACCGACCAGGCGACTGGCAATGGGAAAGCGAGTCCACCGATATGCCTCAACCCAAAGACATCCGGCTAATTGCTCTAGCCTGAACTACTACTGTCCAAAAGGGTCAGGACGAATATATTAAGAAGAATTACCCTATACCGAAAACAGGGGTACGGGAATTCTCCCTAGATGAAACAGTACTACTCAGGACACACCCCCTCAGCAAGACCAGTAACAAATTCAGCGCTGGCTTCGCTGACAAATGGAATGGTCCATATCGTATTGTCTGCAAAATAGACAATGTCTACTGGGCCGAAGACATACGAGGACAGTTCCGAAAGGCCACCTGAGGCCAGATACGACTCTACCCAGGGGACATGCCGACACTTGGGGACGACGACACCACAGGAAAAACACCTGGTCCATCCGAAGACGAGGACGAACCTCCACCCATAAGGGTAGTTCCCGATACTGAGCCAGGACCCTCAACGAGGCCAGAACCAACACCCATCATCATTGACAGGGCACCTATCTACATCACGCCATGGAAACCAGATGTAGAGCAATGCCAAGGAGCATTCTCCGTCAGATCAATGCCCTTGACGCCATGCAGCTATGCTGAGAAAATCGCATCCAAATGCATTAAGACAATCCGTAGCTGTTCCGAATCATCATGGTGGAGTCCACGTGACCAAGAAACCCGTCTGACACCCCGCAGATCAAGTCGCATCTGCGAGCAATCAGAAGCATCATCGGTGAGAGGGGTAGAAATCATCCAACTCCCTTGTCCTACGTCAGCAGAGAAACTTCCTACCCGTAGGGTAGGAACCCGTGTAGTTGGGGTGGAGGACCTGGACTCACTCTCCCGCAGTGTCACAATGTCCCTCATAGCTGTGTCCTCTTTATCAGTTTCGGCAGAAGCAGACGCCACGACACCACGTGCTGAACTACGACGCCTGATGCCACCTCGTGCCGCCAAGGTAGACTCAACACCTGGCAGATACCGAGAATCCCCGTGGCGACCTACATCAAGGTACACGTGAGCGTACCCCTGCATGCTGAACTACATCCCAGGAGCAGGTCAGCTAAATCAAAGCTCGATGAACACAAGTAAGTGGAGTGCTCGACGAAGTTAAACACACGTAGCCGTAAACCACTATGATAAATATTACAGGACTCATCACAGATCTGTAACAAAGTGACAATCTAGCCGACCAGTCAAAGACAGTGAGATAGGCAAAAATCACTCTCATTTGGGCTAAATTAAATATTGTGTATCCAGTAAAAAGGCCTACCCCGCTGTCATCAAGCGGGGGAAGTGTAGGAACCGGTGAGGTAAATACAACAGACAGTTATTTAGACAGTCGACTATGTGCAAACTGAAAATGTAGATACAGCAGTTATTATGCTGTATGTAATTTAAAGCCAGTGAAAACAGACGTTTTACACCTCACAGATGACAAGGTTCCGTAAAATAAGTGGCAGACAGCCTACATACAAAGTAGTATTACCTATGGACGCTCTCCACATTGACGGTAATAACAACCAATACTGTATCATGCATAGATGCTCACCACAGTGCCAGTGATTAGTTGAAGACAGAGACTTCGACGAAATACATGTTAGTCTTAGCCTATGATAAGAAAGACTCCTGCAAAGGAAATAGTAGTTTTAGATTTTTGTATGAAGAATTTGATGTGTGATGTGTAGGTACACCGTTAAATATTCTAATGAGTTGTTACAGTGTACTTGTGAAGATCGCCTACAAGAAGAATGTAGTTTTGTAGGAATGCATTTTCCACTTTGTTGACTTTTATAATTATTGCGTACTTACCTTTGAACATTTCAACGAAGATAATACATAGTGTAAAAATTAGTTGTTAGCCCTATGTAATAAGATGGACTCCCGTAAGGGATAGTTAGGTTAGTTTTTCTATTCTCCAGCATTTAAATCTGACTTGACGTATAGGCACACTATATATATATATATATATATATATATATATATATATATATATATATATATATATATATATATATATATATATAAAACTATATGTTTTTAAAGGGTTTATGTGAAGAGAATTACCACAAAGAATTCTTTTTAAATGTGCTTATATATCTGACAACTTAAATTACTCATGTATTTTTACAGTGTATATGTTTGCTAACCTCTACACCACTTGAGAGTCAAACCAGTACTCTGAGCCACAGAGCTCCCAATGAACTTGCTATGATTAAATACGGTGCAAGATATTTAAATTCCACATATTAAAGTGTCCATGTATGTTGTATTTAAGTTACCAACGTGCGCAAATTTGCATCAAATTCAGTGCATGTTTTAAAGTATACTCATATTTGTTTCGTTTAGTCAGTCAACCCAGGTGTTGAAGGTCCTGCGGTTGCCTAACTAATACCCTGTCAAATTTAACTGTTTAGCTTGCTGTGCGACCCAAGGTTCCCTGAAAGACTTTCCTTTTCTTTTTAACCACCACAGCAAGCTCCAGGATAGTTAGTGGCGTCCCCCCGCCTTCCGCGAGTAAGGCTTGAACATACTTATTTTATTCCCCTTTGTTTTTCGCATGCCATCATTTTCATGTGCTTTTTATTTCAGGTTTATGTTGTATATTCTCTTGTAAATATCCACAGCGCTATGTTGAGTGTTTGTCGGCGGAATGCAAAAATAAAGAAGGCCGGTGGGACAACCAATAAGCACAGCACTCCTGACACAATCTCTGCAACAGGGGGGAAAAACACATTCGCAGCATCAGCGAGCACCACACCGCGAGAGCAAGGGGCAGAGAGAGGAAGTCCGCCCGCCATGAGAGAGACAGAGCTACGGTCTCCGCATCCTATGTGTCTCGCCTTCTCCGGCTGGCAAGAGAACACAGAGCACACGCCGCTACAGCGGTCCAGCATCCAACACCAAGTGTCCGCCTACCTGATGATGAAAATTTTTTTCCTCTTCTCTTCCCGACTTTGTTCGCTAGTCCTACAAAGACCTTCTAGAAACCTTCTAGACATTTCAGAGAGGGGGCCTATGCCGCACTCCACCACCTTTTCACGATGAGTTTTCATTGCAATAGAGAGGGGGGGGGGGCGAATCGACGCATGCCGCTCATACTACTAATCAACTATGATTACGACTCATTGCTCTTTACATGAAGTATACCCTTACTTCAACGTACGTAAGAGTTGTCTACATCAACCACTCATGAGAGAGTTGTACACATCATTTCTTGGCCGCTTAAATCTTCCTGGTGGCAGAGCACGTGGCCACAAGGTTATGTAACCAGCCTTCCCCCACACTGAGAGCCTACGAGCTGACCGCCACCGGGCAAGGCCAAGCGCTACTGAAGATGAACGAAGTAGTATTGCTGACTACTGCTGACCAGAGATTTTCAACCACCCCGCCTGCCACGGCAGAAGGACATCACGCGCCTTCCCCGCATTCAGCTGCAGGAGCCTAGGCTTGAGCACTACATATCCGTGTGCAGTGGGGCTCCAGCAGTCTTTCTTGTTTCTTCTCTAGTGACATCTCGAACACTGTCCAGGGCTGGGACCTACAGAGATCTTCCAAGTCTTAAGTACGCCCCCAGTGGTTACTTCCAACTACGATGACCAGTCATCCAGCGAACACACTAACACCTTTTACAATCACTTTGTCTCTTCTAGACACCCGTTTACTTAGTACAATTTAACAGTAATTCACTTTGTATTCACCTAGATCTATATTCTTTCCCTTGTAACCTAGACACCACCCTTCCTCTTCTTCGGCTGTCTCCTCCAGCATGGGGAAGCGAGACAGGGCGTCGGGCAGGTTGTTCGCTTTACCTGGTCAGTACTGTACCTCAAAGTAGAATTCTGTGAGAAACATATCCCATCAACCGAGCTTGGCTTTGCTGTTACGTAACTCATGTAGCCATTGGAGGTATTTTTGCACTGTCCAGATGACGGCTAGACACTTCTGTTCATTCATGTGATAACGTTGCTCCGTTTCGTTGAGACGGGTGAAGGTATACACTATCACATGGGGTTGGTTATCGCTGCCCAGCTGGTAGAGGACGGCTCCCAATCCGTTTTGGCATGTGTCAGTTTGTAATATTAATGGCTGATCTCCTTGGGGTCAGTGTAACTGCCGGATGTTGCTGAAGCTTGTCTTCAGGTTGTGAAAGGCTTGCTGTTGCTCCAGTCCCCATTGTCAACATGCGTCTTTCTTCAGTAGCGGATGTAAGGGTGCCATGAGTTGTGCAATGTTTGGCACGAAGTCGCGTAGCCAGTTGCACAGACCCAGATACTGTCGTAGCTGTCATTTATTTGTAGGCTTGTATGCGTCTTCGATGGCTCTTATAGAGTTTTGTTGTGGGAAGTTTCCCTCTGGTGGTACGACATGTCCCAGGTAATCGATGGAGGACTTGCCGAAGTAACTCTTGGATAGTTTGCAAGTCAGCCTGTGTTGCCCCAAGCATTCTAGTACCTGCTGCAGATGCTCGAGTTGCTCCTCCCACCTGTTTGAGTATACGATAACGTCATCAAGGTATGCAAAGCAAAACTCTCTGATACACCCGGTCAATACATCTGCGGACATTCTTTAGCCCGAACGGCATCACTCGGAACTGTAGGGTTTCCGACTCGGGTATGGTGAATGCCATATATTTGCAGATGTCTGTGTGTACCGCAATTTGCCAGTATCCAGATTCCATATCCAAGATGCTGAAGATAGTGGCTTTGCCAATGTGCCGCAGGGTATGGGTTAGGTCGATGGCTGGGGGAGCAATAGGGTGTGGTATCTCGTTTAGGCTCTTGTAGTTAATGCAAAAGTGCAGTTTTCTATCTTTTTTGGGTACTAGGACCACGTGGAAGTTGTAGGGTGAATTTGAGGGTTTTACCATCCCCTGGTCCTTCATTTCGTTTTACCTGGTCCATTATCAGGTCATGTTGGTGGGCAATATGGTCGATTATAAACAGGGGTGTTAGTCGTGCTCCAGATCTCGTGTTGGATTGATTGAGTCTGATGCAACAACCCCCCCTTGACCGAACGCATTGGCGTGTTCGTTTAGTACCTGCTGTAGTTGGGTAAACTGGGATTCATTTAGCTAATGATTCACCCTCGCAGGATTGATGGGTGTAGGTATAATGTCCTCTGGGCTGTGGTCCCAATTCACCGTTACCCTCAACAATGCACTGATGCTGCCTAAGCCAGGGGCAGCCGAGTATAAAGGCTTCTGACAGTGTGGATGAAACTATAAATTCGGAGGGAGCTGTGAGTCGATGTATATTCACCTGTACCCTGGTGCGACCATCTACCTGTAGAGTGGCATTCGGTTGAGCAATTCTAATAGGTTTCATTTGTGGGCACATGCTGGCTATTTGTCAGATGTCAGTACATCTCTCCTGATGTAGTTTGCTGTGGCAGCGGAGTCCAGCAGCGCCAAGACTCTGTCTCCATTTATTTCCACTTCGATGTGGGCAGCAATGGGCAGGTTTGAGTCCTCATTCAAGCCTTGGATTTTGGGCCCTTGTGGTCCGGTGGTGGCGGCCTGCTTCGCACCCTGGCAACTGCGTTTCCCGACTTGCTAGCGGAAGTTGATTTTTCTATCATCCTAGCAGCTGAGGGATTAGCTATCGGATTAGATTTTGATGGAGGTATCGTTGATCCAACTGGCTTACGCAGAATGTCCTTATTCCAATGGCTGCCGGGACAGAACCAACACTTTGGCATAAAGGTTGTGCGTGTCTGCGGTGCAGGCACATCCTTGTGTGATTCGACCGATGGGGCTTGTGGTTCCGGGGTTTTCACAGGCAGTGGTTTCTCTAGACTAGCCTGCGCCGCAAAGTTTTGTTTGGATTCCCGCCCCCTTTCAACTGGTTCGTCGATAGTTGTTGGGCGGGCTGTGAGAAGGACGTACCTCAGGTTGAGTAACAGTATCCTTCCTATTGAACGTACGGCCATGGTTTCTGAAACTTCCGGGAATATGCACCAAAACATCCGTTCTTTGCGACGTATGAAAATTTCCACTTCATCCTCGGGTATCTGGGTCTGGCTGTAGAACTGGGTTGTTAACTGCACTAGTACCTCCTCGTCGGTGAATTCTGTTGCAATGCGATTGCAGAACTGCTTCTAGTCTGTAAGAAAGTCCCCGTATTTTTCCCACCAGGTTAGTGCTACCCTTTTTAGGTGTAGCTTGGCCCTGTCTACCCATTATCTCGGAGGCAAATGGGTGTCCCGGAACTCATTTTCGCACTCATTAGTAAACGCTACTGGGTCTTCGTGCGGCCGACCAGCGAAGTCTGTTATCTGGATGTCATCATCCTGTCCGGTGGCCAGGCAGCCGGGTGCTGTCTCAGGTTGAATATAGATCCAGGACAGCCTTGATTGTCGGGAGTAGGAGACGCGTTTCTTCCTACATTTCTCACATTGGTACGCCATACCTGGCATAGTGATGCGCTCGTCGGGCCATCCTATACACAGGTTATGGAAGGGTTCGCTACACGTTGTGCATCTGACCCGGTTAATGCCTAGGCTGGGGAAAGTCACGTTGCTAAAAAAGTTTGTGTGTTGCTGCCGACAGTCTTCACAATGGTATTCGAGACCGATGGTGTCTCGTTCCTTGTCTGGCCAACCTAAGCAAATGTGGTGGAATGACTTCAGGCAGTACGTGCAGTCAATTTGGTATGTGCCGACACCTTGACATTTGGTGTGGCTACACTTTGGGTCTTGGATGTCTGAATAAGAGTCATTAGAAATGTCTGACGCCGCATTGATCTCTGTATTCGACATGGCGATATTTGGGCGCCACAGGATTATTACTGGACTTCCCGAAGTCCAGTGGGTTATACAGGTAGACTCTCGGGTCTTGGGTCGGGTGACCTCGTTCGGCCTCTTACTGCGCACAGTCAATTAGCTGACGCCCCACGTTGGGCGCCAGAAAATCATTTGACGCGTGTTCGATAGTTAAGGCTGGATTACTGTCTTGTGGCTTTAGTTGCACTTATGTCAGTTGTGCATGCGGGTTTGGTTTAAGGCTTAATTATGGCTGGATATCGCAGTCGGGCACGTGGCTTTACGAGCTGGAACGTTCTCGATTTTACTGTTGTCTAGCTCCTAGGAGGGGTCTCGCTTGTGACTTGCTTCGGAACTAGCCGTAGTCGGTAACGGGCGGGAGGTACTAGGGGTTGGTGCCTTAGTGGTTTGCGAGTGAGGAGTAGCGGAATATCATCAATTACGTTGCTCGTCTTCAGCTCAGGTGGTCGCAAGGGGACGACGTGACACGATGCAGAACTCGCAGTTTCAGTCCTCTGATGACCTGCTCCAGAAGTTACTGTTACACACACCTAGCCGGTCCTCAGTTTTTTCTCAGTAACCCTCTTACCACTGGATGACAGGGTGGATGTGTGTGCAGAGGTGCTGATGGGAAAAGAGCAGGGTTTACGGCAGTCATAGGTGGTGCCGATGAATTAAGTAGGGCAGCACAATCTCGTTCGGCACGTCGGCTAGCTGGAAGCGGGATTAGACCAGCCAGCTGTCTGGCAGCAAGGTGCGCAACACTTTGCTCCTCTCTCCTGCCACCGTGCCTCACCTTGAATGGCATAGAGTGGTGTACTTACAGAGAACTTGAAATAAGCACCACGGACGTATGTATACCTAACTTAGTATTGCCTGGCGGCAGTCTTGCCAACGCAAGCTCTGGTGCTTCAGAAGATCCCCCAGTGTTGCGGGCTGATCAGAAGTGTTGGAGCTGTGTGATGCCAAGACTATCACTGGGTATGAGTTTCTCAACCAAGGCCAGGCCATAGCACCTAAGCAAATACCCCCACCAGCACCCAGGAGATCCGGTAAGGATACAACTCAGATGTACCGTCTCTCCCTGATTGAATAGTTTTGCTAGTGGTTGTGGCTCGTCTATTCTATTCATCAAGTACCTGTATACGTGGTAGGAATAAAATAGCTGGCCATGTAATGGGTGTTTTTTCAACTTGGAGCCGCCTGAGGGGGAGTCTCCAGTTGTAGCTAATAGCTGAAAATTAGAATACTTTCCCGGTGCCGGTCGGCGGTGCTCAATTAGAGGTTCTCCCAGTAACTGGTGACAGATTACCCTATCAATGAGACTCGAAGGTAAGAGAAACAAAGCCGTGTTTATTAAGAAAGATGTATTAAACACTGTGATGCATGCTCTCCTGCCATGCAGATCGGTGGTTGGAAGAAATCCTATGGAATCCAGGTGTACGTGACATGGTCCTAAGCTAAGTGGGGAAGTTACGTGAAAAACTGTTGAAGATTACTTATATACAAACCTAATTCGATATAGGATACAAAGAAAGAATTACGTGTGGAATGTATTATGTATAGAAAGCTTCAAGTACCTATTGGTGTCACTGGAGTGTCCGGTAGCAGGGCTGCAGAGCTCTAACGGCGACGTCAATGATAGCAGCCTCTGGTGGCTGCTGAAGACTGTTAAGTTGTTGGCAACAGCCTCTGGAAGGGCTGTTGAAAGGTTCATAGTAGTCTAGACTCCAGCACCCCGGTGCTCGGAGAAGACTGCAGGAACAACTGGCGAGGACCGCCACGCACTGCCTTATATAACGAGGCTGTGCGTGTTGTGGCAGCAGCAGGAGAGGGTGTGTGACGTCCCTCAGGTGCGAGGCCAGAGTGGGGGTAGCACCTTCTGGTCATCTCTCGGCTTTCCCATATCCTCGGTGGCGCTCGTGCATGGCCCAAGGTGGCTGATGGCTTGTAGGCTCTCCGCCAAGGGGGGGGGGGGGGGGGGGGGGGGTAGAGTGATACACTGCTGTCTTTCGCAACCCCTCGTATCCACGTGTCCGGCCACCCTCCAGGATTGTGGCAGATTGGTACTTCCGTGTACAAAATGGCGCGGGGTTTAAATTGCAAGAGTGTAAAAGGGTACATTAGGGTTGCAGTGAGATGAGTCGTAATCGTGTATGGTAACTGTTATAAGCGGCATGCGTCAACTTTTACCGAGCTCGTGCCTGCAAGCAGCAATTGGGTGAACACTGTAGAAGCTGTTCTTGTCAAGGTGCACTACGTAAATTGTTAAGCCGCATTACCCTATGCCTTACAAGGTAAAGCATGGCCTCAAGCGTAGGGAACAATTCAGAGCTTACATTGCAACCAAACAGTGGTCTGCACTACCACCTCCTATGAAGGAAAGGCAGGTGGAACGGGACCGTGCCGCCACACTCAGACGCCAAGCAGTCGCGGCTGCTCTTGTCATAATTGTTTGCTTTTCACCGTCCTTCCGTATCAGCCAGGAGTACCACCCAGTGTTGAGAGGGTTAGATTATCAGACCGAGGTTAGGTACGGCTCGTCCAATCCACACTTCTGGAGAAGAGAGTCGTCCACCTGGAATAGCGGCTACAGAGAGGGGCAAGCCAGCCGCCTCTGAGTGAGACCATCAAAGCATCACCAGCACCACCCAGGATGACAGTGTAAGTCAGTAACCAACATCCCTCACCAAACACAGTTAAGCCTAATTAAAACCATGCTATTGGTCTAGCGGTAAAATCCTAGACAAACGTACCACTCTGACTTAACAGGGCACGCATCAATGTATGTGCTTCAAAACTTTCATGCGCATATTGCAATAAATGCCACCACACATTAATTCATCCTGATTCCACATCAGATGTCAACAATGCTAGAAAACAAGTGCCACCACAATGAGTTGATGAGACGGGAAATATTGATAGCATAGCAGGACATACCAATACATGTGAGGAATCTACACAAGCAGTTCCACTTACTAGTTCCAGCATTAGTGTTGCCACTGTGATTCTAGGTACAGCAGTTGTGCGAGTGAAGGATGCCTGTGGTACTCTCCAGAGGGCTCATGTTCTACTCGATACTGGATCACACGCTTCCTTCATATCTGAGGAATGTGTGAAGAGATTGGGTTTGCATCGGTGAAGGTCACATCTACCAATTAGTGGTCTATGCCAGGCAGTCGTTCAAGCCAATAAAGGTGCAGTAACTTGTGTGCTAAAATCGTTCCTTCACGAGGGTTTCTAGGTAATTGTGTATACATTAATCCTGAATAACATAACTTAAAATTTGCCATCTGTTGCATTGCCTCAACATGTAAAATCCCATTACAAGAGTTTAGATCTTGCTGATCCAGGCTTCCATACTCCAGGGCCCATTGTCATTCTGTTAGGTGCTGATGTTTGTTCTGAGATTTTTTAAGGTGGGCGGTATCCAGGCCCTACCGGATATCCAGCATCTTTTCACAGTAAATTTGGTTGGATCGTAATGGGAAGATTGAGCACGGAAGTTACTAATAACCTAGATGGCCTTGTTTTACTATTTGTTACTTCACCAGACCTCTCAGATGTGCTGCAGCGACTCTGGGAACTTTGCTGCAGCAATTCTGGGAACATGAAGAGTTGCAGACAATCAAACATACTGATCCTGAAGGGAACCTCTGTGAAGCTCATTTCATAGAGACCTACACATGTAGTTCAGAGGGATGAACATGGTAAGATTACCCTTCAAAGATGTGGAACTCAATCTGGGCGAGTTACGCCTGCAAGCTGAAAAAAAGACTACTACATCATATTGAAAATTGTCTGGCACGTCAGCCACAACTGAAAGCTGAGTATTTCAAATTTCTCAAGGAATATGAATCTCTTGGTCACATGCATCTTCCTGAGTGAAGCTCAGATGCACCAGGCTCAGTCTTACCACTGTTTCCGCAAAGAAACCAGCTCGACAACTAAATTGCGTGTGGTGTTTGATGCACCTGCAGTAACATCACCAGGTCAGTCTTTAAATGATGCACTTTTCAAGGGACCTAAAATGAAAAAGGATGTAATCAAAATCATCACCCAGTTCTGAATACATCTCATTGTGATGAAGACAGATATTTGCAAACTGTATAGGCAGATTCGCATGCATCAAGATGATTGGCCATACCAGGTAATCTTGAGGGATGAGTGTTATGAACAACCTATTCAAGAGTATCAGTTGGACACTGTTACATATGGTGTATTTTCAGCTCCGTTCTTAGCTATGAGGATCCTGGATCAACTAGCTATTGACGGGCAAAATAATATCCCAATGCAGCAAGGGTGCTAAGGGAAGATGTGTTTCTGGATGATGTGATTACAGGTGCATCATCAGTGATAACTGCTCTCTCACTCCAGGAAGAGTTGATAGCGCTACTCAAGAGTGGTGGTTTTGAGCTAAGGAAATGGGCCAGCAATCATCCTACTGTGCTAGATGCCATTCCAGACGACTACAGAGAGTGCCCTTTGACATTCACAGATAATGGGGATGAAGTCATAAAAATTCTGGGACTAGAATGGCAGTCCAAGGGAAATGTGTTTTTCATATCGTACTCACAGTGCCAGTTCTAAAAATATTACTAAATGTGTGATGATGTCTGACATACCTAAGATGTAAGACCCATTAAGTTAGATTGACCCAGTTGTCTTCAAGGCTAAACTGTTTCTGCAGAGTCTATGGCTTCTTGGAATTGATTGGGATGAACCTCCACCATGTAAGATCGAAGATAAGTGGTTCACATTCATTGCGCAACTTGACAGGTTACACGAAGTTGTTAATCCTCGTCTAGTGACAAAGATGATGGGGCAATGTACCAAATTCATGGATTTTGTGATGCATCAACCCAATGTTATACAGCAGTTGTATACCTGTGGAATGCAAATCAGTCCAAACTTGAAGTCCATTTATTGGTGACCAAGTCCCGTGTCGCACTATTGAAAACTCTAAGTCTCCCTCGCCTAGAGCTGCTGGGAGCTCATTTGCTTGTGTAATTCATGATCTTAATCATATCCATTTTGTCAAAAAGGATAATTGTTGAGAAGGTGAATGGTGTGATTCGACAACCATCATTGCATGGATATATACTGAACCGCATCATTTCAAGACCTTTATCGCAAATAGAGTATCTCAGATACAGGAAAGTAAAGTAGTGTGTCAGTGGCGAAATGTACCATCATAAGACAACCCCGCAGACTGTGCCTTGAGAGGTTTGATGCCAAGTCAGCTTGTCAGTCATGACCTTTGGTGGAGTGGTCCATCATAGCTTGTTGAATCAGAACATGCCTGGCCAGGAGATTACTCAGACTCTAGTTTTCCAGAGTATCAAGAAGAATTGAAGCTTTCGAGCGTAACAGCCCTAGCTGTTCAGACCACGATTTTCATCTCCGAGTGGATAGAGAGATTTAGTTCATTATCACAGCTGCAATGAGTATTGGCATTTGCACTACGCTTCATTTCAAATGTCAGGCATCCATCAAGCCGCTGCTGTGGCCCCTTGACATCAACAGAACTCAAGTCAGCAGAAGTTTGTTGTGTACACCAAATGCAACAAGATGTTTTCAAGATGGAGACAGACCAGTTGCAGGAGGGAAAGGAATACTCACCACAGGTCAGAAACCTCAACCCTTTCCTGGATCCTCACGGCCTAATTAGAGTTGGTGGATAAATCCAAAACTTGAGGTTGTCATTCGATGAAAAACATCCAATCCTGTTACCCAAAAAATGTCACTTCACTAATCTAGTCATTGATTACTACCATGCCTGGTCCCTACACACAGGTTTCAGCACTGTGCATTTTATTATCAGACACAGGTATTGGATTTTGGCAGGGAAAGGCATGATGCGATCAAGAATTTCAAAATGTGTGAGGAGCGTATGTTTTAAGAAGTCACCTGTTCAGCTGATAATGAGCAGTTTGTCAACCAGCAGGGTTCAGAGCACAAGGGCATTCCAGACTGTGGGAGTGGATTATGGAGGTCCATTTCATATCAAACAATCTCATCTTCGGAATGCACGTGTATTAAAGGCATACCTATGTTTGATTCTATGTTTTGTTACAAAGGCTATGCTTTTGGACGTCATCGCTGCACTGAGTACGACCACATTCCTGAATGCCTTTTATCGTTTCACTGCACGTAGAGGATTATGTACAGATGTTTATAGTGATTGTGGCACTAACTTTGTTGGTGCTCACAAACACTTTACTGAACTGCAAACATACTCGAGAGATAAATCCAATTCAACCCAAGTAGCAAGTAGTCTGGCAGAAAACGGTATCCAGAGGCACTTCAATCAACCGTCTGCCCCTCATTTTGGTGGGCTTTGGGAGGCTGGCATCAAATCAGCAAAAGGTTATGTGAAATGTGTAATAGGGCAGTACGAATTGACCTTTGAGGAATTGACCACACTGTTTGCTCAAGTAGAGGAGTGTTGAAATCAAGACCATTATTTGCTCTTTCCGCAGATCCTAATGGCCTGAGTGCCCTGACTCCAGGACATTTTCTCATTGGCTGTGCGAAAGTAGTAGCTCCACCAACTGCTGACTAAACGGAATTGCCTACAAAGTGCCTCGACAGGTAGCAGCTGCTACAACAATCTACACAGCATTTCTGGTAATGATGGTCAAAAGAATATCTACACACTCTCCAACAAAGAAGTAAATGGTGTCAGCAAGAGTCTACAGTAAAGGTAGGAGACCTGGTATTGGTACGAGAAGACCATTTTCCTTATCTTGAGTGGCAGTTTGGTCGCATTGACACACTTCAACCCGGTAAAGATGGGGTTAGTTGTGTGGCAAATATCAAGACTTGCCCGGGAGTAATCAAGAAGGCAGTTGTGAGGCTGTGCCCCCTCCCCATACAGTAGCTTCTTCCTCAGTGTTGCACATATCGTAAATAAATGTTGACAATTCTTAAATTTGTACCAAATTTGGTGGGTGGAATGTTGGGAGACATCAATTTTATTCAAGGTTGTGGTGGCCATGTTGACGACGTCAGGGGCAGCGTGCTTGAGTGCGCCACATTAATACCTTGCTTACTCCGGTCGAGAATGGTTGCGTCCGGTCGTCAAAGTCGGGAAAATAGGGTGTTCGAGATATTGCAAATGCTACAGCGACCTAGTGTGGACTACCTTTGATATTTGCGCCAGATGTTTCATGCATTGGTGCTGTGAAATCAAATTGACGAGTTTGTGAGAAGACATGTACATTCATCGGGTGTGTAACGACCTGTGAACATCAAGTGAGTCAAAACACCCACGTAAATATATGGTTTAAAAGACCCAGCATCAATTACATGGGAAAGCAAAGGAATGGTGGGCAAAATATGGAGAGTTTGTCAGTGAGTGGGAACAGCTTCGCCACAGACTAATTTCTCAGTTTACTGGGGAGGAAGTCATGGTGCAACTGATTTCAGACTTACATACAAAAGGTCAGCGTTCGGGGGAAGAAGTAAGATTATACATTTGCAGTGACGCGTGTCGCTTGAACTGTCTGTGTGCAAGTGGCTTTCAGGACTGTGCTCGGTCAGACGCACATTAAAATAAGAATCTTAGTTCGGTATTTTACTGGTCACCAGAATTGGCCGAGTAAGCTGTCAGCTGGGCACAAAGTTCGAACCGAAACACTGGTCCTTTGGGGTAACGTCGACTTATAGGCCGTTCATGGTAAAGTAAGCACTTTTTAAGGCCCTTTTAAAATGTGTTAACCTCTTGTAAATGCATTTTACTGCAGCTTCAGACGTTAACTTTTGAGAGTGGTGAAATGTATACATTATGTTTATTAGTAATATTGCAATGTTTATATTAAAAAGTGGCGGAAAGTTAGAAATTAGTTGAAAGGAAAATTTTAGCAGGGCCTTAAAAAGTGCTCACTTTACCGTGAACAGCCTATACCAGAGTTTGATGTGCTTGGCTTCTGCAAGGCAGTAGCAACGCTGCAGTATTGTCGGGTGGTCTCCATTGTCTTCCTGGCCTCAGTGGTTGTAGAGCTGCTGTACTGTTCCGCTAGGTTCCAGCAGTTCCACTGGGTAGCTTCCCAGCTGCCAAAGTGAGGGTTGGCGCGCCCGAGCCTGGTGTCGCTCCCGGTAACCAGGGCCCGGACCACTGGATTATACTCGCTGCCTGTCCTAGTCGGGTTGGACTGTAATACAAAACTCCCGATGGGAGGTGGTCTCCCCATGCGTCGAGCGGCTTGGGCTTACCCCCCGTGGGGTCTCGATACCTGGAGCGAGGAGGTTGGCTGCACACACCTGCTTAGCAATACTAAACTCCGTCTTCTTGACCGCTCTCTGAGCCCCGTGTCTGACATGGAATAGCATAGAAGTACAACACACTTAATACCCCTCGGAAGCAGCACGCAGTAGAGAAAGTCCTGGCTAGCGTCTATGCCAACAATGGCTGATAGAGCGTTCCCTGGCTCCAAACAGTGCGAGCAACTAATAATCGCACCTGGAGTTGTGGGTAGTAGACCGTTTTCCTGCCAATGCCGGGTGTGGTCCACAAAAGTAGGGCCTCCTGTCCCAAGCGAATACCCCTGCCAGCACCTAGCTGGGCGCTCCGGTCAGCGATACAACTTGAGGTGGCTATCTCGCCTCGGTGGGGTGCCTACCTAGTGGTAGAGGCTCTACTGTTCTATATACCGGCGTATATAGAATGGGTGGCTGTTGAAAGATGAGATGTATGTGGTGACAGGCAGGCCCCTAAATGGGGTCTGACATCCTGCTCTAGGTTCGTAATAAAATCAGCCCAAACCCTTGCTTACCCCTTCTGAACTCTATACTCAGCGACAGATAGGTTTTACTCCTAGGACAAAGAACTCTCTGATACAATAAAGAATTAGTATTTATTGAAAAATAAACACCAGGTGACTCGTACGTAAACCAAGCAGGTTTGTGTGGTGGAAGTAAAGCTACGCAAATAACGGGTGGACGTGACACGCTCCTAAGACTACTTAAGATGCAAGTGGATATTTAAACTATAACTTACGCAACTATACCTATGGGGTTTGCATTGAAGAGACACTAGCTTACGAGGGACCACTAGCAGCAAAAAGTGGTGGTCATTGCCCCAGGAGGATCAGCAACGGAAGTGTTAAATAACTGGTCGATGTCTTCAGCAGACA
The DNA here is from genome assembly GCA_029891345.1 of Dryococelus australis. Lineage (NCBI taxonomy): Eukaryota > Metazoa > Arthropoda > Insecta > Phasmatodea > Phasmatidae > Dryococelus > Dryococelus australis. The sequence goes on along the minus strand of CM056994.1, from coordinate 126,008,654 downwards.
ATGGCTTCTGGTGGTAAGCGAATACCAGAAGATGTTGAAGCCTCTGGAAGGTGGCGGCAGCTGCCACTGGTGGTTGCTGAAGAATTAGAAGCTCTTAGAGAGGACCGTTAGAGCCTAAGTCAATAGAGAGCCCCAGCACACAAATTGTTAAGGCGAGCTACTGGAGACAATAACTCCCGACCTCGGCCACGCACTGCCTTATTCTGGCTCATGGATAAGTGCACGCTGGGTCGAGGTGGGAGGCATGACGTACCCCTGTGATGTCTGACTGGAGAAAGTTGGGTGAGAGAACTACCCTTGTATGCTCGGTATATGGCCTAGGGTGCTCGGCGGGGCTCTGCCACCTTCAGCAGTGTGGTGACACAATGTCTGCTGGGTGCTTCGAGGAAACTGACGGGTTGCCTGGCCACTTTGAATACTCTTAGTTTTACGTGCAGGAATAGTCAGTTTGAGGTGAAACTACTCTCTGAACACTCATCAATCTCCGTGCTTGGTTTGACCCTTCGTTGGTTTTAAGACTCCTTAGTAGAGAAAGAAGAGCAGGTCCGGAACAGTCCGGAAACTAAGTAACATCATCAATGTCCCTTCCCGAGAGCACATCCTGTTAGCATCTTGGAATTGTTTCCTTAGGTTGTTGAAGCACATTACGATGAGTCGTAGTCATGATTGGTATATATTGGTTTAAGCGGCACCCATCAGCAGGAAGGCACAAATGTATAAGCACCTCTACTCGGCAGAGAACGAGGAAAGCCAGTCACAACCTGGGATACCTAGGCAAGTATTGTGTAGAGTGTTAGATTTCCCCAGCCAGTGGTAATTGTATCATGCTTACTGCACAGATCGCACAGTTGGTTATAACAACTCAGGTCCATTAAGTTATGTTTGCTTGGTCACCAGTGGGGTAAATGGCCCCATCACAAGTGAAGTATGTAACACGTCACACCATACGGTCAACCTCTTATAATCCACGAGGTTATAGTGGAGTAGCTGTCATCAGCCTTCGCAATCGCATAACAGGCAAAGATTAGTCATACGACTAAACTACAAGGCCACCGCCACGATTTGATGTGCCCCCCAATTGCTTCTTGGCAAACAATTTCTTAACTATTCGGCCTCTTAAGGGGACCAGTGCACACTCAGAAGCATCCCATACCGACCCTGAAGGTTTGGCATATGTTAAACAGGTCACGTATATTTCACCTGAACTTCATGGAGTCCAAGAGACACACCCTGTGGCGCCTAACAACCGTCATTTGACAGCCATGTCTGAATCAGGTGAAAGTACGCCAGGAGTTTCCGTGACTCTCATGCCCAGACATAGAACCCAGACTAAGATGACTAAATGTGACGTAGATGCCTGTCCCGGCTCAGGGACGTATCTCATCCATTGTGCCCATTGCTCTAAGTGGTTCCACTACCTAAGTAAAGGTTGGGAATACGCTCCCGATTTACTGACGGGCTAGAATATAGGTGTACATCATGCCGACATCACCCACTAGCCAGGTGCTACTGGTTAGAATGTAATGGTCAAAGTACTTTCACCACCAGGTGTATCACCTGCACCAATAAGTACCATTTAACCTGCGTAGGCTAGCCAGATAAAAAAATTACTCGTACCGGCCATGTCTATCAATGTGAAGTATGTCAAAATGGAGTGACACACCGACCTAGAAATCCAGCCCAAGGCATACCCCAGAGCTATCCTATAACAACTATGAATTCAAACTTCCGGAATTCAACGAAAGACCACACGAAGACCCTGTCACATTCATACACAAATGAGAGAGGGAATTCGAAGATCATAATATAATTTGCAAACAGTGGGTGATGAAAGCTCTGCAAAAGGAGTGGTGGTGCAAATATGGTGAATTCAGCAAATGAGAACAGCTGAGTGACCGGCTAACTTCCCAATTTACAGGGGAAGGAATCGTAGCCCAGCTCATTACTGAATTCCACACCAAAGTGCAGTCTCCAAGGAGGTTGAAATATACATTCGCGAAAAGGTGCCAATTGTATAAATAAATTTATCATGCTGAGAGTGAAGCAAGTTGCGAGCGGAATATAATGTGCACTCTGCTTCCCTCGTACCGCAACCATAACCTTCTCATCGCCCCCAAGCCCTAGTCAGTGGAAGAGCTAGTCGAGAGGGCAAGGGAAATTGTGAGGAATAATAAAGTACAGGTGCACTTAGACAGCTCGGCACACACACCCGAAGGTCGAAGCCTCTTCCCCTCCTCCTGCATGGCAGCCAGTCAACCGCCCACTGCTTCCTCGCCCCTTGCTACCTCACGCTGTTGGCACCACCCGGGCTATCACCTGAACAACGATTGCCCGAACCGGCCTCGCCACAGAGGGGAAGAAAATCACCCTCGCCCACGAAGCACACAGTCGCGAAGCACACAGCCGCGCTCGCCACTAAAGGAACCTGCCTAGGCAGGAAATGCCAAAACTGGGGTGCCCGTGGGGCAGCCACCTCAGGTCGGCCCCTTGACATTAACAAATTTTACACAGTCTACGGACTTGCAATACCCGGAGGCTCCACGTATACCTATTGCTGTAAATGGGTATCAATGCCTCGCGCTACTGGATTCCATGGCAACAGCAAATTTCATACGAAGTGACCTTTTTCGGCGGACCAGTAAACCAGATTACAGCCCCAAAACCAAATAGTTTGTATGATGCAATTTAACCACATCCTAGAGGTTGATGGAAAAATACATATCATTGGAATCTACCATCTGACCTACAAGACCAAATTCACTGTGGTATTCGAGCATAGGGAAGGAGGTCATTTTAGGTCAACCATGGTTAACATAACAGAATTGTCTGTTGGACTATCGTTGACATGTGACACATTTCAGACCAGGTGAGGGGGAGACAATATCCTGGTGCAAACGCCAGGTATTATTGGTCAGACCGAAATCTAACCCTGAGATATCCCCCACAAACTCAGACCAAGGTAGAAACTCCCCGGAGGATATACCAAACCCCAGAAGGGGGTTGAACTACAGCAAATATGGATTGGACTTGATACAGACCTCCTTGATAGTGAACCTCCAGTAGGAGACTGTTGTCCAGAACCAAGGAACCAACCCAAATTTGTCTCTCCTATAGTTACACCTTCAACTACTACCACCACGTAGAAGTGGGAAAACTCCAATGAGTCTCCTCGCCCCCAGTATAGTTGTAGAAGTCGACAAAGCTTGACTATCGCCAGGGACGGGCGCCACACACACACACAAGAACCCTTTTTTTGGCCACTGATACTCGCCGGGATCTGGCCAACACAGTGCAATCAATGGCAATGGAACCTGTGGTCTCTGCTGTTGTAATATGTGTGCAGGAAACAGACACCAGGCTTGAGCCATCTTTAGATGTTTCCATGTTACCACTGCCTCCTGGATCCGTTCCTCCAACTCCACCACCTGACAAGGCAGTAACACCAGAAAGACGAAAGACGAGAGACAGAGGTAGCTGATATCCCTCTACCACCTCTGTCAACCGCAGGAGGCTCGCCATCCAGAGACGACAAGACTACTGCAACTAAGAGGCCCCTTTCTGCAGGCGCAGTTCCAAGGCCTCATAGTCAACCAACCAGACCCCTTTCTGCAGACGCAGTTCAGGCCAACTGATCTACTACCTGCCCGACTACCACAGATGGAGAGGGTACTGATCATCCATGGCAAGGGAATGGCCAGTCCCTCTTCTTCGATCACCACTGAGGCTCGAATCCATGACAGAGGTGAGGACGTCTCCCATAGTGCCTCTCCTGCAAAAGTCCGCTTTGGTATGCCATAGTACCAGGGCAATTCAAAGGCTCCAGCATTCCACAAACGTTACCAGCCAGACAAAGACTGCTTCACCAGTGCCGATAAAAGGCACTGAACCACGACCATGCTGCCATTTGTGACAGCTGCGAACGATCCAATTATACCTCAGTTTGTACCGAATCTACCATGTCTGAATCCGGCGCCATGAGAAGGGAAACTACCCACGAGAGCAAGCCGAGTTCCCAGGTCACCGGGCTCCTATCATGGCCTGCACTACCGCAACAACCACCAAAGAAACGTGGATGGCCTCAGAAGAGGGGATACCATAAACGGCATTGGACCCTCTGAAGAAAAGGTGAGCAAACAAATAAACTTTTCGTGCCAGAATCACCTAGAGCAGTGAGTGTCAATATGCAGCAACCTTAATGGACAAACTTTTCTCTTTTAAGTACTGCTAATGCTAAACAGTGTTGCTGCATAGCTAGAAGATACAATGAACACGTGTGCGGAAAAGGAATGTCCCACAAGTAATTGTTGCACAGTGTAAGAAGCTTCGTAGTGTACGACATTGGCATCAACGATAGGACGTTACACATGACATGTCGCCGTCGAACTCAGCGAGCTACTGAAGTAGGAAGTGTCAGACGTGCATCAGTGACAGGATGCTGTACATGCTTCGTCCCACCTACCAGAGACGTCTTAGACCTGAGCCTAAACAGTTAAGTGATGTCAGTGAGACACAAGGTAAAAGGGCGTTCTGTCATTAAAATTAAGGTTGTAGACGAAAAAAAAAAAAAAAAAAAAAAAAAAAAAATTCTTATTTCCTGTAAATAACCTCACTTAATACAAGTAGTGTACATAAATAAGTTGATCCAGTAAGTATTTCAGTGTAATTGTCCTTGTAAGTATATTATGTAACATAGATAAATGGTGCACAAAGATTCACGTAATGCTTAAATTACAGGCACCGATACTTTTCAATACTGGATCCGCATGTTTTGGCACACTCGCTGAGGAATAAGGGATAAATTTAATTTACAGAAGGCATACTATCAGAAAGCCGCACAGTAAAGAAAATATTAAATTCCATATCTTATTCTGAGTGGATACGTTGATTTTGTTGTAAATAGTAGTTGTAAATAATAGTAGTAAATAGTAGTTGTAAATAGTAATAGTTGTAAATAAGGTTTTACGTGGATTAGAGTGTTTGATTAACCTCAAGGTCGATGAGCAAACGATTATAAGCAAGGGAAGTCCTACACCCCTCTTCCAGTGTGCCTTATTTAGTTAAAGGATCGATCCATGCTAAGTTAGAAAGTTGAAATTATGTTTGTCTAGGATTAGGGTCTTCTTTTACTATTGGAAATATGAATGAATGCTAAAAGGAGCATGGAGTCCAGTCCTGTATTGTGAGCTTTATTTCATATTTCATGGTAAATCAGTCCAAAACTTATAAAAACTGTAAATAATTGTATTAATAAACTAAGTGTTAGGATTAACATGTCACTAGGACACACTAAGGGTAAAATTATTTTCATTTTTGAATGAACATGTTAGGTTTGATAAGGTTTGATAAAACGCTTCAAACGTTAACTTTTAACTAGTGAAATTGTCCGATAATGCATGCAATGGCAGCGCAGCGCAAGCGTATATTCACCAGCATGTAGTTGTTAAACTATCCGCTAGATAGCTGCACTGTTACTCAATGTACAGTTGCTAGCATTCTCACTAGATGGCGTATCACCCTACATCCTGTTTATATGTTACAGATCCTGTTCTCATAAACACGCATCAACCTGATTGCCTCAATGGACACCACTGAATTTTCAGTTATTTTCTGGAGGACGTGTTTCACATTGCGAAGTATGTAAGCAATATGTTTTGTACCAAAGAATGGCGAAGTATCATATTCCATGTCCTGCATACAATTCTGTCTGTACAACAAGTAACTATTATGAACAATTAAACGTAGTAATGTAATCTTTAAAACATTTTACTATAAATTTTCACGGAAATGTATCTAAAATGTATCATATTTTTAAAAATAAGAAACTAATATTTTAATTTATTAACATATCTACGATGAATGACACAGCTATAACAACTACAAATAATTATTCAAATAAACATTACAGTTGAACTACAAATTTTTTTTCCAGGCCAACAAATTGATGGCACCTCACCTTAACCAGTACCTTGTTTATCAAAAATGTTTTCACGAAAAAGTGTGATTAGAATAGAGTAAACACAGTAATATAACACAGTAAATAACATTCATGTCACAATTCAAGTACTGGATCTGTTTTTTTTTCCCCCTGATACATTTATTTTCCCACTAGCAATGTTAACAGTACGGAATCAAATTTTTTCAGTGTGAAGAATCAGTGTCATTGATAACTCTCAATACCAGTGATACCAAGGGTATCATGGTATTGAGAATCAGAATTGGTCCATCCTTAATTAATATACTGTACTAGGCATTCAAAGACAAATTACACTCAACAACACAGTTTCTTCTGCTCAACATTTCAATAAACTACTGCAAAATTAAAGGTTAAAAACTGCACCTGATACACACAGTATTATACAGAACTGATGTGCTACATTGAAATAACTTATTTAAAGGGCCAACCAATAGACAGACATACCAAATGCCTTAGCAATGGCCACATTTCCCAGTACTGCAATTATAGGAACAAGTACAATGGAGGAACCCAGCTCTGCACACATCTCGGAGAAGGAGAGTGTCCTGTTGCCCAGCGTGGTCGTAAAGGGAGGCAGCGAAAACTCCGGCAGTCCAGACTGCACTTTGCCTGGACAACATAACACGTAGACATTGAAGAATTATGGGCTGTCATGTCCACCACTTCCCATAAAAACAAAAAGAATATAAACTTCTACAGTAATTATAAAACACACAACAACCATCATGTAAAAAACAGTTCTCAATTTTCATATTTATCCAAACATAAGGCACTTTATTTCCATTTATACTTCCAAAAGTTAATGACCATCCTTTTAGCATACTAAAACAGTTAGATCAATATTCTTGAGTAATAGCAAGTGGTAGTCACTATTTTCTGACTACATATAAATATATTATTCCTTATAGTAAAGACCACTAACAAAACTGTTAATACTGTATATTGATGCTTGCCGGGTTAAGTGTTAGTTGGCACGGTCATCATGGCTTTGAGTTGGCGTTAAACCAAACATGTGGCGTTACTGGTTTACTAGTTCAGTTTTCGTTTAGTGCCCGTTACCTTGACAGGGCACGTTGGTTGGCGACTAGGTTTGCGAATAACTGCTTTAGTTATGATGCTTCCCACTGTGAGTTTGACTAGAGAGGTAGTCGACTGGCAGGAGATGTTGGGGATACCTGACTTACTTATACTGTCTTCAGCCGAAGGTAATGCTGCTGGTCGCTGCTGGCTGGAACTGGAGGTGCATGCAACTGGCTGTAGGTCAATGATACTGTGCTGGCCAACATGGTACCATAGGTTACAGGCGGCTGCTTCCGGAATCTGTATGTGTGGCGGAAAACCAATGTATTTGTATACGGGAGAGGCTGGTCTCTCTAATAGTCTGGTTGAAGCAGTGCGGTCTCGTTCCGCTTACCTACTCAAAGTAGGAGGTGCTAATACAGACTGCTGCTTGGCAGCAAGGTAGGCTGACCTTTGCTCCTCTCTCTTTGAGCCATGCCTTTCCCAAAAGGCATAGGAGGTTATGACGTCACTAAACAATATAGACTGTGCACCACGGACATGATAAAAATTGCTTTCTTAGTGTTCTGCAAGTAGTGGCTGCCGGCACAAACTCAGTGCTCCAGACAACCCCTGCCACTAGCGGGCTGACCAGAAGCATTGCGCCGCATGGGCCACTACTGGGTGTAGGTTACAACCAAGGCCAGGCCGTAACCCTCGAGCAAATACCCCCGCTAGGACCTCGGTGCTCCGGTAGGGATACAATTCAAGAGTACTGTCTCTCCCTGGTTGGATGAGTTACTAGTGGAGTTACTAGTGGTTGGGGCTCTGCTGTTCTATCTCCGGAGGTCTAGAACAGGTGGTCGTCGAATGGTTTTTTGTGTGCGCGTGTGTGTGTGCATGTGTGCATGTGTGTGTGTGCGTGCATGCATGCGTGCGTGCATGTTAGACTCGTGGATTCCTGATGGGGATCCACAGTCCTAATCTAATTCGTCTAGTCAAACGTCCGGTATCGGTCGGCAATGCACCACGTGTACTGTTCCTAGCAGTCGTGGTGAAGAACTCTCTAGAAAGAATACCCATAGTTAAAGGAACAAAGCTGTATTTATTAATGTCATCATAAATACAGTGACACGAGCTAGCTCCTAACCAAGCAGATAGTATGTAAGGAAGTAACCTATGCTGTACAGCTGTAGGTGACCTGGTCCTAGCCTATACAAGAAAGCAAATGATATTGACGGCTAATTAAGAATACTTAGCGTAGCTAACCAAACTTAGGGATGTCTAGATGAGACGATTAATAAAAGGGATCCACTGCTCTAGTAGCAGGGAGTGTAGTTGCCTCTACCAGCAAGTAGAAGCGGCTACTGTCCAAGAGGAATCGGAAGTGGAGGTTGTTGCTATGTTAGAAGATGAGAACCTCTGGTAGATAAAGACTATCTGCAATGAAAAGCCACTAGTAAATGGTGGTGATCGTCGTCCAGAAGCCTCTGGTAACTGTTGCTGCAGAAGAGCCTCTGGTGACGGCAATGGGAGAAGCCTCTGGTAGCTGTTGAAGACTGTTGTTGACAATGGGAGCAGCCTCTGGTGGCTGCTGAAGACTTGGTGACTTGTCTAAGGCCCCAGCATACGAAGTAGAGGAGCAAGCTCAAGAATCAGGAAGAATCACTTGCGAGCCCGGCTGCGCATTGACTTATATAGTTCGAAAGGCAGGTGAAGTGGTGGGCCACGGTGAGAGGTGTGACGTCGCCTCATGACGTCCCTTTAGCGCATGGCCGGGGGAGGGGATAGCTACCCTCTGTCTGTCTCTTGGCTTCGTGCGTGTTCGGTAGTGCTTGGCTGTGCCCCGAGGCGTCTGATGGCTTGTAAGCTCTCAGCGTGGGGGAAGGGGAGGGCGGTGTGCTCCCTGGCTAGCGCAATCTTTGTTTGCACGTGTTCAGAAGCGCCATCCAGAGTTGTGCCGATTCACAACGTCCGTGTACAAAGTTGACGGGGTTGACTCTTACTTGGGTGTAGTAGGAATACTAGTTAGATGAGTCATAATTGTTTGTATTAAAAATACATGGGAGCAGTACGTCAACATATTTAAATTAATTAGATATGGTTAAAAATGTCTAACTTTATTTTATATTTTATGCTTCTGAGGTGTTGTAAAATGTGAAGTATTATTACCTGGAATGCTTACAAGTTATTTTGTTAAAATACTATTATTAACATAAACAGTGATTTTAATTTCATAGCTCTGCATGTAATATATAGTTAATTTAAGTTTTAGTCCTGGAATCGGTGGTCAATACGTCAAACCTTTATTTAATTGACACAATAAGGTTTCACTCAAAACTCCACATAATATTAATTGACCCTTAAGAAAAAAAGTTAATAAAGGAATAAATTCTCTCATTTCCAAGGTTGTACAATATTCAGAGAAATACAGTATAATTTTAAAGGGTAGCGCCCATTTCCATTAACACTTTCAAACTAAAAGAGTGTTTTTCAGGACCCCACAGATAGCAACAGCAGCTTGCATGATGTTTTTGTGTAAACAAAATTCAAGTTCAACAAAGCAAGGATAGGAATCACAAAATATTCTTTCCTTGTAATTTAGATCTAAACAAGAAAGACAATAAATATATATAGATGGTACATAGGTGTGCTTTACACACAGTACAACACACAAATAAATTGCATTAGAATATTACAAAAATACACTTTAGAAGAACTGTAACGATTCAAAAAATTATGCAGATGTGTCAAATCACCAATGTACTGATTCTGTAATGCAGATTCAGCAATGTATGAAAAAGCTTTTTGCTTGTATTTAAGTTGAATTTAGGCTTAAACAATGGTATTGGTGAAGTGCAGCACAATTAAAAACAATTTTTAACTTATTTGAGTTTACATGTGTTGAAAAAGTAAATACAGTAATGGAACAAATAATGAAAGTTCAAGTAAAGTAAAAAAAAGTTAGTCTATGTTTATACAAATTCTTTAACACATTATACTTTTTTAATAATGGAGATTCCACTACTTCCGTTACATCCTTAGGTCAGATTGCTTTGGAATTGGAAGTTAACATTTTCATTTGTCCCGACGTAAAGTGGGATTGTACTCTCTGCCATGCAGAATGGTTTATTCACTGGCCCACAGTTGCAATGCTTAGATGCAAAGAGTTCTTACATTCCCTGCTAGATAGCACTAGTAGGAGTATTGTTCGTCTTTGCTTTTCTTCCCTTCCAGCCAGCCGGTGACATCACAGCCATCAGTCATGCCTTCGTTACCCCCCACTCTACAACCACCACCCCCTTCGCCTTAGTGGTACAACCCAATCAGTAGTGGGCAGTGCCCCGAATTGGCATAAAAGGAGAGATAGCCAGCGTCTCTTGATCAGACTTCGTTCCCCAGCGCTACCCGCTCTGGGTTCTGACCAGATTGCCGCCAGTCTTCGCTTCTAGCGCCAGTCGCTCAGAAACTGACCAGATTGCTCCCAGCGCTAGCCAGTCGGGCCCTGACCACTCAACCATCATTTAAGCATCACTTACACTAGGGTTTGCTTCCATCGCTAGCCACTCAGAAAGTTAGATTTACGTTAATCAGGGAATCTCCCATGCTTCGTACCTCACATACCCGCTCACCACTGTAGTACACGGATGTGTCTGCAGGTTGACCTTTCCTTAAAGTTCTTTTATAGGACTAATCCTGAACATGCCTTGCTTAGTAAAACAAACTTCTTGTCAGCTCAGAGCACAACATCTTTGTACACGTACCACATATCTCAAGAATGCAAGAGAAATCACTTAGTAACACCAGGCATCACATTCAGCATCCCTAAGTTTATCACCGGTTGCCTCTACTGGCCTATGTTGAACTGTACGCTAGCTTCCTGGTCGAGATTCGTGCCGTTGACCAGGAGTTAGGGTGCATTCACCACATGTCTTTCCATTACGGAGAATATACGTGGGTCGGCTTTTACTTTGAGTTCTTTCCTGTAGACATAGCACCTTTCCGTAGTTACCCTCACGTAACAATACAGTAGTTGATCCAGGGAAACTTATTCGAACGAGACAGAACACAACGTTTACTAAGATGCACTAACTTGAGCTAGCTTGTCAGCTCAGTGTCCGTCGGCCTCTCCACTATTGAGCACCGCCAAGAAAGACAGACGTTCCCTGACTGAGAAGACTCGGTCAAGCTCACGCACGCATGCGCGACCTTGGACAGGTGAGGCCTTAACCTCCGGTTTGTACTGCACCGTTGTGCCAGAAGCAGGAATTAAGATGTCTGCCAGTCTCCGGCCTGCACGTGGTGCTTACACGTAAGTTGATCACACAGGATGTGCCATTTTGTTGCAATAGCAGAAGGGTAAGTCCACTTCCTGATGCTCTATTCCAAAAGGAGGAGTCTCAAGGAAAAGGTGCAGCAGATTCTACTGGCTTTTGGCCATCAGTACGAGTTTAAACTTGGTCTGGTAGCCTCCCTAGCTAGCTTAGGACCACAAGCACAGGACCTGGCACTTCGACACCTGCAAGACCCAGTGGAAACTGAAATCCCCAGAGATCTGTTCACTACCCCAGAGACGCAAGATCAGACGGAATACCTTTGGTGGGTAATAAGAGTATCTGAACCAACCTGAACAGCCTCCTACACCAGTCATCACATATTTGGTTCCAGTCATTCTGCACCTTACACCTCATCCATCACTGCCATTCACACCTTCGTTCACAACTGCATCTTCACCTGCTACTCACCCCACTAGTGCAGCTCCTGTGACACGTCGCCCAAGTATCATCGCAAAGTCGGTGGCACCACGAATCAAAATCAACTTACCTGTACCAGACTTTATACCCTGCCGAATAGCTAACAGGCCTGTCCTGTATAACGGGAAAGCTCCCATACCCCGACAGGAATAAGTCCCCTGTTTTATAGGAGCATTTGACTTAGTTCCTAGCCATAGACGGTGGACACAGCCTACTGATCTAGACAAGTGAGTATATATTCACGGTACATCACGCATCAAGTAGAAGGAGTTAAACCTCAACCGCCATCTTTTTTTTGGCGTCCAATGTGGGGCCCGACTGACGAAGTTGCATGAAGCAGAATGGACAAGCCAGCCACGACCGCCAACTCCACGTAGTACGGAGCCCAAAAACTGTCAGACTTCCAGTAGTCTTGAAAAACACCCCGTGGCGCCCTTACAGACAGCCAATACTTCAGTCGCAACTGTTAACGAGTCCAAGATTGAGGAGGCCAACTCGACCGCAACCAGACACAAACGCTGTTTGCGACCAGGTTGTCTCGGAACAGGAATCTATTGCATACAATGTGCCCATTATTGCCATTGGCAACAATATACCTGCCTCGGCTGAGTAGATGATCCTCGTGATACAGATGGGTTGGAGTATCAGTGTGAGGATTGTTGCACCAGGTAAACCGCATACTGCAGCTGGGTAACTTGCCCTGGATGAGGGATCCATATAGTTTGTTGCATCCTCTGCAGGGATAATTTCTATCACACATGTATTGGATGGCCTAACGAGCCAGTGAATAGACCAGGCCTAGTCTACCAGTGTGAGGTGTACAAACGAGCCACAGAGTTCAGATCCAGAAACCTAGGCCATAACTCAATGCGCAGTCAAGTTACTTGCGCAGGAAAACCACAACTCCCGAAGTTCACTGCCAGGCCACACGAAGACCCCTGCATGTTCATCAATGAATGTGAGCGCATTCTGCATTCACATGATTCCTGAGAAACAGTGGGTTTCTCGAGCTCAGCTCACATTAAAGGAATAGGTCCTCGACTGGTGGAACGTTTACTGAGAATTTGTAACAGACTGAAAGCAGCTCAGTACTTGCTTGGCACAGTGTTTTACTGGAGAAGAAGTAGTCATCCTCCTAACGACTGAATTCTACAGCCACCATCAAAAGTCTGGGGATGAGGTCGAAATATTTGTACAGAGAAAAGTACAGATGTAACGCCGAATATTTCCTGACGAGAACGGGTGTATCCGCCAAATCACACGTCTATTGTTCCTATGGATTCAGAACATCTTGCTGCTACCCAAGCCTACGTCAGTAGACAAATTAATTGACAGAGCACGGAAAGCTAAACAAAACTTCCAGGCGCAAGCTCTGATAGACCAGTCGAAGCCAGTAAAGCCCGTTGATGAGGGAAAGACGGGGAACGTCGCATCAAGCCATATCTGCCGCAAACTCCACAATTACCTAAGTGTTGGTATTATCCAGGAACAATTTCAATAAGGACTGCCCTCAGAAACCAGTGCCGCAAACAAAAGCACACGGAATCACGGGATGCAACCAGGACACTGCGACCTACCCAGGTCAAAGCGGCCCCACCAAATAAACCGTCGAAGGGAAACAGCAGCGCCGGCAGAAAGAAGGGAGAAATTCCATCAGGCAAACGTAACCAACCGTCAAGCTCTTAGATGAGGAGGCAGAAGCGCCTGAGTCACATTACATTGGAAGTATCCGGCCAAACTGCAAGAAATCTCTACCGACGCTGCTCAAAAAATTCAACACGACCTGTCAGAAGAGCAGTTTCATCAGCTGAAGGAGGTCCTGGATGAGCACGCGGCCACCTTCGGAACTCGTGAAAATTTGCACCAGAAGCTAACTGAACAGCATGAGATATTGCTCAATGATTCCACACCTATTTACAACCGGCCATTCAAAGTCTCTGCAAGATGTTGGAAGTTAATTATGAAGCAAATCGAAGAGATGAAGCAGCAAGGGATTGTCGAGCCTTCAACTTCATCCTACAATTGTCATGTGGTACTGGTACCAAAAAAAGGATGGGCCATTACGCTTCTGCGTAAATTATAAAGCCCTGAATGATGCCATCCTGCCCACTCTGCCACCGGCTCTTGACCTTGCACACTCATTATGTGATATCGGCGAGGCCTGGATATTTAGCACCCTAGATATGCAATCCGGCTACTGGCAAACATCAGTACATCTGGATAGCCAACCCTACAGCCTTCACATCACCAGAAGGAGAAACCTTGCAGTTCAGGGTAATTCCATTCGGATTCAAGAATGCACCGACAGCACCTAATGTCTTCCGAAGTCTTAACAGGATACTTGGGGCAGTTCTGTTTAGAACATCTGGATGATATTATCATCTATTCCATAACCTGGGAGGAGGAACTCTCCCATCTCCAGAGAGTACTAGAACGTTTGGAACTGCATGGGCTTACAGCCAAACTCTCTAACAGCCATTTTGAAAGAACTTCCATAGAGAACTTAGGCCATGTCATGTCCATCAAGGGCAACTACTGCAGGACAGATGGCAACAAGTCATTCCAGAGACAGAGGTACCCCATACGAAGAAGCATCGTTACTTTTTGGGACTATGCAATTGGCTCAGGGACTTTGTTCCAAACATCACTGAGATCTTGGCACCCCTTCACCCACTGCTAGGGAAAGACGTCAAGTGGAAGTCGACATCAAGCAGCTTTCGAAGCTTTAAAGAAAAGATGGCAGAGCGCCGCCGAGGCCATATAGTGGAGTGCAGAGGGTAGAATCTCCCATCCCACTCATTCCAGGCAGACGTCACAGCCGCCACTCCAGCGGGTATGGGCAGGCTGACCACACTATAAAAGGCAGTGCGCGACCAAAGACGCCTGTTATCTTCTCCAGTAGCTTGCCTCAACACTTCTGCGCTAAGGCTCTCTACTGCCTACTAGGTCTTCTAGATCTTCAGCAGCCACCAGAGGCTGCTACCACCAACTACCAGAGACTCCAGAGGCTTCTACCCTCAACAGCTTACCAGAAGCTCTTCACATCCGAAGCCTGTAAGACTTCACTCCCCACTTCCACTGTCGATCCTCCTGGTTTGGCAGCCGCCGCTGGTAGTACAACTACACCCACTAACCTTTCGATAGTAGCCCCTTTTTAAAGTCTCTTCTAGACAACCCCAGGTTAGAGTAACTGAATCTGAGTTATTTTCATAGCTGTAAAAGTCAGTCATATCTTGAGTAGTTTAAGAGCAGATCACCTCCACCTGCAATGCGTAGCTTACTTCCGTTCACACTTAGCATAGTAGTAGGAGTACGGGTCACCGTATTTATTATTTATAATAAATACACTTTTGTTCCTATCGCGACAGTTATTTGTTCTAGAGGTAATTCCCATTCCCTTTCTGATTGCTAGATACTAGACCCTCGTGCGGAGTAAGCAGGAGACTGCGTTTAACTAACTGTACGAACCATAGAATAGGAATGCAGATCCCCTTCAGGGAAGTCTCATACACACACCACTTCCGACTGCCACCTGTTCTATGCACTCAGGTGTATAGAAAGGTAGAGCTACAACCACTAGGTACTCATCTAAGAGAAGCAGGACAGCCAAGCCATGTTGTACTGCTGCCGGAGCGCCGACGGTGCTGGCAGGAGTATTTGCATGAGTCTGGAGGCCCAACCTGTGTTGGACCACACACAGCAGTAGTAGGAAGACGGCCCACATGATCCACAGCTCCAGGTTCATGCACCAATGGTGCAGGACTGATTGGAGCACAATGTTCGTGCAGTCAACTACTGTTGGTTATACACTTACCTAGAGCACCATCGACTGCTTGCACCTATCAAGGGGGTAGTTAAGTATCAACTTAAGCTCAACAGGAGGAACGAAAGACAAAGTTCGTCGCTGCTAAGCGAATGAGTGCCAGTAACTTCTCTGCAACTGCGGAGACATACCTCAGGGTAGAGCTCAAGCTGCCCAACACCTGGAGAGGCCTCCGTCTCCAGTCGACACAATTGTTTTCTTCCCCACACACATTAGGCTCAGCATAGACTACCATCCGGCTGCTCATACCCTGGTAACTGGGAATGATACCATACGTGACATAGCCAACACCTTCTTCGGCAGCAGCGAAGATGCAGAGTGGAGCATGAAGTACCGTCTCATACTGTACGGTAACTCATCATCCAGCACTTCAATGGAGACAGCTGGTTCCAGCCGACCCACTGCTTCATTGGAGCCAAAGAAGCAGGTACCTGAATACCCTCGAAAGTCTGCCCTACCTAAATGGGCTAGTGTAACGGTAAGACATATTGCAATACCATCCACACCTGATTTTGTGCCAAGTCGCCAGACTACATAGACCAGTATTAACATCCAGTAGAAAAACACCACAGAATAAATAATCAGTTAAAACCAGTGCGTGCCTGACCTAGCGCAAATCAAAACTACATTGACCAAGTCTCATTAAGTTAAAAGCAACATGCATCAGTATATAAATAATGTATATTACAATAAATTAATTTTGCATATTTAAAAGCTACATTCATTGACACATTACATGGTAATACATACAATAAAAAAAGTAACCTTCACTTCAGAAGATTTCTAGATATTGATTCGTAGAATATGGTTGAGGAATTCTGTTTACATTGACGCGTGTCCGATTAGCTAAGGCTGGATCATGGTCGTGTGGCTTTGGTTGCACTTAGGCCAGTTGTAATTTCAGAGATTAATTATGGACGTCTTGATGACGAGTGGTGGTTGGCTGCAGACAATTGATGCTGGTGTAGTCTCGTTCTACCTGTCGGCCTGCTGGAGGGGAAACTAAACCACTCGGCTGCTTGGCAGCAAAGCAAACAACTCTGTGCTCCTCCCTTCTTGCGCCGTGTCTCACCTTAAATGGCATAGAGCGGGTTTCGCTGCTGAGAACTGTGGGTCGAGCACCAGGGACACAAGTGACCCTAGGATAGTGTTGCCCAGTAGTGGCTGGTAGCACGAGCCCAGTGCCTCAGAAGGCCCCCCACCTGAGCAGGCAAACCAGAAGCATTGAAGCAGTGTGGGCTACCACTGCTACTACTGGGTGTGAGTTACCCAATCAAGGCCAGGCCATCGCACCTACTGCCAGCACCCAGGTGCTCCGGTAGGGGTACAACTCAGGCGTACTTTCTCTCCCTGGGTGGAAAGTGTTTCTAGTGAATGGGACCCCTTTATTTTATTCTTCCAGTACCTGTATACTTGGTAGGAATAAAATAGATGGCCGTCTAATATGTGTGTATCAGAACTGGAGACACCTGAGGGGGAGTCTCCAGTTATAGCTAGATCATAGTAACAATTTCCCATTCTCAGTCAGTGGTACTTGGTTCAAGGTTCTCCTAGCAGTTGGTTCAAAAGTGCTCTATGACTGAGACTCGTAGTTAGAAGAAACAAAGTTGTGTTTATTAATCGCTTAGTAAACACAGTGACTCGTGCTCTCCTGCCAAGCAGACGGGTGACTGGAAGTAAACCTATGGTAGCCAGGTGTAGGTGACCTGGTCCTAGGCTAGTTGGGGAAAATGAAATAAAACTGACGAAAATTGCTTACGACAAAACTAACTATAACCGGGGTATCTGTAGGAGACGGTGAAGGTGGTGTGTGGTATGTCTCTCTAGTTACTGAAGAAACTTCTGGTAACCTGGTAACGTCTGGTTGCGGGTGCTGGAGAGTTCTAATGGTGATGGCAATGATAGCAGCCGCTGGTAACTGCTCAAGTCTATTGACTTCAATGCTGGTAGCCGCTGGTGGCTGCCGAAGACTGTTGAGCAAAATCCAAGGTAGGTAGCCTCGGATGGCTGCCGAAGACTGTTGAACAACGTCCAAGGTAGGCAGCCTCGGGTGGCTGTTGATTCATTGACGCCAATGGTAGCAGCCTCTGGATGGCTGCTGAAGAGTGTTGGGCTGCCGAAGATCTACTAGTAGTTGGAGGGCCCTAGCTCGGGCATGCCCCGAGGCGGCTGATAGCTTGTAGGCTCTTAGTGTGGAGGAGGGGGAGGAGGATGATGCACCGCTTACTTGCACAACCCCTCCTATCCATGTGTCCGGCTGCCCTCCAGGATTGTGGCAGGCCGCGACTTCCGTGTACGGGTTGACGCGGGGTTTGACTCACTCGGGGGTAGAAGTAGGTGTACTAGGTTTGTAGTGAGATGAGTCGAAATCGTAATTAAATAGTTGATATAAGTGGCATGCATTGATATATAGCCTATTCCTGGTTTCTTCACATTTTTTTTATTCAAACATTTGGGAAATCACCCCATGTATGACATGCTTGGTTGTTTCCTAAATACACCATGTATTACAACCATTTTAGACTTCTGTCACATAGAAATACCATATTTTTGGTTGAATTGAACATTTACTTATATTTCATCAATAAATTATATCTAATTAATAATTAATGTGGATAAAAATGGGAAGAAAATATGTCTGTTGGTAACACCAAGTATGAAACAGTGCTGATACAAACTTGTATTAAAGTGAGTATACACATATGTGGTGCGCTGTCCCTTTGGTTTAATTTTCTAGACACTGTTAAGCTTTGTTTGCAACAGGTGGAGGAATATCCTGGAAGTAAAACTTTAGCAGAGTCTCAGAAATGTTGGAAATAGCTGTGAATGGACTATAGTTCTGTGATCCCTGCAAATAGATTATTCAAAATCAATTTACAAGCAGTTTTGTATGAATCTATGTAAACAACACCTTGAGAGCAATCAGTAACTTGCACAATGAAGTGTTAAAATATGGAATGATAAATATACATATATATTTTTTTTTTCTTAGCATAATTTATCAGTGGATAACAATAATAAAACTAGCCTATCTGTTCTTAACTCATTCAGTAAATTTTAACTTTATATGAAATAAATATTTATTAAAATATTTGTCTCTACTTTCCTCAGAAATACAGTATTGTAACAAAAAGAAAAAATTACAAGAGTAATGATATAAAAATGTTTCATGAGCAGTAGACGTTAACACCTAAACACTGTTTTGTAAATGCTATTATTGGAAATTTTTGGTAAATATATAATTAGTTTATTTTGTGGTTTTAAAATAATGTCACTAACAAATAAACAACTTCATGTACTATTCTAAAAATTACAGTTACAAACGGCAGTTGAATTAATGAAAGGGTACACTTATTCACTGCTGTCTTGGAGAAGTACAGTAATTTACAATCAAATCTGGTTAAATAGTATTCAATTAGCATTCGTTTGTAAACAATGTCCTCACAAAATGTCACAACTGCTATCCATTCACTAAAGTTACACAAACATACAAGTATAAATTACAAGTAGGCTGCTAGTATACATAAATATATAGGAGGACAGAATTCAAGTACTCACAGTCTAGTACTTGTTGACAGGGACACACACTGACACGTGGCACACTATATGACTATATACAAGTCACACCCGACTTTGTCTCATCTGAACGTGCCCTCACTTCAACTAAGACGGAGTAAAACAGTAAAGAGGCTGGTCATGTGTCTACAGGATATGCCCTTGCAATGAGGAGTGATATTACAGACACGTCCATCCAGCTTGTACTCTTCATTCTCACTCTAAGTCTGATGTCACGCCAACCCTCACAAAGGAAGATTGTACTACCAGATGAGCCACCAAACCCGCCGCCCAAGGTTACGTAGTTCCCAAGGGAGGGCACCACCAGTACTAAGGGATGAAGCTTCCCATGTCGGTTTTCCATCAGCAGAAGACCCTAGCAACCGACTCCAGTAGACAATTCAAGAGAACGGAGTTTGCCACCCCCCATACCGTTGAGGGCTCGCAGACACGGAGGACATAAGCCCGTGCATGGCCCGCAGAAGACAGTCTATACCTACTCCACTGCTCTGACTTGGGCCGGAGGAAGCTACCAGCAGCTTGCCCTAGTATGCCTTGCATCTTCCACCCCTCACCCTTGGGCCAGAAAAAGTCTACTCCTGCAGCTTGCTCTGCCAGAAGCTCTTCAGTGACAGTGGCAATGCCCTCAATACCTACTGGAGACTCATCACCACCAGCTCCCGAAGACGTCGTCAACTGCAGCCTTGCCTCCTCTAGTAACGATAACCACCACTGCTCCTTCTGACCGATAGTGGTCAACGACAATCCCTTCCGGACATCCCAATGCTCACCTTACCTGCTGGTAACGGCAAACTCTACACCACTACCCTTCTAGTAGTGATCAACAATGGTCCCTTCTGGACAACAGGTAGTGATAGTTAAAGACAGTTATAATTAACTACCTAGCCATTTTGCCTTATCCAGATCAGGACCAGGTCTCCTTCACCTGGATTCCATAGATTAACTTCCGTTCAGCTCAGGAATAGTTTAGGAAGTAGTACAGACCACTTTGGATATTCTTCCTGAAATATATACATGTTCTTAATTACTTCCGAGTACTCATTTCTTGGTGTAACTATATTAATCCTACGTAGAAACCACACCCACCAGAATGAAGTCGGGGACCACGCTTAACCAAATCATAGCAATCACACACCTATTTGATTGCCATCCATGCTGTGCATCATGTGTACGGTATGGTAGATCTTGCAAGATCTCCACCAGGTGGCTACTCAGTCAGGCCAACCTATACTCCGTCCACCGCTCTGAACTGGACCGGACAAAGGGGCACTGGATATACCTCTTGTCTGTGTGGCTGCGGCCTAGGAAGTATACAAGCTAGGGACCTAAGTCACCTGCTTCATTCTCGCAAGGCCGGTAGTTGCACCTTTCCCATGCCATACACTCAGAAAGGTGGTGCTCAACGGACAATTAGAAGGGCTGCTAACGCCTCAAAGACTAAACTTAGTTGTATCCCAACTCCACCAACTGCACTTTGCAGCCAAACACTGCGGGACAGAGCTTACGTTGCCCGACAGCTGAAGGGGACTCACTATCAGCTCCCTCCCAACACTTATTTCCAGCACTCATCAACATCGTCAGGTGTACTCACCCAATAGTCATCGCCATCCGCCAGGATAAGGACATACCCATGGGCATCATCAACCACTGGTTCGGGGGCAACCGGACCACCCACAGCAGCCCATCCTCAGCTCCAACCAACAATGCCTCCACAGTACCAGGTAGCAGCACCAACACACATAAGCCATCGCAACTGGATCAGCTGCCTACCCGGGTCACCATCCAGACAGGTAAATCTGTTGCAGTGTGTCCACCATACACCGGACTGTGAAACCAGCATTTGATTATGTCTCCTGTAGAGAGGCCACATGACGTGCTTTCTACACCGGATGAGCTCCGGCCCATCATCATCACTAATTCTAGGTCATAACTCCTCGTGTTACTGGCAACATGAACAAAACTATAATTGATAACGGTGACCACCTCCCAGTCAAAGGCAGTCACGTTCATGACACCCCTACCCTAGGTCATCATGCACCAACACAAAGGATGACACATTTTTCAAACGGTTGCACAATTGTAATGTTTTGCTGCCAAGGCC
The DNA here is from genome assembly GCA_029891345.1 of Dryococelus australis. Lineage (NCBI taxonomy): Eukaryota > Metazoa > Arthropoda > Insecta > Phasmatodea > Phasmatidae > Dryococelus > Dryococelus australis. The sequence goes on along the minus strand of CM056994.1, from coordinate 125,987,427 downwards.
AGCTTCATCAGGCGGTGAGTTGTAGGACACTGCAAAATGGTGGAAAGATGCTGTTGGTAGTAAATCAACTGACAGTTGGCCAACTAGGGTGCAGCACGAAAATTGAAAATTTACCAACATAGCTGATGAGTGTGGTTTGGAGGTGTGATTATCTTATGTTGAATCCTGGTGGCTGTCTGGATTTTGTTATAAATTGATGAGCTAATTCGCAGTTTCTGAGTTAGGAGCTATTGCCTACCACCTTCAAGCAATAGCACAGAACTCAAGACACAATAAGTACTGTACATACTAAACTGTAAATACTGGACTGTGAGTACTTGAATTCCTGTCCTTTAATATATTTTTGGAAACATACACGTATTTTATTATTTTCACAAAATTAGTTGTCACTATATGTTTTCCAGATGCATGCATAGAATATTTTAACGCATAAAAATATAAAAAACAAACATAAAATTTAAACTAACACAACTGAAATGCTGCAGTTTATTCACATGCAACATTCAGCTAGCAAACCGTGGTTTTATAAAAATACTTGACGATGCAACAGACTGAAGGGCGACCATATAGTTGACAGAGAAGGTATGTGGTGCGTGCGCCAGCTCACTGACCACTGCTTCTAGGTCCTCAACTGTCGCTAGACAGATTTCAGCAAAACATGCGGGATCATGGCTGACCACATACATGCCTTACTTTCTGCTTGTATACCATCATAATGACGGTCCGGGGAGTCATATAAATCAAATATAATTGTGAAGTATACAGATTTGGTTTTATAATATTTATATAAACTATTCACAGTAAAGTGAACACTTTGGAAAGCTCTCTCGTTTGGAATAACAGTCAATAAATATTTTTTAATTTTTGCCTTAGACGTTAACTTTCAAGTGTGGTAGAATATACACACTGTATTCATGACTAATGGCAATACTGATTTTAAAATGTGGTTAAATGATAAAAAAATGGCTGAAAGGAAAAAGTAACTAGGACCTCAAAAATGCTCACTTTAGTGAACAGCCTATACTTTTTATTTTAAAACTACTAAAACAAATAAAAACCAATCCAGACATTAAAAATAAATCCTACTTTATTTTGTATTGCATAACTTAAAAATGATGAAATGCCAATAAATGTAATAAATAAAGTTAATGGTATTTTGTAAGGTCTTTTTCCTGTCTGGTAATCTGTACTCATCATGCTGCATAACTTACACATCAAATTATACACAATTATTTTGCCACTTGAACAGCCTTAACATGCAACATCAAACCTTAAGTAAGACAAGTAAATATAACCTGTGCACAGCATTAAAATTATGAATACAACATACTTTCATTCATTCTCTCTTAACATGAAAACAGGACTGTGTCTACTAAAATATAAACCTCCACATATACTGAGCTTATTAATGCCTTGTCTTATGTCAGTAAGTTAATTGAGGAGCAGCTTAAATGTTAAAGTAATATAAGCTTACATCTGAAAGTGACAGTTTTGGCTTATCCAGGATTCAAACCTGGAACATGATCGTGCGAAAGGTTAATACCTTGGCAACCATCATTCATAGTGGTCACCAAAACATACAAAAATATAAACTTTGTAAAGTGAGAACAATATTTTAAGATTAATTTTAATTTTTATAATATTATAGTAACAACACTGCAACAGTAGACAAAATCTTACTGTATTAAATGATTTAAGGCAATTCACTATATGTATACAAGTGATGCAAGTGATAATGCAATGTTCTTTAAACCTAAAAGAGGCAGTTACTCAATTGCCACATCTAAACTGCACACTTATGTGAACTGGGCTGGTCAACTGTGAATTTTTTATTGGTTGAATTGTTAAATGTTGAACTCATAAGTTCCACAAACAAACATAATTTTATTATGTCCAAAATGTTTCTTTGACAAGTAGTAGTACACACATGTTTTAAATCATATTTTTTAAGGTTAAGGTATTGCCACCATAAATGGTTATTCATTACAGTAAAACCCCAATATTATGACCCCATTTATTACGACCCAATCCCAAGGAACAGTGAAAAGTTTGGGTCGAAAGAATAGAAAATTCGAGACTTGTCTAAAAATAGATACCTCCCCTTCTCAGCTGTCAGCGCCAGCCAATGCTCACCCCCTTCCCCTCAAGCATTGGAATGATTTCCCTGCACGCGCGGCCGCCATATGTTTTATCACTGTTATATCTTACTTGTTCGTGGATACGGTACTCTTTCTTTGTTTATCTTATTACAAATTGGATTTGTGCATGGTTTTTGGTTTTCTCTTGGTTTTTATTACTGTTTGTTGACAACCCACACATTTATTTTGGATTTTGATTTGGTTATGCTTTTGGCTTAATTTTATGAACAATTGTTGATGACCCACGCAATTATTTTGGATTTAGATTTAATTACGTTTTTGGCTTACTTTTATGAACAACTTCTGACGACCCACACATTTATTTTGGATTTAAATTTGATTACGTTTTTGGCTTGATTTTATGAATGATTGTTGAAGACCCACGCAATTATTTTGGATTTAGATTTGGTTACATTTTTGAATTTATTTTATGGACATTTGTTGATAACCGACACCATTTTTTTTTTCTTGTACAGATTTACAACTTCCAAGAAAATGAGTAGAGAACGAGCCAGCTTGTCGCTCATGAAGAAGTACGAAATTACCAAGGAAGTGGATAAACAAAAGACTCCGAAGGCTGAGATTGTGCGGCAGCATGGCATCCCGAAGTCTACTCTCTTCACTATCCTGAAGATGAGAGAAGAGATACTAAATGAAGTACAGAAGGAAGGCCGCAATGTGCAGCTGAAAATTTGTGACGCACGACTTATGGAGATTTATAGAAGCTTTGCTAGAATGGTTCGGCCACGTGAGATCGCAAAACCTGCCTGTAGGCAGCCCAATAGTGCAAAAAAAGGCTGACAAACTTGAAATTGCCCCGAGGTTAGGTATTGATCACTTGAAATGTTTGAGAGGGTGGCTAGATTGATTCAAAGTATGCCACGGAATATCATGTCACAAGATCGTCTGCAAAAGTGCGTCAGTCGATCCAAAATCGGTGAGTGCAGTGGTTGCCCTTGCTCCAGAACGTCCTCAGCCACTACCAGCCTAGCAACGTGTACAATGCCGACAAGCTGGGGATGTTCTATAATCTCATGCGAGATCACACTCTTGCAGTGAAAGGAGACATGTGCAAGGGTACAAGGAGGAGCAAGGAGTGCCTCACCATCACAAAATGAAGCCCTTCATGATTGAAAATTTAAAAAACCCAGAGGCTACAGGAGGAACATTCTTCCATGCGACTACAACTTTAACAAGAAGGCATGGATGACCTCTGCAGTATTTACAAGGTGGTTTTGCGACTCTTGACACGAAAATGGGCGCCGCCAACAGAAAAGTCGTCCTCTTCGTCAACAATTGTCCCACACATCTCGAGCTCGATAACCTCAGGAACATCAAGCTGGTGTTCCAGCCAAAGAACACCACCAGCATGTTTCAGCCTCTGGACCAGGGGATAGTTCAGCAAGTGAAGCTGAAGTTCCGAGAAATGTTTGAGTGGAGTATGGTGCTGAAAATGGAAATAGGGAAGGATATGAAGAAGTGGGATGTATTTACGGTGATGGAAGAGATTGTCGCCAGTTGGAGGGCAGTGCAGCAAAAACAATCGCCAACTGTTTCTGGCATGCCCATTTCGTCACACCAGTCGACGTAGAGGCTGCCGTCCATGTGTTTCTCGCTGCAGTCAGCTCTGAAGACCCAGACGACCCACCACCTGTGGACGCAGAGCCCCAACCTGGCCCCTCGACAGTGCCTCTGTCTGCTTGTCTGTCACTCTGCCTTGTGACGAGGAAACGTGGCAGCAATTGACCCCAGACTCCATGCTTGAGGAGTTTGTCACAGAAGATGATGACATCACAGTTTGGAGTAACCTCGACTATACCGATGATGTCCAGGGGCAGCAGGAGTCGAGAGATGAAGAATATATGGGGGGGGGGGGGAAGCAGAAGAACCTGCTCAAGTTCCCATAACATGAGACATACTCAAGGCCAGGGATGTCTATGCTGCAGTTTTAAGGCGGCATGGTGTGAACAAAGAAATGTGGTTGCACTTCATGCATTTGAAAGAGTTTGTGGAGAAAACTCTAGTCAAAAAGAAGTAGACCACAATAAAAGACTTCTTCAAGAAGTAGTGAGATTGTATTTTATTTATTGTAATGTAATGTAAAAAATAGTCACATTTTTGTCACAGGATTCTAATAAATTTTGCAATGTATAGTTCTTTTCACATTTATTAAAAAATTCTGTGCTAATAAACCGTTTCATCCAATTAACTGTTCTGTAATGTGTTGAAAAAAATACTCGAGAAAATAACTCAGCTTTTGTGTGCTTACAATAGTGCGCCCGTACCTAGTACAATACGAGATAATAACTGCACTTCTGTGTGTTTACAACTGTCATATCTATCACGTTGTTGGACATTTATTATCTGGTGAGTAGTCATAGTGCTTAAAACTGTTGTTTATGCTGGTTGTTTTTATATGTACTGATATGCTTGCATGTACCTATCTTTATTTGTGTAACGAACTCTTGAAATATTCTGAACTTATTTACGCAATGTATAATTTAACTTAATCAGCACTTCATAGTTCATACAGTATTATTAGTGATGAAACATTTCACAATATTTGAGAATTTTTAAAAACATTTTGCATCATACTGTACTGTAAAGAAATCACGTTTGAAAGTCCTTGTATTTTATTGTTGTTACCATTTGCGTATCTTTTCACACGCCTCAAGCCAATACAAACGTTGCCACGCAAGTTCATTTAATGTCACAAGTATTTGCTCTCTTTACCTAGTAATAAAAATGCAACACGTAATCACTGTACAGAAAGGTTTTTAATCTTTGCAGTCCTAAATGGACGTGTAGCCAAATGTTATGTCATCCGCCAGAAAATAAAATGCATTTACGGCAGTCGACGTGTGTGTGTTCTGTTACCAGGCGGAAGCCAAGTCAAGTCACGACCACGAGTGCCGCCCGAGTGGTATTGATCGCTCATAGAGACTGGGAGGGATAGCCAGCTAACCACCATCCTCCCCTCCCCTCTCCTCTCCTCCATCCGGCCATACCAAAGCGAGAGCACGATGCATACACACATATTGCGCAATGCCACCTAAACTTTTTGATTGCTACATGCCTCATAGCAATGTATGACCTCTGAGACCTGCGTAATAGATCTTTAATAATAAATTAATATTTTAATAATACATAGTTTACTCTTTTCACTCACTTTCAATGGCTATGCCATACTGTGTTTAGACCTTCTTTTTTACAAGGGGTGGTCCAATATGTCTTTCTTGGATATCAAATTAATTAGGAGACGTCCAACTATTAAAATAGTCATATTTATATTTAATTTAAAAAGTGGTTTTTTGTGCTAGAGACAATTGAACATGAACTTCATGCAAAAAATGGCAAGTTTGGAGGCATAGGGATTAGGGGTGGATCAAAATAGGCTCAAAATTTTCCAAATTTTTAATTACGATCCCCCCCCCCCCCCCCCCTCTATTTCGACCCCTATTCTTGGGAACCGTGAGGGGTTGTAATACAGAGGTTCTACTGTATAGTACTTTCTCAACAAACCAGTTTGCAGACTGATTCACATGATAAATGGAACTGTATCACTTCTCAATTTTAAGCTCAGAGTGCAGCATATAACTGAGGCAAACAAACAAGACAGCAGCCTTTGAAGGGAATCTTTCTTTAGGGATTGGATACATTTAAATTTTGCAAACTTCATTAAAAGTACAGTAGAAACTCACTTTTGCAACCCTTTTTGTAACAACCACCCCTCATTTACAACACATTTTGAAAAACCATAAAAATATTTGGGTTAAAAAAGTAAAAAATTTGAGAGAAATTGACTGAAAAGTTTGTTTCACAGTTTTTGGTCACTGCATGTTGTATTTCTCAAGGTGAGCACTGTACTGCAGCAAAAAATGCATATCTAAAAGAAGATATGCCCCTCCTTTGGCTGTCAACATGACCCAATACTCACTGACTCTGCTCCCCCCCCCCCCCCCACCCTTCTTCCAGGCCACACACACCAATTGTGTTTCTGTGAAGCCCGATTTCAGACTACTGTTGTGTCACGTGCTTGATTTTCCACTGTGATCTTGCTTTCTTGTAGATATGCTACCTTCTGTCCAGAAGTTTGTAAGACTGGTATTTTTAGTTCAAGCTGATCCCAAGCAAACCTATGAAAAAGTTCATCTTCATGTTTTGATGATAATCTGGGTATATATATGCAGTTCCAAGGAATAACTTTAACTGTAACACGCCTACATTTTAAATTATTGCTTAGTGAATTAATGTCTTACTTCTAGCAGCAAGTAACCCCTGCATCCTACGTTGATTCATAGCCCAGTATTTATCCTAATTTTGACAGTTATCTGTAATCATATCTGCAGTTCTACGATTCATCTTAACTGGAACATATCTACCTTTCATCAAAACATTGTTTCATTTGTTAACAAAGTCTTATTTTTCTAACAAACTGTCTCATTGGGTGTCGCATCTTAGGCCGGTTCGCAACTAAGTTTTTATGCTAATTTTGACAGTACATAATTTGTTTTCATATCTGCAGTTCTCAGTAATAGTTTTAACAGTAATACACCTACCATCTAAAATATTGTTTCGTGAATAAATAACATTTTATTTTCTAGCAAATACTAGGCAAATCTGCGGTCACATTTTTATGCTAATTTTGACAATATGTGTGTACATATGCACAGTTCAGGGGAATAATTTTAACATTTAAACCTACATTTAACATTGTTTCGTGAATGAATGATTTCTTTAGCAAACATTTAACAAACTGTTCTCTTATGTGCTGCATCTTAGGCAGATTTTGTTGTTAATCAGCATTCATATCTCCACTTCTAGGAAATCCTTTTACCGTAATACGCTTTATTTATGTTTCATTAATACACATGTTATTTTCTCTCATATACAATAAAACACAATCTCTTCAGTTGCCAGTTGAATGACCTGATGATATGAAGCTCAAATTTTTCGAGGTTAAAAAATATTTTGAGTCAAGCTCAAGCTGCGAGAAGGTATTCAGCTTGGGCTTGATTTTTGAGTACTCTCAGATCTCAACTGCTGCGTTTTCTCGTTATTAAAACTTCAATTTGTAAGCTTTTGTTTATTCCTCTTGGTATTAATTACTCTTTGTTGACTACTTATCATGCTTAGTTTTATTCTAAACTATAATTTAGTAACATTTTTTTATTTGGTTTCATGTACAAATGTTGATGACCCACACATTTTTCAGTATATCTTGCTTGATTGTAATCAAAAACTGTGGCAGAGATAAAAACTCCAGCACCTGTTCCTGTCTCTAATGATCTCACTGTCACGGAGATGTTAAGACCAACCAGCCAGCGCCTGTTTTCATAACACACAGTAAGTGAATTGAGAGGGAAGGGGACATGCTTCCAATCCAGACATGACAATCACTCCACAGGATCCCTTCACCCCTACGTGGTTAGCCACGAGAGATACGGTGCGAAGATGCCATGCTGGTTGCTAGGCAACCATCCCTCTTCTCACCCATCATGTAAGGAGTCGTACTGAAAACAGCCAAACAGAGCAGCTGAAGCTTATTCCTCCAAGCCAGCTGTACCTTTGGCCCAAAGCAATAATGGCGGTGGATATAATTTGTGATAGACATCCGCCTTTTGAAGTGATTTATATTTTATTTAAATGTAGATTTTTTTTGAGACAGTAGCAAATAAATATGGCCATTAAGAGTTGTTTCTTTATGACCTTCAATAATATATATGTAATTCAAAACCACATCCCCTGGTTTTCTCGTAAAATTCCACTTGAAATTGCAGCAAGTAATGCTACGCTTAGGCACAGTGCTTACATATTATTTGGCGACAACGGGAGGTACGGTACTTATACATTATTTGGCAACAAAGGAGTTTCATACACAATGGCCACAAAAAGTATTGGCCTGAAGGCAGATGTGGTATAAAGGTGACATAACATTATATTACAGTAATTTATTTCATTTGAACATTGTTCTATGCACATTTCCTATAAACCCAAAAGAACCAAGTTAGTAACATTTTGTGTTAAAGCAGATAAATAATGTAGACAGACATGCAGCACTTAAGGCCAAGCAAGTATTTATCTCGTAAACACATTGCCTATTAACCCATACTCCACAAGACAAACCTGTCCTCAATTTTCACTCTGTATGCGCATACCAGTTAGTGCTGTGCTTAGGAAAGGTTTGTGTCTAAAAGTAGCTATGGGACCCAAATCTAAAGAATCAACCAAAGAACAAAGATTGTGATGCATTTATTTAGAAAGGGAAAGTGATTCAAGGACATAAATGAAACTATTGGACGACTGATTACTACTGTCAAAATATTGTGTACAGGTTCACAAAAACTAAAACACTGCAAAATGCACCTAGAAAAGGTCGCCCTTTGAAAATGTCTTTGACACAAGCGTCAAACTGTACAAAAAGTAGCCAGAAACCCTAACCTGATTTCACCAAAGATGGCAGCAGAAATGGAAAATGATGTAAGAATATAAGTATCAGTTCAAACCAAAGAAAATGTGCTTCACGGAAGTGGATATGGTGGAAGAATACATTGTGGAAAACCCTACGCAAGTCAGGCTAATAAAAAGAAGAGGCTTGTCTATACTCATGCAGAGAATGGAAGAAAGTTATTTTTAATGATGAGAGTAAGTTTAATATTTTCAGTTCAGATGGATTGAGTTATGATATATTGGAAGAATTCTGAACTTGAAGAGAAGAATCTGACTGAAGTATGGAGATTTCATGATGGTTTTGGGTTGTATGAGTGCAGGTAGTGTGGGTGATTTATGTTTCACTGAAGCCACCATGGATCAATCACAATGTGTGCATCAGCGATCTCAATACTCATTTTCCCCACAGTGTAAAAAAAATTGGCCCCTCTGCAGATTACATCTTCACTCAAAACTAACCCAAGCACATAGACTTGAACACAAGCTGTGGTTGTTATACAATATCCTACATTGGATGGAGACACCACAACAATCCCCCGATATCAACCCTATTGAGAATTTTTGGCACCGCCACCAACTAGATGAAAATGTGGGAAAACATGAGATATCTAACAAAAATGACCTGAAGAATGCCTTTAGAACTTAGTAGTATAAAATATTGAGCAAAACTATAGAAAACTTGTTGAGATTGATACCCAGAAGATTACCCGACAGTATCAAGAGAAAAGGAGGGCATATAAGTATTAAAGAGTTTGAAAATGCCTTCTTTAATTTATTTCAGACCAATATGTACTTATTTGTGGTCAGAGAGACATGTGTGTTTCATTTGCTATTTCGGTTCTGTTAGAAAAGAAATAGAATTCACTTTCATATATTGTATGACAAGTGAATTAATATAATCTAAAAGGATAGTATATACAGTCATTATTATTACATTTCCTTCCAAATATCTGCCCCACAATTCCAACTGCAGTCAGACCAATACATTTGCAGCCATTGTAGGCCCTTACATCATATATTACTAGAAACGTTATGTCTATTAATATAAATTAACTAACATTTTAATAACAGATCATCTGATTTTCCAACAAGATGAAAATGAATATGGGCTTAGCACTCTGTAAAATTTACGCTTCACTCAGTGGAAAACATTTCCACTGAGATCCAATATTCCTTCTAGGGTTATTATTTATATTGAAATAAATTAGTATTTTGATTAAAAATCTTCCAATTTTCCTGCAAGAAGACATTGAAAATGAACTTCCATGCTTAGTATAAGTTATGTGCCGCTCAGTGTTTGTAAAAATCTTCGGCTACAAGGAGAGGTCCATATGCCCACTTGGTTGTATAATTTTTTTCAAAAATATCTGCCTATTAAAATTATTTTATATTTAAATAAAAAATCTTTTGATTATTTAGCAAGAAGCAACTTAAAATGAACTTTACATTTGGTAAAACTTATGTGCTGCTTAATATTTGTCAATATTTTTGGCCACAAGGAGAGGTCTAATACGTCTTTCTAGGGTGTATCATTTTTTTTCGGAAGACATCTAGCTATTAAAAAAATTCATAATTAACTAAGAAACTTGTAATTTTCACACCAGAGACAAATTTGGACATACAGTGGTCAGGAGAGGGGTCAAAATCTGCAAAATTTCCTAAAACATTTACATACTTAGTACAACCACCCCTCACTCACGACCCTATTCCTGGAAACTGTGAGGGGTCATGTGAGCTTCTACTGTATACTTAAAATACTGGTAGGCATCCTACTAGGAACAATCCTAAAGATAGATAAAATGAATATAATTTAGGTTTAACAACTAAAAAAACACAATTATAATATATTAAAAAATATTTAGAGTTATTTAAATTGTAAAAAAGTTACTAGATTTAAAACCCAGAAATGAGTTCAATTAAAACAGGGGCAAATTCACTTAAAACTGGGGGCAAACATTGAATAAATACTGTATTTTGAAATGTTACACCTTTCTAATTAAACACAATCCAGCAGTCTCTTTATTTGTTACCTATGTACTGTAAAGAAAATGAAATGGTTTTGAGGAATCATTGTAGTACTAAGCTGTGAACTCACCTGTGAGGAGAAAGACCTGCTCTTGCTCTGGATTATAGAGCACAAAGGCAATTATGGAGCATGTTACAACTACCAGAGCATTACGAGATGTAGAAAGCAGCCACAACACCTTCATAATCACCCTCTGTCGCTTGGTGGGTTTGTTTTTTTTGTTGCCAAACTTTACATCCTTCAATTTCTGTAGAACAAACATAGTTTCATGAAAAATTGGATTACAAGATATCACTGAGCAACAAACATTAATCTCACCATTTCACTGTCATTATTAATAACCTGATCTCAATCATTAATCAGTGGTTAACATCAACTACTAATGCTTAAAAGGTAATACATTTTCTTAATACATTATGCAGATTAACAGTTAGCTGTAGGTGCAGCAAATGGCAACCAGGCTGAGAAAAGTGTTCCAACAATGGCTCGATGTACCTTCACACCTCGGAGAGAAAGCAGTTGCCTGCTTCCATTGTTCCTGTTTAAGCATGCAGCAGGTAACCCGCTAGAGAAAAGCTCAGTCTTGCATCTCCAGCCTTCCCACACAAAGAGAACTAAGGAGGATGACTGAATATAGGGAAGTGCAGCGATGCGCTCCCACTTCACCCATGCCCATGTACATAAATTCTGCAAACCTTACAAACACAGCTATGTGATAAATGTGTAACCTCAGTGACACAGTTTTACTCATTCCCGGTGTGGTTCAAGGTTTAGTTCGGACAGGTAATAATGTAAGATGATTAAAATGCTGCTTAAAATAAATTTGTTAAAAATTGACATACAGTGTATGGATAGATTGCATTTAGAATCCTGAGTTTTACAGTCCTCCCTGTGAGAAAAGTTACTATAGATATATATGTTGTCCTAGACTTACCGTACCAGCTCTTTTTCTCAAAAATGGTGCATCCAATCTTTTTCAGAGTAAAATGTGTTTTAGTCAAACCTTTAAGGATGAATTGAATGGTGAGAGATAGACTGATAGTCCCTGCAAGGACACTCCCACGTCCTTCTCAAGAGGAATTTGTTTTCAACTCCCCTCAAGGATAACCTTCAGCCACAGTGGAGAGGGGGTGAATTTACACATGATGCGTTGGCAACAATAGTTACTAAAAGACTTCAGCTAATCAGCACAGCACACGTTGCATCTGGGACAACGGACTTTGTCATTGTTGGCCGCCACGTGACTCCAGCTTGTACTGTTTACCCTAGCAAGAACGGGCATTCCAGCCCAGCGGTATTGTATTATTCACTGGCCCACCAAAGCTATGTGACAAAGACACAGAGTACCACTGCCCATCGCTAGATCGCTCCTGCAGTAGGTCTCGCCACTGTCTTCCATCCTTCTCCAAGCAGGCCAGTGACATCACGCCAGAGAAGCTATTCTTTCACCACTCCTGCTTAGCGCAACCCCTTGCCCTCAAGACGTCAGCCAAAGAGCGCAGAGGCAGCTGCCCAGCATAGTATAAAAGGAGAGTCAAGATTCAACTCCAGACCAGTCTTCATTTCCACACTGCGCTAGCCGCATAGGAACTGACCAGCCTGACTCGTCTCAAGTCTTTGCTTCCAAGCTACCCAGCTTACCTTCCCTCTTCACTGCACTTTCAGTGCAGAAGAGACACAGCTTTCCTTGGTCTCTAACCAAGATCATTCCTTCCACATCCTGCTTAGTAATCGAAGCACTGTTCCGAAGAACAACGCCTAGTTGTCTACACTTCTAGACACTGGGACACCCTCTGGGCAACAATGCAATAGGGAGTAAGATTCAGTTTAAATTGTTTTCACAGTACTACTCTACCCAGTCCCATTCAGCCTAGTTTCAGGTCACCTCTACCCAATTTGTGTATGACAGCTTCCCCAACAGCTCTCGTATACGCAGGAGGTAGTGTGGCATCACATGTCTATTTCATCTCACGTGAAATAAATATAGTGTTTTACCTGACACTCGAGTTCCACATTACCGTACATTTAGCACCCATCCTAGTTGACCTCCTCCCTGAGGGAAACGCAGGTGATCCCAGGAATATTACTCAATTGAACCACTACATGTATTTTACCACCCACACACAATCACAAACCGGCCAGCCTTTCTGCATACCTCTGTAGGCAGAACGATGGAGCCTGCTCACAGGTACTTAGTCTCTCAACCAAGCTTGTCAGTTCAGTGCTTGTCTTTTTCACCGCACTTTCAGTGCCAGAGGGGACGTTCCCTGAATTGGGAAGACTCAGTGGAGGCAGACATACTGCGTAGGAACATATTCCCCGCTCTTCACCTCATGGACGTGAGTGTATCTACTGTGTGAATCCAGATGACTTTCTCGAAACACAATGGGATAAGGGAAAAGGTGAAACAAATGCTGATTACCTCCGGCATCTACAAGAGCTGACACCCTCCCTTGTAGCCTTTATCAACAGTGTTGCACCACGAGAACAGGCACAGGCCTTTCATCAGCTATCAGTATCTGTGACACCAGCTAATCCAAAGGAATTGTTTATGGCCCCAGTTTGTGGCAATGGAGAAGTTCACTCCTGGGTCAGCGAGTTCCTCAGCCAACCAGAACAGACGCCAACAATACCCATCACTTACATGCAAATCAATGTTGTTGCTCTGTCCCCAACGCCACATCACAATGACCATAGCCCCACACTCAAGTACCTGCCGTTCCTACATGCACCACTGTTCAGCCTCTGCCACACGCTAGCAGAGTAGAGTCGCAACGCCCAGGTATACCAGCAGCAGCACGCAACTTGAAACACAAAATCTCACTGCCAGAACCAGACTATGTGCCCTGCCACAAAGTTACCTGGCCAGTCCTGTATACTGGACTCACTCCAATTCCTTGCAAGGACTAATTCAACCCAGAACCCTGTCAAAATAGGATGTGCCTGGCCAAGCATCCAACAAAACCAGTGTCGATTGATATAGTGTTCTCTCCAACAGCCAGGACATCACGCATCAGCATAGTAACAAACAATGGCACTTCACTCAAAAAATGTATAAAAATATATTTGGTTTATTACTTTCACAAATACTTCATATCGGAAGACATGAACTAGTATTTAAAATCACAACGGCTGTTTTGTTGACACACAAGCACGAACCTGAAAAAAATACTAAAACAAAACAATGAAACCAGCTAACTTGAACGTTACATTAGCCAGGTGACGGTGTGAAAGAGTTAGAAACATAAATGTGTTACGATCAGGCCAAATTTTATTGTTATTTGCATGCAACTAAAATAAAATGAACTGCAGCTGACGAAAATGTTTAACTAAAACAAGTAGGACATTAAAAAATTAACTACTTCTTGTAGTTCGCTGCCAACTTAAATGTGAGTACTGTAGTCATTACTTATGTTAAAATATATTCAGTAACTGGCAGTAATTTTTTTCATAGGTTGATGCTCACTTCATTGCGAATAACCTATAAAGACTTTTCTACAAAAACTAGCACTGCAATACACCATCTATGATGGGCTATCTGCTTGTTTTTATCAGTAGCAATTACATTACTTCTTTATTCCTCAATTCAGAAGTCACTAAATTGCTAATATGTGACTCAAATGCTTGATAAAAGCAGTGAAGATGAAGTCATTATTTTTTTACATGTGATGTTAGTCGATGCACATTAAAGACAGGATGTATGAAAACTGCTGATATCTTACTCTGAGCAACAGAAGCACCACAATGCAGACCATGCCCAGCACTGTATCTCCGAGCCGTGTCTCTCCAATGTGCCTTGACACTTTGGTGATAGTCTCGATGAACCCTGATGCTGAGATCTTCAGTCCCAAGAGGCCTTTCAGCTGTGAGCAGGCAATGATGACAGAAGTTGCTGAAGTAAACCCAACTGTCACAGGAATCGAAATGAAGTTGACCAAGACTCCTGGTGACACAAAATATTTGTCTATGAAAAAAGGGATATGTACAAAAGGCTAAAAATATTTAGTGGCAAACTTTTAGCATGCAATATAAATTTTACTAAATAACTGATGCATGTACACAATTTGTTTAAAAGGCTTCTTAAATTTCAAATTGAACTGTATTTTTTTTTATAATATTACTTCCATCACCTTTCTTTTCTTTACATCACAATGCCTTAACCAAAGAAAATTTGCAAAGTATTAAAATATTAAAAGATGCTCAGATTGATCGAATAACACAATAAACCAACCTTTTGAGATAGGAGGTTTCAATTAGTTATCTGTAACTATAGTCGGTTCATCGCTAATCCAACACTTTTGAAAAGAAACTTTGAAAAAAACTGCAGCCTTTGACTGCCTGGTATTGCTGACAGCAAACTGAAAAGATAGTTCCATGTCTTAAAGCATTAATGTTTAAAGTGTGAACCACTGAAGTTGGTTATGTTTTGTTTTATAGACACATTAAAGCTAGTCCAGTGACATATATACATTTATTCAGGGGTGTATATTCCAAGTGTCCTAGGTACATGCCACATGTGTCAAAACAAAAGTTAAAAAAAAAAAAAAATCAATATATATTTTAGTACCAGTATTTGAAAAATTCTATATCATTGGGTGAAAAGAAACTGCACATTATGCTTGTTTACTAGATGCCTGCAAGACTATCTGTGGTATGAAGGAGCACCAAGCATACTGAAGGAAGACAGAGCGAGAGAGATATGGAGCTACTGCTAGGGCGTTCTGCTGAAGAGCAGCCTGCAGTTAGTATCAGAATGAAGACCCAGGCTGTGTGCACAGTCGAATAAGACAAGAGGGGAAGGCTACTAGCCAATTTTAGAGCAGCTGTAAGGGACAAATTGCATGCTGTCATTCAGTAGATCACCAATGCCTGGAAGCGGTAGCAAGGAGGCAGGTTGATGATGCATTTCTGTAATGGATGCCTTTCCCACTAAACATACCATGTTTAGTTTTGCATATTTCAATTGTTTGGAGACAAATAATTTTAATTGGTGTAAACTGTACTTACGGTATGGGTTCTAAAAACTACAATAAAGTTTTTGTTCACATATAAAATAGATAATGGAAGAAAATATAACTGTCAAACAGGTATGAGAACACTTATTTTCCATGAAATTGCTTCAAGAAAAATTATGAACAGTTATAAAGGGTAGGCAAAAACCGCTATTTCCAGATCTATGTTTTAGAGCACAAGAGCCACAAAGAACACTAACCGAGATATTTTTTTGTTTTACAGTATGAACATTTCTAATGGCTATCAGTTATCTTGATTAAAATAAGCTTTTCTGTTAGCCTTGTGTGATATTTTCAGATTTAAATCACCTGTCAGTTGCTCAATGAAGACATTCAAAATCACAAAACCACATTCAATAATGTTTGCAACTAAAAATGTTTGGGAAAGTCAGGGTTGACATCTTACTAAAGAAGCGTGAAACAAACAAGAAAGAGGAACACAAATTTGTAACATGCATGACATCACATAGAAGTAGTAAACTAATACAAACATAACATAAAAATGTGCTGCCTGATAAGCAGTGTAAAAACAGTTTTTTTTTTAAGCTAAACCAAAATACTTGAAGACCTTGCTCTGGCAATAGCTTAAAATTATACATCAGTATATAATTGTATTTGATTGTGCAAATGTATTCCATTTTATGGAAGATGATATATCCTTATATTAATGTCTCATGCCTGAATGATGCCAGGTTTTGAGCATGTAACTTTCAACTGTAATTTTGTTTGAAATCATCTTATGCTTACAAGAACAGTACGCCCACCAAATTTTTTCCGGAGACTCCACTGTTAACAATTTTTCACTATCATTAAATTTGACACACAGATGCATCATTAGGCCCATGGCAAATCCTAATTTGGACACATAGTAATGGAATTATATCCAGCGAATGGAAAGAAGAAACCAAGTGAAGTTTTCAAAAGTGCTTAATTGTCTACAAAAAATTTATACATATGTGAAATCAATAAACAGGTGTCACCACTTTGAAATGGGATGACAAAATACCTATTGGGTATTTATGAATACCTTATCTAGAACATGTGCCAGTGTATCAAACTGAGGAAAAAACTTGCCAACATTAAAAAAAAAACAGTAAATTCTTTGGCACACTGTTGGACCACAACCAGCTTTGCATCACGGCATAATGCTTATCCTTTTGACCTTTGGTCGCTGAGGGGGAAACAAGCCGCCAGCTTCAACCACCTCCGGCCATCTCCACCACTTCTCTGCCAACTCTTTACTACCCCTCACCCTCCACATTGGCCCTCTGCTCTGGGTATAAATTAGAGGCCGCAGCCCATGGTTTGAGGCTCTCTCACGTGGCTCAGTTATAGGACGTTAATCTGCCCAACCACAAACCAACTTCTCCAACGGCCAGCTGACTGTCAGCACTATCATAGGGTGTAACTCTGCCTGATTACGCACCGATGCCATACGCTTAGCTTACAGCTAACTGATTCTAATCATCAGTATAGATCGTCATGCTGCCCACCAGAGTCTTCATGCTTTTCAGCTACTTAGTAGCTACGCACCTAGAGTCATGACCATACTACCGGGGTCACCCTCATCCCAACGCCTCCATGTCTACCGAGTCTAGGCATCACTCTCATTGGGCACTTCAGGCCCTAGTCAGGGTACAGGCTGGTTTATGTGTGTTTACTGTTCAGACATAAACCTAACTTGGCCGAGTTATCACTCGCAGCTCACTAGTCTTCTTTACCTGCTCCTGCTATCTTCCGTTTCATCCATGGAACATCCCACATTCTTGAAGTAGTAGTGACAAGCCGCAACCTCTGTTCCTACGTCACCTTCAGAAAGAACCGTCTCTACGAGATGCTTGGGTCTATGGCAAAGTCCCGCCCCGCCTTCTTGAATAACACGAGAGCTGTATCCTTCCCTTGGCTATTGCACCCTTCTGTAAGTGCTTTGGTCTTCCGGCATATGTATGCATTAGTTCATAATAAGTAATAGTTCCAGTATGGAATTTTAAAATTTAGAAATATTTTACTCAAAGACTGCAATCAATTCTTTATTTATCAACTACTTATCGGATTACTTGCCAAGTACCTATAGGCTATTCATGGTACAATGAACACTTTTGAAAACCCACTAATTTAGAATAATAGTCATAGTCACTCAGCTACATCACTCCAGAAGAGGGAGCAGAGCTCTCAGATGCCAGGAGAATATATATATATATATATATATATATATATATATATATATATATATATATATATATATATATATATATATATATATATATGTATGTATGTGTGTGTGTGTGTGTGCGCACGCATGTGTGCGTGTGTGTGTCTATATCACCCTGGTCATACAAATTGTTAGTTTTTTTGGGTACAGGGAAAGTACGTAATCAGATGAGTAGTTGATAAATGAATTTATTGCAGTCTTTGAATCAAATATTTGCAAATTTAAAAATTCCGTACTGGAACTCATTACTTATTATGAATTAATGCAGTATATATGAACTAAACTAAATAAAGCTGAGCTAATATTTTCTGGTACACGATGACTTGGTAAGAAAGCATTTTATCAGTTGTATCAAATCAAACAGGTAGATTGGTTTTCCAATTGCTTAGTCATACACTAAATTCATATTCATAAAAAAATTCTAAACCCAATAGATTATAACAACATAGGTTAATAAATTTGGTGACAAAGTACCATATATATATATATATATTATATATATATATATATATATACACGCATGCATGCATGCATGCGCGCGCACACACACACACACACATATATATATACATGCAACCCCCCCAACACAGACACACACGCTACAGTGATTCACGAGGAGTTATTGCACCACTCACGGGGCCAATTCCTTACATAATTTTGAAAAAAATATGCCATATGAATGTGGGTAGTACTCCTAATATTTACAGACTAATTCTAAACATTTGAAAAATGACAAATAAAACAATAACCCTTTCAGAAGTAATTACAGTTATGTATTATCAGACCATATTGTTTACAGTTGAGCATCACAACTGCATCTAACAAGCTTACAAAGATGTTCAAAAATGCTTCCATCTACTTCCATACACTTGGCCGCACAGTTATGAACCGGACGTGTTTCTATATTAGCTGCACACGACTGCCTTTGATTTCTGTAGTGGCATGCATGATAGGCGCAAGTGGTTCCTCACGTGTTTGTGTACTCCTTTGGTAAACAATATCCTTCATCCATCCCCATAAGCAGTAAACTAATGGTGACATATCTGGTGATCAGCTACACAACTTTAATTTTTGATGCAGTTCCTGTAACACAAATACGTTATGGTCAGCAAGGAGAACCACTTCTAGGAGGAAATAACAGTGTTGCTTCAGGGTATCTGGTACACTCTACACCAAAGAACAGCCTGCTGACACATCAAGGAGAAATTTTGTGTCTAGGTTGATGTTAGAGACGTGCAAAGTGTAAAAAATTAAGAAGTTACAGATGACCCCTTTCAGACCATAATGTAATGGACGTGTTGAGAGACTTCATTGAACCCTAGCGGACATAATATTTCATTACGTAGATGAATACGGTAGTAATTGGGAAGAATATTTGCCATATGCAGTGCACGCATATAGGACGGTTCCTCTTTCAGTGACGGGTTATAGCCCACATTATTTGTTGTATGGGAAAAAAGTTAGGCTACCCCCTTTAGGTGAATTGAGTAGTCAGCCTAATGTGTTAAAGGGTGGTATAACAGCCAAGGAAAACGTAGACATTTTGAGTAATAAGCTAATAGAAGCACATGAAGTAGCTAGTGAAAGGAATAAAGTAGCTTTTGAGAGACAAAAAGAGTATTACGACAAGAAGTCAAATCACCAAATATTGAGGTAGGTGATTATGTGTATCTACACACGCCAAGTGTTAAGAAAGGCAGAGTATCTAAGTTTCATAAGTTTTAGTCCGGACCTCATAAAATTTTAAGAAAACTGAGCTCAGTCACATTTGAAGTATTATTAGACAAGAGAAAAGTTATTGTGCACAGTGATCAATTAAAGTAGTCTAAAGATTCTATAGAGCCAAGGAGCTCATGTCTAGGCCAAGACACAACGTGTAGGGAAAAAAACCCGTGGATTATTGATGATGTAGAAACAGTTGAGAAATTTTGCGATAGTGAATGTGATAAAGAATTAAGTGAGGAAAATATTGAAGAAAATATATGCTCAAAGTCACACCCAATTTTAACAGACATTATAGAGTTAGAAGAAATAGGTGAAGTAGAGGAAATATATGTTGAATGCCCTAGGGACAACAGCACCCTCGATGATAGTGAGTGTTATGATATTGTAGAAACTGACAACGTTTGGGAACTGTCGCGTTATCTAAAAGGGAAAATTCATGAGAAAAAAGGTGAACCTAGTGTCAGGTATAATTTGCGTTCAAATGTAAGAAACCCCTCAATGGAAGAGGAGGAAACAGAAATAAGCTATGCGTAGCCTCAAAGTATAATGTAACCCAGAATTAATGATAATTATGCGTTCAATGCAAAAAACTAAATAAGAGGTATATTGGTTTGCATTACAGATCACACCATAGGCTCTGGTGTGATTCTGGTCCAAGAAATGGACGTCGTCTTAACAGGAGGCAGATGGACAATAGTGCTAGACATACCCATAAGGAAATTGGAGAGTATTAATCAGGAATTTGGGAACCAACTGAACATAATTAAAGGGATGAAGTTTTCTGGAAACCAAGAGATTGAAAGACCACTTTCAGAGATAGATGTTCTTGATAGACTAATTGCAGAATTACAGGAGGAAGTAAATGAATTAACTTTGATACTACCCAGAAAATTGTCTCATGGAAAGAGAGGTTTAATAGATGCAAGTGATAGTATTCTGAAATTTTTATTTGGTACACTTATGAATGATGATTATGTCTGTATTCACCAAGTCACTAGTGAGTTGGGGACGAGACAAGAAAAATTGATTCATATAGTAGAGAAACAATTAACTTTCATGAAAGGGATGAATGCCAGGGTAGAGAAAAACTCTAAGGACGTAGGCATTTAGCAAAAGAGTTAGCGAAAGTAATAAAAACTTTGAACCACATGACTGCTTCGAATACTTTAACAGCCTCAACGACTGAAAGAAATCACAGAATAACAATTAGCAATTTAGGGAAAGCACTTAAATACAGTAGTTTGCTGAGAGAATTAGAATTAACTCTTCAGTCTCATAAACAAGAGGTAACAAAAATAAAAGTGGCATTGGATATCATAGCGACTGGTAGGTTACCCACTTCGTTATTGACTCCAGGAAATTTGTCAGAAATTATTTGAGATATTGCTCTTAAATTACCTTAGGACAAGGCTTTGGTAGCAAGAACTGATTTAGATCAGGTTTACAATTATTATGAAGTAACGACGGTACATGCACTTGCTACAATTGATAGTATACAGTTGATAATTGAGTTTCCTTTGAGATCTGCGAATAGGTATTTCACAATTTATAGAGCTCACCCTTTTCCAATTTTCGAGAAAAATTTAGAGAGATACGTTCAGATAGTGCCAGATGCACTTTATATCGTGCTGTCAGAGAACAAGCAGTTCTATGCGTTAATGTCTGAAGCAGACATGAGTCAATGTAAAGGCAGGATTAATATAGTTTGTCCAGCTAACGTCCCGACATTTTTCACAAAGATTTTGAATTGTCTAATGAATGTAATATTGTCACAACCTGGTTACGATTATAAAATGTGTAAAAGAGAAGTTCTAGGTAACTCGTTCGTACCAGTGTTTATTAGAGCAGTAGACGGTGATAGTTGGATTTATTCAGTACCAGAAATGATGAAAGTTACTAAAATGTGCCCTTATGAAAAGAGTGACGCACGCGTGGTGGAGGAGTGGATCTCAGCGCAGGGAGTCATGTCCCAGGTGAGCAGTTGTCTGATAATTAATGAGAGAATTCAGTTGTTACCACACAGTAACAAAGTAACACATAAAATACAAAGTGAATGGCGTAAAGTTCTCTCCAGTTCAGTCCTTATTAACAAATATAGAACAAGTGTTCATTGCATCCATGAAAACTGACTTCAATATTAGTATGTCAGAGCTAAATACAGAAGAAGATGTAGAATTGAATCATCTCATGTTGGACATTCATGATTTAAAACACAGAAAGGTTCTGCGTCAACACATCGAACGCCACAGTCACTACTTGGTGGGGTTCGTTATGATGGGATGTCTGGTACTCGTCATCTGGTTCCTGAAACGATGCCTGTGTGAGACACTGACCAGGTGTTCACGCGCTTGCCTCCCATATCAGAAGGTAGCTGAGACCACAGAGCCTGCCCAACTTCCCGAGGATCAAGCAGATGCTATGGAGATGTGTGCTGGTTCTAACACAGTTCCAGCCCCGCAGCAGACATCAAGGATGACAGCCACAACTTGCTTTAAGAAGTCCATAATACGTCGAAGTGATTAAATGTTGATGCCCAGAGACAAAAATTAAAGTAGAGTCAGTGAAAAGCAGAGTATAGTGCGTGGAATTTTTTAAATTTAATGCTACAGCAAGTAATATTATACTAGGAATCCGATATTCCGGAGAGCAACAAATATAAAGTGTCCCCATGTGTTTATTCAATTGTTTGATTGTAATGTAATGATTGATAATTTTTTTCTTCTAAAGTCAAGATAACTTAACTCAAGTATGAAAACATTTTTAACTATTGTAAGCTTAATGAATGAAAATGAGAGGCATTTTAAGATTAATCAATGAACATAAGATACGTTGTGTTATGAACATATATATTCCACAAAATATTTATTTTTTCAATTACTCTATGAACATTACAAATAAATGATGATCAAACTATTTAATAGTCTTGGTACACAAGACAGAGCTGTAACAAATAACAAGTGTTGATGTTTCATGTTATCCAATATGTATATTGTGTAGGAGATTTGTTTCAGCTGCACTTTGGAAAATTACAAAGGCGAACTTAAATAATGAGGAAGGTGACATGGTACTCCCCATTTTGAGTTCCACTAATTTTAAAGTTATTTGATGGAATAGTAATTAACTCATTCTCTTTTATTAACCTTAATGATTCAGTTGACTGCGAGTATGGAAGCAATTTCATAACGCTTCAAGAAAGAAGACTCCTGTGTCAAAATCACTGCTACACCAATGGCTGTTAGTTGGTCAACAGGAAACATGAATTTCCATTGCTGGCGAGTTCACACCCTGTTGTTTCTGATAGAGCAGTTACACTACCAGACTCTATACTTCAAACAGCTTCACTTTGATGACCAACTCACATATAGCTTCAGCCAAATATCTTTCTAAAGTTTTGCTCAGCCCGAACAAAACTTTTCTAAAAGGAGTGATGTAGTGCCGCGGGCACTCCACCAGCTTTCAGTTCAGAGAGAGAACATTTTAGTGAAGTATTTTTGCAACTTATCAGGTTCTGCGATGCCTGCGACAGGAAGCTATATCCACTCTAATACTGCCTGCGGTGATTTCAGCACCGTGTGACTGCAATTGCTAACCATTTTTGACGGGAAATATATTCTGTTTTTCACTATATTTTTGTCTCATGACTCCTGGAATCATACACTGTGTCACACGCTATTTTCCAGTCACATGATTTCAATACCACACTTTGGGGCTGTGTGCAAAGTTCCAGTTCATTGGCTAACACCCTAACCTTGCTCTCTCATTGGTGGGCGACTTCTCGCCCTGACTTCTCATTGGTGAGAGACTGCTCAAGCGCAACTTCTTGGTGGAGGGAGACTTCTCCCCACTAAACTCATGTTGCTTTATTATGCCATGCACAGCCTGAAGACAAGAGACTTAAGCAGACGATGCCAGAGACTGCACATCACCGCCTGGGATGATTCTCCTTCATCACCGTGGCTATATCATGTTATTGCTTCCGATTGAATTCTTATTTTGTTTTATATTAACAATTCCCATGTCGTCTTCTGCCACATCGCCAAGTAAGTAGATGTATAATTAAAAGTGTAAACGTTTCAGTGCTTAATTAAATTAAATGAGTTAAATTGACTTAGATAATTTCTTCCTGAGTATTTGTGCTCAGCCCTAGGCTGCTAGGAGATCACAGTAGTTTACAGGGGAAGAAACTACGCGGGATTTTGGGGTGACCTTCAGTGGTAGTCGAACAATGATTACCTTCCCGGAAGATCCGTCTCCTGTGGAGTTCGGCATGCCTCACGACTATTCCTCAGTGGGGTTTTATTGCATGGAACCAAAAGTTTCACTGACAGAAAATTAATAAAAATAAATGAGCAAGGAACTAATATTAAAAGTAAGGTAGTGAACAATTTTAATTTTACGTAATATTTATTATTGCGATATTGGAAATGGGAAATCCCAGTTGGATTATACAAGTTAGTTAAATAATTAATTATACACGTAATTAATTTAGGTGAAGGTGAGCCTGGAAAAAGAATAAAGCAAAAGTTATTCTGACCTGAGGATTATTGAACTTTAGGTAAGTTTACATTAGTTCAATTTAGTTTATTTTACGTTCTTTACAGCATATCCTCTCAAGGGGAATTTGTCCAGAATGGAAAACGTCGCTACAACCTGCTCCCGCAGAGTCAAGGGAGTGACTGGGGTAAAAGGGGTGCAGGTCTTGAAAGTCGGGTTTACCTCTGGTGTGACGTGCAGTCTTCAGTTGCAGGAAGAGCCTTCTTCAAGCTGCTGGAGAGGATGAAGCCTTCTGCAAGCTGCTGGAGAGGATGGAGCCTTCTGCAAGCTGCTGGAGAGGTTTGAGCCGTTTGCAGACTGTAGGAGAGGAGATAGAGGTCTTGGTCAGATCCAAGGAGTGCTCGCTGACCTATGCGGCTGGCAAGTCCAGCCATTCTGGCGAGAGGTGTGCTCGTGCCTCCTTATATAGTTGAAAATCCCTGGATCAGCGATCTTCCGGGGGTGTGGGGGAGTTTAACCTTTCGTCACAGGGGTTGGTTTATCAGGGTTGAGGTAGCGCCGCTCATTTCTTATCTCCCTGTGCTGAGGCAACGACACATTTACCACCATGGCACGAGGCTTGGCGGATGTGACTCACGGGGCAGCAGAGGTACTGCGATCCTGTGGTGTCGGTTGAACTTCCTTCTCAGCTATCTCGGGATAGTGGCTCGTCGGGTAAAACAATCTTGACTCAAGAGGGTGGCGAGCGTATGTTGGAATCTGGGCGCGCAGTACAATCCATAATTAAACACATTAATTATTTTTATGTCCGAGGCTGTCCAACGCATGGAGTCGATTCTATCGGCGCATGAAGAGTACTCTGCCACTGTTTGTGACTTGCCCCGAGCTCTTGTTTACACGTTTGTGGAGCTATGTCGTCCGTAGGGTGTGCAGTCATGCTGCGCAGCAGTGTGGCATGCATCAAGTGGCTCATTATTTCCTGGAATAGTAGCCATATTTAAATAACCTGCTGGCAGAGATTCAGTTTCAGAGATTGTGGCACTTGCTTTTGCCGAGCTTGCACACGCATCAAAAGCACCCTATAAAGAAGTGGATTTGGTGTAGTTTGACACACCAGAGGTGTTCTTGAAATATAAATTTACAATATACATTAGTTTTTTAATAGCACATGTTCCAAGACGCTATGACCAGTACATTTTACCTACTGGCATACAATTGTACACAAAACTGTTCTCAAATATTTTTTCATCAAGAGACATCAGTTAAGGATACTGTAAGAAAATTAATAAAATACTAAGCATATCTGGTTCAGGTTTGGATGGTTTCATTTACTCCACTTTCCTCTCTAGTGTGTTTTTTGCTAGATTCCTTTCTCTAGGAGCAACAATCACAGCCTTATACCTGGCATCCACCAGCATGGCTGTGTAATAGGGCTCCCTTCTTTCGTATGAGGGGAATCTGATCTTAAGACCCATAAGTAGATATAAAGCAAATCCTCTTCTAGGTCCTACTTCCCATGTTCTTCAATGTACGTATTCCAACACAATGTTATTGAAAAAATAATGGGAATGACCATTGATGCTGATGGTGTACATTCACCACAAAACTAAACCGTTGCATCATACAGTGGCTGTAGTATTTCCACATAGTAGTCAGAGGAGTATCCAGGGGGGGGCGGGGGGGGCTGAGAGGGCTGCAGCACCCCCCCCCCTTCCCGTCACCAAAATGACACACATTTTTAAAAATCATATTATCAAAATGTCAATCATTATGTTTATATATTTGTTATTACCCCCATGACACACATTTTTACACCCTACATTAAAATGGCATACATTATATTTATTTGTTACTAATCACACATATGATTACATATTATACATCAAAACTTCATTTTCTGAATATAAGGAAGGAAAAAAATAGTCAAGTACATAGTTCCTAAAAATGTGAGCGAGTTTGCATAAATAGTTTCTATGCTTCCACTGTGACTTGTGAACGATGTACTACTAGGGGCAATACTAATACTGATCAGCACCCCCCGGCTCCTGAAAAAAATTTCTGGATACGCCCCTGATAGTCGATCAAATTCCACTCACTTCACCATTAGATTGTCCATATTGAGTTCTGAAGTGACGAGAGTGTGCACTCTTGTTATCCAACAGCCTCTTTAACATCAAAAACTCTGAATTCCAGCAAGTTGCATAGTCTTGTATTAAATTTGTCACAGGAAGACCTAGTTCTTCCTGAATTTGATAAAGCTGCTTAGTTGCTCTTGCGTTGTGCTTGTACCGCCCAACAATAGACCATAACTTTTTCAAAACTTCACCGATGTCACTACTTTGTTCAACCGCATTGTGCAAAACTAATTGCAGTGTATGGGCAAAATAATGCAGTTTGCTAAATTTAATTTTACAAAGTGACAGCCCTAGCTTGATGCTCCATCCATTGTCACTCACAATGTATAACTCTACATCATGTTGTAAATTTGCTACGTTCCATTTGTCCAAACATTTGTGAACTTTTTCACTGATTGCTTCAAGGTGTGTCCTACAGGACAGCTGCAGCATCCCAGGCAATACTTCTTTCATTGAAGTCTCCCACAAAATTGCATGTAAATGACATGAAGGCTTCATTACTGGCAGAAGTCCACAAGTCACATGTGAAGGAAAAAGAAGTGACTTTGGCTTTGCTAACTGTCTCAGTTATGCGATCTGAAATAGTTGCCTTCTTTTTTTTTATATAAATCAGGTAATATCCTCCTTGAAAATGTATTCCTGGATGGAACTGAATAAAGTGGTTGAGCCACTTCTGAGTACTTCATTCAATTTTTTGTTTTCAATGACACTATATGGTCACATGGCACTAGCTATCCATTCACCTATATTATCTGTTATTTTCGTAGCCCTTTCAAACATATATAGCCACTTATAAGTGTCATCCAAGCGAAGTTGTTTTTTGTCTTCATTCTGCTATTCATTTGGGATGTCAGTTTGCATATCCCTACCTAATTTCTGTGTTTTTTTCCATTTTATCAAGTTCACTTTTGAACACAGAATGTTGAGAAATGTATCTTAGAATTCCAGATGTAGTACCAAAATTTGTTTTCAATACTTAAGAGCAAGCCTTGCATTTTGCTGAAACATTGTCTGGCATTTTTTCTCTCGTAAAAATGCCAAATAGGCACTTTGATTTTCTCACCACTATCTTTTAAATCCATATTGCATCTAATGAACTACGGAAATAAACTGTAAGTAAGTAAATAAAACATTAAGAATAAATGAATAAACCATGTGCTAGTACCAAAATTAACATCTCAAATGTATACGTTAGTGCACTACACATTACACAATATTTACACTTTCATTCAAAACTACAAGTTTATTGCTAAAAAAAATTATCACTGAATGAAAATTTAATTGTTTAATATCACGCAATCACTTGTAGAGGTGATTAGCAAAATAAAACCACAAGCAGTACTGTTCCTAACAACGATTATCAGTAGGCAACATCTACGTCATGTGACTTGCTGGCCAATAACGTACCACCTTGGATACGGATGTGTCGCGTTCTGCAACTATTCAGCCATGTAACCTACAAGAACAAGAAGCATGTGGCCATAGAAATGCATGATCATTCTGATTTTTATGAGGTTACGTGTGATTTTACATGTATGCTTTTGACATACCTTTCGGCCTGTAATGGAATTATTTGGTAGCGTTTCTAAGAAGTTCACGAAATGAAACAACGTTAAGAGTGTGTAAAAATAAAAGACTCATTTCATAGCCATCAAAATTCTTAAACAATACGGGCATAAATTCCAAACGTAATTTTCTTAATGCTTGTGAGCAGTGTGCATTAATTCAACCCCTACATACATGCAGAGAAAGTGTTTATTCATGCACAACTGAATGCCATTATATCAATAAACACTACTATTGTTTTAAAAAAATGTAGGGCCTACTTCACGTTTCTATAACAAGTGTTTTACTTTTAAAGCGATCGACGGCAGAAAAAATACCATTAGCAAAATGGAAATAGCATTTATTATGTGGAATCAGCATTTATTTATTTTAGGAAGGCACACCAAAGTTTGTTTACATACATACGATGGCCGGTGGCAAACTTCGTATTAATTATATTTACATAAAACCATTAATACTCATAGGTATGTTGATTTAGATTTATTTATTATTTACTTATGCTGACAAGATTAGGGCCATGTAGGCCCTCACTTACATGTTTCAGATTTCTAACTAATACACCCGCAATTATGGTACTGCATGGTGGCGAGTTCTCTCACCTCTCCCGCCTAAACTCCTCTTCCACTCTCTTCCTGAACTTTCGAACTCCCCTCACAGACACCAATTCCTCCTGCAACAAATTCCACTCCCACACAAACCTCACAAGCATAGACTGCCTACCCCACTCTGTTCTCCTCCATACCCTCTGAAGCTTCTCATTGTTGTTTCCTCTCCTTCTAAACACCCCCTTACTAAGCTGGCAGTGTAACCCTCCCTCTTCATTCACCACCCTGTACATCCTGACAAGTCTTTCAACTTTCCTCCTGTCCATCAACGAGCTCCACCCCATTTCTTTCATTACCACTGATAGCTTCTAGTTCCCTTCATCCTCACCATCCTGCCCCTGACTTCTCCGCTTACCCTTCACCTCTCTTGGTGCCTTTCTTTGCACATTCTCCAGCTCTCACACCTGCACCTCCACCTCCACGTACTGGTCCCATACTGCTGCAGCATATTCTAACATTGGTCATACCATTGTGCCATATGTTTTCTCCTTCACCTCACATCTGACTCTCTTCAACACCCTTCCCAACATACCCAGAGCACTTCTTCCCTTTGCAACCACCCTCTCTACCTGATTTTTTCCATCTGATGTCTCCTTGCAATACAATTCCTAGATACTTATATTCTGCTGCTTCTTCTATCTCTTGCCCCTCCTTGCTTATCACTTTCTTCCTTGTAAACCTCACTACCTTAGTTTTTCTTACATTAATATTCATTTTGTTTTCCCTGGCCCAAAACCACATCCTGTTGATGTCCGCTTGCAAGTTTTCCCTCCCTCCCACTTCTGCATACACAACACAATCATCTGCAAACAAACATATTTTTCCCTTAATCATCACACCCATGCCATTTACCACTATGGTAAACAACAGTGGACCCAGCACGCTTCCCTGCGGCACCCCTGATATAACATCCCCTCCCTGTGATATAGCTTCCCTCACTTTCACCCTCTGCCTTCGCCCCTTGAGGAAGTCCCCAATCCATTCCACTACCCTCTTGTCTGGTATCAGCTCCTACACTTTCTTCATCAATGTCCCATGGAGCACCTTATCAAATGCTTTCTCAAAATCTATGAAGCAAGCATCTACCTGCTTCTCTTCATCAACTACCTGCACAAGATCCTCTAACAGCCCAGCTGGCGGCGTCTCACATGAGTATCCCTTCGTGAAACCATGTTGTGACTCCTCCAACCAATTCCTTTTGTTCGTAACCCTAACCACATACTGGACCACCAGCCACTCCATTACCTTTCCTGTACTCAATGTGAAACTCACCGGTCTGTAGCTACCAGGCCTCCCCCTATCCTCTCCCTGCTTGTGTATAGGTACCATCATTGCATCCTTCCAACTTTGTGGTAACTTACACTCTCCTAAGGACTTTTTAAACAACACCTCCAAATATTTCACTATCTCTCTCCCACCAAACTTTAGTGCTGTGTTTCCTATCCCATCTGGTCCCTCTGCCTTAATGCTCTTCAACCCCCTAATTCCCATTTCTATTTCCCACTCCCTCATGTTAAACTTACTGAACAGCCCCCGATCACCATTAGTCCCCCCCTATTCCAATCCTCCTTTGCCTCAAACACTGACAAGTACTGGCCTTGCAGCATCTCTAATTTTTCTTGGTCATTTGTCGCAGACCTACCATCCCTTCCTTTCAGCAGAGAGATCCACTGCTCTCCTCCCCTTACCTTCCTTATATACCTAAAGAATTTTTCACCATTCGTTGCATTTTCCTTCTTCCACCATGTTCATTAGAAATACATTTTTACCTGTTTGATCATTCTTTCAAGCACCCTTCCCATCTGTTTCAACATTTCCTTAGAACTTTTCATCCCTTCATTTCTCCACTTGGCATGTAATTTTCTGCACTTCTTCTTCATTTTTAGAATCTTTTGTTCATAATATGGTGGATCTCCCCCAGACCGTAATCTTTTCTTTGGCACAAATTTCTCCAACATATCCTCTATTATTCTTCTAAATTCATTCCATAATTTTTTCACACTTTCCTCCATTGACCACAAAAATCATAGCAAATAACCTAAATATTTTTTATCCCGAAAAATTTACGGCAAAATTATTTCCCGCCCGACCTTTATGGAAAATATATTTCCCGAATTTTTCCAGAAAAGTCGGGATCCGCTCCAAATCTAGTAGGATCCCATTAGCAACCACAAGCACAGCCAGCCAGTGCTACACCATACCGACAGCAAAGGTGACACGCCATCCGCTCAGCCCAGAGAGCGCACAGAAGAGGAGAAGATGAGCGCTCCAGAAGCCAACTTGACTTTCTTGCAAGTGACTGTACTACATCACTCCAACAAAAATTTTTTTTCCTGACCAGATGAGTCTATGTTGCAATGGAGCTAGGTGGAATCAGGGGGGATTGACATTTAACAAAGTTATAAACATGACTTCGCCTCATCTGTACGTTACATCATGTTTCCCTACACGGGGTTTGAACCCCAAAACAAATTGATACGAGAGCCTATAAGTAAGCACCTAGTTGTGGGGCACCCATGGATGCGTCAGCCAAAATTGTTCACCCTTATGTCAGATGTCACGCCGACCCCTAACGTGTGATTCATGCTAGCCGAGTTAAGCGCCTAAGCTCGCGCATTCAAGGCAACCCAGCAATACAGAGCCATTTAGTTCCACAGCAGACCAAGGGATAGTGCTAGAGAGGTGGAGGAGCTCCCTGCCCACACACCCGCAACCCCAGACAAGCTCGCAAGCCGGTATAATATATGTCCCTGCCCTGCTGGGAAATGCCAGTTATTCTCCAGCTCTTCTATAGTTCATCTCCAGCAGCTCACTCCACCATTTCGTGTGCAGGCACTCTCTGCTGATAACAACATCTTCGCGACCTACCAGAAGCTCTCCAAGACCTTCACTAGCAACCCCCCAAAGAAATATTTGACCACCTTGAACCGCCGCCACTAACCTTCTGATAACGGCAACCACACTACCCTTCTGGTAATGTTAACACCATTCTGGTAGTGGCCCCTGAAGTCCCCTCTGGACAAAGACATTGAGATAGTTAGGGACAGTTGTTATTATAGCTACCTAGCTGCACCTGCTCTTCTTCAGGTAAGACACAGGTCCCCTTCACCTGGTTTACGTAGTTTACTTCCGTTCAGTTCCTCGTTAGTTAGGAGTTAGGACAGGCCACTGTGCTTATTCCTTAAAGATTAAATATGTTTTCTCTCTAACCTGAGTTCTAATTCTAGAGTGACAGATTTTATCCTCTGTAGAAGTTAGCCTCCTAGGGTAACGCACGAGACCGCATCTTTGACAAACCAATTACTGAACATAGAGTAAGACTGCTGGCTCTCTTTACCGGGTGCGTCATAAACGCACCCAGACGATGGCCACCCGTACTGAGCACTTGGTGTGCAGTAAGGTAGAGCCACATCCACTAGCAATTCAATCCTCAAAGCAGCTGGTCAACCAACCAAGCCTTAACTCCATATCTACGGCGATGAACTGTCGCCAGAGGGAGTGCTAGTCTGGTTCTGGATGTCTGGCCTCCTTTGGAATCACACCTAATGTCGTCGTTGGATGATCAGAGTAAATCCACCACTTCAACCACTGCTTTGAACTGTCGCCAGTTGGAGTATATTGGTACAGTTCTGGGTTAGCTCTGCCTCAGCTTTACACTTAGCTACGGACCGTCATTGCCTGCTTCCTCTTGACAAGGCAGATGGTTGTAACTACCCATTAAAGCCGTACACCCATAGGAGTGATATGGAGAGGTAAGATAGGAAGGCAGCTGCTGCCTCCGAAGCCAACGGCAGCCCAATTGCACTTGGCAGCATAACCCCACGGAAACGAGCTCAAGCTGCCCAACAGCTGGAGAGACCTCATCTCCCAGCTCCCACCCACTCATTTCAGCCACCGATCAAGACCACCAGATGATCACAACTGGTTGTCACTGATTTCCATCAGAAACGACACGTTCCACTAAGATAGCTAATCCCTGGTTCCAGTACCACAGGACCAGCAGCCCTTCCACCAGGGCGCTAGGTCAGGGCACTAGCTCCGGACAACTCCAGCAGCCGAGTTAGTAGCCACCCTGAGCCACCTCCAGTACAGGTAAACCTGTGGGTGTGTGCCACCCAGTACGCAGGACAGCGAAGCCTATGTGTGATTTTGTGCCGTGCTGTCAAGCCACGCACCATATCTTGTATACCAGCCAGGGCTAGCAGCAGTCAATATGGTTAGCCAGTTAAATCACCTGTTTCTCTGACCAACACATCAAAACCTTGCCCGACCATGATGTCGTCATCAGTCACCCGATGTCACACATCAACATTTTTCGGCTCTGATATCTTATTTTCTTTTTATTGTGGTCGTTGCCCAAACCTGATAAGCAAACACCTTCACTCTGTTTAAGTCTTTTGGGGTCAATTACCTGCCAGTCTATAACTCCAGAAGAATTTTGTTCTGAATCGCCTGAGATAGACAATGATTTTGAATGACACAAGCTGTTGATAACGCTTCTGCAAGGGCATGGTAGACCTGATTCTACCAACACACCATACACTGTCCATTGAAATTAAATTCAATATTTCTGCCTTTCCATTCTGTTATGAAGTCTATAGTGTTGTTTCCCTATGCTTTGTGCCACACTTTGAGATGTTTCTGAAATGCTTTATTCATAAACTCGCCACCACTGTCCATCTGTATCATCTTAATTCTTCCCTCGCGAAACAGTTCCACTTTGGCTTGATATTTCAAGAATTCCTTGAACACATCACTTTCCTGTTTTATTATTGCTACTGTTGAATGACTGGAGTAATCATCAATAAAGGTCACACAATACTGTGCTCCTTCTAATGATGGGTGTTCAAATGGTCCGCCAACATCCTAATGATATAACTCTTAAGGATTTTGTGGTTCTGCAGTTTGTCTTCACTGGAAACATTTTACACTTTGTCTTCCCCTTGATACACAGTGTGCAAACCTTTGAATCTTCACTTGAGTTCTTAACCCCTATTACTGGGGTCTTTGCGATGGAACCTTCATGACAATGACCAAGTCTTCAATGTCATCAGCCCTGGATGCTTTCCCATTCCCTTCAATTGCATCCTTATCATGGAACAAGCAGTTCTTGCAACATTCAATGTTCTCACTTGGTAAAGATTTCCAACTCTAATAGCTTTGAATAGGGTTTCCCCCTTTTGCCTGTCAATTATTTTAGCACAGCATTTCTCAAAACAAATAGATTTCCCTAGTCCCTAAATGCAGCTAATCAAAATTAAGTTGTCTGATAGGTTAGGTACATAAAGCACAGTACTTAACCTGATACTCCAGCCGCCGCATTCTTCAGACATTTGTAATAACACTGTATCTCATAATCTGATTTGCAAGGGTTCACCATCCGCAATACCCACTACACCTGTTTCTTCTGTCATGTTTTCAATGAGTTCTGGGTGGGGTGTCATGTAATGAGATGCCCCAGAGTCCAGTAACCATTCACTGCTCTTCAAAATTGGTTTTTTGATAAACTGCACCCTAAACTATTCCACTGACTCCCTTACCGTGTTTATCTCTCTTACCTCATCTTCATCCCCTGCCCGCTCTCCTCTTCAGTTATTTTCATTCCTGTGCTGTGCACAATTCTCCACCACAAGCTAACAGATGCAAATCCTTTGTGTTCTTAGCTGGTTATTTCTTCTAAGCATTGGGGTTTGTTTCCTTTTAGTAGATAAGGCCACAGACATTTCCTCCAATCAAAAATTATGATTTATCATTTTCTCTTCAATTAACAAGCCTTACTTTTACAAGCTTTGTACTCAAGATTTCTTCATCTCTTTCTAAATCTTCTTACGAATCCCTCATACTTCTCCGGAGGTAACCCCATCAAGAATATAAATGTTAATATACTGGTCTGTGAACATAATTCCAGATTTATAAACCTTAAGGTTCTTGTGCACTGACCTATATCGTCGAGATAATCGTCACTCATAATCAGTAACTAGTATTAAGGATAATGCATTCACATTAGCATCATTCTGTTTTGCCATCAATACTTCTTCACCATAGCCAGTTGAAGCATGTTTTCGGAGTGTGGCAATTATGGAACTTAGTTAATATGGAAAATTTGCATTTAAAATACTTCACACACACAGCGTATATTCAATTCGTACTACATATGTACCCTCTACAAACGATGTATGCAAAATACAAAAGCTCTCATTAAAACTAGCCCAACATGGCAACAGCTGTTACCCAAGATACATACCCAAAACGAAACATAACCTTACTTATACACTTGTAATGTGCAACATAAAAACATCAGTCCAACACTGAAATGTAAGGTTACTCAAAATGGTAAGGTTAAGTACAGTGATGTGGTGAAGTCAAGATACAAAGTGATTTATGAAACAGAACAGGTAAGCAATGATTAATTTTCCATTGTAAAACCTGCAATAAGAAATTTGTAGCGAATCATGAAAAGTAATACAATGTATTATGTGTTTGAATCAGTGGCAAATAAGTTTAGTTCTTCATATTTCATAACAGCTATTTAGAACATAACATGTTTCAACCTAACTGTACATTTATAAAATGAATCTGTCATGCTAGATGTTCAAATCTCCACCGATAGCTGGCATATGCTAACCATTGCAGGGCAAACACCTGCTTGCTTTTCAGTAAACACTGGTTTTAAAACACACACAACACTTCTAAAACAGATCATTTATAAAGTCCACAAGAAAAGGATCTTACATAATAATCCAATTTCTCAGTGAATTGTTGAAGTTTTTAACAGCTATTCTTTACATTCCAAATTACTTTCTGACAATGAAAAATCTAATATCTTAAATTTGACGTTTGATGTGCCTATCACAAATGACAAACCTCCTATGCTACTATAATTATAGAAAACCACATGTTAAAAATAAAGAGGAAACACATGCATAGGCTGATAAGTCACAAAAACTAAGATTGTGTGTGATTTTAAATTAAACCACAGTTAAATGAGTTCAAGTAAATTTTTAGTGTAAATTTACTGTATATTAGGGTGTTTTTTTTGTAACTGACAGATGACACATTCCAGTACTTCTGGGAAGCACACTCATGACCAACTTTGTCCCATCTTGAGTGGCAATCATCCGATGGCAAGTCACCTCCAAATAAAAACAGTAATGGAGAACAGACATGTGAACCAACCCAAAGTTAAAAGAGCCTCAACATAACGATTAACCATGTGATCCACACTCTTACTGTTCTCCACGTCTCTACAAGAAGCTATCACATCAACGCCCCTCCCCGAAGAAGTGACAATTTCCGTTTTGCCACACCCGCTCTGAAAGCCCGCAAGGCTTGAACTTTGCGCCGCTGAAGGGAGGCGGCCTGCCCAGCAGAAAGTCACGGCCTCCACGAGCACACGCGGGCAAGATATGTCGTCACCTCGCACCAAGCGCCGCTCCAATTAAGGATCCAGGAACCCATGTGTAACGTCATTAAGTTCCACCCCCGAGAGGTGGAGTTAATTCCCTGCACCCCTCTGAGAGCCAACGAACTGGGAAATTTAGGATAAAAGGAATCCCAGACCTGGCATCAGGAGTGATTTTGCTGCTCCCTCCTGGCTATGAAGGCTAAGGGTTTTAGCATAGGGCAGAGTCCCTCAAACACGCCGAAGAAGAACCAGTGGTCACTGACAATGCCAATCAGCACCGAAAGAACATCACCTACCAGAAGGCCTTCAATTTCTTCGGCCAACTCCAGTAACCCTGGAGGGCCGCCACCGTCCAGAGGCCTTCCACCTCTTTGGTTTCCGCCAGCTGCTCCCAGAGTCGTCAACGGATACTAGAGGGCCCAGCAGATATCGTCCCCCACCATCTCCTCCACTTCTTCCTTCCTATCTACCACCTAGGTATTGTAGGTCACGACGACGAAATCCCCTCTGGGCCTCTCTTAAGGCCTTGGCCTAGTCACGTCTTCACCGCTTGGGTGAAGAACTCCCTTTCTGCCAATAATACATTTTAGATCCCTCCACGACAAACCTCCCTAATTCAGTTAAGAATTATTATTGGGCTGTTTGCGTGCTGAATTAATTCACGTTGTCAATATCACACACCACACCACATTAATTTATCCAGGTAGCCTTCACCTGGCTTTAATGTAAAAACTTCTGCATTATCGCTTAAAAATTATTATTATTTTATTTTGGGTTAGGAGAGTGTGGCTCTATCTGTGACAAAATTCTTTTAAATACGTATGTAATAAATAAATTTTGTTTTACCATCAACGTTAGTGTTTCCATACATTGCATTAAACCCCTTTTGTTGACCATTAAGGACTTTGAACAATTGGCTTTGCTTACAAAGTAAAGCCAGCAACATGAACTCTCGCCATATGGCAATTACACCAACTCTACTTCTTTCCATTTGGGGAATTGGGAATTTCGGCTAGCTTCCTACTCTGCCGGCTGGGGAACGGCTGGTTGGGGTGAGAGAACTATCTAATCTACCTGACCTTTAATGGAAAATACCACACCTAAAAGGCACTAGCTGTCAACATAGGGGTCCCACGCCAAGTAGTTGCATCCATAAGCTGGAGAACAACTGGATGTGGAGCTACAGGGTGGATCTTGCGTGATAATACCAGTACCTTTAGAATGCACCGTAGGGACGCAACCTATTACCCAGCTTCACCTTACATTTTCATATTTTATCACTTTCTAATTCCGCCTTATGTCGCATTCACGTAGAAGTGGTCAAAAACATAAGCTCAAGCAAGCTTTAAAGAATTTGGAAATATAAATATCTCACACACCGTTGGCAGAAATAATCAAAGAGAAACCAATTTTTACACCTCTTATCAGATTATCATGTAGAATACCTTTGGAACAACTACTGATATTACACTTTGACATTGCTGTCCTGGGTCTCGACTCACCCTTCTACCCAACTCTTACATCACATTTCCTCCACATCTGCCCCAGGAACCTACAAGCAGCACAAGAACCACTGCTCCGCAGCCAGTGCCGGCCACTGTACAGCCGCCAGCCAAACCACAGAGCCGCCGCCTCACGAACAGCACATAAAGCGACGGAGGATTATACTGCCTGTGTCTCTTGACTTCGTTCCAACATGTATACAGGCATCCTGCCTAAGCATGAGTAGGTATTCCTTGGGTATAATCATGGCAACACAGGCATAGTTTCATTTGAAGACCACTTCCATCACTAAGGTACAATCTGTGTATCACAGAACATGGACTGTAAAATTAACAATAGGGGTTGCAAAATGACCACGGATGACCGGAATGATAGAGCAGGAGAAGACTTCATCCAAGATGGCAGGCAAATACTGAATCCTGATGGGTGATGAATATGTATGAAGTATCATTCGTATACTACTCACATCCAAAATTGAGTGCACCCCAAGCCACCAACAACTCAGAGCGCCCACAAAGCTCCCAATGAGTATCTTGTCCTTCCTACATGGGGGAACATGAACCGTCATTGAGCTAGCAAACGGGCTTGTGAGCAATTCCGGTAGACGACAGGACTTGGGTACCGAAGTTTCATTTCTCAAATTCCGCCCATATTAAAGTTAGTAGCACTGTGTCTAGCCTTTCTCCATGCAATTGATATTTTATCATTGCATGAGGTGGCTTAAAACGCTTCCTATCATTCCTATATTTTAGCCAGGCCATGGCTGTCAACAGGTTGGTAGAGAGAGGGGATGGGGAGGGCTGGAAACTGAATAATTTTTATTAAATGTGAGAGATCCATTACAGCACAATCAATTATAAATTATTAGTGTTCGTAATGAGATCCATTACAGCAATCATTTATTAATTATTAGTGTTTGTAATCATTCTATAAATTATGTGAAATAATTTTTTATTGAGATCCATTACAGCAATAATTTATAAATTATTTGTGTTTGTAATCATTCTATAAATTATGTGAAACAATTGTTTATAGCAAATAAATTACTTTTTATTAGTGATATAACTCCAAAATGTAACTCCCTACTAGGAGATATAATCGAGTTCTTCCAATTTTCCATAATTTTAGTTTGATAATGGTTAGTGCTTTTGTATTTAATATTATGTTGTAATATTATATTGTTAAAGACAAACCACATATATTCATATGGCATTTCACAATGTTCACTCAGTTGTAAATCTCACACTCCTCTGAAGGAAACTTATGCTGATTCCAGGCTGGCTACAAATTGCTGGAAATAAAATTCCCTGGTGTTTCCCACCTCAAGTTAAAGTTCTCCCTGACCAAAATAAATTCAGAAAAACAATTTCTTTACTCATTTTATGCTGACAACATGAAAATGGACCATTCACTCGAAATGAATGACAATCAGCAAGTTTTGTGTGCTTTCATGACTACTCAATAGAACTATACAAGCTGTTTGACTAAAAGTAAAATTACAATAATATCTAGATGTATTAAACAGTACTGGAAAATACTTTTGTTATTTTACAACTTCAATAGCAAACTAAACTAATGGCCATGTGAAAATTAACCATACAAACTTAATCACTTCATAATTAAAATACTTCATAACAAATGTTATATTTATTTCCAAAATAAACTTTATACGTTCATATTATAATGACCAATACTCTAGAAAATAAATCAAGTTGCAAATTTTATAAAAAAAAACTCTATCATAAAACATCCAAAAATGAAAAGAAATAATCACTGGGCACATTACATCATGGCCCTAATGAATAATGAAAAACTGTTACATTAACGAACCTTTTTGAAAAGGATATCACCGAGCTTCTCAGATGCTCAACAACATACAACCAATAAGAAATATTACAAGAAACTAAAAGCAATAATAAAACTGTTACAACCTTTACAAACCAAGTTAATTATACCTAAAGTTGGGAAAAAATGGTGTAATGATTTTTCTGCAAAAATTTGCAGAAAAAAAATGCAAAGTTTAGTTTTTATAACATAAAAAGGCGAAAACTGACATTTCTTGTAGAATTGTCCTGAAACCGGTTCCACGTTTCGGTATCAGCCGATACTTCACCAATATTGGTATCGGAGTATCGGCAATGGTATTGGGGTATTAGTATCTGTATCAGAAAACTTGGTATAGGATCAACTCCTAATTTCTTGTGAAAAAAAAATGTGAAAATTTATCATTCTTGTGAAAAAATGTGATTTCTGCATTTATAGGACACATTTTTACAAAAAAAAATGACTTAGCTTTTCACTCGTGCAATAATTTGTTCACTCACATTAAAAAAAAAAACATAACCTTTATCCCGCACGCATAAAATGCAAACATGCTGAAGCTCAGCCATAAGTGCTGTACATAAGAAAATAATTACACTGCTGTACAGGATAAAGACAGCTTACGTAGTTCCCATGCCTGCTGCTGCCACGCCACAAATACACATTGATACACACCACTTTGTGTGACATGTTGCCGTTGTTTTGCTTTCTCAAGTCACATTACCATCCATGGAATAGAAATCACATGACGTATATTTGAAAAAATATTGCAACATAATACAAATTTTCTGTCACAAATGTTTTGTAGGTGGGGAAATTAAGTTGGAATTTTATTTAATGAACGATCTTTAAATATAATAGACAGAAATGGGTAGCCACGTGATAATTAAATATAGTGAATGTCAAAAGTAAATAAATATGTTTAGCTGGCTGTATGGATACTAGATGGCCATTAAGTAGTGTTTACGATTTGTTTCCATGCTAAATTACCCCCACAAAATAACAAGAGACATTTTCACATTTTGCTGGAGCAAATATATGTGTTTTTTATGCTGGGTAATTATTACTGCTTATGTTTTTGAAGGTATCCTTGCCTTATTAGAGTAATTCAGAGCCATTTTTTCATCTGAACTGCAATGCCAAAACTCAAGGCTACTCCCGAATCGCAGGCGACAGAATTTAAATCCGAAGGATTATACGTGTCTAGTAAAATTGTGTTTTGCAAATGGTGCAATTGTAGAGTGGGCCATGGAAGACGCGAGACTGTCTTAAAATATGAGCAAAGCAAATATCTTACAATATAACTCTGTTGCTGTAAGTATGAAAATTGTACAGGATTGTTTTCAATGTTGTACTTATCTCGTTGTTATTGAATTTTAAGTGACTTAGAATGTTTTTAATTTGAAGTTTATTACTGATTTTTATACACGAAAAAGACCAAAAAATGAAACCACATTTTCACATCCCTAGATATCACTCTGGTAAAATATTTGCCCACCAAGTTGGCAAAAACTAGGATCGTATTTTCTTTGTTTTTCAAAACTGGCTTTCAAAGATTTGTAAACTTCAATTCATCACAATTTTAGCATTATATTATGTCCCCCGCCCTCTTGATGGGAGGAACTCTGCATACAAAGCTTCACACACCACGGGCATCCTGATTACATGCTCTAGCATCACCACAGCAGTGGTCCCCTAACAGAAGTGATGAAAGGTGTACAAGCCACAGAGTTTGCAGCGTTTGCAGAGTTGCAGCGGACCTGCTAATGCCTCTTGTCAGGCCACAACCCACTCCACGCATTGGGCACGCTTACCCCTCCAGCCTCGCCTGCGAAGGGGAAGTGCGCAACCGACTTTGGCCATCACCACCGATCCTTCATTGCTTCTCTTTTTTTACAGCTTCACTCCATGCCCCATGCGCTGGCCCTGTGTTTTGGGTACATAAGGGATACACAGCTCCGAGTTTGAGGCTAACTCTTACAGCTCTGTTGTAAACGTCACTCTGCCCAACCGCAAACTGACGCCACAAGCCTTTGCTCATCACTAGGCATTTCTTGTCGCTTCAGACTATAAAGCCACACTGCACAGCAGCTCACCAAAGCCTGCAGCACTTCTCTGCTTCCTTGCTAGCCAGGCACCTAGTAGTCACGAGTCAGAGTACTGCTTGACTAGGGTTACCCTCACAACCCACTCCACCACGTCTACAGTGTCTAAACGTCACACACTGGCTGGCATCCTAAGGACGAAACTTCAGTCCCTAGTTAGGGTACAGGCTGTGTGTGTTTAATGTCTTAGCAATAAACAGACATAAACCGAGTCAGTTATCACTAGCAGCCACTATTTTTCAGCACCTTGCTTCCTGTAGTCTTCTGTTTCATTAAAAGTACCTCAGACACTCTTGCAAGAGCAGGCACATGCCGACACTGGATCCCATCCATGCCTATTGGGAGCCCTGTCTCTATGGAGCGATGGCCCACATGACTGTCGCACCCTTGTGCGAGTGCTTGAGTCTGCCGGCGACTTCCCACCCAGCTAACCCACTTGCAGGGAGGCCAACAGCCATCCCTACAGGTCGCTCCAATTCTTTGTGATACGTGGATCTATGGCAACTTTCCATCTTGCTGTATAACATGGTAGTGGTCGCCCCTACCCCACTATTGTTACCTGCTGTTAAGTTCTTGGGTCTGCCTGTAACTTCCTGCCCAGCCAACCCACTTACACCCACCTGCCTACACCAGTTTCCTTACAGCAGGTCGTGCCCGCCTCTACGGAACACCTACTGTCTTCCACTGTACTCTATTTAACCCATATGCCTCGCCACTGGCCTGGGCGAGATAAGACGGCCAAACAGGGGCTAGTCCTGATTGGAGGTCTGGTAGGTGAAGTATAGAGTGCCAACAAGGTGTATTCCTGGAACACCTGAGGAAGCAGCTTGGCAGAGAGGAACTGCAACCAGTTCAACCAGTGGAAGATGCAGCTGCATTATTACCTCCTGTGGCACAGCCCATGAGCCATCTCACCATGGCCTCCAATACCACCAAAGAAACAAGTAACTGTCAACCAGACTAAGATCCGATCATGTGGTCCGCCATTTAGAATTAATGCCAAACTTCATATGTACTTGTACTCCAACTAAGCCAGCACTTCCCAGCACACTCCCACGGGCTTTCTCTCCCTTCCCCCTAGATGGCTGGGATGTAGGCATTGTCAACTTGACTGGGTTTTACTGGGAATACCGGTCCTAGCCCACTTGAGATTAATTGGGTTTAATTGAGAGATTAGCAAATTAATTAGCTAATCAGATTAATTGATAGGATTAATGCATGAGGATTAAAATTTGTTGCAAATTTTGGAATTTTTTTATTTTAATGGTATGTGTAAATGTTTAATTGGTGTCATATGATTTATTTTTGGAGAGCAGCAAAAGTCTGCACCTTTGGACGTCTGGTCGGCGTTGGAACTATGAAATGTGTAAGCAGCAGCATATATGTATTGAGTTTGATGCAAGAGTGGCATAAGTTTTATTTTTTTTGGAGAAGAGTGTGGTAAATGTTGTTTGTGTATTGAGGTTGGAGACTGGACGAAGGGAGGGAGGGAGGAGGGTGTGCCGGGAGCGACCACACATCCAGTGACTTGGGATGTCTGTAGAGGACTGTGGTGGGAAAATGGATGAGGGGAGGGAGGGATGTGACGGGCATATGTCCGTCCAGTTTGCTGTCTAAATGTATACTGAGGTCTAGATATATGTAATTGCTATCGGCTAAGTTGGGAAACGCACAATTCGAGGTTAGTAAAAAATAAGTGTTATAAAATAACTAAGTAGTGGACTGAATTTATCCTGCGATATGAAATAATTACCAACGAATGAAAGAAATACCTATTGAACCATGAGACACTTCACATGCTACAACTAAGACATGGTTTATCACAAATCAATTAAACGTAAAGAGACATGAATACAATTTACTGTGAATTACACTTCATATGACATAACTATGCACACATACACACACATATGTAACAACTCCAAAAGAAATGTACTAATCAGACACAACCACGCACATGAAATATTAAGGACGCCCAAAGCACCAGTTTACTATCCCGCCCTGTTTCCTACCAATAGAATTACCTAAGACAGCCCACCACACTCCCACTACAGAGGGGTGTCAATTCAAATGGTAAGTGGATGAATGTCTTATGCCTGTCATGTCTGCAGTAATATACCATTGTGTACCATGCCAGTTGAGCTGCCTAGAAACAGTGGAAAGTCTAACATCATGGACACAGAGAGTAAAAGGCAAGAAAGGCAGTTGACATGTATTTTGATTGCTGCAAATGTGCTTCAGTTTCCTAATATTTAGTCAAATACCACAAACTTGTATTTTGCGATACACCATAAGCGAACATAATGCTGCTATCAATGTTGCATATAGCATTCTGTAGTAGTATATGTTGCAAAATTGATTGTTGTACTGCAGCATGCAACCTAGATATGTTTTATGTTGAAATTTGGCAACTGTGCATGATGACACAAAAACAGCCCCACACCCAAATTCTAAAAACAGTCATCACTCATTGAGTCCTTGCATGGTGGCGTATGGCACAGCATCTATTGTCCCTTTCATGCCCTCACCTTCTCAGACTTGACCAATTAATTATTGCTTGTAACCATCCCAGTCTCTTTTAAATGCTGTTGTAAATATTCTAAATGTCAGATACAAACAACCTACAGAATGTTATGAACGCTAATCTTTCCTGTTTCCCCAGCATCAGCCTATACTAATTGCAATGGAAAAAAAATTATACACAATTATGTATCCCGACTCGTGGGTACATGAGCAACAGTTATTTCAGACTTTTTCATATAAGAATTCTCTTATACATATTGTATTTTATTGTCAATATGTTCCCACTATACATAAGAGTATCGCATGCTCTCAGCTGCACATTAGTCCAGCTGTAAATATTCATTAGTAACAAGATTTCCAAACTTACAGTAAAATTAATTTTGGCTATGCCCCACACACACACTGCGCTACCTGGTTTATCTAACCAGGGGGGCCGCGGTGGTGTAGTAGTGAGACTGTCAGTCTTCCACCATTTCATAGAATGCCTTTATGCACCCACTATATAGGCTGTTCACGGTAAAGTGAGCACTTTCGA
This sequence comes from Dryococelus australis, assembly GCA_029891345.1. Taxonomy (NCBI): domain Eukaryota; kingdom Metazoa; phylum Arthropoda; class Insecta; order Phasmatodea; family Phasmatidae; genus Dryococelus; species Dryococelus australis. The sequence goes on along the minus strand of CM056994.1, from coordinate 125,943,172 downwards.
GGCCCTGGTTACTTTTTTATTTCAGCCATATTTTATCCTTTAACCACCTTTTACAATAAATATTACCACGTATGTAATAAACACAGTATGTAGATTCCACCGCACTCTGAAGTTAATGTCTAGAACTAAAATAAAATATATTTATTGGCCATTATTCCAAATGAGAGTGCTTTCAAAAGTACTCACTTTACCGTGAACAGCCTATACCACACCAGTGGTGCCAGCTGCTAAAAATTGTGCATAAACTGTACACCTCTGTAGTCTCATAATATATTTGTAGGCCTAATGACACACTTACAACATTGATTGTGCTTATAAAATCAGAAAGCAGCATATTTCAATATTATATGTTATTTATAAACAGGCCACTTAAATTACGTGAACGCGAAAACTGAGGATTTATTTCCCCCGTGCATGATATTAATCCTGCTGTCCTAATGTCAAATTTTTGTTTATTATGTGCTTTACTGATAATAAAACTCGGATAAGAATGAACACACAACATATTTGTAGCATTTGCAGCTTGCAAGCGTGTCTGTCAGGGACAATGCTGATGTAATGATGTTGACATAAAATATGCAAATAATTACACAAAACATACCTAAATAATTGCATAAAAATTTTTCTTCATTCACATTTTGTTGAAAGAAAAACATTTAAAAGTACAACACTCATGCAACACTGTGATGGACTGATATTAGACAAATAATAACCCCATCACATGTGTCCTCAACAACACTTTTGCTGCAAACAGTAAAATACTTTTGCTGCAAACAGTAAAATTCAGGATACTTATTAGGGCAACCGCATCCCACTGCCCTTCCTTGGCTATGTTTAATTTATCACACATTTCAAACCCCCCTCCCCAATTTGTTAAGTTGACAAGTAGCTTCTACCCTTTTTGTACCTTTGGCTTCATAGCTTCATGCTAAAGATGCAGAAGTAAGTGTCCCTTCAACCTTATAAGTAAAAGGCACCAAAGTTTGTATTTCAGTAGAAATTAGTTTCTCTCCTGACTATTCTCCAACTTTTCCAGGTTGGTAAAAAACCCTGACTATTCCCGGTTTTCCCACCCTGTTGCCTCCCTGGATCCCCCCCCCCCCCCCCCGGAAAGTCATTGTGAAGCCCATGAGTCTGGCAGGTTGTAAGTGTTACTATAGACAGGCATAGAGAAATAAAAACTTGTCCATCAGACAGGCAGTGGAATTCCTTAAATTGATCCCTGATTTAAGCATATTTTTACTCATGCATTTACTGGATAGGTACAATAGCCTAATATTTTATGAGTAGTGAAATGTAAACATTTTGTATGAAAAGTAAACCACAGGGTAATGTTTATAATTATGTACAGTGATACCCTGTTAAGAAGTTTCAGAAAAATGTGAGAAAAATGTGTGCTTATTAAGCAGGAAAACTTCTTAAAAGAGTAAAATTATATATTTGTAATAGATGAAGTGCAAACTTTTTAAAGTTTACTAAGCAGGTAAACTTCTTAAAAGAAAACTTCTTAAGAGGGTTTTACTGTATTTACACATTATGGAAAGATAAAAATTAGCTGAAAATATAAATTAAATAAGGCTTTCAAAAGTGCTGACTTGACAGCGAACAGCCTATACAATCACAGCATGAGATTTGCCCTGCAGTGGTCCACCTAAATGACACTTAGTGTAAAGCACTGCAGCAGTGCTTTTGTCTGTTGAATGCTCCCAATACTATGATGGATTAAGAGGTGTTATGGTAGTACCAATATTTTACAACTGCAAATTTCTCATTTCAATCACTATGCCATGAAGAAATTTGTTTCTGTTCTACAGATAGTAAGTGATTTGTAAAATTATTTTAGCACAAATAAAATAATTTTCTTACAAATACTTTTGTAATAGGCCATAAAAGTGACACGTGACGTCTTTCTGCATATTATTGAATCAACTTCTAGTCATCAGTGCAAACGAACCTGGACCATTATTAACGGAGTTTGATTTGCCGCCACAAATCACGGGACATCAGGAATTGTATTATCTACCGGAGACAAATGATGGATGTTCCACGCAAGATTTTATTATTCACTGGATGAGTCATTGAAGCAATGCATCAAGATCATCAAGTACAGCAGGTGCTGCCAGATGCCACTACTAGTACGATCGCAGAGGCATGAGCTTGGATCCAGGGCCGGCCACTGACATCACACAATGAGGACCTACGTCACATCATCACAGCTGCTAACATCTCTCCAAGTCAACACCCTATGCAAGCCGACCAAGGGGCATGCCGTTGCAGCCGGAGTATAAATAGAGGGCCGCACCAAAGCTCGTGACCAGTCTGCAAGTAATTGCTCATTCCTTCACTGCACTCCTGGTGCCGAGGGAACCATCAGCTACCTTACCTTCACCACGTCCTAGTGGTACCGAAGACTCTACCTTTCCTCAATGCTTCACCACATCCTGGTAGTGCTGAAGATTCCTTTTGGCTTGCACAGTACTCGCCAATATCATCACCAAAGAACCTATGCCTTATGTCTTACATCGTTAAACACTGAGACACACAGTAGTAGCATTAGTTAAAGTCAGAGTTATTTTCATAACCACATTTTACTGCCTACCCTGTTAGCATATGAGCAGGTTGCCTTCACGTGTATTCACGTATGGTGTACACTTCCTTAAGCTCACATGGATAAGAGGTAGTATAATGACCACCACCAGCATTTTTTATTTCCTTCATACAGAATAAACACAGTTGCCTAACTTACGAATATCTCACCTTGTAGACATTGAACCCGTATGAGGGACAGCAGGTGACCGGGGTTTCATTAATCTAGTCAAAACACAAAACAACTATCACAGTTCAATCATGGAAGGCCACCCGTTCTCTGCACCATGTGTAGTGAACGATAGAGCCACAACACTAGGATACCACCTCCTTAGGGATTGGACTGCTAGTCTGGGGTTTGCTCTTCTCACCGTGCTTCTGGTGCCGCAAGGAGTATTTCCATGAGCCTGGGAGAATCAGTTCCTCTGGAGCACTCACAACAGAAATGGAAGGCTACCCAATCTCTGCAACAAGTGTAGTGAACGGTACAGCCATGACATTAGGTACTATGTCCTCTTAGTGTCGACTTGTCAGTCAGAAGGTTGTTGTTCTCACTGCGCTTCTGGTGCTGAGAGGAGGTCCGGTCTGGGGAGAACAGCCCTAGAAGGAACTCACCCCTTTGCTAGGACTGCCAACAATGTTACACAGCTTTAACTAACCCCCACACCCCTGGTGCAGAGTTTAAGAGTGAGATACGGCACTCAGCTGACAAGACATAATACGCACACAATTACACTACCTACAAGTCAACTACTCCACTTCTGCAAGGTGTCTGATCGTAGAATATCTTCTCATGCCCTTTTCCCATCACAGTGATGTTCATAAGAGAGTAAAATGGGCAGAGACTACCTCTAATATCAACCGGAACTTAACCCACTCCCCAGCGGGTTTGAGCATCTCAGTCCAAGGGAACATGCCACAGAACTCTGCCATCTATCAACTACTGTCTCACCGATCTACGAGCCTGTCTCTTTTGAACCACCAACAAAACTTGCCAAGGGACATCACCCAGTAGTTCAGGCCTATCTCAGTGGCCAAGACAAGTCATTTGGGCTTGGCAACCTCTGATTTTGTGGAACTCCATTTTAAATCATGTACCTTGATGATCAACCAAAGCTAACAAACCTAGGCCGACCAGCACACACACTTCAGGGGCAGCCCCTAGTGTGCCATGAGTCCAGTCTCAGCCGGCACCACCGCAGCCTCATGTCTTATGTCGCCCAAGTATGCCAACATGAGTGGTCCTGCCAAAACGTAAAATGGTGCTTGCCAAACCAAACTTAGTTCCTTGTTGGAAAGCGACCCGACCAGTGCTGTACTCCAGCTGTGCGCCAGTTCAGCGCAAAGAGTAGAGTGCTCCGCCCCCATCCTTGCCCCCTAAGTGAGACTAGCCTAGCACTCAACAAAACACTTTTGCGCCATGACTTGCCACCTGCCGATTGCCGTCATGCATTAAGAGTAATCTCAACTTGTTATACATTGAAACTTTTACTGAAATCCTGTCCTTAAAATACTTGCTTCCTTACATCCTTGGATTTTAAAGATGCAACAAATTTTGGGTTTAATCATCCCAATTAAAATTAAAAACATTAAATCACAAATCAAATACACTATACCTAAATTGCCTTAAATTATAACGACATTCAAATTGTCATGTTATACTATGAAATATTCTGTAAGAATAAACAACAAGCTGGCATTTCCTTATACTATCCAACATGAATGGAACTGTTTATCATACAAGCAATACTAATAAAGCAACCTAGTAATGAGCTCCGATTAATTATGTAATTTTTTTTTATGACGGTACATTTGCAAAGGTCAAGGTGGCATCAACTTGTTACACTATTCTACTATGCTGGACAAAGCTTTCCAGTAAATAAAATTTAACATCACCATGTAATACAAATTGACATTTCTCATCAAACAAGATTTGTCTCAAAATTTTGTTTCATTATCTCCTAAGCTTTTCAGGCTTACACCAATACCCCTCCACTTAGCTAGTTATGTGATGCTACTACAAGAAACAATTCAGAAGCTTTGATGGCCTAAGTCAGCAAATAAGTGTGGTTATCAAAACATAAAAGTTTTAGTGATGTGTGGATACTTTCTATACTAATATAGTGTGCACCAGACAAGCAAAGGAGAGGCAGACAGAAAGGACATACCAAGATGCAGGATGCTCATGAGCAGCTGCACACAGCCGCTCAGGAAACACAGCAACACTGCAAAGTCAGAGTTGCGGCCGACCACTTGCTGATACGTCATGAGTGCCATGAGTGCCGTGGGGCCTATGGTGATGTCCTTGCAACTCCCAAATATCATGTACACAAAGCAGCCCATGAATGCTGCATACAGTCCAAACTGGAAAAACAGTTTTAAGATCTCCCACTCCTACATTCAGTATGTCTTCCTACTCACCACACTCCAAGTTAGTTGCTACACTAAGCTTATATATGAAAGTTTAAGTTTGCTTGTTGAAATCTCAGTACATAATAAATTAAACATATAGCATGTTGGTACTTGCGTAACCTACACTTCTCAATATTCCTTTCACAAAAAATATTACTCCAATAACTATCAAATTCTTCCACACAACGCTTTTTGAAGTACAGTAAACTCTTGCTAGTCCATGCTCCAAGAATCTGCAGTTTTCATAAATCCATGGAGTTTCCAAAACAATGCAAACCGTTTTGACATGTCAAAGATAGACCGTGCCGCACTTAAGCTGCTACAAAATTTGCGCTGCGTTGTACCATGCTACCAGAGTGCTGGCGACTGAACAGTACTGGCCCGGCAGGTTCAAAGTGAACATAAATTCTCTAATTAATAAATATAGCTCGCTCCAAAACTGTAATTTGTTAGGGTGTAAAAATGGTGCAAGTGAAAGGTAAGTACATAATATTAACACTAAAACAAATGCTGGACATTCACAAAAATTTAGAGCGTGATGAAAAAGTTTCTATCATCAAGGACAAGTATAGCATTGATAAAACTACATTTAATGGAGGGGAGGGGGAGAGGGCACAGTACCTCAGCGATTAGACTGCTCACCTCCAACCAATTTGAACCAGGTTCAATCCCCGGCTGGTTCACTCCGGATTTTCGCAAATGGGAATTGTGCTGGACGATGCCGCCGGTCGGCAAGTTTTCTCAAAGACTTCCAGTTTCCCCACCTCTCTATTGTGGTGCTGCGCCTCACTTCCCCCTCGTTGGATCTCAAGACCTTGATGTTAAGAGCCGCCCAAATCTCTTCATTCACTTCACTAATATACAGTATATGGCATTAAAAAACACTACTAAACTTAAAGTTTTATGGTGAACAGTGATTAGAGGAAAGTTTTGATAGTCGTAAAATTATCCACACAAATAAACTTCACAATTTAGACAACACATTATAAAAGTGGTTTACGTTTTGTGTTACACTGTAGTTTCCTATACCAGTCATGAGTAGTAGAGAACAGTTTAGTAATTATCGTTACCTCGTTTCTGTCCTCTTTGACTGACAAGTTGTTCATATAAGCAGTTCAGTCTGCTGCTGTAATTTGCCTGTCAAACTGTTATGTAGCACATTTGTGATGCAAACATGAGCATACATAGGTACTCTCGTTATAACACAAGGATGACACATAAATGGAAGGTGGGATCTAATTTCCTGTGTAGATAAAAAATATGGGTGTGCTCCTGTTTTACATATTACATAAAATTAATAAATAAGTAATAGGTACACACATGGTGTAGCTCAAATTTTACCAATACCAACATTATAGTTATAAAATTATATATATTATCTAGGGTGACTATTGAGGAATTAAAAAAAAAAAAAATTCTTGATTCTTTTGAACAACTGTTCTATTAAAACCTTTTTCTTGCCACAATAACAGATATATACATAACATTTTATTACACAAGTATTTGCATTTTTCTCTTTTTATTGTAACTATTTGAGTATTGTACCATTTGTTTTTGACAAACTAATCTCCTTTTTTTTTATATGGCCACGACTATACCGTCGGGTACCTGCGATTGCTTCATTTGAAAAGTTACATTACTTTACTTTCACTTTTAATACTTTATATTTACTTTTAATTAAGTTGAAAACAAAAATAATTCCGTAGTTTAACAGTTCAAATAATTACACAAAAAATCAACTTGCGTCGCATCACACAAAACGTTCGGAGCACTCCCAAGCACATGCAGAAGGCAAAAATAATTTTAGAGGTTACTTGATACCGTATTCAGAAATTCTGAAGTTACTGCGTTGCTGGCCGAAAGAAGTAGAAACATGGTCAAACAACCATGCCACGATTGGGTGTGCGGCTCACATCACATCAAAGATGAAATGGCTGGCCACAAGATTAAACAACCATGCCGGGAACCGCTAAACATATATGAAAAAATTAAGCTTAAAAATGACAGTAATCACAAAAAATATATGACCACATCGCAAAATATATCCGCAAACAAACTTACCCAAAACTGAGGATAAAAACTAATTTATCACAAGATGATGGATTCCAAAAATAAGAAAAAGTAAGTCAACTACATGCTGTATGGCAAGAAAACAAAGAAGAAAAAAGCAGAAACCTATATATTGTTACAAAGTTGTTTTTCTGGCAAAGAAAATTTTTTTAGAAAATGTTTATTTTTTTGCTAAGATCGGATTTGAAGGCGTTTTTAGAATTTTGTTGTCTATGAGAGTATCTATTCCCATTTTTTGTTTGGATGCCGGTCACTTATTGATTTTGTTTTAACAGTGTAGACCGTTTTTGAATTTTCTGTTATTATTTTAAGTAGTTTTTTTATGAGAATCACTTGGTTTTGTTTAATGAGTTTTATCTTAGGACTTTTTTGGCAGTAATTTGGTAGTTTTGTTTGTGGTTGATTTTAAATTGGTAGTTTTATTCCAAATTTTGTAAAAGCTCACCCCGTTTATAGCCTGCTGACTGGGTTAGAATTCTAGAACTCTTGGGGCCCTTGCAAACATACGTCACCGCCGTGGAGTTGGTACTGACCTACGTTTTTGTCCAGGCAGTCTGGTCAACAGATATGTGAATGTGGGTCGTCACTGGACAGATGCGAACACAGCAAAACGGACAGCGTGATGGCGTGGTGTGTGGAGTTGCGGACAGTTGAAGGACGGCAGTGTGTAGCTCCACGTTACCCGAGGGGTTAGACGTAGGTAGAGGTTGTGCACTGTGTGGGTGAGGCGATAGGTACGTGGCAGTGATGTTTTCGCTGATGCCTGCCTAGCAACCACTGCATAGCAGCATGGGTAACACACAGAGTCATTTGGGACGCTGCTGAGCAGAGGAGTGGTAGCATATCAACCAAAGAGTGCGAAAGTGCGTACGCGGTAGCTGCTGAGTGAGGAGAAAGGCCCGGAGGAGCACGAGGCAGATCTTCACCATGTAGTCGTCAAAGATAAGTAATCTTACAGTATACGTAGTATGTAGTAAAATTAAGTTTGGTTTCTGGTGTTTTTCATTATGAGAACATATAAATTTAAGTATTGCCATATGACGACCTAACAAATTTTAGAGCATTTCAGTTTGACGCAACATTTTAAGATGCACAGATTCTAGTAATAGCTGTTGAGAGTTTATAAGTATGAGGCTGAGGTTGTGTAGTCCAGAGAGACTTTAAACAAGCAGTCCTTTGGTTTGACAGGTATGAACACAACTCAAGAAAGTTTAAAAGTGTACGTTCGTACAAGTTTTGTTGCCGATAGTGTACTAGATGTTTTCTGGACGCGATGTGTTGGCCTTTTAAAGTAACATTTTCCCGCACTTCGTAAAGTTGTGTGCCCATCAAAAAACATGTATTTTATAACATATAATTAGTTACAGTTTCAGTTTGCTCTAGTTTATCTAAAACGTAAGAAACTTCCTTCTTTTACTGTGGCTTGTTAAAGTAAATTGATGTGGAATGAAAAGTTATTTTTATACTTAATTGATAAAACAGTGTATAATTTATTAGTAAGAATAAGAATCTAAATTTTTATAATTTTGTGAAAAGCCTATTTAATTTTGGAAGCTGATATAGTAAATATTTTATTTCCCATTTACCTTTGATGATTATAAAGTATCCATAGCAGAAAAGATAATAATTTACGTGTTGTACCAAGATTTTTAATGCTGTCATTTAGTTTGTTGTTTGGAATAAAGAAACTAATTTTATTTTAAATATCCAATTTGTTCAAAATTTTTTAAGTCAATTTATTAGTAATTTATTAGTAAGAATAAGAATCTAAATCTTTCTAATTTTGTGAAAAGCCTATTTAATTTTGGAAGCTGATACAGTAAATATTTTATTTCCCATTTACCTTTGATGATTATAAAGTATCCATAGCAGAAAATATAATAATTTACGTGTTGTCATTTAGTTTGTTGTTTGGAAAAAGAAACTAATTTTGTTTTAAATATTCAATTTGATCAAAATTTTATGCCAAAATTCTTGAAAAATGTTATCTATGTAAATTTAATTAAATATTTTCTTTTCAGAATGAATTACTAAAACTTAGTGATATTCCAGTTTTATAAAATTTTAATTGGTGTTATGTATTTTTTTGAAAAGATTATTTATTAAAATTAAATTTTTCCCAAAATTTTCCCTTCTTTCATTTATTAAAAGGTTGATTACTCTTCCCACCCCCCCCCCTCCCCCCACCCTCTGTCTCATGAATCTGGTGTAAGTGTTTTTTAAAATTAAAAGTAGAAACTGGTACAATTATTTTTGAAGCTATTTTTAATTAATTATTTTCATTTAATCATTTATTATATTAATTTAATTAATTTCTCATTATTTGTCAGTGACTTGCTCAAGATAACCGTACTACTCCTTGCTTAGAATGCCAAGTGAAATTGCTCTACCAGTATAGCTGAAGTGTTGATGTTTTGTTTGAAAAGTACAGGACTTCAAGGCGGCCCATAACTGCCTTGTGGTAGATAGCCCCCATAACATGCAAAATTTTAATTGGAGATGTAGGATTCATAAATTTGGTAGAAGTGATTGTGTCGCTACAGTTTTTGATGATGTTTATTTGTGTTGATGTTCAGTTGAGGGGGGGAGAGAGTCTCAACATAGAAGACATTCCCCTCTTTGATAATAGTTTAGCCGCCATATGTTTCCTACATCTCCCCTAGAGTGACAATGTTATTTGACGGTTCTCCCAGTTTTTTGTTTAGCCATAGTTACCACTTCATTACAGTTAGTGAAGTAGCCAAGTATTGGTCGGTCATGTTTACTGTTTTTCTATTGCCTTCCCCACTTTCGGTTCACAGTTTATGTTGAAGTAGTTTATGCCCTTATTTGTTTGCCGACTTAACCCATATTCGTTACAGATGGTTTCAACCCTAGGTAAACTAAATTTTGTTTTATTCATTTTCCCCCTTAACTCCAACCATTTGTTACAGTTGGTTTCGGCCTCGGGTATTCCAAATTAATTTGATGACTATTTGCTATGATGTGAAAATTTCATATTTGTTACAATACATTAAGTTATGCTCCGGACGTCGTGGTCTTGCATAGCTGATCAATACATGAATCGAAAGTCAGGAAAGAGATATTATAATTCACTAATGAAGTTTTTCATTTTGATAGCTGTTGTAAATTAAGAGTTTGCACAATATTACATATGTAAACAATTAATAGACATAAAGAAAAAATATTTTTTAAACAAGAAACATAAAATAAAATACACAGATAAACATTACAAAATTTTTAGATGATAAACCTTATTTTAAAACTTCAAAGTGAATAAACAAAATACTATGCAGAACTAGAGCATGTTCCAACATGAAAAGAAAAAAACTGATGAAACACCAAATAAATAACAAAAAAAATTAACAGAACATCATGCTGCAGTATTTCACACTATTTTGGTGGTATTGTCATGTATTCAACATTGTTAGCTTATTAGCTTACACAAGGTACACATTTTGATGGTTTTATGAAAATTTTACTTGTTATGTAAACAAGCATTTTCCGTGGTTTTCGCAAAATTCATCGGTAAAACATCCCTGAGAACTACAGATTCGCAAGAGTTTATACTGTACTAAGCAGGAGGATATATAAGTATACCACATAATATACAAATACTTCTACACAAGATTACATAGGGAAAAATTCCCTTCCCTTTAAAAATTATTCAGAGGGGAAAAAAAATTATTCTTTAGATTTTACTCACGGGACTACAGCTATCTCTTACAGTGATCATTACAGAAATCCTTCTTGTAAATTTAATATGCAGGCCCACTAACAACATTACCCTACAAATTTACCATGCTTTACTGCAATTTATTATAAACAAAATTGTTAAAATGTCAGAAATCCTGTTTTAGTGCTGCCACCCTAGATAATAAACTAAAAATAATATGAGAAAAATTACAAATTTCAACCTAAAAATGACTCTATTTATAATTTCATATGACCCAAATAGATAAAGCAGTCAACAAAAAACATGAATTTGGATAGTGGTAAATAAATGCTGATAACTAACATTAGGTAATACATTATGGGATTGAAAATCTTTCTTAACTACTAATAGCAGTTTTAACAATTTTTTGTTGCTTGAAAAATAATTTTACAGCAGATATTTCTTCTACTACATTTAACAAAGCTTTTCAAAATCTCTTCATTTACTTCAGTTTTCCATATATTTTCTATTTCCCGTAATTTCTATTTCCTGCCGCTATTCTTTATTTCTTTTCTTATTTTTCTGTTGTTCAAGCATGGCTTTCTCTTTTTCTTGTTTCAAATGATGCCTGCATTTACTATAAGCAGAATTAGACCTCACCAACAACTCTTTGCTCATGGTAACACCATAAGGACAATTTTTGTACATCTTCATTATATTCTTCATGAACATAAAGTATCATATGTTTCTTTGTGATTGGAAATTCTGTTCTCCAGCAAAAAAACTACTCTTCACATAAGCCTGACAATGAGAGAGAGCCAATGATGCTCTCAGAACAGCAGCAACTACAGGATATTTTGAGATGTTTTCAGAGGGTTTCTTCAAACAGAAACTATTCCCAGTAGACACCATTGCAACCATCTCCTAAGCCTTCTGTGTCAGTTTCCTATTGATGGGGTTTCTATTCATCGTACACAAGATTCACATCAACTTCTTCTGGAAGAGCCCTTGCAATTGCAACAATTTCCTTGGTACTGTCCATAGACACCCTTTTATGGATGAAGGCTTCTAAAAGTTCTTTACTGAATTATTGCAGCTGGACTTTGCGAGAAAATGCTGACAGGCTGCAATGAGGTGGTTGTGTGTCCATGAAATAAACACAGGCTTTTGCTTCTTTTCAACACAAAAATGAATATAACTATATATATGAAAGAGGGCAACCATATTATGTTATAATTTCAAATATTACTATCCTAGTGACACAAAACAACAATAAATATTAGTTCATTTCCTTTAACTCTGATGAGACATTGTCCCCACACAAAAATTCTGCTGAAAGCAAGCCATTGCCATTTTTTTTTGTAACTCCTGAAACACTTCTTGAAAGTAGCTGTGTTGCAAATTCTAGCAATTTAATTTTTAACCAATGTGTAAAGTTCAGTGGATAAAACCTGGATGACAAAAAAAAAAAGTGAAAATTGAAACTAGTTAATACTTTAGCACTACTGCAAACAAAACTAAGTTTTTCCTGCCTTATTGTGGAACAATATAGTCATTTTACGATTCCCAGATAGATGGCCTATTTGTTCGGAACAATCGTCACAAAATAATTTTGCAAAGTCTTCCACTGTTCGATAAACCTCGTTTAAGCAAATTCACACATAAACCATCTATTGAAGCAATGTTTCAGGAATGAATGTTTTGGAAGTCCAAGTTAATTTTGAATATTTTCGAAAATCTTTTGCAGTGTGGGAACAGGGGTGTCAACATATTTAAATTATTATTTAAATAAAATTATTGTAATGGTGTTGTGGTGTTCAATCTGTCTTCCACACACTAACATACATGCGCCAAGCTAACTTAGAGTAGATGATTTTTAGATTACTCTTTTTTAGAAATAATTACAAAAGTGAGCATAAACCACAACTTTTATGCTAATTACCAAATTTTTACCAGGATGATAGTCGTACACCAACTCAGTAGAAGGCTAGAATACCATAGCACTTTAATAAAGCTTAATAGCTTGGCATGCACAGATTCGGGAGTAACTAACTACAAGGATGGAGTCCAGAAGGAGATTAAAATATTTAATTTTTAGTAAAAACTGCTTGGATCTGGCCAATATTACACATTCAGTTGTTTGAAAAAATAGTTAAGCTCAATAGCAGTATTATTAATAATCTTCTGGTGGCATGCATGTATCTTAAGTGGCCATAACGGAAGCAAGACGCCCTGTGAGTTGGTACGAAACATATGTTAATAAGTTCTTAGCCCTTTTTAAAAACAAATAAATAAAATCTTCTTTAAAAGGAATATCTATTAATTTAAGCTCACACCAAGCAAACTGGGAGCAGGGCTAGTAATTTTGGGTACTGATTTGTAAAATAAAGTTAAAATGCAGGTGTCTTATGGCAGGAAAAATGGTGTCTGCCTTAAGCTACTTTCCAAAACTAAAATCGGCAACCATCTTACTTAAATTTCTTACTGACTTTATACTTGTAGATCGGGATGTCTCACATGACAAATCTGCGTCATGCAGATCGAGTACAGTCATGGGATACGGTGATTCTCTTCCGGACGAATATCCTTCCCTAATATTCTAGCCAACGAGCTATGGTACAGCAAGATACAGTGCAAACATTATACTACTCTGTATGTCGCGGAGGGCTATCTAAGCTAAAATTAATTGAGCACTACTAGCTCCTCAGACCCTCAGACCCTCTTCTTCTCTTGCCGGCACCCTGAAAATCTTCTCTTGGTCTGGCTAAATATACAAAATCACTCGCGGACTGCCCTAATATCTACATTTAAAAATTCTATCGGGGCCATAACACTCGTCATGTCCCACCTTAAATTGCAGTTGAACTCCTTCTTCCCTTCTCTAGCAATAACGTAGCTTAAAAGTGATGCTATGTAACGACCAATCACAAAGTGGCTGCTTCCTCGTGCAATCAACAGATTACGTTGCCCCTGGCAACGGACCTCAGTCTCTAACAATTATGGCTTTCAACCAAATGCCACATAACAATAAACAACTCAAACTCTTAATATATATAAAAAATTTAAGCACAATATTTTTAACGCAAACAAAAATAAAGAAAAGTAATTATTTTGAGGAGAATATAAATTAGCAGTCATAACAACAAATGAACAATAAAATATCAACAGTAATAAATTATCATGCTTTGAATAAAAATGTTTGGTTTTGCATGTAATTATTTAACGTCTCATTTGCATACTGATAGTGCAAAACGCAGCCATTAAACTTTATATATTGAGGGCTAGTTATTAATAAAACTATGCACAGCAGACACATCAGTAGTAGTGAAGAGTGAGCGAGTGAAAATTTTTGGATGGCTCTTAACACTGAGGTCTTGAGAGCCCATGAGTATGAAGCAAGGTGAGTATGGAGCAGTGCCAAAATGCAAGGCCAAGGGGAACGGGAGATCCCTGAGACAACCAGCCGACCAGCAGCATCGTCCGGCACAATACCCACAACATGCAAAAAACATGGGGGCATCTCCGCTAGGAATAGAACCAGTTTTGCTTTGTCGAGGCACAAACACGGAATGAAAGGGTGGGGGAAACTGGAGATCCCTAAGAAAACCAGCCGACCAACGGCCTTGCCCGACACGATTCCCACATGCAAAAATCCAAAGTGACCCGGCCGGAGATTGAACCCGGATCGCCTTGGTGGGAGGCGAGCAGGCTAACTGCTCAGCCACCATGGTCCCTTCCCCATTTTGAAGAACAATCAAAAACTAACTAACACATCTGTTAAATGGCACGAATTATTATTACTTACATTTACATATTTGTAACACTAAAAGGCCTATTGAAGTAGTAAAAAATTTTAATACAGCCAAATAAAAATAGCAGAACTTTTATATTACAAACACAAAAAATGCAAAATTTGCAGAAGCCAGTACAATTAAGGAAACGCAACACAATCTCACCACTCACTATTCAGATGCCTCCATAAATGTCATGGATGCAGGAAGACTTAACACTGCCCTGTATCCATAATAGTATTGGAATAAATTTAAAATGTTTTAATTATTTGTGTATTAGTCACATTGGTTTTGTGATATGTTTCCCGCCATCTTTTGTTGTTAGTTCAGTGTATGTATCCACTATGCAGTAACCAGAGGTTATAGTACATGTACTTGTATGTTACTGGATGTTTTACCTTTAGAATCCTAACAGGTTATGGGCCCAGACGTGCTCCGTATGTAATTTAAGTAACATTTAAAATGTCCAGGTATCAGCTACCACCAATTGAGAAACTCAAGGGTCGTGAAAACTTCGACACGTGGAAATTCGCTGTACAGACATACCTTGAGCACGAAGAATTATGGGACAGTGTTACAGGTGCAGATTCACACAAGAAGAAAGATGTAAAGGGAAGATCTAAGATCATTCTTTTGGTTGATCCTATAAATTACGTTCATGTGCAGACGACCACGACTGCTAAACAATCATGGGATAACCTCACTACGGCCTTTCAAGACACTGGATTAACAAGACGTGTAGGTCTTTTGCACATCCTTATCACTACAAGGTTAGAAAACAGTGAATCAGTTGAGGACTATGTAAACAAAGTCATAACCACTGCTCACAAATTGTCCAGCATTGGTTTATTAGTCAGTGATGAATGGGTTGGCACAATTCTGTTGGCTGGATTACCTGATGTTTATGAACCCATGGTGATAAGGTTTGAAAGCACTGGGATACCAGTAACTGGTGATTCAATTAAGACAAAGTTACTGCAAGACATATCAGTCTTGAAAGGTGATGAACAACAAAAACCCCTTGCCTTGCTATGTACAGTACTAGTGATTACAGTCGCAAGAATGGACCACTTTCAAGTCGACACTCAGGAAATTACAAAGGCCGATGTTGTTATACCTGTGATAGGAATGGTCACATTGCCAGGGATTGTGATAGAAAAAGAGAAAATTTACAAAAGAGATTCAATAGACATGACCATGAGAATGCAATGCTCACTGCTTTTTCTGTTCAAATGATACCAAAAGACAATTCATGGTTTCTTGACTCAGGTTGCTCTGCTCACATGACTTTTAACAAAGAAATACTGAAAGAAGAAAGTAAATAAATTCAGTTGACCATTACTACTGCAAATAACCAAGAAATTATTACCAACTCATCGGTGATATTGACCTTTCAATACTAATTTCTAAACAACCATCAGAAGTCAAGGTAAGCAATGTATACTACGTTCCTGACTTATAAGCTAATCTTTTGTCTATAAACCAAATTGTAAAGAAAGGAAACACAGTAGTATTCAATTCTAAAGGAGCAAGAGTGATTCATTCAAGTAATGAAGTCATTGCATGTGCAACACTTACAAATAATTTGTTTAAACTGGATACATTAGCAAACAATTTTGATGGTTCAGTCATGATCAGTCGTTCTACACTAAAACCTAGTGAAAATCTGTGGCACAGATGTCTAGGGCACATAAACTCCTCCAGTCTGAGCAAGTTAAAAATGGTTTAGTTTATGGAGTTGAGTTTCTTTTTACTAACACCACAGATTTCATTTGTGAAGTATGTGTTCAAGGCAAGAGTCACCGTTTACCCTTTGATGAAAGTAACTCTCAGGTTACAAGATTACTTGAGCTTGTGCACTCAGATCTGTGGTCCAATTGAAGAAAAATCATTGTCAGGATCATGTTATGTGCTTATGTTCCTAGACGACTTCAGCCAAAAAGCATTTGCTTATTTTTTAAAAAGGACCAAGTTTTAGAACATTTCAAGATTTTTAAAAACTTTGCAGAAACCCAAATGGGTGAAAAAATAAAAATTTTAAGAACTGACAATGGAGGGAGTATTGTAGCAATAGTATGTTGGCTATGCTACAGTCATCAGGGATTCAGCATCAGAAGTCTACACCATTTACCCCGGAGCAGAACAGCAGGGCAGAGAGGTTAAACCGTACCATTTTTGAAATGGTGCGTTGCTTGTTGATTGAATCTGGACTTCCTAACACTTTTTGGGCAGAAGTTGTTTACATAGCTGTGTACTTACTGAATCGCTCACCAAGCAAATGTGCTGAAAAAACTCCCGAAGAAATCTGGACAAGCAAAAAATCAACCTTACAACGTCAGAATATTTGGATTTAAAGCATTTGCTCATATACCAAAAGGAAACAAAAAAAATTGGGACCAAAATCTAAACTGTGCATCTTAGTGGGTTATAGTTTAGAATACAAAGCATATCGCCTGTATGACCCTAGTAAGAATACAGTTTTTGTGTCCAGAGATGTGACCTCAGAGATGGAGAAAGGGAGCCCACTTCTTAAGGGTGGGATTAAAGGTGAAAAGATTAAAGATGTTTTCTATTTTACTTGAAGACTCCAATGAAAAATGGCAGACTGTCCTGTAACATCATACACAGTAGATACAGTTTCAAGTGAAGATGAATCAAATGGGTTCCGTGGTTTCTCTGAAGCTGAAAAGTGTCCATATTTAGTGCCTCCACAATTACCTTCAACTGAAGAACCACAATGACCCTCAACTGAAGAACCAAAACCAGTTTTGCATAGAGAAGAACGACAGAAAAAGCCTCCGAAGACTCTTCAGGTCTATGTAACCTATTCTGCTGCATGTCAGGAACTTATAGAGATCCTTTGTCAGTAGAGGATATTTTCAGTCGCTCAGATAAAGACTTGTGGCTCCAGGCTATGCATGATGAGTACGGGGCCTTGATGGAAAATGGTACATGGGAACTGGTTGATCTTCCAAGCAAAAAGAAACCTGTGGACTGTAAATGGGTATTCAAGATAAAGCGCAATACATCTGGACAAATTGTGCAACACAAGGCTCGCCTTGTCATCAAAGGATATGCCCAGAAGAAGGGTATCGATTTTGGAGAGACCTATGCACCAGTGGTTCATTACAGTTCCATCAGGTATTTATTAGCTGTGGCAGCAGAACATGATTTGGACCTTGACCAACTTGACACAGTTACTGCTTTTTTGCAAAGTGACCTAAGTGAAGAAATTTATATGCTTCAGCCAGAGCGTTTTGGTGGATCCAGTAAAGTGTGTTGCCTGCGAAAATCGTTATATGGCATGAAGCAAGATATCCAAGTTTGGAATATAAAGCTGGATGAAAGTTAGAAGAAAATGGGTTTAAGCCAGTCACAGGTTGACCCTTGTGTGTACCACAAAATCAGTGAAGGGTGAATTTTAATTTTGGCTGTTTATGTCGACGACATGTTATTGCTATCCAATGATAGGAAGTCAAAAGATGAGCTCAAAACTAAGTTAATTACAGAATTCAATATGAAAGCTCTTGGTGAAGCTAAACATGTTTTGGATTTGACATTACAAGAGACAGACAAAACAAAAAAATTTGGATTGATCAGTCATGTTATATTGATAAGATCTTGAAACAGTTCAAGATGCAGGATTGCAACCCAGTTGGAACTCCCATGCTTCAAGGTGAAAAACTAACCAAGGATCAGTCGCCAAACCGTCCAGCAAACATTAACAAGATGAAAGACATAGGCTACCAAGAAGCAGTTGGATGTCGCTTGTTTGCTGCTCAAGTTTCCAGGCCGGACATAAACTATGCAGTTAGCTGTGTAAGTCATTACAATCACAATCTTGGTTTAGTACATTGGACAGCAGTGAAATGGATACTTTGATATTTGAATGGAACCATCAATTGGAAACTTGAGTTTGATGGCAAGACTGTTCCAGAAACTCCAGACATTGTTGGTTACTGTGATGCAGATTGGGCCGGTGACTCAGATGAAAGAAGATCGACAACAAGCCACATATTTTTCAAGAGCAACTCCCCAGTATCATGGAGTACGAACAGACAACCCACAATTGCTATGTCAACGACGGAAGCAGAGTATATGGCAATGTCAGCAGCTACACAAGAAGCACTGTGGCATCGAAATTTAAGTCAAGAACTTTGTTCTAGAACAGAACCAATACTACTTTATGTAGATAATCAATGTACTCAAAAGTTGGCTTCAATTGGTGTTTATCAAGCTCGCACAAAACATATTGATGCTCGTCACGATTTTATAAGGGTAAATATTCAGAATGGACAACTTGTACTTATATGTATACCATCTCAGTCAATCCTGGCAGACTCGCTCACTAAGGCTGTGGACAGAGAAAAACTGTTGTTTTGTGCAAAGGGTCAAGGACTGGCATTTCAAATAGGGAAGGTATTGGAATATATTTGAAATGTTTTAATTATTTGTGTATTGGTCACATTGGTTTTGTTTCTGATATGTTTCCCGCCATCTTTCGTTGTTAGTTCAGTGTGTGTATCCACAATTTAGTAAACAGAGGTTATAGTACATGTACTAGTATGTTATTGGATGTGTTACCTTTAGAATCCTAACAAATAGAACACAAACAGTTGTTGATGTGATTTCAGCTACTTAATACAGTTTGGCACTAATTCATTAACATCAATTTGCTACCAAAATCCTGCTGTGCTGACTGCAGAATCACAAACAAGGGAGAAAGCAGTAGAATTACTATATCATAAATGGTTTCTAAATAAGCTGTATACACACTGGTTTTTTATATCAAACAGATGCTTTGCACATTACTTAGATTGTATTCCATTTCAACATGTGTGCTACTTTTATCTTATGGTTTACAGGTAAATGTTAAATTATGATCACAAAATTGTTTAGAGCTTTCACATAAAACATTAACAAATTATATTATAATCTTAATACTGGGGTGACACTATACAAAAAACATACTGTACTATGTAATACTTCTTTTCTATAACTAACTTTTTCCCCTTCAGTATTATACAGGTTCACTGCATCAAAACCAACAAAATGGTGATTTTATAATTAGAAATGTCCTCAAATTTGTTGATAAAATTGGATCACATTAGTTTGGTAACAAAAATTAACAACTAAACTATACTTTAGTATTAACTATATACAAAAATTTGGTAAAAACGAAGGCAATGTTCAATTTAGCAAATTTTGCTGACAAAATATTTACATGACCTGATTTTGAATACTGAAATTATGTACTTTTGTATATAACCAAACAACTAATCTATGTACTAATTAAATTCTCACATTACTGGCAAATTAGGTTAGTCACAAAATATTTAGAGGAATTCCCTTATTATTATTATTATTATTATAGAAATGTGTTAATTTACACATTACTTGGCACTGGAACTGTTTATAACAGAATGTCAGCAAATATGCCAAACAAGCCTCTGGGATATACACCAACACAAGAGGATATCCACAAATCATTAAACTTAAATTGAAAGGTGCAAATTTGCAAATAACCTAACCATGCACACATTACAGATAATACTTATCCACTATATAAATTCTTAGATACTCTAATAAAAATTCACTCTTTTTATCATGTTCCCAGAACATTCCAACAAGTAACCTCTTAGAGTTATTCACAATACATCACTTATAGCTGGTTTGCACATCATTAAGAGGTTGAGTCATCACACAAACATTCTAGTTTAAAAAACTCCAGAGGAAAATATGCAGTGGAGTCCATTGTGATGTTCATTGAAGAACTCCATCGGTATAGTTATCACAAAAACTTGCCTGTATATACAGTTGCTCCAACCCTGGTGAAACCAACAATGGAATTCTGATCATGGAAACCAACAGTGGAATTCTGATCATTCAGTAATGCAATAATCTGAAATCAATTCTTATAGGGTTCCCAATTAAAGCCCAGCAACATGATCTTTATCCCATCGTCATTTACCGTATTTGATTATGTGAAGGCCCTAACAGAAAGCATATCAATTTTCAGAACTCAGTAATCAGCTGTTATGTGTGTGGAGATACCTAGTATAAGCACTTAGTTAAAACCATAGTTGCAAGTGAAGAAAACATTTCCAAGAATCCAACACTATCTATAATGAGTGGCATCAAACTACTCTCCTTTGGCTGGTTCTTTTAGTTTACATCCTAACAGAATTCTATATGGACATGTTTAAGATAGTTTGTATATCTTCTTCTTATTAGTCTTACAAAACTGAGTCCAATTTGCTATCATAATTTTCTACATGATTTTCTAAAGAAATGTGTCAAATGTTGACTACATACTTTCCTTTTTAATGTAAACCAAAACAGCTCACAATCAAAAATCCTTACTACCAACTGCAAGGAATATTTACTGTGCCTGCAATTCTGCAAAACTATGTTAAAATCATTAATAGGATATCAGACTGTTCATCTGTTTATAATGTGCTGTTTTGTAAAGTTAAACACAAATAATGTCCAACATTCCAAAAACAAAAGTAACCTAAGTTAAAACAATGTTATAGGCTGTTCACGATAAAGTGAGCACTTTTGAGGCCCTAGTTACTTTTTCCTTTTGGCCATTTTATAGTTGTTAAGCACCTTTTTAAATAAATATTGCCATGTATGTAATAAACACAGTGTGTATATTCCACCGTACTAGGAAGTTAACGTCTATGACTAAAATAAAATATAGACAATTATTCCAAATGAGAGGTCTTTCAAAAGTGCTCACTTTACCATGATCAGCCTATACACAATAGTATACACTACCCCTGTTCATAATAAATCATGCCACACTTGCCAACTGTAAGACCTTTAATGGTTTGAGAGCAGTGGTGGTGCAGCGATCAGAACATACACCTCCCAACATGGCAAACTGGGTTTGTTTCCTTGCATCTGGGAAACATGGCAGACATTACCACTATCCAGTACGTTTCCTTAGAGCACTCACATTTCACCAACTATTGCATTCCATCACTGCTTAATCTCCACCTCACTTTACTTGCATTAGTACTGAAGCTCACTAACATATGTACATATATGTGCGTGCGTATATATATATATATATAAAACCCCAACCCACATTTCAGTGTTACCACGTAGAAGCAAGCATACATAGACATAAAAAACATCATACTTATTACTAAAGAAACTCACAGTAACAAAGTCACATAAAGATGTGAGACTTTCAGAATATATACTATATTACATAGAGAATGTAAAAAACTGATTATTTTTTTAAAGCAAAAACTGCAGTAATTTAGAGGTCACCTTAACGTCCTAAAAGTTCAAAATGTATTACTTAAATAAACACGCTTTGAATGTAAATTAAAATAAACTCTTACAAATGGTTGCAGCTTAATGCATATCTTCAAAAAATAACATATTTTTATGGAACCAGCACCCATATAAAGTTAATATTTAGATCTTTTGCCTTGTACATTTGGTAGAATGATCTTGATGCTGTGATCCACTTTGAAAATGGAGTTTGTAAGAATTTTAAGAAACAAGTATTCGGAGATGCTGCTCAGGAATCATACTATTCCAACTTTGAAGCCCTCTGACTGCCATGAAAATCTACATCTTATCAGGAAATCAAACCACCCATTCTAAATTTTATTGAGACACCTAAACCAATATGAAATGACACTCTTCTATTAATTAAAGAAATATTGTTACTATAACATTAGTTTTTTTTAATGGCAAACCTGGGGTTCCAGACCAGCTAGCGTAGCATATGCAAGTCCCTGCGGCATGACTGTGAGCCCCACGGTGACTCCTGCAATGAGGTCGCACATCATGGTGTTGAGGTTGTACTTGGGCAGCCAAGTAAAGATGGGAATGTGACGGTGGAGTGCCTTCCTCACAAGCCCAGGCCACTGCCTCTTGGGTGCCAAGTCCTGCGGCATGGCAGCCATGCTATAACAAACCAACCCACTCACATGTCACCAACCTCCTGCACTGGCCCACATTGTCCCTCTGTTCCATTACACACATACCCCACGACTAAACAACTCACTTCAGCTCTTTTTTCTACAGCTGTCAAAATTAATTTTCCTTTGTAACATTTTGTAAAGACACCATTACAAAAAATTAAACTTTATGTGACTAATAATTTTTTTTTCGATATAGACGAATATTACTGTAATTCAAAAAGCATCTGTTTACACTAACAAAATAATTCCAGATGTTTTCTACATTTTAATTAATCCAATAATTATAACCAGTCATTGCTTCACACCATACATTGATTTATTTATAGAGTACTTTCTATAACCTGAACATACTTGGCCTTGGCCTCAAATTACATACAGCTTGATAAACCCTAGTCAGGCCTTCCCAAAATGTGTATATATATATATATATATATATATATATGTGTGTGTGTGTGTGGGGGGGGGGGAAGTTACATAGTTACATGTAGGTGCACTATGCCCGAGAGGGCACAGAAGGTGGAAATTAAGGGGTGGGAGGAAACTGTAACATACAAAAATGGGCACCTACCACAGGGTCCAAAGTGTGTTGAGTTGCAGCATACATCATAACATCAGCCATGTTTACAATTACTTTCTTGCATTTTAGCTATTGCATACCAAAATTGGCAAAGTTGAGTAAAATTAAAACTAACCAAAAAAAGTCATATTTTTCTAACAAAACATAATATTAATTCATTGGTAAGGAATTTTTTTGAATTTTCTAGTATTTTCACACATATATTTGTATTTTGATACAGACTTCACAAATCACCATGTATTCATTAGTAATATAGTTTAGCTTGGTACCCCTGTAATATTAACCATATGTAACTTTTTTTAACAGCTGACACACAGAAGGAAAAAAGCAGTTTATTTGGTTTACACCAATATGGTTTTCATAGTAACAGTTATAGGCTACAAGCTAGAGAACATTTTATTTACCTGAACTATCATACACTGCATATGTTTTTTTATGATTCCATATCACCTATGATAAGCATAAATGCCATTCTTATGAATTCCCAGTGGTGGGGGTATGAAATAATATGTCATCAATATGGCCACCACACCACAATATAGTAACCATAAACAACCATAACTTTTCGACCAAATCTTGTAGAACAGTGAATTTTTCATTAAATTGAATATCATAAGACGAGGAATTTTTAATACAAAATTATTTCATGTTAATCAAATATATGCAACAGAAACATGGCATCAAAAACAACTATTTTTCCTAAATTCATTGAGAAACACAAAAATAGTGATTTTTTTGCTAATAGTTCATTTTTATGCAAAAATAAGAAGTAAAATTTCTATATTTTCAATAAAAACATGAAAGTAAAAAAGTTAGCTGATACTTTAAAGATTGAAACGAAAACATTAAACATTGGATTTAGATTACATTAACAGGAGAAAGGGGGCAATACATTGTACATGCACATATCAAACCATAAATATGTAAAGTATTGTAATATATTTTTGGTTCTTCACTTTGTTCTCTGTTAATATATTTATAATTTATTTTATTATAAATTCATTTTCATCCATACATTAAAGTAACACAAACAGCCAAGTAAAATATACATTTTATATGACAGTCAGATATTTAAAATTAAATTTAACTTTTCTACTTGCTAGTTAATTCAAACTACTTACACCGTATGAAAATTAAAAGAAGGTTTACTCTGGTATATACATTGTTTTTGCAGGCTTTTTTGTAGGCTTCATCTTCATCAGTGTCACAGCAAGATTCAATACCACTGCTAAAGTCTATAGTGCTAGTAGCCAACAGCTGGGCGAGACGCATGGTCAACAAGAGCTTCTGTTCCATCCACATGAGGTGCTAAATCCTGAGCAGCAAACAAGCTTGCATTCCCTCAGTTATTCTGATATGCAGTGATCAGAGCTATAAGCAGTGTTGTGGATGAAATGCTTCACGTCACCGCAGCCACAGGACCTGAACTCTTATAGTCTATTCGTGATTTCTTCACCCTTTTTTAAACAAACCTTTGAAAAATCTCCCCATGTATGACGTGTTTGGATATTTCCAACATATATCATGTATCACAAGCATTTTATACTTGTGTTCATTAAAGTTACTTTTTTTCTGTTAAATTGAAATGTTATTCATAGATTCTTATTCATTATTCTATAAATTATAATGCTTAATTTATGAATAATTTGAATAAAAAACAGTGAGAAAATAAGTAAGTTGGTAATGCTTAGTAATAAATAGTTCTTTTACAAAATATTGTTACACTGAATGCATACAAGTACAGTGCATTGTCCCTCTGGTTTGATTTTCCAGACATAGTTAAGCTTAGTTTTCACGAGATTGAGGAATATCATGGAAGTAGATATTTAGCAGGGCTTCAGAAAAGAGTGAAGTAAAAGTGAATTGATTATAGAGGCAAGTCTGTTTTATTTGTATTGGTTTGTTTGGCTTGTTCACGGAGGAGTCCAGAAACTAAAATGTAAACACTTAAGTGCCAGGCCATTTGAATATTTAGAATAGATATATTGTTCAAACACAACACCAATATACTACACACACACGTGCACACACATGCTCACACACATTAAAATTATTTGTAAATGACACCTAAATCTATTTAATGTTTTAAAGGCATAAACTGTTCAAATAGAATCATAATGTTGAAATTCTGTTGTATCTAAAAGACTTCAGTCTTAGGGTTTTACTGTCTGAATCTAAAAAGAAAAATTTTTTTCCTTTTATTTTCATTTTAATATTAATGTTTGTTATTTGGATAATTTTTGTGACTGATTTCTATACTTCAGCATAGCTCAGCAAGTAATGTAAACTGTAATGTAAAGCATGACTGTACTTAAATTAAGCTCAATTAACAATGAATAAAGTAAGTTTTTTTTTAACAGTGTAAGTTGGCCCTTTACTATTTGTTTGGTGGCCGTGTGCCTGTGTTGGATCAACAGTAACATAATAAATACTCATAACAATATCGATGGCACAGAGTAGCGTAAGACACATGTTACAACTGCACTTCAACTTGCACCACAGGTTTCGTTATGTCCCGCTAAAGCAAAATTTGGCATATATTCTGTGTGCATATCAATTTTCTGTTTTCCAAAATCTCGTTTGGTTATGGGTTCTTTCTGTGTCAATTGGGGGAAAGAATTGAAATTTCCAGAGGGGCTGAGGGCCAGTTTGCAGTCTCTAGAGATAGTAATTAATACATTTCTCCTCGACAGAATGCAATTTCATAATATTAACTGTATGATTTTGCTTAAAGTATTGATATATAGAAAATGCAAAAACTGCCACAATAAAAGCATTTTGAAATAAAAAATTAAATCTGAATTTATTTAAATATAGTATACTATTTTTAAGTAATTATTAGTTTGGTAAATATGAATCTAGCACAGCAATTGACATCGCTTTTATTTTGAATTAAATGTTAAAAATATGTTTGTTCATGATTCGGCTAAGTGATACCCAATACTATTTTACTGTCACACAGTAAAATAAGCACTTTCAAAATGTTAACATTGTGTTTGAAAAGTAAAGTTCACGGCAATGTACATATTTACACAAGGCGGAATCATTCCAATTAGCTGAAAATATAACTTACCTGGGCTTTAGAAATGCTCACATCAATAAGCCTTTATGTTTACAAAGTATACATTGTTTTTACGTAGTTCGATAATGTTTTCAGACATTTATCACCTGATATTGCGGACTGTCAAAATGGGGCCTAAGAAGAAACTTTCAGGGGCTGAAAACAAGAATATAAAAGCTGAAACATATGCAGAAGAAAAGAAAATTGGAGAAAGCTTAAGGAAATTTTTCAAGCATGAAATTGACTATTATGTTTTACCTGCTGAAGCTGTAGAAAGTAGTGAAACTAATATATTAAACCAACAAATTACCCACCAAGGGTAATTTGTTGGTTTAAGGAGGATGAAAATGAAAAAGGACTAGTGAGGGAATGTGGCAAACTGCAGAAGAGATATTCCTGAGAGGTTTTTTCTACCCAACCCAAGAAATTGTCATACTGAAGCTTACCAAGAATGACATTAAAGCAGGGCATTATTCATTCTTGAGCAAGCAGGACACAGTAAACAGGAAAGAAAACACAAGTAAGTAGTGGTGAGCAAGGAAGGAGCAAAAGAGTTGGCAGTATTGAAATTTCTACATGAAACAAGTTGCTTGTGATGGATGCAAGGACATTCTTTTTAAAACTGATGTGAGAAATGAATACGTTGTGAACTTTTCAGGAGGGACTGGGTTACTCCCAGGAACTGAAGTAAAGCAATTTGGGGACAGAATTTTCAATACATTTGAAAAGAAAATTACTGTAATTTAGTTTAAATTAGCTACATTTTTATAAACTTATACAACTGTGAAAATGTGGCAATTTACAACTATATAATTACTGAAACTGTTAGATTTATTTCTGATTTGTTGATTCCAGAATATAATTTTGAACCAGTATTATAATAAATAAGTTGTTGTTGCAAGTCTATTTTCCCATCATAATGTCCCATCTGTAACAGGTCACTCTCTAAAATGTTGTATTGTTATTATAAACATTAAATTTAAATTTAAAAACATTGTATTATTTTAATAATAATATTCCATAATAATAAACAAAAATGTAATCATCTATAATACTAAAATTACAACAATCACTTTAAGAATCACAGAAAATGTCTACAAAAAACACACTTTGATTGTTACAGCCATAATGTCTAAATTTGACAATTTACAGTACTGAAGATTCTGATATTGTTAGATTCTGATATTGCTTAGTCTTTTGTCCTGTCTGTAATATTTTATAGCAATTTAATTTTGATAGTGAAAAAACTATTAAAAACCAAAATACTATAAAAACATTACTTTATGATTTATAAAAAATATTCATTGAAAAACACATCATAATTGCCATGGATGTCCCAACCATAACAAAGTTTACAAATCATAACCAGAGGAAAAATCAAAAATATCTTACTCCTCACAAATATTTAGGTTTATAATATTTACTAAGGTTAAAATATAGTAGATACAGCTTTAATTGTAAAATAAAATTTAAAAAAACACTTTGTAACATGTTTTTAATATTTGACTGTCCCATCTGTGATAATGGAATGGCTGATTTTGCTACTTTCCTTATTTGCCAAAACACAGTAAGAGTTTTACAATACAGTTAAAACATTTAAATTGCTTAACAATTTTTATCAGAAAATTACTAGAAAAACACTGAAATTCAAAAAGAGGGGACAAACACTGTAATTTGCCTCAGGTCCCGAGACACCCCTGAGTGAGCCCAGGTCTATGTGCTGGTTAGGAAAGGAGTATCCTATAGGAAGGCAGTGGCTGCGAGTGAGGTAGATGAGAGGGTGTGTAGGGATTTGGGGGCTACATTTATAGATAGCAGGAAATGGGTAGGCTGGGAAAGTATACAGAGGGACCAGGTTCATCTCACAGAGCAGGGAAAGAGGATTCTAGGTGATCTGCTAGATAGGGAAATAGCTGTTCGCATGGAGAGGGTCCGGGCAGAGCAGCAATTGTTGAAATAGCAATCAGTTAGAAGCAAGGAAACAGAAGTGGAGAGAAATGGAGAGGATAGCTTTGATGAGGCCATAGGGGTGGAGATAGGGGGTAAGCAACATAGGATGGTAAAGCAGAGTACTAGTATAAAGATAATGGTGGTGAACTGTACGAGTGTGTACTACAGGCTGGAGGGCTTCTGGGGAAAGGTTGAAGGATATGGGACGGATATAGTGGTAGCTGTGGAGACTTGGCTGACTGAGGAAGTACTGGACATTGAATATAGGCAGGATAAGTACACCATCTTCAAAAGAGACAGGGATGGGGAGAGGAGGAATAAAAGTGTGTGTAAGGAAAGGGCTAAAAGGGGCAGTAGAATTGGTTAGTGAGGATGTCGAGGTAATGGAAATTAAATTGAGTGGTAGTAGTAATAGGAGTATTACATTGCTGGCAGCATATAGACCACCAGGACAGGGATGGCAGGCAATTGAGATGATCAAGAAGAAGGTCGATAGACTAGAGGACAGGCATTTGAATATGCCAGGGGTGAAATGGATAGAGGGTGCAGAAGGAATGGGTAGCATGATACAGAGAATGGCAGCACAGTTAGTCAACAGAGGATTAGTCCAGATAGTAGAAACACCTACGAGATGGAATGAGGAGGGTGTTGGGTCAGTGCTGGATGTGGTGTTGGTCAGACCTAGGAATGCTGTAGTTGGTGCAATAGTATTGGATGGTATAAGCAACCATCATATTCCGGTTGTAGAAATTGGGATTGGCAGGATGAGAGAAGTGCACATGGCAGAAAGGTTGGTGTGGCAGTATGGGAGAGGAGACAAGAAGGGGGCAGAAATCTTCCTGAGAGACAGGTTTAAAAAATGGTCTATGGAGGAGGGTGTAAAGGGGTTGTAGAGGGAGTTTAGAGGATTAATGGAGGTTATGTTGGAGAAATTTGTGCCAATAAAAAGGTTACGGACGGGGGGAGATCCCCCATATTATGGACAAGAGATTTTTAAAATGAAGAGGAAGTGGAGAAATGAAGGGTTGATAAGATCTAAGGAAATGAAACAAATGGGTAGGGAGCTTGAAAGGAAGATCAAACAAAGATGTATTTCTGGGGAACATGGTGGAAGAAGGAAAAGGCAAGGAATGAGGGAAATTGTTTAGTTATGTGAGGAGGTTAAAGGAAGGAGAGGAAGGGATCCCTCTACTAACAGGAAGGGATGGAAGGCATGCGACAAATGACAAAGAAAAATCGGAGATGCTGCAAGGACAGTACTTGTCAATGTTTGAGGCAAAGGAAGAATGGAATAGGGGTGCAAATTGGGTATGGGAGGTGTTTAGTAAGTTTAAGATGAGGGAGTGGGAGATAGAAAAGGTAATTAGGGGTTTGAAGAGCAGTAGGGCAGGGGTCCAGATGGAATAAGAAACGCAGCGCTAAAGTTTGGTGGCAGGGAGTTGGTGAAATATTTAGAGGTGTTATTTAACAAGTCCTTAGGAGAGGGTAAGTTACCACAAGATTGGAAGGATGCTATGATGGTACCTATACACAAGCAAGGAGAGTATAGGGGGAGGCCTGGTAGCTACAGACCGGTGAGTCTCACATCAAGTACGGGAAAAGTAATGGAGAGGCTGGTGGTGCAGTATGTGGTTAGGGTTATGAACAATAGGAATTGGTTGGAGGAGTCCCAGTATAGTTTCAGGAGGTGGTACTCATGTGAGACTCAGCTGGCTGGGTTATTAGAGAATCTGGTGCAGGTAGTTGAGGGGAAGCAGGTGGATGATTGCTTCATAGATTTTGAGAAGGCATTTGACAAGGTGCCCCATG
Organism: Dryococelus australis; assembly: GCA_029891345.1. NCBI lineage: Eukaryota > Metazoa > Arthropoda > Insecta > Phasmatodea > Phasmatidae > Dryococelus > Dryococelus australis. The sequence continues at coordinate 125,913,312 of CM056994.1, read as the reverse complement.
GGATATTGATGAGGACAGTGGAGGCGCTGATACCGGACAGGAGGGTAGTGGATTGGGTAGGGGACGAAGGCAGGGGGTGAAAGTGGGGGAAGCAATATCGGAGGAAGAGGAGGTTACGTCAGGGGTACAACAGGGAAGCGTGCTGGGTCCTCTGTTATTTACCATAACGGTAAATGACATGGGTTTGGGGATTAGGGAAAAAATAAGATTGTTTGCAGACGATTGTGTTGTGTATGCTGAAGTGGCAGAGGGGGAGGGGCAGAAATTTGCAGGCGGACATTGACAAGATATGGTTGTGGACCAGGAAGAATAAAATGAAGATAAATGTAAGAAAAACTAAGGTACTGAGGTTTACAAGGAAGAAGGTAATAAGCAAGGACATGTATAGATGGGAGAGACAAGAGATAGAAGAAGCAGCAGAATATAAGTATCTAGGGATTGTACTGCAGGGAGACCTCAGGTGGAAAAAACAGGTAGAGAGGCTGATTGCAAAAGGAAGGACTCTGGGTATGCTGGGAAGGGTGCTGAAGGGAGTCATTTGTACGGTGAAGGAGAAGGCGTATGGCACTATGGTACAGCCAATGATAGAATATGCTGCAACAGTATCGGATCTGTATGTGGAGGTGGAGATGCGAGAACTGGAAAAGGTGCAGAGGAGGGCAGCAAAATGGATGAAGGGTAGGTGGAGAAGGCAGGGGCAGGATGATGAGGAAGAAGGGAACTATAGGCCATCAGTAATGATGAAATAAATGGTGTGAAGCTCATTGAAGGACAGGAGGAAAGTTGAACGGTTAGTGGTTAGTCAGGATGTACAGGATGGTGAATGAAGAGGGAGGATGGGGAGGGCTACACTGCAAGTTAAGTAAGGGGGTATTTAGAGGAAGAGGAAACAACAGTAAGAAGCTTCAGAGGGTGTGGAGGAGAACGGAGCGGGGTAGGCAGTCAATGCTTGTGAGGTCTATGAGGAAGTGGAATATGTTGAGGGAGGAAATGGTATCTGTGTGAGGGGTTGGTAAGTTCAGGAAGGAAGTGGAAAAGGAGTTGGTTGGGTGAAGGAGAGGTGAGAGAGCTCGCCACCGGGCGGTAGCCTAATTGCGAGTGTATGTATGTATAAATTAAAGTAAATAAATCTGACCGTAAACAACTCCACATGAGGCTTCTACAGTGCAGAGCACTACACAACTGAAACGTATGTTTCATTTTGGTAAGATATGTTTGAACTGTCCTTGGTATCAATTTAATTTACAATTAATATACAATAAAATTGCAATAGATATTACGTGTAAACATCAGCGATGACATGTAACTAATTACAAGTAATTGCATTACCAGTAACAATTACTTTCTGAGTAATTTTCCTTGTAATCTATTTATAGCAAAGAAGATGTAAATGTTATTTTATCAGTAATCATTACTTTTTTTGCACCATCTATGGACTTAATTCTATGTTTACTTACATTTCATTCTCTTTACCATCATAAATGAATAACAAACATACTAGTCACAATATTGATACTAATTGATATACACTAAATTATGCAATTGCTACAGTTGTCATGTTACGTTTTGAAACCTGGATCTTAAATCATATGTTGTAAGGTGATTCGGCAGAGTAGTGAATGAATTCACGCTGCAGAATGTGATTTTCATTAAATTAGTCATGTAATGCAACAAAGTGAATTTAAATATAAATTTTATGCTTGGGGTATTTTGAAAATTTTGAAAAATTACAAAAGCGTAATTTTTGGCTCTACGGCGCTTGCTGGTACCTTCGTACAATTGCACATTGAGTTCTGCCTCCAATACTAACACTCCATGAAGCAGAGTTGAGAAAATTTGCATGTAATCAGCTGTCTGGAGCTTGTGGTTGATGTTTTGATGGTATTTTTTTGGACTTCTTAAAAGTTTTTACCCCACAATTTCCTGCATCTTCATAATCTTCCCCACTAGGCAGTAACTCAGGATGTGAACTGAATATAACTAATTCATAAGTGTGGGAAACTTTATAAATGCTCAATACGAATATTACAATGAGAGTCTTAGAACCACACACACACATACATACATATACATGTACACACACATGCATGCACATACACACACATTTTTTATTTATACAGCATACAGGCACACAAGCTCACACATACATATATACACACACAATATTTTTTTTATTTAAGTGTTATTTCAACTATAAATAGTATCTGTAAATTACACGTAACTCCTGCCAAACAGCTGGTTCAACACAGAGCACACAAGATGGTGTTGATACAAGTGCAAAAAGAATTGCTCAAGGTTTTGGGACCTCTTGTATGAATACTCTTTCGTAATATAGAGCACTAAAAGAAAATTTGAAACACAAATTTTATTAGAATTTAACACAACTTTCAGAAAACTCTACACAAAGACAGGACTACTGCTTGCATAAAATAATTATAAACATATAGTATCATTTTAATATTCATTTTTAGCATGGTAATATTTTCTAAACAAAATTATTCACAAATATGACAAACTGTAAAGTCGGAAATTATTTCAAAATTTAACCTGGGCTGCAATATGGATGTTACTGCACATCTTGTCCTTATAAATTGTACAGGCATATCTAATACATACAAACACAATTGTTGAAATACTTTTTTCTGGTAATATTATACAGTTTTTAGTAAACGTAGAAATAATTGTTTTATTTATATTAAATTTGACAAGTCAATCTCTTAGGAGAGATAGCCAACAAAACAGGTTTAAGAATTTCTGTAGAATAATCAAAATTTATGATAAATATAAAAAATGCTCCAGAAATTCTAGCAACAGATATTGGTCAAATAAAGAGGGTAAATAAGTTCAAATATTTGGGGGAAATAATTCAAGAATATGGTTTGGAAAAATTTGCGGTAGATGAAAGGACACGCAAGATAGAAAGAGCATATGGCATAACCAGGAATATCTACAACAAAAAATGTTTATCTAAAAATCTTAAAATACAGCACTACATCACAGTAGTCAAACTGGAATGTCTTTACGCAAGTGAATGTCTAGTACTGAATTATAAGTTGCATAAATTAGAAGTACTAGAAAGAAGAATTATACGTAAAATACTTGGTCCACTAAAAACTACAGAATTCTGGAAATTAAGAAGTAATGATGGAATATATCGCAACATAACAGAAACAATACGGAAGAGAAAATTGCATTTTTTTTTTTTTAATTAAAGAATAGATGGCAACAGGTTAATCAAACGGATCTTCAAGTATCTTTGGAACAAGAAATCAACAACAACCTGGATTCAGGAAGTTAAAAAAAATTTGGAAAGAAACAATATAAGTGAAGAAGAATCAACAAACAGAGAAATTTTTACGAAAAAAATGTTAAAAATGGAAGGATTCCAAGGCAGGAAGGAAAAGAAAACAGGCTCAAAATGGTCCGACGAGAGGAAAAAGATACATAGTGAAAAAATGAAGAAGTGATGGAGGAAGAAGGAACAACAAAGGACAAAACATTGAAATTTGCTCATGGTCCCTAGAAGACCCTAATGGAAAAAAGAAGAAGAAATTTGACCAGTAACTTAAAAATTGTTAAGTCAGAAAAATTGTTATTTATATTAATGACTGAATGTGTGAAATGTCACACAACTTCAACATGTTTAAACTTACCCACCAACTAAGAAAATGTAAAGGTCATAAGGTGATAGTAGTAGGCAGGAAGCAATCAGGAATAGAGGAACGGGAATCAGAAAGCAGGGAACAGGCACTGGTAGAAGGTAGGAAGCAGTATGCTGAGGCTTGCAAGTGTGCGATTAGCAAAGACCAGCAAGCAGGACAAAGTAGACAGTTCAGAGCCATAGGGGAAAGAGGAGGGCTGGCCAAAGGGAGGGAAACAAGGGTGCTGCAGGAGGCCAGAGACAAGGATAGGCAGGTGGTTGAAAGAGCCACAAAGCAGGAAAAGGTTGTAGGAAGGGAGCCAGAGGTAGTTTTTCTAGGCAACTCTATTGTAAAGGGGGTGGAGATGAGGAATATCAGGAAGGAAATGACATATAAAGCAGCTTTTGGGGGGGCAAATACCAGGGATTTGGAGGAAAGGGTTAGTGGTATGAAAGGTAGCAGGGTGGCAAAGGTTGTTCTCATTAACGTAGGGGGAAATGACCTGGCTCATAGGGAGGTGGGGCAGGACGTAGAGCGGGACCTCAGGGGATTGCTGAGGAAAGTGCGGGAGAAGTTTCCTGGAGCTAGGGCAGTAGTCAGTGGCGTGCTGGTTAGGAAAGGAGTATCCTATAGGAAGGCAGTGGCTGCGAGTGAGGTAGATGAGAGGGTGTGTAGGGATTTGGGGGCTACATTTATAGATAGCAGGAAATGGGTAGGCTGGGAAAGTATACAGAGGGACCAGGTTCATCTCACAGAGCAGGGAAAGAGGATTCTAGGTGATCTGCTAGATAGGGAAATAGCTGTTCGCATGGAGAGGGTCCGGGCAGAGCAGCAATTGTTGAAATAGCAATCAGTTAGAAGCAAGGAAACAGAAGTGGAGAGAAATGGAGAGGATAGCTTTGATGAGGCCATAGGGGTGGAGATAGGGGGTAAGCAACATAGGATGGTAAAGCAGAGTACTAGTATAAAGATAATGGTGGTGAACTGTACGAGTGTGTACTACAGGCTGGAGGGCTTCTGGGGAAAGGTTGAAGGATATGGGACGGATATAGTGGTAGCTGTGGAGACTTGGCTGACTGAGGAAGTACTGGACATTGAATATAGGCAGGATAAGTACACCATCTTCAAAAGAGACAGGGATGGGAGAGGAGGAGGAATAAAAGTGTGTGTAAGGAAAGGGCTAAAAGGGGCAGTAGAATTGGTTAGTGAGGATGTCGAGGTAATGGAAATTAAATTGAGTGGTAGTAGTAATAGGAGTATTACATTGCTGGCAGCATATAGACCACCAGGACAGGGATGGCAGGCAATTGAGATGATCAAGAAGAAGGTCGATAGACTAGAGGACAGGCATTTGAATATGCCAGGGGTGAAATGGATAGAGGGTGCAGAAGGAATGGGTAGCATGATACAGAGAATGGCAGCACAGTTAGTCAACAGAGGATTAGTCCAGATAGTAGAAACACCTACGAGATGGAATGAGGAGGGTGTTGGGTCAGTGCTGGATGTGGTGTTGGTCAGACCTAGGAATGCTGTAGTTGGTGCAATAGTATTGGATGGTATAAGCAACCATCATATTCCGGTTGTAGAAATTGGGATTGGCAGGATGAGAGAAGTGCACATGGCAGAAAGGTTGGTGTGGCAGTATGGGAGAGGAGACAAGAAGGGGGCAGAAATCTTCCTGAGAGACAGGTTTAAAAAATGGTCTATGGAGGAGGGTGTAAAGGGGTTGTAGAGGGAGTTTAGAGGATTAATGGAGGTTATGTTGGAGAAATTTGTGCCAATAAAAAGGTTACGGACGGGGGGAGATCCCCCATATTATGGACAAGAGATTTTTAAAATGAAGAGGAAGTGGAGAAATGAAGGGTTGATAAGATCTAAGGAAATGAAACAAATGGGTAGGGAGCTTGAAAGGAAGATCAAACAAAGATGTATTTCTGGGGAACATGGTGGAAGAAGGAAAAGGCAAGGAATGAGGGAAATTGTTTAGTTATGTGAGGAGGTTAAAGGAAGGAGAGGAAGGGATCCCTCTACTAACAGGAAGGGATGGAAGGCATGCGACAAATGACAAAGAAAAATCGGAGATGCTGCAAGGACAGTACTTGTCAATGTTTGAGGCAAAGGAAGAATGGAATAGGGGTGCAAATTGGGTATGGGAGGTGTTTAGTAAGTTTAAGATGAGGGAGTGGGAGATAGAAAAGGTAATTAGGGGTTTGAAGAGCAGTAGGGCAGGGGTCCAGATGGAATAAGAAACGCAGCGCTAAAGTTTGGTGGCAGGGAGTTGGTGAAATATTTAGAAGTGCTGTTTAAAAAGTCCTTAGGAGAGGGTAAGTTACCACAAGATTGGAAGGATGCTATGGTGGTACCTATACACAAGCAGGGAGAGGATAGGGGGAGGCCTGGCAGCTACAGACCAGTAAGTCTCACATCAAGTACAGGAAAAGTAATGGAGAGGCTGGCGGTGCAGTATGTGGTGAGGGTTATGAACAATAGGAATTGGTTGGAGGAGTCCCAGCATGTTTTCAGGAGGGGTTACTCATGTGAGACTCAGCTCGCTGGGTTATTAGACGATCTGGTGCAGGTAGTTGATGAGGGGAAGCACGTGGATGCCTGCTTCATAGATTTTGAGAAGGCATTCGATAAGGTGCCCCATGGAACATTGATGAGGAAAGTGGAGGCGCTGATACCAGACAGGAGGGTAGTGGAATGGATAGGGGACTTTCTTGGGGGCGAAGGCAGAGGGTGAAAGTGGGGGAGGCAATATCGGAGGAAGAGGAGGTTATGTCAGGGGTACCACAGGGAAGCGTGCTGGGTCCTTTGTTATTTACCATAATGGTAAATGACATGGGTTTGGGGATTAGGGGAAAAATCAGATTGTTTGCAGATGATTGTGTTGTATATGCTGAGGTGGGAGAGGGGGGGGCAGAAATTTGCAGGCGGACATTGATAAGTAATGGTTGTGGACCAGAAAAAATAAATTAAGATAAATGTAAGAAAAACTAAGGTAGTGAGGTTCAAAAGGAAGATGATAAGCAGGGACATGTACAGATGGGAGGGACAAGAGATAGAAGAAGCAGCAGAATATAAGTATCTAGGGATTTTACTGCAGGGAGACCTCAGGTGGAAAAAAAAAGGTAGAGAGGTTGGTTGCAAAGGGAAGAAGGACTCTGGGTATTTTGGAAGGGTGCTGAATGGAGTCAGCTGTGAGGTGAAGGATAAGGCGTATGGCACTATGGTACGGCCAATGTTAGCATATGCTGCAGCAGTATTGGACCCGTATATGGAGGTGGAGGTGCGAGAACTGGAAAAGGTGCAGAGAAAGGCAGCAAGATGGGTGAATTGTAGGTGGAGAAGGCAGCGGCAAGATGGTGAGGAAGAAGGGAACTATAGGCCATCAGTGATGAAAGAAATGGGGTGGAGCTCATTGAAGGACAGGAGGAATGTTGAATGGTTAGTCAGGATGTACAGGATGGTGAAAGAAGAGGGAGGATGGGGAGGGCTACACTGCAAGCTAAGTAAGGGGATGTTTAGAGGAAGAGGATACAACAGTGAGAAGCTTCAGAGGGTGTGGAGGAGAACGGAGCGGAGAAGGCAGTCCATGCTTGTGAGGTCTGTGAGGGAGTGGAATGTGTTGAGGGAGGAATTGGTATCTGTGAGAGGGGTTGGTAAATTCAGGAAGGGAGTGGAAAAGGAGTTGGTTGGGTGAAGGTGAGTTGAGAGAGCTCGCCACTGGGCGGCAGCCTAATTGCGAGTGTATGTAAATGTATATATTTTCGGCCGGTTGCTGTGGATTACAAATACTCTTTTAAAAAAAGGAATGAAATTATTTATGGAAGCATAAGTCTCTTGCAAAATTTAATCATACTTTTAACATGATTTCGCTTCAATTGATCCCGCCTTCTCTGAAATTTGAAATGTAGTCAGCATTTCAAAACACCATTTTATTACTGCAATAAATAGACAACGAATTTAAACTTGTAGGTAAATACTTTATTCAATAATTTTACTCTCGTGGATAACCATTTTATTTTTAAAATCATGTCGTTATGCTTAATTGAAATATTTTCATGCAAACATACTTAAAAATGAGAAGCCTTTTGTGGGCACATTTGATGAACATTCTATTTCCATATGCATGTTAATTAGTAATGTAATTTTGGAATCCCAATTTTTTTTAATTAGTCCTTAAAACTAGGAATAAGATTACCTCTACAGATTAAATTAGAATGAAACCAGTTTTATTAAAGAAGCGTATTAAATGTAGGCCTATATAACGGTCATAAACAGGAGCATATAACCTCAAAATTATGAAGCAATTTTCAACGATAAAATATTTAGTTATGCGACGAAGGACTTTTCGTATTTTAATAACAAAGTGCAAAAATTCATATGTGTCACATAGTGTAAACCATAAAGTTCTCATAAAACATTAAGGCAATTTATCGGTCTTCATTGGTTGTACAGGCACCGCCTTTAAAAATAAACATTACCGTGTTACAGATTAGGCCAGTGCAATTACGGTAAGAAAACACATTTATTTAATGCTGAAATGATTTTCAAGCACAAATCATGTACTTTTGTCGAAATTGCCTAGTGTTTTACAGTCTGTAACAACGTTTAAGCACATTTCAAGTTTGGTTTTTTCACTTAAATTATTTGTAGGTATCTTATCAGACATACATTTCATTGTATTTTTGCTGAGTGGAACTATGCAACACTTGCTGGTGTTCAATGACATAGCAATGACATTAAAATCCTCCAAAACAATTTAATATAATATAAAATTCAAAATGCACACATCATCTGCTAAGGCATTTGCATGGAAACAACAAACTCCAACATGTATACCGACATCACCAGCAAATCAACACAGCGGCACCCGTTTTTTGCGTGCAAAATCGTAGTCTGTATTTAAATGTGTTATTCTCGAGTTATACACACAAAAATAAAGAAAGGACCACAGCGTGAGTCTTAAAATTTATCATACTATTCACACGGTAGGCAGAAAAAATCCCTACTCTAAAAGCAAGCATTAGACATCCATAAAATCTGGGAGATTTAATGCTGGGCTTAAAAGATATTACGGGGAAAGGTAGAGGGGAAGAGGAAAAGAGGAGGAGACAATGGGAGAAATAAGAGAGAGAGAGAGAGAGAGAGAGAGAGAGAGAGAGAGAGAGAGAGAGAGAGAGAGAGCGAGACACACACACACAGTATATTATACAAAGCTGGCTAGCAATTTAGTTAAGTACCACTCCAAACTGAGGGTTACAAAACAACTTCAAACACTGAAGATAACAAACACAGTTTTCAAGTTCAGTACACACTGTAACGCAGATTTCAGAAGTGGCATGAAGAGCATGACTATCTGGTTAAATAACAAGCACTTAAAGAGTCTCAGATAAAACAGCTTACGCCAACAAAAGCAGCTCAAATATTCATGTATAGCATCGCAAACACAATATTTACTTCCACCATTGTACACAAGCAAATACCATTCTCAAAAGAGAGTACATATCTTTAAAGTGAAATCCATGTTTAAGCTCTAAGAATATTTTATTCTGCAAATATGGACTGCCATCCAACATAGTTGGTGAGTGGCAGATGTTTTGGGGAGAACATTCAAGAACTCGAGCCACAACTCACTCACAACACAAACAAACTGTATACCCATTAACTAACTTATCCCAAGTGCATAAGTCACCATAACAGAAAACATTATCATAATTAATTAGCAAACTATATTTAATAAAAATCAACTGATAAAAAATGCACTATATTTGTTGTAAACATTCAACTGTAAAAATAACATCTTTAAAAACCCACACATGCCATATTATTTATTAAGCCAGTCTTTAATGAACAACATTATTCATTTACTGCTCCTAATCAGATATATGACTAAAAGGGAGTGTCTGAATTACAGTCAACACCACCAAAAATAATATGTATTTGTTCCACTTTGATTTCCATTACGACATTATGACCAATCAGACGTGGATCCAGAGGGTGGGGAAGGGAACATGTCACAGGGGACATGACCATCTCCTCAAACCCTCACACTGACATGAAACTTGTTGTGATATGGGCTTGGGCCATACAGAGATATGATATTAAGTGATGAAAGTCTCCCGCCCTTCTGCAGAAAGAGGGCTCGGGGAGTAGTGGTTGGCAATACTACCTGGTACTTTTTAGTATGTGTACTAATAATTTTATAATGGCCGGTCATTTATTCCCTTCTCTCAGCCATTTAGCCATGTAGCGGTTCATTCAATTGTTTATAATCATTTAATCCTATCTATATTTATATATTACGTTGTGTAATCAATATAAATAATCTTTACTATGTCTTTTATGCTAGGCATATATTAATAACCTAGGGTTAGCTAATTTTATTGGATATATAGTTTCACCTGTTTACCGCCTTAAAGTAAAAAGCAACCACTAGGTAGGGCATCGGGCGCGTGACGTCTGTGAGGGTAGGCGCTTGGTGCACGTGCATGAGACTGTGGTGTGTGAGTTGTCAGTCAGTCGGCAGTCAGCTGTGCAGAGCTGGACTTCAGTATGATTATGCGGGCAGTAATAGTCTGTTTGCCTACGTGAACGCCACCACACCGAAGGGCTGAGTATGTGTGTCGCTGGCCAATGTCGGTCTAGCGGGGTAACGGATTTAGTTGGTCAGACTGCGCTAGTGAATCGCGAGTTCCCATCGGGTCAAAGGAAATGGCCTGTGTATTAATACTGGAGAGACTAAACGGTGACTGAATAATGTCAAGCTATGACAGGTTTTCCAACCCTGTCGGACGGCATATAATTTGTCCCCGTAATGTCGGGCTGTGTGCCGATAGTGTCTCGTTGGACTTTGACAAAATGTTTGTTTGAATTAGCACTGTGTTAAGTGCAACTCGAGACTGTGAAATGGGCCCGCAAGAAATCAGATGTTTCCTTATGATAAATATTGCACGAGGCGCGACCTGCCCCAGAAATTACAGATTAAAACAGAGGCGTAATATAAGAGTTTTGGGCAACATAAGCAAGGGCACAATGCTTGACAGAAATTAACTTTTCCCGCTGCAACTTAAAGCTGCGCTCGGTTTTGTCGCTATACGAGACTGTTTGAGATTGCCAGTCCACTCGTACTATGTTAACTACGAAAGTCACGGGAATAAGTGCAGGACGTTGGTGCGCTGAACATGTCATGGTAAACTTTGACTGCGTGATAACGAAGTGCATGTCAAGATTTACTGCCTGTGTTACAGTATGATTTGCTGAGAATTGTCGGGCCAGATTTACGCAAGTTATTTTTGCCGGGGATAAAATTTTTAAGGACTCACGATCTAGAGTTTTCGTTGGACTTGCACGTCTGTGACATGTTAGCAGCGGCCGACGTAATATATGAGTGAATGTGCCGTAGAAGAGCAATGTGACAGAGTGAAGTGCCTTTTTGAAGTGAGGAGCTCATCAGCATGGCGCAAACAGCTGGCCCGGTTCCTAAGGGGTGACATATTTGACATGAAGGCATTGTGGAAGGGGCTGCCTCACAACCTCCATCATGTCGTTGCCCGAGTGGTCAGGCTAGATTCGTCGCATCAACAGGCCTGTAGTAAGGTTGCTGCTAAGGTACCATAGCTGTATGATTCCCATTCTATTGTTCCTGCGGTGCGACACTGTAAACAAGACTCGTTAGATCGCGACTACCTCGTGGTGTGTCTACGGTGACATTTTGGCAATAATTTTTGATGTGCGTAAAATTATATATGAACGTTATTGAGACATAGTGGAACATAAAATGAAAATGAACATTTTGAACGGGCTGTATTTTTTTAATTGGCTGAAAGTGTTAAAAGATATTTTTAATGTATTATTTTAATATATCAGCCAGAGACAGATTGGAATGCCACATGATATTTTGCAATGTAATTAAAATAATAACTGTTGTTGCCACTAGACACGTGACTTTGCGAACATTTCTCATGCATGACTTTTGAATACCCACTTGGTTGGTTGGTAAATCTTTGCTGCGCTTTAGTGATAATCTCATAAGACATCAGGGGCGGGGCATGGTTCAGATGGGTGTGTGAAGTCGAGTACATCTGGCTTCTTCCAAGGGCGGGGTTGGGGTTGTATTTGTCTTGGCGATGGAGTGAGGCATCTGGTAATACTGGGTTTTTTCAAAGAAAGGTAAAGCCACCACTTTGTACTTTTATCCTACTAAATATATTGAAAGAGGAAAAATAGTAAAAATTGTTAAAAATACAATTTTCAAAGTTTTTCATTGCAGTTTCTTTAAGTGAAAGGAAAAAAATTATAAGGTGACAGCTGTAATTTAATCCATTAACTTTCATCGGATGTGATAATCTAAACCAGCTAGTAGGGAATACATGTCGCAGCCTTGGGAGGGCCTGTTACAATGCTTCCTCGAGGCCACACAAGACTTTGAGGTGTTTACAGTTTGTTACTAGAGATTCCCCTTACAATGGTCACACAGTCAGAAGCTCCTGTTGCACTACATTACATTTCATTGATGGGAAATGGTTTGTAGCTGGTTTGTAAATTAACATAAAGTTATGGCAACTGCAGGGTTCAACTCAAGTAGAGAGAAAAGCAAAATGGCTGTACAGGTATGGCAAAATAAATTAAAACTGGCTGCCCTGAACAGTTAACGGCTTTCCTCCTCTCCTCAGATAAGCCACATACGTACATGACAACTCCTACCTGCCATGATTAGTGGACTGTCTCGATAAACAAAGACTGCAAAGCCCATGTGACCTTTTCAAAGGTTTTGTGCTATCTTCGAGATTATGGATATCTGCACCACTCACACTTAAAAAGTATTATATTTACTTGTAACAGTTTTCTTCTCCATATAACAGTATTAGACAATGTACCTTTGCTTATCTTAAAAACTCATTAGGAAACATTTTTCTTGAGCTACATTATGTACACAGTGCAAGTTAGCATTCACTTTAAAATTATTCCTCCTACAGTATTAAAATTATTTAACTTTTTCTTAAATGCAAAAACAATGAGATTAATTTTAGATACTAAGACTGACATATAAATTTGAGGTAAAGAGAAGGAACTGGATGATTCTACGTTCAATTAACTAATGGAATTGGCAACATTATTTTCTTAGTTTTCATGAAAATTGGTACGTAATGTGTACTTATATAAGTTACTATAAACAATTTTTAATAAATATGTTTCTTCCAAGATATATACTACACACTAAAAGAATACATGAAAAATCACATTTGTGTTTTTTTTTAATGCTTGTGTTGCCTCAATCACCTGGTGTTACAAGACAGACCATTTTTAGCCAACTTTCTGAAGGGAAGAAGGGCTTATGAGATCAGTTTCCTGTATGTGCGTGTGTCTATGCATATTCCCCCCTTTTTTATTTTGAATGCATCTACCAAATTTAACCAAACTCGGTACATATGTAACACTTAAAAAGGACCCTTAAATTTTATAGCTTTCGACCTTACTGGGCACTTACTTTCAAAATGGCAGCAATTTTATTATTTAGGATGATGTACCATCCCAGGAATCATTCAACCAATTTAAGCCAAATTTTGTATGCTGGCAGAGCATAGTGTAAGCACTAAATTTTGAAATGAATAATGTTCATCTGCCATTTTGGAAAATAGCACAGACTGAACAAAAAAAAAAAAGCATTATTTTTCTAAAACTATCAAAGCAATTCTCACCTAATTTGACATGGCAGGTCAGGGAAACGTAAGTATTGAACTTGATTAGGTATTTTATTTTCAAATTGGCGGCCATAAAAATATTTTAGATATATTTGGTATATCTACTATACAATTCAACCACTTTCAACCAAATTTTGTATGCTGAAAGTATCAATTACAAGCATGATATACGCCAACACATAGCCAATTTAGTCCGCCATTTTGTAAGATAATGCAACATGAATAAATAATTTATCATAGCTCGGTAAAAATGAACCGATTCCTACCAAAACAAATTCCAATTTAACTTTTTATGCTGGCAGTATCAATTACAACCATCAAATATGTCTATACAAAGGCTCACTTCTCTGAAATTTTGTAAGTTAGCCCCAAAATAAATATTCAGTTTTAATATCACATCTCAGGAAACAATCTCCCCATTCACCAAATTGGTGAATGAGTTGTATTGTGGTAGGCCATATAACTACATGTATTTTTAAGTGTAAGAGACTTATTTTCAGAATGGCAGCTATAAAATCATTTTAGTTTATTATGGTATACCTACAAAACTATGTAAGATTGATTTTAGCTTTACTTTATATACTGGAAGTATACAATCACTGAATGTGTTTGCTAATACGTAAATTTTTTGCCTTCCATTAAAAAATGATCACACAAAAAATATTGAGATTTTATGTCATATCTCAGGGACTGAATTTTCACCAAATTCTTCACACAAATAGCACTATGATAAGCCATGTAAACTTACATGTTTTAAGGTGCTCAGTCACTTATTTTCAAAATGACAGTCCTGTAAATATTTTAAGTTAGTAAACCCTATCATTAGAAACATTGGACTTGTTAAATTTGAAGTTGATACATGAATCTGATCTCCGTAATGCAGATGAATGCACACTAGCTTATGGTACGAGGCTTTCTGGGTTCGAGTCCCGGGTAAGGCACATGTATATCTGTAACTGTCTGACTACTGTTTCATATGTATCTGGTTTCATCTTTAATGATATTGCTTTCAATGAGACAAGTCCTGCCTACCAACTCAACTTTTAAGAAATTATTTAAAAATGAATTGCATCCATTTAGAGGAAAGCATGCTGATTAGTTATATAAGTAACTTCTTGTTACATTTTCTGAACATACTATGAGGGCTTTCTATCCAAGCATTTTCAAATTTTGTTACTTAGCCTGTGCAAATTTTTTGAGTTCTCAAATGCAGGTTTTGGAAAACTTTGAGGTTCCCATGGAATTTTTTTAAAAGTTTCTTACAGACATTTCACATTTAAAATCAAGGACTTTTCAAGGACTAAATTATCTAAAGTAACAAGTAAGTATTTAGTAAAGACCACTGTCCCACTTACCATTTAAACCTTACACATTCAAAATCCCTAAGTAAAAATATTGTAAACTCCAAAATATTAAAAAAAATTATATTTCAGAAAAAATACATTAAATATTGAAAAGGATTAAAACCTGTAAGTATTTTACTAATCACCAATTTTTAGTTAATGTAATCAGTTGTTTCAGCATTAAGTTAGCTTAGGATTTACAATTTAATTAAAATGATTCAGCCTAATCTGAAAGCTCACTTGCCATTCTGGTTCCAAACAGCAAAAGTTACTCTTTTAGGTGCCTTGGTAAAGCACAATACAGAACAAATATGTTGTATAAAAATATATAAGCAATGTATAAGAACCAACATTAGAAACACAATAAATTTCCATTATTTATAATACTTTTAATCACATTTTCCATTTGTATATGTAATAGGTAAATACGGCAGACCATAATTTTCCAAGCAGTGAAATGTAAACTGTGAAATAAGTGCAAGGTATGTGAGGTTGGCAGCAAGGGGCTGGAGTAGTAATGGTGAACATGAGAGAGACAGATGTAGGACGTGTAATGAATAACAAAACATGGTGTCAGAAGCAGCATCTAAAAGTAAAAACTTATTATTACTTTTTTTTATCTACTATGCTATTAAGGCATATTGTACAGCATCCATATGTTTTTTGTCCCCTTAATTTACACAATTGGTAATGTCTAAATGGTTCGACTATGGCACTACATATATATATATATATATATATATATATATATATATATATTAGGTTAGGTCAGGATTAGGTACCCCAAAGGATTTTTATTGAAATATATATATATAATATATATATATATATATATATATATATAAATTTGTATTTCCCTGCACCATGATGTGCAATTTACAGTCATTTGTTCAATTCCAAAAAAAAATTACACTAAAAATAATTACCACAAACAACCCAAAAGTATTTTATAATTTTTTTTGTCTATTAATTAAATGAACTGCAGATGATTTTTCAAAGTAGGTATGAAAAAAATGCAAAAATAGTTTGTGAACATTTATATGTTACATGGCTTCAAGACAAACAAAATTTACTAGGAAAGGAAAGAAAAAATCTTGGCAGTTACAGGCATGCGATTCTTACATTGAGTACAGGAAAGATGATGGAGATGTAACACAGTATGAAGTAGAGGTTATGAATGAAAATAAATGGTGCAGAAGTACCAATATGGTATTACGGCAGGTTACTTTATGTAAGACACAACTGAACTGGCTGGACTGCTGGAGGATTTGGAGCAGACAGTAGCTGAGGGGAAGCAGGCGGATGCCTGCTTCATAGATTATCAGAAGACCACTGATTAGGTACCCCAAAGGATTTTTATTGAAAAAGTGGATAAGCTAATGGATGATAAGTGGTTAGTGGATTGGATAAGGGTCTTCCTAAGGGGAAACAAATAAAGGGTTAAAGTGGTGGAGTCCTTGTTGGAGGGAGGTGGGGTTACACCAGGGGATCTGTAGGATAGCGCGTTGGGCCCCTTGTTTGCCATTATTGTTAACGACTTGGGGATTACGTTAAGAGACAAAGTGAGTGTGTTTGTGGACGATTGTGTGCTGTATGCAGAGGTGGATGGGGAGAATAAATTGCAGGAGGACACAGAACAAATAAAGAGATGGACAGAAAGGAATAAAATAAGATTAATGTATGTAGCACAAAAATTGTAAGGTTCACTAGGAAGAGGAGAAGGTATGAAGACACATGTAAATGGCAATGGCAAGAAATAGGGAAGCTTTAAAGTGTAAGTATTTGGGGATGGTAATTCATGGTGATTTGTGTTGGAAAAAGCAAGTTCAGAGAGTGGTATCAAAGGCAAGAAGGGCTTTGGAAATGCTAGGATGTCTCAAAGGAGATTACTAGGGAGGTGAAGGAGAAGTCTTATAAAGCTATGATTATACTGATAATAGAATAAGTAGCAGCAATCTAGGACCCTTATGTGGAAGAGGAGGTATAGGAACTGAAGAAGGTGCAATGAAGAGCAGCGAGGTGAGTTAAGGGTAAATGTGATGCCGGCTAACCGCCAGCAGCGCTAGAGCCCATGACGACGCTCACGTGTCACGTGTACCGCACGTGCGCAAAGAGGCCGACAATTTTGAACTTTCCTATTATGTTAATTTCAGGGTAACATGTGTTATATTGTCTTTACAGTGTTGAATATGTCTTAAAATGTTTTAAAGTGCTTGTACTAATTAATTGTTTGGTCATGAATATTCAAAGTGCCTGTGACGCCGAGATTAAGAAAACTTAATATTTTGGCATGAATGCCATCACAAAGAGAAATTAAAATAGTATTGAAATTCGTAACAAAATTATAGAAATGTAAAACAATGTCTAATTTAATTTGTACCATTTTATTTTCACAATAAAATATTTCACTCAGCGTGCATAGCACTCCCGCTTATGTAAACCCCGTAGGCGGCCATGATAGGTCCGTGCGACGCTTGTATCTGGACAGTCTGTCGAGGAGAGCTGGCGAGGTAAGACACTGTCACATGCGCACTACAACTTTTGTTCACTGATGTAGGTTTCCAAAGTCCAAGTAGTTTACCAGTTAATCTTTACTTGCATACATTTTGCCAGACATTTTCTCCAGCATTATGCTCCCGTTTTACTAAATTCTTATGCCCCTGTGACATTTTTAACTAAATCGAGGAGAAGGACGAGAAAGATGTCAGAGAGGTCACGCGACCCTCGCATTTGGAATCAGACGCCATCTGCCTATGTTTAGGGCATTTCATTGTAACTTCTGCATAATTACTACATGCAATTTTAAGAGCTTTATTTTTCTGTATGTATTTAAGGGTAATTTTCGTGTTTGAATATTTTACGGCAACATCACGTATAACCACGTGGCCGACTGAAGCCAAGTCTTTGTATATGCCATCATTGCATTTTAAAAGCTTACATATATATATATATATATATATATATATATATATATATATATATATTGTATGTGCAATCATTTATTTCAGGGTTCTATGTATTTTTCATTCAGGGTTTAATGTATTTTTCATGTAAATTGATGCTTTTGTACTTGACCTCGCGGTCACAGTAATGTTTGATTGTACCGCCATCAGACATGTTACAAGCCTGTAACAACGCTAATCGTAAAGAGAACCATTTGCCAAACACTAATAGTATTTTATATGAATTTAGTTTGCTGTTTCCACGCAGAAATATTCCATGCAGAAATATTGCAATTCCACCTGCACCACGTGGTCTGCTATGAACTAAATCCAGCAGCATCCATGCCACCTAAGCTTGTTTTCACACGTGTGTGTTTATTGTGAATATTCATCTCGTGTCCCATCTTATTTCATGTATCATTCAAGGGTCTATGTAATTGTGTAATTAGTGTACGGTGCAATTACTCCCATCTTAGCTGGCTCTGTGTATAGGCCGTCACCACACTAACCACGTGCTGGAGGGTGAGCCCCGGCGAGTTTGCGTTAGTGATGCCGAGTAATCACTCGTGTTAATGTGTATTAAGGGTATTCATTTGTAATTCACAGTGTCCTGTATTCAGGGAAAAACCGTCAGTCCACCCTAGCGGCTGTCAGCCCTCTTCCCCTGTGAAGGCTGTGCTTTCACGCACCTCAGTGAGATCATCCATTTAGGCGTGCGCTAGATTAATTACGGGTTGCGGAGCACCCAAGCGGAATTGGCTAGTCATGACCGAGATAACCATTTCATTGGCACGTTGATGTGTATAAACAATATCAATAAAAACAAGTCTACAGTGAACTCAATTATTTTATACAGTAGTGACAGTGTCCTAGCCATATACGTTTTCATCTATTGTTAATTTCAGTGATTTTATTAAAAGTTTAGTATTGCCAACATCTTTGTAAGCACACATGGGTGAGACGGACACACAGAACCCACAACATCCCTGAGAACTCTGAGTCTCAATAGTGCGGTGATTGGGAAGCACCGCTGGCGCCCAAATTACCAGTAAGTATTTGTGTCATCGTTCGTCTCGTGTCTCACCCGACGGCGTCAAATGGGGAAGGCAGAAACAAGAAAGTAAGGACAAAAGGAAATTTAGACCGTCCTTAATGATGAAGCAGTTATGGTGGAGATGCCTAAGGGATATTCAAATAGCAGACAGGCTGGCCAGGATGTACAGGATGAAGAATGGAGTGAGAAGATGGGGGAAGTTAAATAGACATTTACACAAGCAGCTGTACACAGGTAGAGGAACAAACAGCAGAAATTTTCAGGAGTTATATAGGCAGACTGGAGGAGAAAGCAGTCAGTCCATGTTGGTGAGAACTGTGAGGGAGTGGAATGTGTTGTGGGAGGAGTTGGTGATAGTGAAGGGGGTTGGACAATATAGACAGGGGTTGGAGAGTGAAAAAGGATGAGGGAAGGAAGTGCTTGCCACCATACAGTAGCCTAATCGCAAGTTGGAATAATAATAATAATAAGAAGAAGAAGAAGAAGTCAATTATTATTATTTTTATCATTATCATTGCTGAAAGCTCTGCTTAATTGTTCCTGCTAGCCCAATGTTTGATAGACATTGTCCTGGACTTACTAATATTTATGCATCTATTGAGTGACAAAATGAAATTGTTCAAAATATAAATATCATTATATAGGCTATTCACGGTAAAGTGAGCACTTTTGTAAACACTCTCATTAGAAATAATAGTCAATAAATATTTTTTATTTTAGTCTTAGACATTGAACTTTCAAGTGCCGTGGAATACACACACTATGTTTATTATTTACATGACAATATTTATTTAAAAAGGTGGTTAAAGGATAAAAAAGGCTGAATGTAAAAAGTAACTAGGGCCTCAAAAATACTCACTTTATAATGAACAGCCTATAATGTGGATACATCCACAAGTATGGGGGGGGGGGGGGGGAAAAGCAATTTTCACAGGTCACTAATTTAAACATTATTTTGTTATTATAATTCAGATATAAAACTACTTTCTCTGATTTTCTGCCAACATTATTGCTTAGAATGCCAGCCAGTGTTTCTTTCAGTTAACACTCACTAGCAAGAATTTTGTAAATCTTCAGTTCAAAATTAGTTAGTTAACTGTGATGCACAAAACCACTAATTATCAATTATGAAATTATTACCAGTATTCTCCAGGGGTGAATAAATTATGTCCAGCAAGGAAACTACTGAAGATAAATATCTTGACCAATTCAACATGAGAAACCAACAAGGCAGATGAGAACATACATGTGTGACTCAATTCCTGATGCTAACAAGTTATATAGATTCATTTTAAACAGTACACCGCACACCAGGTATGAACAACAAAACATATCACCTATTTGCTGCTTAAGTCTGTAGCTTACTTGAGCTTAATGTTATCTAAACTACTTCTGCCTGTGCTAGCAGCCAAGCTGAAGCGCTTACCACATAAAGCAGCACACAGATGTATATACTAACTGCCTTCGCTGATTTGAGTATACTGTCTTAATCCACAAAATTAGCTTGGAAACCACGCCAACTGACACATGAATCACTTAACTGTAGCCAGATAGCTGTCAAAGACACTGGTACATGTACCACTTGTGACCATGACCTATTTTCACATTTGCTCTTCTCTTGTTTACAGGCACCTTCATTTCCTTCCACACTCATCTACAGAACAGTCAACTAACTACATATATCAAAAGCCAAAAGCAATTGTTTAAAATATAAAATCACAATAGCTTTCAAAAAGAAATCAAATAAGTGTGAATAAAACATAGTAATCAGAGTAAAGAGTCCCTTCTTCCTACAGCAAGCCAGTCTTTTAATTATAAGATATACTACAAGAGATTTAATTGGTTATGTTTGTGACAAATTCATAATTACAATATAGGCTTAATTATTTTTTAAAATGTGACAAACTTTGTTTGGTTAATATCAATTTGATGTGTGTATTATATCTGTGTAAAAAATCAAAACAATACACTACAATTTTTTTTTGTAATAGTAAAGAAATGTTTGTATAACAAGCTCATTTTTTTCATTTTATATTTTATTATATTTAAATGACACCAAATATATGTTGTATTATTACAAAGAATCAATTGCTGAATCATACTATGATTAACAGGATTAAAACTATTTTATAAAACTTTCATATTCATACTTTTTGAAATCCAATTCTCATCTTAGGCCACATATTTTGTCTCCATAATATAAGTTTGAAACATCTACACTACCAGTACTTCAGTATGAATAGTTCAACTAGGCTGTCATACTTTTTATTTTTAAAGTAATATTTAACTTTCTAATTATTATTCTCTTTGTTCCAGTATTTCTCTGCACCATGATATGCAAAACAGTCATTTGTTCCATTCACAAATCCACAAATAATTATTTAAAAAACCCAAAAGAATTGTGTGTGTGTCCACACGCACGCACGCACGCGCGCGCACACACACACACACACACACATATATATACACACAAGTTTGTGAACATGATCTAGATTACCACAATGATAGTACATGGTACATAGAAATAAATATTTCTATTATATTATTATATGTTATTATTTAGCACTATAATGCTATGGGTATAATGAACTGAGACGAGAGGAGACAAATACAACTTACTACAGAATAGATACAAATAAAAATAGGTGCGATAAAAGAAAACAAACTGTAGTCTACTTACATGTTATCCTTACAAGAAATTAAATATATCTTGCAAGTAAGAGATCTCTGAAAACTTACTGCTTTCAATTTTTTTTTATCAAAAACAGCCTTGGCTGCCTCCCAAGGACAGGGAATGGGTGGAGGGGCAACAACAGGAGGGGAAACCAAGATATTCGGTGGCTATACACACTGCCCAGTGAACCATGAAGTGTCTAGAAGGTAGTTTCGTAACATGTTTCCTTCATTTCCACTGACCTTCACAGAAACCACCGCCTTGCAACCAAGCAACCACAGGCTTATTCCAGTAATCATATCATCATTATGCATTTTCAAGTCTGTTTCATGCCATACAAGAAACTGAAAAGTACTGCACGGCTTGCTCCTTGGAACATTCATACATTACCCATGTGCAAACTTCCAACTTCCAAGGTGACAGCATGCCCCACTGACTGGGATGTTTACCAAACTGTTTCTTCTGTATATATTAAAACATACAAAATGCATTCAGGTGGACAAGTATAAATGGCAAGAAGATCCATGCAGTTAATGGCATATCCTGGATCAGCTAGACTTCTGTTCATGTATGCTTATGGCCCATTTATCCATATACATTTAAAGTTGACAGTCATAACCTATTCTCGGACTATCTATCCAGATCAAAGAGGTGCCATGCAGGGGTGTAGTCGTAAATTTAGCAGTCGATATAAACATCCGACTGCAAGATAAGGATAATGATATCTTGCGCACGGAGTATTGCTGAGGGAGGGGGGGTGTAGGCTTAAGTTTAGGCACTCTTTCAACAATAGAAGGGTTTGGGGAGAAGGTATTTGTGTAGAGAATAAGACCTAGCGGCCACCATTATTTAACAGACATTTGAGTTGATTATGTGGGAAGCCGATTGACATTTTAAATTTCCGAGGAGCCCAAATAATAATACCAGAGTGTTGTGAAATAACAACATTACACAAGTAATAGTTTCCATTTTTTTATGTTTTTGTAAATAGAGAAAAAAGAACAAAAAGCTTACAAAGCAGTACCGGAACGCCATTCCGGCTCTACTACACACCTGGTGCCATGGTCATCTAGCAAGAAATCTGACTGGTTCGAGCCCAACCTTCAGAATAACTCAACATTTTCCAATACTGAGTTGTCACACAATTTTTAAGTTTCACATGCTGTCTCAGGTTTTCGGTCTTGTTATCCCACTTTTTTCACCCAAGGTTCAATCTTGATTTTAACCTCGGTGAAAAGTCATCTAAAGAATGTCCATATTCAAAAAAAGCCTTAATAACATCATCATTGCTAAACATTTCACTGTAAGCTTTTAAGAGGCAAGATGCCAGAAAAGTCATGGGTAAACATATATTTCAGCTGAGAAATTAAATGATCAATCGTCTGTAAGAAATAACTTGCCTAAAGTATTCTTCGCCATTTAGAGCAGGAATATTTTCCCTTGTTTGTTTAGCACAAGTTCTTAGAAGAGCGAAATGACTTCCAATGTCTTCAGCTACTCTAATTGCATCTTCAGTTAATATCATATGAATAGTTGATTGTTATTTGCAGAAAAAAAAAGTTTACCACGGGTTAATATTATGCAAATCGTACGAGACAATTTACCTGTATTGGACTACCGGAAAATTCCAGATTTCCAGAGCCAAGAATCGAACACACAATCACCATATCATGAGCAGTTTAGCGGCATGTAGTGAGTTTTTTTTTACAGGGCAAGCAATATAATAGCCCCACATATTTGAGTGTTTGGGATGAAATTTGCTAATGCTGGGCTGTGGTTCCATTTTCAATTTCTACTAACAAACACAACTTCCATGTTGCTTAACCTCCAATGTATTTAACGTTGTATAATAACTAACATTAGTTATAACAATGGAAATGAAACAAGTATAATAATAATTAAACTGAATATTATTTAGAGAACATATCACAAATTATAAGAAAACTCCAGTTCTACCAAACACTTTCATCCGCTTTCCAAGGAAAAATGAGGACTGGAGTACGCAAATAGAACAACTGCTTACCCTGCTGACGGGACGTGGCAGGATAACTCACTTGCAAGTTCGATTCATCGCTAGTCACTCCTGTTTTTGGAAATAAATACTAGGTAGCAGCACTATGCATGTACAGTACGGGAGTTACAAAAACACAGTTACTCGAATCGGAAAACTCAGATTTAAATGTGTTTAAATTTAAAGTTAAGGCGAAAACTATAAAGAGTCAAACATTTCCAATATATATAGGGTAAGTATTGCTTACCTTGTGTATATGGAATAAACACCACTGGAGCAGTGAACCTAATCACTTTTTAAAAATAATCCTTGATTTACTTTTTTACTCTTCAAAGTGAGTATGCAGTTGTGACTTATCCTCGAGCATGGTGACACTGAGTAACTCATACAGATATAACAAATTAAACATTATAGCCTTGCATGGGATTTGAACCCAGAAATCCCCATACCATACACCAGTATGTGACTGAGTGCACTGCAGAAGCCGACACTACACCACAGAGGCGGACATGATCTAGACTGGAAAACTAAAATGTTCCAATTATTTTATACTTCCTACTTTAACATATTGGAAATACAGAATGTTAGTTTGTTAAACCTACTAAAGGACAAAAGGAAACTTATATAACAGCAAACATGTTTCTTCAACATTCATTTTGGTTTAAAGCAAAATTTCTTTACTGCTAATACATCCGCTTCAAAGAAAATTATTTATATTGCTATATAGAAAACACTTTTGTTGTGAATCAATATTAAGTAATTATGCACAACAATAGGCTAAATCTTCCTGTTCTCTTTAACCACTAAGTGATGTGCCTACAACCGAAAGTTGAAGCATAATACAACCATTAGTTACGGGTACATCAATTAGCAACCCTGCTAACACTAACACTTCATCTACAACAGAATATAGTTTTGCATTGTAATTACGTGAGACTTTGTAAAATGTTAAATATTGCTTACTTTGTCACATTATAATAATTACTATAATATAAAACATTCAACAAAATGTATCTAAAGTATTTTTTGATTTAAAAAATATTAAAAACACAATACGGGTCATAAAACTTTTATTTCTAAAACAAAGCTCTGGATTTAAAAAGAAATTATTGCATGATATTTTACATGCTGATTAGGTTGATGGTGACTGAATGATTCTTGCTAATATTATGTCAAATTGTAAATAGTTAAAAATACATTACACTTCTCAAATTTATTACAATTTTTTTATTAAATTATGTTTTGTGCCTAGTCTAAAAATAATTAAGCATTTTTTCATGCTAAATTTAAAACGTACCACCTTAGTATTACCTCTCTTTGATTAGATGTTGATGGACTTGACAGACTTGAAGAGATCTGAGGATCACGCTTACATAACTGTTTACTTGGAACTGGACACACGTCATAGGTCTTTTCTTTGTTGCTATTGCTTTTATTAAAATAATCTTTAATAGTCGTTTCATTATTGGAATATAGAATATACATACCATACTCTGTTGGCAACCTCACGTTAGCAGGTGCACATGCAGTATGAGACTAATGGCAGCAATGCCAGACAGGAGAGATGTAGGGTGGCGGGAAAAGCCATTTCAAGGGCAAACCACGGTGAACGCTAATATTTACTTCTCAATTGCCATATTTATTTCACACTTTTAGACATGTAACAATTGGCTGTCTGTTTACAGTGCTGTCTCTCCCTACTCATCCTAACCCCCTTTTCCCACATCATAGCCCCAATCATGGCTATTTTTAAATTGTCAACGTTCAAATAAACACTAATTGTTTTTTAAACAGTAACGTAACAGACACAAACCCAGTTGTCATGATGCAGAGGGTCTGACAGGCTCCCAGTAACACAATGCCTGAAATAAATTTGAAACCAGTAATTTTTCGAGGCAAAACTCACATTACGAATGTAGCAAACCCTCAGCCGTGGCTGCAAACAACAACGCAACCTGATATAGGCTGTTCATAGTAAAACGAGCACTTTTGAACCCTGCTTAAGATCTAATTGTATACACGTTGTGTATTCCCTAGCCTTATGTAAAATTAACTTCGCCATGGGCTTCGTCACTTTATTCATGCGTCTGTCAAGCAAAACTGTGAAATTAGAAAAGATAATATTGTACAAATTTGCTCATTATTCCACTTAAGTGCATTTAAAAAAAAAAACAGAAAGCGAGAGAAATAATTAAGTCATCACAAAGGGTTACCTAACACTTTTTATTCAACGTTAATATATGAAACTACTTTCTCCTCCATCATTACCAACTTTACTTGGCACATGTCACTTCATTGCACCCGTTAAAATACATGCAGGTATGGGCAGTAACTTTATTCAAAGGTTGATTTCAAAAATGCTCACTTTATCGTGAACAGCCTTTACTAGCCAGGTGCTGGCTTTGTCCCTTCCCCCTCCACTCCAGTCGTACTTTCCAACGTGAACTAACAAGCCTCTGGCTGAGCTGTCTACTATGAACTTCTCAAATTTATCAATTATGGGTATCATCTATTTATATTGAATATACAACTACAATATAATATGTTTCCAGACTTATCTCATATTATGTAGTCCACAATATAGATCCACGGGGAGCCAAGTGTTCTATCCCCCCCCTCCCCCCCATTTATCCACCACTGCATGCAACTGTAGTAAAATGAACAGATTTCTATTAAAAAAAACTTTATTTACATTATACACAAGCTCTGTACGACCAAGAATATGCAAATTGCCCATTGTATCAAATAACTTCCTATGTATCCAGATTTCATCACCAAGCTCAAACTTGATCTTATTACAAGAGAACAATACAGATGATGAATAAATACTGATTACAGCAGTCTGATTAATAACACCCTCATGTACTGGCACTGTCTTCAAACAAATAACGTACCAAGGATCCAATTCAGCCAAACTGGTAAACGTCGGATTCCTTGAATTATGACATTTACGAAAAAAGCACAACTCCAAAAGTTTGCATCCAGCTTTAGCAGTCATAGTTTGCAGACCAAATCTATACACATAATTCAAAAGAATGTAACTCTCTTCAACATTAACTACTTTACGACACCACGTGTCACCATCCTTGTCCACATCATAATTGACACTTAGAATATTTTGATGCACTTTCCATAGATGATAATATCTTCTGGTATAGTAATATATTTGTGGCATGATGGACGTTTCACTAAGAATGTTCAGAAAGTATAAGTGGTAAAACATATTTACTACAAACATAAAAATGTAGCAGTTCATTTGCTCAAACAGTTTCCTAGTGGGTATAAACTCTCAAGTATATGATTTATAAATTTAATATGGTTTATTGATTTCTCTTGCTACTGTATTACAGTTAAAATTTCACAACACATGTATTATAATGCAACAGATGCTTGGTAATGGTTGCCCATAAACTGATATTGAGCAGCCAAGAAGTTCTGTGCTGGGTATAGATGTTCATGAATATGCTTTGTCGTATCAGTTATTTATTCATTTATCGTATGTAGAGTACATTCAAAGTAAAGGGAAATTCTAAATGGATGAAACTTCTACACCATTTGAAATATACTTTCTAATATTTTTCTTTTGTCCAAACTTTTATTTTTTGCAAGCCTATTTCATAGACACAATATTCTATGTAGTCATTTACTTTAGCTTGTTTCATATTTAAATGTAATTGCACTTACATGATAGTGATATACAGTATTCTCTTTTGTGAATTTGTCCCTTTAACAAAAAAAACTTATATTTTTTTATTCCAACTGTATAATATTTATATAATAATCAATTCACGTGGTTCTTCTTTTTCTTTAATTTTTATTCTAATGTAATAACTCAAATATTGTATCTTGAAATCTGTAATGTTATACAAGGATGCCTGAGACACGTATTTATGTTCATGAGTGATGGAGGTATTAATACAATAAAATATCCATCACCACTCTTAATTATTTCTTAGTGAGCGCAATATTTAATGTCTGTTTGAACTATAATTAACATCCTTCTCAATTTCGCTGTTTTGTTATAGTCAATTAACGCATACGCATCATTTACACACATTCAGTCTGTCTGTTGCCATCATTTGTTATGTCTTCCACTCATGCATCTAGTCCAATAGTCCAGCTTGCCAGCCGCACTTTTCACTGCTTGATACTCGCAGTCCCCGATTTCCCTTCCCACCGCTCGTCGTCTATGGCTGAACCTCAGCCGCTCATCTATTCAATAACAACTCAACTCCTAGCTCGAAGGCCTGTCACACTTTTATATTGTTCGCTCTGACCATCTGGAAGGGTCAACGCACCCCAAGTCATGCTGAGAGAACTAGGTCAGTAATCAAGAGCATTCTTCAGATAAATGTAGAAATCCTAACTGCCAAAGGCAGGGTGTCTACCAGATCTAAGAAACAAAATTCCCCGATTTTTCCACGTTTTCCAGGACTACTAATATATTTTTTCAGATTTTTTTTAACACTTACGGAATCCCACCAAACTGTAAAAATACACATATTATATTGGTGAAAAATTATAATTAGCAATAGAGATGTAAAATAACAAATGTCTCTTACATAATAGGATATTAGCACATACTTTAAAAGAATACAAAACCATAATAACACATATTAACTACAAAAATCTGGCCAAAAATAAGCTCACTCATTCAAATACTACATACTACCAAAAGAGTAATATGTACATCAGCTTACTTTACAATGTAAGCATGTCAGATTAATTTTGTGATGTTTATATAACACTGATTTTAATATCAACTAAAATTACAATAAATTTCAAAGTAGTGTCTAGTAAGCGCACTACAAAAATAATTTTGCCATACCTAGTCATACCAACCTCGACAATAATATGAAGTTAACAATGACAGTAAAAATATGCTGAACAGAACTTTGGCAATAAAACACATATTAGACTAAAAAAAATAAACATTACACAATGAAAAATCATTAATAAAGATAAAAAAAGTTGCTTGTCACAATATTTGACATTTAACACACTGTTATAAAAAAATTAGTATAAGGAAACTACATTCATTTCCGAAGTGACTCAACTTTAGCATCTATAGCACTTCCGCACCAACTCAAACACACGAGCCTTTTTCTTCTGTAGTTCTTTCATTTCCTCTTGAACTCTTCTTTCTTCTGCCTTCCTCTTATCTCTCTCTTCCTTTTCTTTTTTTTTGTTTGCAAAGCTTCTTTACACCTGCCTACAACTGGCATTTCTTACATACTGCAACACTGACTTAGTGATGTCAACATGATCTACACCTCCACAATGATGAACATAGTCGTACACTTGTGTCTGTGCAATCAAGGATTGTTCCTGTAAGTTTTCAGTCAACAAATTACAATTTAAATCCTCATTCTAAAGTGGCATTTCCATGGGAAAGTACCAACATCTATTTCAGAAACTTTAGGAGACCACTTTTAGCTTAAAACGAATGTGCCTTAAGAATGTGAAGCCACAAGTGATCAAGTCGTCCTTCTGGAGAAAAAGATGAAAGAAGGGCTTTAGAATCTTCCAAGCAACATACCAACTCGTATGCTTGCTCAATTATATCAGCTGCTGGTCCTGACAACCACCGATTTTGAAGACAACATTATAAAGACAACTTCAAGCGCTGTTTCGTCGGCTGTGTATTTAAAGCCACAGATGGACACGAACAGGAAATTCTCTTAGTAAGTTTGTACTTCAGGGGACTCAAAATTCTTTTACAATCACCTTTATACAACTCCGATCATTATTTTTGAATAACATGACAGTCTTTTCTGGTAGTTTTTCTTTCTTGATGAAATGGCATACTGCATAACCTAACCTAATGTTACTTGCTGTCAGTAAGTTTTCCAGCTGATCTAAGTGTAATTGAGACACGTTCCGTTTCTCCTTAAAGCTCTGCAGTACCTCTGATTTCCCAAATTTTTCCCACCAGGGCTAATAAAATGTCTTCCATTGAATCATACAGAATAGGCACCATGGGTGCTTCGCTTTGAAATATTGTAAGAAACATTTCCGGCTCTGATG
Organism: Dryococelus australis; assembly: GCA_029891345.1. Classification (NCBI taxonomy): domain Eukaryota; kingdom Metazoa; phylum Arthropoda; class Insecta; order Phasmatodea; family Phasmatidae; genus Dryococelus; species Dryococelus australis. Next base: position 125,883,913 of record CM056994.1, on the reverse strand, counting down.
CCAAAGGGTTCAAGAAAGGCAATTTTACCTCCAGAAGATTGTTTACAAGAGCACTTTTCACAATGTTAAAAGACACAGAAGAAACAAGATACTTCAACAAATTTTTTAAGGTGAGGCAAAATTTTCATGGCACGCTCAGCAACTTCCATATTTTCTAGCCATCCGATTGCACAAAACTTCTTGGGAAAAGCTCTGACCCCGTGTATCGAATGTAATGTTTCCTTCTTGCAGGTACATTCTTACACAAATAGTAACAATGTCTCAAAAAACTTATAATTTCCCATTTAGTCTCCCTACGATCAAATTTCTGTACATTACTGAAACAAACATAAATAACGAGCATTTGCAAAAACAAACGTAATAGAGTTAACTTGCTCACATGATGAGGTTAACTCAATAACCATAGGGTTACCAGATAATTGGCTAATGCTTCAGAGTTGTTTGATGGCAGTAAAAGACCAATGTTTAAATTTAAATTCTATGAATGACTGTGAATATTAACAAAAGATGGAATAGTGACACAATCACTTTGAAAACACCTCCTATATTTTCATTGAGAAAACAGGATAGGTTATCATACACACCCACGTAACAACTCACTGCCAACTTCTGTTAACTAAAATTCCCTGATTTTTCCAGGTTTTCCATGGGTGGTAGACACCCTGCAAAGGTCAGAAGCAGAGAGCCGACAAAGGGTAAAGGGTTATAGTGCCAGAATACCTCCATAACTCAAAATTCTGGTAAGATTATCATTTGACGGTCATTCAAACATCCCACTGACTTGCTGCCCTGGTTATAACTACTCTGGCCCTTCTCTTCCGCCCGCTTGCGCAGGGTGGACGAAGGTCAGCGGGGCAGACCAGCAACACATAACACTGGCTCCTCCTCATGTCTGTTTATCTCAAATAGACTCTACAACATCCAGACATTCATAGAGTGCCAGTCTGTCGATGTGGACAACCTTCAGCTTCGCCCAAGAGCCTTGACAACAAATCTGAAAGACCACTTTATTGATCTTCAGAATACTGTACGGGCCTTCCCAACATTTCTGTAGCTTTGGGCAGTACCATTTTCTCCTCTATGGGTTTTACAGCCACATCAGTTGTCCTACTTGAAATACCTCACCCGACATTCTCCTATCATAGTGCATCTTCATTCTGTCACTCTTTATTCTGAGGTGCTTTAGAGCAAAATCATGAATGCCAACAAGTCTGTTATGTAATTCGCTGGCACTTGTAGTGGATGCTGCAAGTTGTGGCTGGATCCTCGTCTGATGTACCATGAAGCACTGGTAGCTTCTGTCGAATACCTACCTCCCTTTCTCGAGTTCATGCAACTGGTTCTTTGTCCCCTACCCCCACCTCAAACCATTTCCTTCACGGGACTACTATCGTCTGAGGCACTACTGAGGGGGACCATAACATCATTCACTCCATGCCATGGGCTTCTATCGCTGCTGTTGTTGGCAATAGGTTCTTAGGATCCCCTGCTGTCCACATGATCAACACTCCATCTGGTTGTGTAGGAGCATCGAAGCTCTGTAACACGAACCATGAAAGTAATGTCTCTCCTAGAATACTGCAACTCTTTCAGTGTCTTTATCTACTTTCAGCATCACTGCGCATACTGGACATTGAAATGCGGGCTCCTGGCTTGCTGACTCCACCTCCAGTGCTCGTGCCATGGCGTCTTGGTTGGTGTGAGGTGCAGCCAGATGTACCAATTGCCGTACAACTGTGTCGGTGAGGGCACCAATGAAAAAGCTGACTGTGATGATGGCACGCACCTCCTCGGGACACCCTTCCAGAGATAGGCCAGCTATGGGGATAGTGGAGGCTGGATTTTCATTATCATTGTCTAGTCTCAAAACACAACTTTAAGGAAATCGATATTAACAACACATCTATAACCTTTTCATATTCTCAAGAAGTTTTTTCTTGCATTCAATTTCAATGTCTTCTTTTTCCCGCTCCAATTTCATGATTTTCCTCTTTTCTTTGAGCTTCCCGAGATATTGCTCAATTTTCCTTTTTTCTCTTCTTCTGCATTCAACTCATTTGTCTTCTCCACATAAGCTTGGTATCTTCACCTTGCAGCTTGCACAAAAGTAAGCATGCAGATGCTTCTTGTAATAGTCACCTCTTCTACACCACCTATACTCTTCACAGTTACACAAATAATACGTTGAGCCACTAAAGATTATTCTAATAAATTTTCAACAAGGAGAGACTTGTTTACTGAGAAGCTACTTTCTATGGAAGCGTTTCCATGTGACAAAATTAAACACAGCTTCACGACATGCTATAAATCCTCGAATCTCTTGTCATTGCCGATAAGTGAAACTTTCTTCCACTTCTCCGACTAAGCTTCAACAGTCAGATTAACATACTGTTTTTTTGCCCTCACAGCCAGGTTTTTGCATACACTTTTGGCACCACGTAACTCTTCTAGGGAAACTGGGGAATTTCAATGACTTTTCCAGGATGTCAAGCAAATTCCCTGACTTTCCCTGACCAATTTCAACTTCCCTGACTTTCCAGAATGTGGACACCCTGGGTCTGGAGGGAAGGACACCATCCTGCATCACTATATACGGTACGAAATCTAAATCCCATAGTATGTTACATACCTTACTGGAGGCCTGCAGTGGTGCAGTAGGTTAGTTAGATACTACTTTCCCATCACGATGAAGAGGGTTAGATTCCCGGTACGGTCACCTGGATTTCTTAGTGTGGGAAACATGACAGATATAGATGTTTAGTTTTCTCTGGGATCTCCCGTTTCTCCTACTGATCCATCTTTACCTCACTTCACCCTAAAAGGTGCTCATGATCTTGCTGGGACAAAAAAAAACTCTCCACAACTTACCTTTCTGCATTATTCCACAATAACTGACAAACACTACAACTCTATACAGCTCACTTTACAGATTATTTAGATTACCACCAAATAAACAGACTTTCCAAACACTTCCCTGTGGTGTCCTTCGTACCACCTGCCAAATGTCTATCAATAGGCCTCCATTCCAACTCTGTCTAACCCACTGCTTCTGCCACTTTTGCTTACCCTTTCAACATTTGTGTACTACATTAACCTATGTGCTGTTCCCTGTAAAATGTGCACTTTTGGAAGCCCTGCTTAAGATCTACATGTATGTATGTTGTATATTCTTCCGTCTCATTTAAGATTAACATTGTAATGGGCCTCATCACTTTATTCAGATGTCGGTCAAATTAAACAGTGAAATTATTAAAAAAGGAATTATTTTACCAGTCTGCTCTTTTTTACACGTTGATGCATTAAAAAATAACAGAAAGGAAAATAAATAATTTACTGGGCACATATCACTCGGTGCACCCGTTAAAATATATGCAGATAGGGGTAGTGGCTTTTTTATAGGGTTGATTTCAAAAGTGCTCACTTTATCGTAAACAGCCTATACCACGTGGTACGCGATTAAAGGTTTAGCTGTCCTTCATCCCTCGGACATACTTGGCTTAAGAGGCAGCTAAGTTTCATCGGTTTCCGTCCCTATTCGCGATACTTTTTTTTTTTTTTTATTATTTCTCATGATTGCCATGGAACACAGAAAACCACAGCCCTTGTGGTAAACTACATACAACTACAGCAAATAATGAGGTTATTGTAATACGTGATATATAACTTACCAGTGCGGACGCTTCAGGTCTTCGTCAATTTGGTAAAGTTCAGGTTGTTCACTCAACAGCACTTTCCCCACTCCTCGCTCGACACTATCTCAAGAGAATTGGAAGTAAACATTAACGAGACGAAATCAGCCCTCACGAAATAAAAGCAGCAGTAATAATGCCTTTCCGTTAACTGTCGATGTAAATAAAGGACAAGGACTATTCCATTCCCACACGTGGCCTTGTTAAACGTCAAAATAATGTTGTTTACCTTGCAACGCGTCTGCACACAATGTGGTTTTTGTGGCGTATTAGTTAATCTTTAAGTGAGTGTGTGCGTGTGTGTGCACATGTAAAAAAAAAAACACATTTAGCTCAACTCGTTCAGTCGACTCCGGCCGGCTCCCGACAACATCCAGCAGACAGCGAATTGCCTTAGCTACTTGTATCCTTGTTTCACGTACAAATAAAATCAGTATGTCGTCAACACAATAATGTAGTAGGTCAATATGGGAAACAGCGATTGTACCATAGGCGAAGCCCGAAATACATTACTACAGCGCTCCTAGCGGCGTGAGCTGAACGATACCCGCGAAATTCAAATTAAAGAGGTTTTCACAATAAACCTACGCAATGCAGTGCGTTGCGTCCGACACTAGCCGCCAGTGACGTGTCTTCATAAGTTTATAGAGCGATGTGCTGTCGCCAGCCGCTAGCGTCACAGATGGTTCTGCCATCTGTTTTTCTGCTAAGAAATTTGCAATGTAATAATGAAGGTAAATGACATCTTTAGGCCGTTGTTAAAAGCTAACAAAATAAAAAGAATTTGATTGCCATTTAGTAAGTTAAATTGTTATTTTTTTTTAGTAATAAATACTTTTCTTTATTAAAAAGATATTCAAATTCGAAATTATTTCTTAGAACATAAACGGCTCTTCAGGCATCGAAAAGATTATCTTTTGGTTTGTCTAAAAGTAAGGAAAATTTCTATAAATTTGGACGCCAATTAGTATCTCTGCAAATCATTTATTATGTACATTTTAATTTGTTCTTTATCTCAGCTTTTAGCCAGTTTATTTATTATGAAATACGCAAATGTTATTCTTCTTATTCTCTGTCGCCATCGACAGGCGAGTGTTGCCAGATGTTCCAGAATTGTGGTATTTGTACCAGATCTCCTCTTTTGGTAACAGATACTAGGTTTTTCTTATTATGGTACGCATATATACCAGATTTTTGTTGGTCGCAAAAATTTACTGATGCAGCAAAGGTATTATTTGATTTAAATTGTTTGTAAACTAAAAAATAATATTGTATCACAACTAATCAATATTATTTTGTTGTATTGCACGTGTAATATGTAGGCATACATCATGTTTAATACAACTTTACTGTCATAAATAGTTTAAAAATTATATACATATTTTTTTGTCTTTGAATGAAAATGTTCAAAGTGAATTAAAATCTTAATTTTTATAAAATGTGTACCAGTAAATAATCTCTGTGCGCCCTATAAAATCTAACCACTAACAATCCAAACCTGCAAATAAAATTTTTAACTGTTTGAAAACTATGCTCATCTTATTTGGGACATAAAATTATTGTAACGTTATGATAATAACGGAAGGAGGGGGATGGACCACTTATTTTTATTAAGAGTACCAGAATTTTATAGAAAATTCCTGGAATTTTCTGGCACATGGTAACAGAATTCCATTTTCCCCATCTGGCAACACTGTGACGAGCGTCAATTCCAATGTCGGTCGTTCGTTCAACGGTCTCGACGCTCATTGCCATGGGGTGGAAACTTCATAGGACGTAGCAAGCATAGAAAAATGAGTGGTATATAGAAGTGCAACTCTTGCGGCGGCGGACACTGAAACCTTTTTTGCGGACAAATGGTGTCATCTAGCAGGTGGAATCATAACTGCTTGCGAAAATCCACTGGCAGGAAATACGAAATCTGGTATGTAAATTATACCATGTTTTATTTTTGTTTTTGGGGACTTCTTTATTTTTCGAGAGAAGGGAAAGGGGCCTTTAGTTTAGCATCTTTCGTGAGATGGCATTGTTGTGCAGTTCTTATGAGTGTGTGGCATTTTAAGTTGCATATTGTTTTGATGGAGCAGTGGAAAATGTTGCTTGTATGGAAATAGCAATCAAATTATTGTGACTTCTAAAATTTTAACTTCAATGAAAAAACAAAACGTGATAATTACGTCGTTATTTGTATTTGTACAGATGCAGCAATACACACAATGTGGCCAAAGTTCACCATACACTCGTTGAATTCACGATATAAGCAAATAAACAAATATTATTTACACACTACAAATGTGTTGAAAGTCGCAGATTTTTCAGGTTATGTGCATATCAATTATTATAGTAACAGTTTACAAATACATTATTTACAAAACATGCAAACTTACGATTGGGTCATGTTGAATTACACAATACGGCAATAAACACACTTTTACCGAAGTTAAACTTACACTTGTTGGGTGTACAACACATGCGTAGTAAACAAATATTACTTTTACAAACCTTTTTTAGAGCACGTCCATTTCAAACATGATAGCAACCGTTACGAAATTCATTATTTACAAAACACGCCAACTTACTTACTGTTTGTAATTCTAAACCTCTTGAACGCGTGTTTTTAAATGGAAATACTTGCACGAACATTTCACTACAATGTTTGTCCATCACCGATACGAAATAATATATTTTGCGTAATCATTCAGTAAAATCAACACTTTGCCAATTTCCAGAAACCAACAAACTTAAAACCTGCGAGACTTGAATACTTCGATGATGTAAAAACGTACTTGCAACAAATCACACTTAATGAAATCACATGCAAAAATAATTAACTTGTACCGATAAAATTTCTGACAACACCATCAAGGTACTCGAATAAACATGAAAAAAACGAGCTTAGTTCACTGGCACTGGAGAAATATTTTCTTCCATTATTCTAAAAGATATTCGAAAATTCCAATATTCTCAGAAGCGTGTGTTTGCAATACGAGGTCTGAAACACCGGTTAGGTAGATGTAAGCAACCACTTTCACGATCGATAATGTCCTACGTGGACTGGCGATTACTGGTGCTGGACGGATATGCCCAGAATTATATTATTACAAGTTATTGTAGGATTTAAATTAACTGAGATGTCATTAAAACAACATACACATAAACGATGTCGACTGCAGGTACTTATACGAAATCCTACATGCAACGGAACTACATGTCACTAGGAAAAGACAAGAACCATGACTGGTTTCTGCTTCTATCTAGTGGGTGGCATCAGAACTGTGTGGAAAACTTGGTACTTGCTACGGCCTATGAAGTTTCCACCCCGTGGTAGAAAGAACCAGGTTAAGGACGAACCATTCTCGTGTGATTCTTGTATCCAAAGAAAACAGCTTCTTTCGTCATTTCTACCGAGTGACTAAAAAACATTATATGAGATTCTGCACATTGATCTCTGTTGCCCTTTTGAAACCACAAGCTTTGGTTACTCAAAACATTTCCTTTAGTGAAAGATGATTACTCTCATTTTAGATTTATTTTTTGTTAAAATCAAGTCTGAAATTCCTGATTTAATTAAAAGATGCATGCAAATGACATAAATGGACACCGGAAAAAGAGTTAAGACTGTGAGATCAGATAATGGGGCAGAAATTTCAAATAAAGAAATGGAAGATTACTTTTCATATGTGGAAATTAGGCACCACTTTCGACTCCATATTGCCCAGAGCAGAATGGGCGATCTGAAAGGGAAATAAGGACCTTAGTGGATGCAGCAAGAACTATGTTAATTGAATCAGGACTGGACATGAGTTTCTGGCCTGAGGCAGTGCATATGGCTGTTTACACAATTAACTTCACAGGTACAAGTTTATTCAAAAGAAAAACCCCATATGACTTGTGGTTTAAGAAGACCATCAAATTAGATCATTTTAAAATTTTTGAATCAAGGGTTTTTGTACATATTCCTGACCATAAAAGAAAAAAGTTAGATCCTAATGGAAAAGAAGGAAGATTTTTTGGTTATGAGATAGATTCCAAATCCTGCAGGGTTTGTTTCCATGGCGAGAAGAAAGTAATAAGAGCGTGGAATGTATCTTTTACTTCAGAAAAGCCTAAAAACAACTCTAGAGTCAGAGGAGGGCTTACTGCAGAAGAGAAAACATTAGGGATACAGTCAGAGGAGGTTGAGGACAGTTCTGGTAGAGGAAGTGAGGAGATTGTGGTTGAAGAAGCTGGGATGGATACAAAAATATTTGAAGGAGCAGTAAATGATGAAAGAAGACAGGATCAAAGTGAGGATCATATACCAGGAAACATTCTGAAGAGTTCAGAAAAAATTAGTAACCTCAGTAACTCATCAGATGACTTCTATGATTTCCATCCAAAAGAAATCTTGTCACAGTATTATGAAAATAAAAATATTCAAGATCATACACAAAATTTAAAAAAATCTAAGATCAAGAGAAAATATAAAGAAGCCATCCAAATACAATGGCTTTGAAACAAGTCTTATAGTGTCTCAAGAAGAAAACTTAACTTATGAGCAAGTAGCTAAAATACCAAATCGGGAAGAATGGAAGATTGCAATAAAAGAAGAACTGGATGCGATAAAAAGAAATGAAACATGTGTTGAAGTAAGTCTACCAGAAGGAAAGAAAACAATTGACACAAAGTGGGTTTTCCGAAAGATGCAGAAAAAAAGAATATCGTATTGAAAGCCTGCCTTGTTGCTCGTGGTTTCCAACAAGATGAAAATTTTGATTGTAATGAAATTTTTGATCCAATGGCAAAACTTTCAACACTAAGGATATTGATAGCTTTTGCTGTGAACGGGGACATGAAGATCCATCAAATGGATGTGAAGAATGCCTTCTTGCATGGGGAAATTGAAAACGAATTCTACCTCAAGAAACCAGAAGGAATGGTCCAAGATGGAAAGGTTCTTTTAATCAAGAAATCCTTATATGGATTAAAAAGGTCTCCGACAAATTGGATGGAAGGATTTACAAGATCCAAAGCAGATTATTGTTTATATGTCAAGAACAACGGAGGGAAGTTTATTCATACCCTGGTTTATGTTGACGATATCCTAATCTTTTGCCAAGATTTTCATCTCATTGAAACCTTAAAAGGAAAATTCAAATCTACCTTTCATATAAAATATTATAAAGACAAGATCAGTTATTTGGGACTAAATATTGTTCAAGATCTCTCAAAAGGAGAAATCGAAATTTATCAAGTTGACTACTTAAGATCAATATGTGAAACATTCGACATGGAAGATTGCAGACCAACGTCAACCCAAATTTTAAAAGAATTTATCCTGCTACGTCTGATGAAAGTTTGGCAACATATGCAGGAGTATCACTGGGTAATTAATGTATGCAGTTTTAGGAACCAGTTCAGATTTGCAATTCTCTCTGAATTTTGCTAGCAGATTCCAAAATCGGCCAAGTAAATATCTTCTCACTTTTCTCAAAAGAATTTTGAGGTGCGTCAAAAGAACAATTAATTACAAGTTAGTTTTCAGCAAGAATTCTGACTCACCTATCGTAGAAGGTTTTGTTGATTTGACCATGCAGGTGATCCCACAGACAGAAGTCAACGATAGATTTCCTGTTTAAAGTTATGGGATGTACCATTTCATGGAACTCATTAAAGAAGAAGTGTGTCCGCTTGTCTTCTAAAGAGGCAGAGTACATTGCTTTAAGCAGTGGAGTAAGTAAGGCCTGCTGGCTTAAAAATGTACTTGAAGACATTGGTGTGACGAACAACTGTCCTATCATCATCAATGAAGATAACCAGAGTGCTATTTGTGTGGTTGGAAATCCAGCCTCTCATCGGTGAATGAAACATATATACTGCAGATTTCATTTCGTACGAGAAAAAGTCGACAGTGGAGTGGTTAAACTGAAATATGTTAACACTAACGACCAGATTGCTGACAGTTTAACTAAGGCAGTATCCAAAGTTTCTCTTGAAAGATCCTGTCGAGATGTAGCACTGAATGTAGGACTGATATAAAATCTCTCTATTTCTGGAATTTATATTTTTTCATTGATGGAGCGTGTTAAAATAACTATGATAAATGTCAAATGTGATAGCTTTAATAATTATGTAATGCTTTGATAAAACAAAAGAGGTTTGTTGATGAAAAGAAAAACTTCAAAGAAAATTGGCTTACTCTTAAAATATATTATATTTAAATGAAATTCTTCAAGCTTTTGTTATTTCCACTGCCCTAATTTTATCAGTGTAGTAGTATGGAATATCATGCATGCGTACCCAAAATAATCGACAAATAAAATACAATTGTACATTTTCACACACTTGCTGGCTGGAAATAAAGTGTAATTCGCGGATTTTGCTTTGCAAGGTTAAAGATGGCATAAAACAAACTGCTGGAAGTTGTATAGCATAGTGTTCTGAATGTTATTATTGTCAAGAATTGTGTTAATATCAAACCAGCCTGCATGTTTGAGATTGAAGTGTATAGGCCTATGCATAGGAGCATGCAAGCGATTTATGTATCCCTTTTATTGAGTGCTAGGAAATATTAAAAGGTGCAATGGGCTGTAGTGTTTCGGCTCGAAATTGCAATGCAAATAATTTATACACTATAGCAGTCTGGCATCAAACAACAAAGTTAGTGGATTGACCTCATAACCAAAATCATTATTTTCGTGTATTGAGAAATATGTGGAAATTATATTTTGTGGGTGCTCGTGGAAAGCAGGTTCCGGTAAATGTAAACATTTCGTAAAGCAGAACGGCTTTTATGAAGAAAAAAAAATCTGGAAAATGGTATAAGTCTACTCTATTATTAATACAGAACACAGATTTTATGAGGCTCATCAATATTTCACCTGATGGGGAATTGTAGGAAAATTTAGGGGAAAAGTTTATATTGAAAATGTAGCACCATATTTTGTATTTTTTAACCCCACAATGGCCAGCAAAACAGTTTCTTAAGGCTGTTACATCCAGCTAACCACAAGTTTTTCTATTTAACATTTTTTTTTTTTTTTTTTTTTTTTTTTTGGAAATGACGTACAAAATTTCCTTTTTACGCTTCGTAGGGATTGTAAGTTCAGGTGTCGGCCTACCCTCATTTATAATGTAACATCTTTCCTGAAAAGTGAAAGCACTGCTGGAAAAATGCTTTATTCGTAATCCAAACACACCACACTTACATACACATGTTTCTGTTGCACTCATTCTATCTACTCGGTCCTCAGTCTCACATGTAATGTTATAATCTTTATGTAGGGTACAAATCGCGCACGAATATGTATAACATTCTCAACACTAAAACTAAATTAAAAAAAAAAAACAATACAATTCGTGTTGTGCGCACTAACTTGCCCACACATCGATTTAGTTACTAAAAACTACACCACGCTAACTGCCTGTGGCTAGGCCAACATCAACTATGTCCGCTTCAGTTCGGTGAAGAAAGCACTGCCATCGTAGCTTCTAACACAGGTTGACACAGCCATAAACCCCCTCCTGGGCTGTCTTCCAACCCTGCCTCCGCTATATCGGCGGGAAACAATTGCGACTGTGTACATGCTGAAAACATTAATTACAGCACTTCCAAACATCTTGGTTTTGGTAGCCACGAGTTGTTTTCTTATAATGTATAGTATTGTTTCCCGAGAAGAATGTGTACAACATGAGTGAAACATTACCTTAGGGTAAATATCAGTTAGAATTTAATATTTATTTTAAATATAACATTGTCAGGAAACTGTCTGGGCAAGCACTGCTTGCCTTGCTTGCCCTAACAAGACGTCACTGACCATTGGAAAGTACATATCGCAAGAAGTAGAAACAAAATAATTCTGTCAGTGGTCACCAAGTGGCAGTCAAGCTAGACACAGGGTCCGAAGTGAACATTTTGCCATTTGAAACATTCAAGATCATCAGAGGTGAAGAAAGAATGAACAGAACTAGTGCAACAATTGTAGTTTACAGAGGGACCAAACTAACTCCTGTGGGTACCATAAGATTTGACTTTGAGATAAACAAAAAGGAAAATAACCTTGATTTCATAGTGCTTAAGATAATTGCCTGCCCAATACTAGGGATTGAATCATGTATAGGATTAGGACTAAGTCAGCATTTGGCTAGTTTAACTGAAAGACTAAGTGACACAAGTGTTAATGTGTTTGTAAGTGCTCACATAGACGTTTTTTCAAGGTTTAGGGAAATACTCAGGTCAGAGCACTATAGTAACAGAGCCCAACTCTGAGCAGGCTAGAAGGCCTGCAATGCACAGGCCCAGGATAATTAATGGAAGGTTGAGGTCCACCCTAGATCAGTTAGAGGCCCAAAATATGATAAAATCAGAGGCCCAGGTAACACCTGAATGTTTCATCAATAACCTTGTTGGTGTGGAAAAGTCAAATGGTCGGTTGCGGCTTTGTTTAAATCCTACCGATCTTAACAAAGTAATTAATTGCAAACCTTACCCCATTCCCACATTAAGTGAGCTAAGTGATAAGTTGTGTGGCAAAAATTATATACTGTATTTGACATTAAATATGGCTTTTACCACTTCGAATTACATGGGCAGTCAAGCCACAAATGTTGCTTTTCAACACCAAACGGTATTTGCAGATTTTTCCGCCTTCCATTTGGTGTTTCCAATGCTCCCGAGAATTTTTAGGAAAAGAATGACTCCATCTTAGGTAAAATCCCTAATGTTGTTGTGTACGTTGATGACATTGTAGCCTTTGGTTATACTGAAAAGGAACATGACCATGCTGTACAAGCAGACAATACATTGGCACACCTGAATAATGTTAGGTTCAATGAACAAAAACTTCAGTATAGGAAAAGTAGTGTCAGATATGTAGGCCAGATATTTTCAGCAGCAGGAAAGCAAGCTGACCCAGACAGAGTCCGAGCACTGTTAGATGTTGAATAGCCCAAAGGTAGGGAGGAACTGTTACGAATTATGGGTATGTTTAGCTATGTAAGAGAGTATGTACTAGATTTTTGCCACAGTGGCAGCATCTCTTAAGGATCTACAAAAGGTTAAAACTGAATGGAACTGGCCAGACACACACACATGCGTTCGGAGCATGCCTGTGTGTGTGTCTCTGTCCCTTACCAAATTCGACACTTCGCAGCAGGTTTTCAATCCAGGCCGATGCATCAAAGTCAGGCATAGGATGCTGCTTAATGCAGAATGAAAAAACATTTGCATTTGTGTCGTGTAACCGGAGTAGCAGTGAATGCAATTACGCTCAAATTGAGAATGAACTATTGGCAATTGAATGGTCATTGAAAAAGTTTCACAATATAGTGTATGGTTACCCAGTCAAGGTTTTTACTGACCATAAACCCTTTGTCCCACTGATGCAGAAGGAAGTGCGCAAGATCGGTTCATCTAGGCTCAAAAGACTGCGACTTAAACTGTACAAGTACGATGTCACACTACAGTATGGACCAGGACCAGGTAAAGAGATGTATGTAGCTGAATTGCTGTCGAGGGCCTACATAACAGACCCAATACCTGAGGACCCCAGTATGCTCAAAATGGTTCATGCTGTACAGTGCTTGCCATTTAGTGACAGAGACAGGAAGCAGTTAGCGATTGCAACTCAGGGGGATCCCACTGTGCAGGACCTTGTTCGTTACTACTATCAAGGATGGCCTAAACATGCCTCTCAAGTGTCTCACAGGGTACAGGTCTATTGGAAATATAGGGATAACTTGTTTGTGGAAAATGGCATTGTGTTGTTAAATGATGTTGAAACGGAGTGTGTTGGGGTAGTCATTCCTGTTGCACTAAAAGGCAAAAATGCTAAAAATATCTACATGAAGGGTACAGTGGCTGAGATAAGTGCAGAGCAAAAGCTAAACAAGCATTGTACTGGCCAGCACTGAATGAGCATATTGACCTATTTTTCAATTGTGCAAGGTGTGTGAAAGGAGTAGGCCAGCCAAGCAGAAGGAGCGACTTTGTATTAGACCCCCTCCCCAGATACATGGGAGCAGAACGTAACTGACATCCTTGAGCATTGTGGCAGTAGTTACTTGGTTATAGTCGATATTTTCTCGCACTAGCTAGAAATTATCCTTATTGAAGACAAGACTGCTCATTCTGTCATTGAGGCATTTAAGAATGTGTGCTCCACTCATGGAATCCCTAAAACAGAGTATTCAGATAGCCTGCCCTTTAATTCTTATCAGTTCACGCAGTATTTTGATGGTATTCACTGTGACCTAACAACATCCAGTCCCAAGTACCCACAAAGAAATAGTCAAGCTAAAAAAAGTTGTGAACATTGCTAAGTCAATTCTCACAAAAAGTGGTCCAGAATACAAAGACGGGTGGGAGGCACTTGTGGAATATAGGAACATCCATATTGTACCAATGCAGGCTTCTCCCGCCCAACTCTTAATGATTAGAAGGTCGCGCTCAAGATTTCCAACGACCCCCTTAAACCTTGAGCCGAAGGTTCAGGAGGATGTCAGAGCAAAGCTATCAAAAAATCAGGAACGAATTAAAACATGGTACAATAAAACTACTAGCCATAGTTTAGATCGGTCCCGTCCTGGGGATAACATAGTGATAAGCACAATGAGACACATTCCATGGGCTAAAGGCAGGATTGTCAAAAAGCACGAGTCCCCTCGGTCGTATGTAGTCAGGACCAGCCAGTGCCACATATCCGGCGTACCACAAAACACATTCGTAGATCTTACACATAGTCATCGCAGAACACATTCGATGACACAGAGTACTACTTAGTGGAGCCTCACAGCAGAGATAACTTTCCTAGCACTGATGCTAGTCTTAGTGGTAGATCCAATCCAATGTGCAGTACTGCCGCAACCTTACACCATCTTCCCAAATCATCTTCTTACTTGTCAGAGGTAGACAATGGACCTTTTCTAAGGTTCCCTCCAAAAGAGAATTTAGGCACAGGAGGGAAAAATGTAAACCTTAGTAATCACGTTGGCACAAATAGTCACAATCGTGGAAGTGAAAGAACTGGTGAAATGGTGGGGAAACTGACCAGGAGTGGCAGGTTAAGTAAACAACCACAGCGCCTCCTTGGGACTGTGTAAAAATAAAGGGGGAAAGGTGTTGCAGTTGAGTAGTAGTAAAAGCCATTAGATTGGCTAACCTGGAGTGAGACTATGTTTTTGCAGAAGTAGGTAAATTGCGCGATGGCATGCTGAATTTTACTGTATTGTAATAACCAAATAAGCTGTAATAAATACTTACTGTGAAACTGAACATGTAGTATTAGTTATTATTATAGCGAACCTACAAGTGGAACACATATTTTACACTTGTTTTACCCCACAATTCCCCTAATCAAAAAATTGTCATAGGCCTATTTCAAAAACCATTCCGTACGAATATTCCCAGTTTTGCGCCAATAACATTATTAAGGTCAGCTTTATGATGTTTTAAAAATGCCTGAATTGATTATAGTTCTTATGGTTATTTTTAATTAACATACAGTAAACGCCCGATATAATATGGTTGTTGGGGGGACATAACTCAGACCCGCGTTATAGCTTTCCACGCTTTTCTGGTGGGAGCGACCGAGTACAATAGCAAAAAAAGCCAGTGTTCTAATGTGGCGTGCCACCTATCTGGCAAACACAGGGTAAGTGTTGTTATTTATCGCCGTAACTCGTCAAACATTTAGCCCCTTGCTAACGGAACTTTATTTTTTTGTCTGTATCACTGTACTTGACAGAGCCCAAGGGAGGGAAACAGAAGAAGATAAATGCGCTGTCTTGAAGGGGGTCACATGCATTCAAGCAAGAATAACTAGAAAAACACTGCATTTTCCAGGCAAAGGATGTACTTATTCCACCAAGGGTGGTGTTCGCTGTGAGTTCTTTGTCACGTGGGTTGAAGAAGGTGGATCACCCCGCCTCCTACTGGGCCTGGTTAGGAGGAAGTGAGAATGAGAAACTAAGCTCACGTCCAAAGGTCGAAAGTATGATTGCACTGCAGATGGGATCCATCAGTACCTCACATGTTGTGAAACATGGCTCTTGCTTGAGTTATTTGTTTTATACAAAGGAATACTAAAACAAAAAAAAAAGCTAATTATTAAGGCATTCAAAGAAAGATGGTATTTCTGCATTAAGCCTTGTCCACAATAGCTCGTCTGATCGGATTTTTTTTGTTTCGAAAATTGGAAGACACTCCTTATAGCCAGTTTATATACATTATAATCAAAGTGTCTACATCGTAATTATAATGATTACATAGAACTATACCTCGTAGGAGATTGTCGCTCATGCCTAGAACGTCGGGGATGGGCAGTTGACGATCTGTCGCTACAATATTTTTCTGGCGGGCGACGGCCTGTTAGCTACCACCACTGTCGTTGTTACAGAACCGGTTCAATTCATAACAGCGGCCTGGTATTGGGAAAACATGTAGATTTATGCGATTCACATCAATGGGTTGGATTTATATGAAATGTAGGTGGCGTGTTGGCCTCTGCACTGGCATGATAAGGCTCGGCAATGTTTACAGGAACATAAAAATTTAGTGCGGTCTACTTGAAATATTAATTATCCCGAATTTTATTTGCATATACGGAAAACCGTACAATATTGGCTGTAATGAATCAGTAAAATAGATCTCTGTACTGAAAGGAGGAAAAACACACGCCCGCCCCCTCCGTCTCATCCATCAATGTCCCCGACTTACGACCACCCGTCGACAGACCATAGGCTTACCTGACAACACACTTTCCACTTATTTATTTATTCTGGTCAGTGGACATAAATTGCCCCATGGTATTACCGAATCTGCGGTATACCGGCCCGCAGTATTCCGGGCTTCCACTGTATTTGTTTTCCATGACATAGTACATTACACTTAATGCATGTCAATATTTTGCAGCGACTGTGTTTAACACTGTTACAACTGCGGGGTAAAGAACTGCAGTATTTATTCTTTTGTTATTGATATTTGTTTGGCTATTTATTTAAAACGATGGCCTCAGTTAGATTTAAAATTAGAACGAAGGAACGACCAGTCAAACGAAAATGGCACATTAAATTCAGGCACGAAACTCGTGTTACTTATTTATTTGCTGTCATAAAAACTTAAAAGATAGAGGTAAACATGCACACAATTTGTCGGGCTGGGCTTAGTAATTAGTTGGGATTGTGGCAAATCACTTTCCATGAGTGTGTTTCAAACACCTAGGGCACAGGTAGAACATTGTGATAAATAAACAGACGTGGATGTAAATAATTACCTTCGCCATAAAAACACTTCACAGTTAAAACGTATAAATAATGCACATCAAATATTTGAAATCACGCACACACACATACACACAGCAACATCACTTTACATGCAGCTGATAACGAAACACACGTAACAGTATAATAATATTCAAAAACCTATCATGTCTCATTCACAGTAACAACAAAACAATAAATATCAGCTGACAATGTTTTGACTGAAATGAAAACTGCAGGAATTTTTGTCGATGGCGTCCGCCAAGAGCGCTGTAATCACTCAGTTACCCTCTCTATGTTTCCTACAAAGCTCGTTGCACCAGGCATAGGAGCCAAGCTTCAGCCAGCTGCCATGGTGGAATTTCCCTTTTTCCCTCAAAATGCCCACCTCCCCCTCCCCGGCCAAACAGATAAGATTTCCTTTAAAACGATTATTTCCTCTATAAAATTCCCTTTTATTTTCCTAAAAATTCTCTTTTTCCCTAAAAAAAAAAATCCTATTTCCGCAAAGCAATAGAACAGGATCAGTGACTCCGAACCAGAAGTGCAGGACTTAGGTTACCTGGGTCAGTGACTTCGATCCAGGAAAGAAAGACTAATAATGCAGGATCTTTGACTCCAATATTTAAAAAAATCCCCAATAAAATTCCAAAAAATCCGAAAAAAAATCCCGAAAATCCCAAAAACTTTACAACTAAAAAATTATTTAAATATTTATTTTAAACAATTGGATTTCCTAAGTTTCTCCCCTCAAGCCAACAAATTAGTCTGCAGGCTTCAATCTCCTCTCGCCCGTACCCAGTCAACCATCTTGGTGCTGTCAGCTATCATAGCAGCCATATTGTGGATGCAGTAGGCCTTGCCCTTGTCTCCATGGCCATGCAAGGGACTTGAAACAAAAACTCGACAAAAATATATGCACGTAAGCAAGCATGTTACGTTACTGACTTCTACTGCCATATTAGATTCAGATGACCTTAACTTTGACCCTATAACCTTGAAAACAAAAATATTAAAAAATACATAAATTTTAACAAGCATATTACATTACGTACTACTAACGGCTGTTCAAGTAAAGAGAGCACTCTAGAAGTCAACCATTGAAAAAAAAAACACTGTCTGCAATTGTGTATGTATAACCATGTGTGCTACCGAAAAGGCTGGGGATGAACACACCCAGTTATTTTGGCTATGAAATTTGAAAAGTAGTTCTAAGAAATATCGCTGTATTGCAAGTGTAATGTTTAAATTTATGGCTAAGTTGTTTGAAGTGTATTTTATACAGTTTAAAGTAATTATTGGCTTAAAGACAATGCATTTATTGTAACTCATAATTATATTGTCACATGTCGGTGCAATGGTCAAAACTAATGGCTCGTTGTTGTGGTTCCTTCATGCTTGTTGCTTGGCTTTACTTGTGTGGAGTGGTTGCGAGGCATGCTATACAAATTTGGATGTTGGAAGTTGTTGTGTTTTAATATTTATCATTTATTTTTCAGCTTATCTGCAGTCATAATTGTTTTATTATAAGTGTATAGTGTTTAATTGTGTTGTAACGAATATGATTTTGTGTAAAGTCATGAGTTCCAGCAAATTACGTACGAATAGTCAGCTTCAGGAAGACAATATAAATCTCGCCGAAAGTATTTATTCATTAATTCGTCGAGGAGAGATGAAGCAGTGCAAGGTCATCGAACGAGTTGCAGAAATGATGAAAATTTCAACTGCAACTGTCCGGAAGTAAGTGGAAATGTGTTTTTACGACATGTTTCCCCGAACAGGTTTTACGACGTGTTTTCCCGGCATATCCCCAGTATGTTGAAGTAAATTGTTGAAAAAGAACAAGTAGAAATCAACACTTGGAAACGTGATATTATAAATGAAAAGTTAAATAATAGTAATGAAAGTAAATAAACGACAGCAGAAAGACTGTGATAATATATTCATGTGAGGTTGCGAAGTACATGTTATATCCAAAGTTCGACAAATAATATTAAATGTTATCTGTACCTATCTACCTACGCCCATCTGTTTAACCTTTCTTTGAAATCTGTCTTGATAATAAGTGCAAATTTTTTTGTCAATAATCATACATTAATTTTACATGTTTTTATAACACTGTGTTGTTTTGTAATATAGTTCTAACCTCAAAAACATCTGTTGTATCTATTTACGCCTAGCCATGTAACGTTTCTTAAATCTGCCTTAATAACAAGTCAAAAATTTTCCAGCAGTTATTAAACATTAATTTTACTTGTTTTTATGTCACTGATTTGTTTTGTAATGTAGGCCTAACCTCAAATACATCTGCACATATCTATTTAGGCCCAGCCATGTAACCTTTTTTAAACCTTACCTTGTTAACAAGTTCGAATATGCCTGTCAATAATTATACATTGATTTGACACATTTTGAAATCACTGCGTTATTTTGTAACATAGGCCTAAACTCAAACTTGTATTCTTAGTTATTCAACCCAAGTTACAGTGTTAAGTTTTAATATTGTTAAAATAACATAAATGTCACAGCTTGATGCAATACCAAAGGTGTTCCAACATATAAACTATCAAATCTTGAAGCTGGTTTTGTCAACTATAGTCCTATAGCACTGATTGTGCCCGACGTTATTTCTTGATGTAACTGTGATTGTTTTATTTGGTGATTCTTGCCGTAATAAGAATTATAAAGTATTTACAATTAATTGTCAACATTTATATAATAATTCTATGTTTAAATTTCGAAATGGATGTACGACAAGACAACTTGCTACCTTTTGAGAAATATCAACGAAGATAGTGTGCGTTCTTGAGTAGGCATAATTGTTTGTTATATCTGCTACTTTGGCCGCAAATAAATTGTAGTTATTAAAATTTAATAAACTGAAAATTACAAGACTCCTGTTTATTTGCGAGTTAATGTTGAGTAAAGGTTAGACTACATTACGCACTATATGTGTTAAATTAAGTATTTCTAAAGAATCTGTATGAGCTAGCTTTCAATAAGAACTGGGCTACAATTGACATATCAAACACATTAACGGTTATAGCAATAAGCACATTTGTACCGAAGGCATTAAATTCGGCACATAGTGTTGGTGGTTGGTTTTTTCAAAAAATTAATAATTTCAATTGATCTAAGACTTTTTAAAATAATCAATTATTTACATTTCAATGTGTACTATAAACGTTACCTAAAAGTGTTACAAAACTTCTGTGGTTGTGATTATCCAAAAATAAACAAAAGAAAATATCTTCCCGAGGAATGAAGTCAAAATACACACTTTCTTGATTTGTAAATAAGTGTTTCAATTGATAACATAGTATAAGTGTCGGCGCTTCTGATTGACTGTTTATTGACGCACAGCTATAGTAACAAGGAAGGTTAAGCCAAGTGCTTATCACTATGCACAGTTGTAGCCATTATAACTGAAAACAAGCCGTATAACTCGTATGTACATCATTGTGATGTATTAGTGATATGCTTATAGCAATTGTGGCCCGCCATTAACTGTACCAGTCCCACAATAAGTGCTCTAGTCTGTTATATTGTGAAATACAAATAAATTCGATTTTACTGTCACTGCTGTGTAGAACAGTTCAGGTATTACAAGAGAAATATTGAAGATGTGGCCATTCTGGATAAGACGTTAAGAAGAGAAATAAAAGACCACAAGAGGGAAGTCCTTTGAGAGTGTTGATGTCTTCACCGTTGCAGCCATTCGCTGCACCATTTATAGGATGTATCGTGAAGGTATGGGCAACACAGATCAATAATGTGTTGTTGTTGATGTTTATTTAATTTATAATATTTACACTGCAGATGCAAATTTAGTTCCCTAGCAAGAAATAACAAATTTTTACAGAAATAACACAATATTATTTATAATAATTTCAATGAACGTTGGTCAAAGAAAAGCCATGATCCAATATGACGAACACATAGATTTATTTTGGTAATTCTGTATAACAGTTAACATTTTCATGCAAACACATTGAGGGTATAACATTTCGACACGTGATAGAATGGCACTGTGTTGTGATATAGTGTAGTGTTTACCAGTTAATGTGATTTCTAGCAGATTGTGGCGTTCACAGTTAAACTTCTGCATTTACAAGGCATTTCATTTTTGGTAAACCAATTCCGTTACCGACTCCAGACTGCAGAAACATGATATTGGAAACATATACAAACAGTTTGCAGTACATTAGCGAAAAGCACTGCAACCGCAAGCATTGAACGACATGCAGTGTTTCCAGAATATGCTACAAAATCAACCATGAAAATATGATTATTAAACTTAACAACTTCACACATGTTAAAAAGTATGATTACTGAAAATAAAATTGGTAAAAACACAACACCAATATGATGTTACTGTCGTAATATAAATAGTATTAGTATTTTAATTAGCCTAGTTAAAATAACATTGCTGAGCAGAAGAGAAGGTTCTTGGTTATTTGTAAATTGCCAGCCGTTAACATTTCGTGTAATATGAAAACATTTGTCGACGCTACTGAAAGAGGTGAGAGAAAGTGAGATTGAGTTCTTTGGTGGAAGAACCAAACTCGACCACCTCCTGAAGAGCATGGGCTTCGAGTGGACGACTGTGGACGGGCGACAGGCCAATCTCTAGAAGGAATACATCGTCATCCAATGTGCTATTATTTTGAGGAAGTACATTGACACAAGTGCGAATGTCGCAAACTTCATATTCATTTATATGCAACGTGGATTTTTGCAAAAGGTTTTTTCAGGGCAGAAGAAGGGTGACATAACTCCGTTCATCATCTCCTTGAATCTGGATTTGGACACCACTGACGAATATGATCCTGGCAGTGGCGATGAATTATTGGCAGTGCTACTGACAGAGGTACTAGGCTGTTCTACTGCACAGTAGGTGCTGGATTGTCAGTGGCTGCAAGGTTTGTATGACCAGGTAAAGGTATTTACATTTTACAGCTGCTTGTTTGTAGTATACACATATCTGTTATGGATGGGTACTATTTGTTATTGGAGTCCACATGAGTTTATGTATTTGTCATGTTGTTTGTTAAGATATGTTATTTTGTTTTTAGTGTCTAGTATAAAACAAATATTGGTGATATTTTTTTACATAACATATACAGTTTTTGCTAAATTTGTTCTAAATGTTCAAATGTGTGTTGCATGGTACGATAAGGTCATGCATATTGAGTTACTTGTTAACATAAGTGTCATTGTAACATGTTAACATGTTTGGAATCTTGTTAATATAACTGTCATGATAGTTTTAAATCTTAGAGATTAAGTTGTATATTAATATGTAATTTTGTTGTGTGTGTCGGTCGTACACTAGATAAAAGTAACGTGACTGTAAGTATTACTTTTATAATTTGTCCTTTACATTATCATTTTGCTGTTATTTGTGGATATGTATTGGTTTTACATTAATAATAAGACATTTCTTTCAGCTTTGTGTGTGCAGGCATTAACCATTTTCCATAAGCATAGTAATTTTCTTTAAATACTTTTCTAATTTAAGTTTTCAGTTTTGCTGCAGTTATTGCAATGAAGTAACCACAACAATGATGAGAGTCCATGCACTTTATCTGTAAAATTTGTTTCTTGAGGTCTGTGTGGGTTTGACAAAAAGGAAATGTCGCACCCATTTGGGCCACAAGAGATACTTGAAATGTGGCCATCACCGGATCGGCAACTCACTTATCTATAAATAATATACATTATTTTTAGAATTATTTTGTACAAATGAAGGTGGTGCCAGTTACAAGCCTGGTATGCCCTTCTGTTACTACTTCAATTTACAGTATAAATGTTCACTTCCTCTTTGGAGGGTCTCAGAAAAGTACGAACACAATGTATATGTGCCAAAAACAATATGTACATATACACAAATTCATTTGTTGATATGTTTATATTTGTAAAGTAAATTATTTTTATTTTACATATATGTATTAGGCCTATGTTGAAATATATATATCTCCATTTATAAAGGTGCATACAAAACTATCCTTAAAATGTACATATACATGCACATTTTAAAAATTTATTTTACTTTTTCATATATTACATATTTTTATATACTGCCACATTAGCGCCATCATGTTAAGTTTATTAGCACCATCTACTTCTGTGCAGTGATGTACTCTTTGCTCGGCTTAGATCCCCTCGTCTTTCCTTGCTGTTCTGCCTCCCCTCCTTCTTCCTTTCCCCTTCATGCATCGTTATTTTTTTATTTGTCGTTTTTTATTTAAGGCCTTGCACAGCCTCACTGTGTTTACTTTATATGCTTCAGATGTCTGCTACATTACGCCGCTACCTTGTGCCAGCAGGATGTATGTTTTTTTCCTGGTGACTTAGTCGCACTTAACTTCAGCTGAAGCCAACACACAGCTACCATGTTTTCGAGCTTATGTTTTACTAGTAATGCTACAGAGCGATGGGGCACTTAGAAAATGGCGAGTCGTGGGAAACGTTAAGTTTGAGGCACAGTTTTGAAATGTTTAGTAATTTGTGTGACAAGTGGTGTTGTACCTTGGGTGTTCAGAAGTACTAAATTATTTCAAAATCTGAATTTGGCTGCCCTTCCAAATTATTTTTCAGCTTAACTAATGTGTGTCCTTTTTTATCGAGTTGTGTTGGTCCTTGTTCACCATCCAAGTTAAATGATGTTTGCTTTTTCACAGTTTCCATGACTTCATCACTAGGGCGTTCATTTTTCAATTGTTTGTTGAGTATAGATTTTGTCTATTGGAGCTTTGACATTACCCAAACAATTATATATGTTACATATGTCATATATATTGTATATTTTACATTTTATATGCATACATATATACATTATATAAATAAATATATTTATATCATGTGTTATATACATCATACATGTTTTATATATAATATACATGTTACATTTAGCAGTCCTGAAATGTAAATATTGAGTTTATTAACATGTGGCAATCACATGGCAGTCACATGTCAATGTTTGTTTACATGTGGCAGAAGGATACATAATGGGCAAGAAAGTAGAACTTTAGCAGGGCTTTCAAAAGTGCTAACTTTATCATGAATGGCCTTTACCACCATATTAGATTAAGGGGACTTTGGCCTTGACCCAATGACCTTGAAAACCAAAACTCGAGAAAAAATGCATAAAAAGCAACAAGCATATCATATTAAAGACTACTACCACCATATTGTGTGCAGATAACTTTGCCTTTGACCGCATCACCTTGAGTGACCTGGAACACAAAAATTCACAAAAAAAATTCCAAAGAATTTCGCAAAATTTACACAAATGTATAAATATTTACTCACATTTTTATTTTAAATTATTAAAAATTTATTGTTAAAAGCTATTATAAAACTTATTTTTATAACAACGTACATTACAGGAGGTATTCCCAGCACCATGCCCAGCAGACAACTGACACCCTCACCACCACTCTCCTCACAAATACTGATTATAAAGTATGCCTCCATCTTGGTTTTTTCGTTGGTCATTTGCTTATACATTGCTGGAGGCTACCATCTTGGATTTTCACCTGCCAATTGTTTATACATAACTGGAGTTAGACTCTCACCTTTATTCGACTACCGGAATTTATATGTTTTCATCACCTGGGTGGCACTAGTTTATTAATTCATCCTCCAGCCTCATTCATATATGTTTATGTTTTTAAAGTTTATGTTGTGCTGTTTTCAACCTTCATGTTGAATTCTATTTTCAACGCATAGATGATGTTAATTTCTCGATTCAGCCATTAGGTGAGCTGCCGACACTCATATTTATAGACACAGGAATAATCTGTAATTCTCATTATATAAATATAATATTTTTAAACAAATAATTATACATAAATGCATACATTATTTAATATATATTTTTATTGAAAATTTTCAGGCCGATATAAGGGTAGAATGCACAAAAATAAAGAAAAAATAAATATTTTCTAAAAAAATAATGATTTTATTATTTTGTAATTACAACTTCAGAAGAAAGCAGTTCATCACATCATATATTATAAACCCATTCATTAAGTTCTCTAATTATTGAAACTACCTCTTTCATGCCCGAGTAATCCCCACGTGTTAGAAGCTCAAGCAAAATAATGAGACTGTTTACAAGTTCATTCGCGTCTTCGGTAAACCTGTCGTCAGTATTCACGATGTTTTCCATCTTCTTCGCATCACTTGTCGAAGGAAACTCGTTTGTTGAAATATTTGGGAACATCGAGGGAATCATCATCATTTTTAACACTATCACTGTAGTCATAGTCATTATCAGTGCTGTCTTCCTAATCGTTTTCACTTCCTGGCTCATCCTCAATACCAAGTTTACTTTTCTTTGTAGTAGGAGGTGTATTCTCATCAGTGTTTAGAGGTGATGGTTGTTTATTTTGAAGTTTGTAGACTTCACGCGATTGTCTTGACAGTGCACAATCCGCACATACTGACTGTACTGCACTCATTCCATCTTTAGCATTAACTGTCTCGTCTTAATCATCTGAGAAAACAACACCCACTGATGTAGTAGGGTGTATTGCCGCCAACACTTGCTGACTCCCAGTAGACAAATCCTTGCACAACTCGATGTGATCATTCATGGTATTACATTGCATAAACTGCATGTGGTCATTGTCATAATGCTTCTTGCCGAGCATGGCAGCTTTAGCTGAATATCTTTTCACAGAAACAACACTGATTTCGATGTAGTGGTTCAGGAAAAGACTCGGACGGACCTGTTGTAGATATAGGTGCTAGAGCTAAAGACGCAGGAAACGTCGGCATTTGTATTTTAGGTAATGCAGTCGAAGAAATCGATGGCACTGCTGGCACCACTCCCGAAAAAGTCGATGGCATGTCCATAGCTACCATTTGCTTTGTAGTACCCGCAGCCATCACAGATGCAAAATAAGATTTAGATGCGAAGATGCAGAAGCTAGCCAGACAATGTATCTTTCATGGGAGCTACTGTTAAACTTAGCCTCTCAGCTGATCTCCCTACTGCTTATAATATACGAGTGTGCAAGCCCTATGACATAATGTTGACTTTGAACCAATCGTATTTCACCATTCATACATTGTTCGGACACCGACCAAGCAATCACCGAGTTGCCATGTGATTGCAGCTAACTAATCGCGCGAGGGCACCTAGACATCACATGCGTGAGTCAGTCTCTGGCTCCTCCTAGACCGATCCTTTACAATACTTGCCCTAAATGACCCTTATTACCTCTAAATGAACCCTGATTGCAGCACGTGTTGTGCTGATTGTGGTGCTGACCCCTAATAACCCCTAAATGACCCTAATGACCCCAAAATTCTTCTGATTGTGTTGCATGTGGTACTGATTGCAGTGCTGACCCCTAAATGTCCCTAATTACTCCTAAATTGCCCCTAATGACCTCTAAATGACCTCTGATTGTGATGGCTATGGTGCTGATTACAGTGCTGATAGTAGTGCTAGGTGCGGTTTATTTAGGCCGCAAGTTAAAATTAATTCCACTCTTTTTAAAATATTGTCTTAAAAAGTATATATAGAATTCCCTCGGTGTACTTCATCACTTCATGGGTAAACTGAATTTGTACTATACAATAAAAGTACCTTGAACTACAGCAGGATCCCACCATGCTTCGCTGTTGGTCGATGTACAACTTGGACTTTGTACTGAACAATGCAGCACCACGACAGGCTACCACAATGCTTACCAATTGGTTGTCGCAGAACGGACTCTTCGTACAGACCACCCTCTCATGCCGACAAGCATTTTGAACATAGGGGGAAACTCGATTGCTTAATCGGCAATGGTGGCAACCAGTTAGCGATGATGTAGGTCGCAGCTCAATGATCGTCGAGGTTAAAAGTGGCATTCGTATTCACAATTAATATTCGTGGAATGGGAGCAATTTGAGGATACCCAAATACTCGTTCGCACCAGCAGAAGACATGCAGGTACTAAATTTATTCTGTATATAATTATTCATATTCCTGTCTTATTTATAATTCTATAGATAATTATGTATATTCCTATCTCATATATGACGGGATCTCGTTTCTAGATTCCAGAGCAAAGGGACATTTGTAGCGATTAAGAAGGAAAAGTCCGGGTAAGGGTGCCGACTCAGTGAGCATGAGAAGCAGGTGGGGATGTGATATGGACGGCACACGCGTAGTCTTCCCTGGTAGTCCCCTGCTATGGATGTTGCAGAGAGTAAACTGATACTGTTGCTGAAACTGGTAGAATATTTGCCTGGGCTAACTCCAGGTGTTGGCACCTCATCCATGCCATTTTTCCAAGTTGAAAAATTTTACTTTGAGTTAAATTCCACAAGACCTAGTCTAGTGGGGGGCTGTAAGCCTCCCCCAAATGCTTACTCACTCCCGTGGAGACTGTCTTGGTCTCCCCCAACATCATCAATTAATAAACAAAATCAAATATATATAAATGGATGAAACGGGCAAGAAGTGGATGGCGAAACAAAAAGGCGACGTCTCACGTTGAACTCTATTTATTCTGCTATACCTTCACAGAAGCACTTACATTGATTTTTGGTTCCGCTCAAGTGGGGATGAGAAAGACAATTACAACTCAAAACAATAAAAATAACAAAAACCCTTTTATCAAATATAAACAAATACACTGAACTGAACCGCACTGTATCGGTACACACTCATGCACACAGGTGGGAAGCTGGTTTCTACTCCCAAACTGTCCACACATGGTGTAGAGTTGACTGGTGGCAGGTTTAACTGGTGGCATGGTGAATGGGCTAGGGTAGGGGTATGTGGTCCATGTCATATATATTCCTTTCTTATATATATATATATATAATGTTTCTTAAATTCATGTACAAACTCTGCATGTACATTCCTCACAAAAAATAAGGCGAAAACATATACATGACTTACCATCTAAAGTGCATCCCAAGGGTGGTACACCCTTATGAAGTAGAAGCATTAAGACCAGGTAATTACACGGTCTACAAAAAGTTTGTACAATCTAACCACACGACTCTGGAAAACGATTAAATGGACCAAATTCTATGATACGCATAATGTTAACACCACCAAATGCTTTATTCATGGCAACAAAGAGGTTGCAACCCTTACTTTGCAAAGAAGTTGTGTTTTACCAGTGGTTCACTGCATTTTATGTGGCAATTATGAAGTAACACATTAAAATAAGCTTAAAAGGCCTGAATCATCATTGCCCTAATCCCAGCCGTTTCTGAGGGATAAATGCATAATGTACATAACCACGAAATAGCGTGGCCAGGTAATTAGGCTACACACAGTTCACCTGAGATGATCGGAAGTCACATGGCATATGATGTTAACGTAAGTTCACAAAATACTGTGATGGTGTGTTAATAAATGCATTAATCGTGTGAGATCATGAATGGTATCCATGTTTTGTCAGGTAACGAGTTTCACCTGGATACCATTCACAGTCACTTCACCTGATTAATTCATTTGTTGACACACCATCCTGTTGTGGGCTTATGTTAGCATGTTATGCCCTGCAACTTCTGATAATCTCAGTTGAATTGCGCGTTGCCTACATACCTGACCATTGTATTTTGTTGTTGTGTACTTTATGCATTTATTCCTCGGAAACTGTTGGGAAGGGGGTAATTATGATTCAGGCTTTGTAAACTTACTTTAACGTGTTATTTCATAATATGCCACATGAAATGTAGTGAACCACTGGTACAGTAACACACAATTTAATTGCAAAATAAGGAATGCAACCTCTAATTTACCCCCAATAAAGCTTTTGATGCGGATCATAGAACTTTTAACATTTAATCGTTTTCCATAGTCACACAGTTAGATTGTGTATACTATTTGTAGAAAGTGCATTTACCTGGTTTTATTGCTCCTACTTCAAAGGGGCATACCGCCCTTGGGAAGCACTTTAGACGGTAAGTCGTAAACATGTTTTCGCCTTATTTTTTTCGTGAGGAATACACACGCAGAGTTTAAACGTATATTTAAGAAACACCCTGAAATAACAGTACCTGAGTGTTTCCTTCTGGTATGATAGAGTACTTGAGAATTGGGGGTTGCTTTGGATTGTTGGTGTGGGAACTGGGTGATGTATACATTGTCATGTTAGCGGGCGTCAGTGTGATACAGCACGAATGATGCTGGGACATCAAGGCCTCTGGCTCTTAAGTGGCTTTCCTGTAGATCCTCCCTGCCGGAATTACTGCTAGTGATAATGAGGCCTATTCTGGTGAAGGCTGTATGTCTCCTTAAACACTTTTTCACTCGCGAGAAAATTTTTTAAGGTCATTTCCATACCTGTTGTATTGCATAAATATTGATGTAAATGGGTTATGCAGCCGTTAGGCAGCTGGAGCAATTAAACACGTGCATATAAAATCCACAACATCTATTTACCTACTTCCCCAGCGGGGCACTGACATGAAATGTTTTCCACTTAAGATTGGAGAGCTCTGACACTACAAAAATGTTGGCACAAAGCCTACATAATGGATTAAGTTGAAATCTTAGATCCTGACCATGTAAAAGATGGATCGGGTTGTGGAGAGCACTCTCCCTGGGCTAAATAAAATGTGTTACATGTTCCGGTAAGCTAATTAAATGACTATGGTAAACTACATGATAAGTGAAAACATTGCATGCCCGAGGAGACCGACAAAACTCTGCTCAATATAAAGACAATAATGCTACTGACTGTTGGATAGTGTGGAGCTCGCTCAGTGGCTGAGCTTTCCAATGTGATGATGAAAAAACTTATAATTACAAAATCTTGTGATGGTGAATGAAATTAAGAGGGCAAATGTATTCATCTTTCGATAATCAGATAGTTGTGCGCCCAAGAGTACAGTTAGACAAGCTTGATCATGCGGTACCTCCAGAAAACCGGGGTATTGTGCAAAGCCTACTGGAGGAACGACGGGATGTATTTGCGGCAGGAGACCCACTACGTTGAACAACAGTGGCCGAGCATAGTATTCCGCTGGAACACGACCTGCCAACATACTCTGCTTCCAGAAGCTATAAGCCGCATCAATGCGCCATCATGAACTAACAAATAGAAAAACTGTAGGCTGAGGGTGTGAAGTACCCACCCGCAGCCGCTGTAACAGCGTGATAACCTTGGCACCCAAGAAAGAGGGTACATGGCATTTTTGTGAGGTTTTCAGATCCATCAATCAAATCACACTAAGCGACCAAACCCCCTTACATAAGTGTCAAAGATGCATTGTATACCTTAGGAAAAGCCAAGTTCATGACATCATTGGATCTGTGCAGTGGGTATTGGCAGGTACCAATTAAACCCATAGATCATTACCAGATGGTGTTCACCGACCCAGATGGAAGAATATTTCACTTCTAAGCAATACTTTTCGGCTTAAAGTACACAACGGAATATTTCCAGACAATGATGGTACAGGTACTCGACGGGTACATACGAGACTTCGCTCTCGCATACCTGGATAACGTGTGACGCCATCCATTTCCCCCTAGCCCATTTGCCCGCCATCGCCGTCAACCTCTACCACGCGCTTGTGCGCACTGGTTGGAAAGTTCACCACAGTGGTCAAACCACGACGTCCACAATTACGAATACGGTCGCAGGGGCCGAAGAGAGCGCTCGTGACATGAGCAGGAAAGTTCAAATGTTGAGCAAGACACGTGCGCCCGCACACAGGTGTCTTAAAAGGAGACCCTGCAAATTTGGGCCTAAATGTAGTTCAAGTTTAATTAAGAAATGCTCAAGGACGCCCGTTCATGAAATGGCCAATCAAGGAGCCCTATAATATTTTGATGCCCCAGCGGGCCTTAATGACAGTGTTTTGTATTTTTATTAATTATCATTTTCACATGTTTCATCCACATTTCGTTTCATACAGTGTAATATGTCAATTAAAGGATTCTTGTGCCAAGGGTAATTGTTTGTAAGTTTTGTAGCATTTAAAGTAACGTGGACGTGTTTTCTGGAGTTTGAGAGTATAATAAAATAGTCCACATGGCTGGCCTGTCCGCCAAACATCGGCCGGCACACTGCGCAAGACAGTTGACTCAGGAAGAACCAATCTTCAGTAGCCCCTGCAGCTACTTGCCTCACCAAGCTAAGATAATAAAACATCAGATATCCGAGATGGTTGAAGATGGGGTAATCGAACAGACTAGGAGCCAGTATAACTCGGCCATAACTCGCGCGCCGAAGACGAATGGGACCTGAAGGTTCTGCGTGGACTTCAGGCCCATCAACCAGGTGACATGCAGAGCTATACACTATATAATTGTCAAAGACACCCTTAGATCACTCAAAAGAGTCAGAACACGAACAGGATTTTGCAGTCATCACCGCACCCGTTGGACCTGCTATCTCCACAAAAGTATTACGAGGGGGGGGGGGGCAGCAAACAGGAAACAGCCTTTTTGCAGGTCAAAGAAAAAATCCGAAAATGTCCTGCTCTAGCCCGGTACGATACAGCAAGACACCTTTACCTGCAGACCGACACCAGCCAGGAGGGGCTGGGCATAGTGGTCTACCAGTACGGCGACACAGGTGAGAGATTGGTAATCGACTTCGCGAGTGCGAAATGAGGAAGTACCGAACGCAGGTATGACGTCAATGAAAGAGAATGTCTCGCTGTGATATGAGCGATACGAAAGTATAGGCTGTACGTAGAATATCGTAGGTTCACGATGTGAACTGATATTCGCTGCCAGTATGGCCAACAACATGCCGGAAGCAAGGAGTAAACTTATTAGATGGGCTATTTTGCTGCAAGTTTACTATTTTGCTATCGAACATGTGTCGGGAAAGGAGAACAAACTAGCGGACACATCACAGGTGCCAGAAGCGAAAGTAACTGTCACAGACGATGTTGAACGGGAGGAGGTATTACCCCCATTACTACAGAACTGGTTATGGAGGCAAACATAAACAGGAAAACGATAAGAGAGAATGACCAAATGATTGCTGATTTGTACTGCGACGTAGTGATAGCGCAGGAAATTTGTGAGTTTGTGAGAGAGAAGAAAGAGCGATGTGAAAAAGAACACGTGGACAGATGGAGATGTGTAGAAGGGCATATTGAGATGTGCTCACCGCGAGACGATACAAAATGGAGACTGTATGTACCACCTAGTCACAGGGAAAAGTGTTTGAACACGCTTATGGGAGCGTAACAGCAGGACACCCAGGAGCCGAGCAGACGATTAAAAACATTTTAGAACAATTTTTTCTGGCCTGGTGTCACTCATTATGTCAGAAATTGGGTACACAAATGCAACAAATTAATTTTTTAAAACCCAGTGCTCTACGGAAATCAACAACAGCCAAGATGGACTAAACGACCATTTGAAACGGTCGTGTTTAGATCTCATGGGGCCTTATCCGAAGTCAGCCGGCATAAGGCGATTCATATTAGTAGTAACAGACAACTCTTCGAGATGGATCGAAGCTTACCTGGTAAACAGTGCTAGGGCCGGGCAGATTACAAAATTTACGGAAACAGAATTTTTCACATGCTGGGGATATCCGAGAAAGTTACTTACGGACAATGTATCACAATTTTACGGGAAAAGATGGCATGAACTTTGTACGAGCTGGGGAGTGCGGCACATCAAACAGGCATTTACCATCCCCGCACGAACCCCACCAAGAGGCGCAACCAGGAGTTGAAGGCACATCTCCAGCTCCATATGGGTGAGCACCATAACAACTGGGCTGAACATCTGTCCGCCGCACACTTGACACTTAGGCGAAGAGTAAATGCCGCGGCCGGACCAACCCCAGCACAAGTCCTGCGAGGAAGAAATATAACACTGTCGAGCGAGAGAAATTGTCCGAGAGAGAGAGAGAGAGAGGAGAGGAGAGAGAGAGAGAGAGAGAGAGAGAGAGAGAGAGAGAGAGAGAGAGAGAGAGTAGCGAGACAGAAACAAGTGGTGTGTGAGACGAGAGACACAGGCGCCGATATGGCGAACAACGGGATCGGCAGGCGAGAGATGCGAATCGCTGGTTGCCAGAAACCAAACGACCACTAACAGCACTAACGGCAGAACTGGCAGTATACATCCAAGCTCATCCGCAGTCCATGGCCCGCACGAACGTTTGTGTGGGACTGACACAATGCTGGATGTGGCCTCACAGAGTGGCAAAGGCCTTGGGCCCGACCACATACCTGGTCAGGATGTGCCACAAGACGCTAAGGATCCATGTGACGACATTCGGGCAGCAGCTGAGAGCGCTTCCAAGGACAATGGGGACGAGAACTAAATCAGCCAGGACGGCCAAGCTTAGGACGAGCATGACAGGAGAGAGAGTGGAGCAGAAGGGATGGGTCCAGCTTCCCTCTGTTCTTGTTCTGGTTTAGAAGTAGTTGGACGGTTTGTTGTCATTGTTACAGCATTGTTCGTCACTGTTTCCTTGGGGTGGTGTTCTTGCCTTTTCCCTGCCAGGTTTTGCATCGCAGTTGCGTGGTTTCCCAATCAGGGCGGAGTTAGTTAGGGATGCTCGAATCGAGTAACACGACTGTTTGTACGAAATCACTTTCATTTTAATGGATCATTGGGGCTAAGACCACACGAAAATTAGGTCGGGCAGAGACTGCAGCGACCTCGAGTATCTCACATAACGAAAGCTCTGGATTGTACAGGTGTCCCAGTGTTCACCTATCATTGTGAAAACATGTGCAGTATGTTAAAACAGAGACAATATTTATTGACGATACAGAAAAAACGAAATATACATGTCTGCAATTTGTGACAACACACACAAGAGAATTATTTCTTGAATATTATTCCAGTGAGATGACATCCGTCTAGGTACACACATTCGCGCACTCGATGTAGCATGTTTTCCATAACTGGCAACAATGCTGCTGCCAGTATAGTGTTAATTTCCGCTGAATTCCTCTGTCTGAGTGTGTTCAGATCTGGTGGGCATATTTGAAAAACGCGACTTTTACGGAGTCCCCACAGGACATACTCACAAACCAAAGATCGGGTGAGTGGGCAGGCCATGCAATGTCTCCAAAGTGTGAAATTATTCTATGCAGAAACATTGTTTGTAAATTATCTATTGACAGGCGAGCAGTGTGTTCTGTGGCTCCATCTTGATGGAAATAAACATTTGAAAGGTAAATTTGGAATCACATTATGCATGGTGTGCAGCTGACCACCACTCCATGCTTAATGACAATGGCTGTATCATGCCATCCCTACCATAGAGACACACGAGTTCTAGGCGAGTCAAAATGGTAGGTGAACCCTGGGACATCCTATACATTCAAACGAGGTTAGTCTTCTGTGTAGCAGACTGTTAAATATAATATTTCCTCACCCTATTCTTCCAAAAATACTTTGCTTCTCGTGAGCATTGATGCAAAGGTGTTTGCAAAACGGCACGTGAATGTGTGGCACAATTCTGTCCATGTCATATCGTAGTGCTTGACGCCTCGCCAATATAGTCTGGCATCACCGAAAAAAACCCTCCCAAATACAGTTTGCGCAATCTTCTGGGTCGACACCATACTGGTGGAGTCTATTCTCTGTCTTGGAATGAATGCTAGCGTGTCTCAGTGGATTTCCCAGAGTATGTCGGGGACGATTGGGACTATCTGGGTGTGGGTGTTGTTGGAGCTGAAACTGGCTTTCAGTGATGTTTCCGCATTCCAAGCACTTAACACGAGTGGTAAAACCAACTGTGGTACTTCCCGTTGGTGTTGTCTGGTGGTTCCTCCGAACACATCTTCTTGTGTGGCAATCGGTACCTGTTCCTATAGCGGTAGTAGCTTTGTTTAACTGAATACTGATCTGGATCTGAATTGTGGTCAATGACATCGCATGCAATGGAAATAATGTTCGTTCTGAATGGTAGCCCATTCTTCCCAAATACCAGGGTTCTGTCCCCTCGTCTGCCATAGTCGTTTACATTTGCGCATTTTCTCAGAATACTTTGAAAATGCGATAGTGATTGTTCGACATTGACTGTTGGTTATACACACATGCACACACTGGGCAAACAGACTGAATCAATGAATTCTTTGACCTTTCGTGGGCACAAGCACCACATACACACATCTTCTTGCTGACCTGTAATGGTGCAGGCTACTACTCCGCTATTGATTTGTAAGTTCAGTTTGAAGTGTTCCTGATATCTGCGTATTCCTTGTGCCCTTTTGTTCCATCGCAGATGCATCAACCACACAGCAACACTCGACCGATCGACATTAGATCGCGGTCTCGATAAGTGCAGGTCGACAAGAACGGCAATACACTTTTTTTTTTTGCCGCCCTGTAACTCGTGGACGCCGGTCATAATATTTAACATTCACCATAAGAGGTAACACTCGTGACGAATGGATATGTGACCTAAACGTGTGTGTCCCATGAAACCATGACCGTTAGACGCAACAGCCATTGGAGGGCACACTGGGGTAAGCGGCGTGACTTATTCCCACAACTTTCCGATGTGCGCGACGTCGACGTGACCCGTGGCCGAATCCGGAGTGCGACGTGGCTTCGAATGATTTCAAAAGACAGGGAATCAAATTTCCAATAGGAAGTGTGAAATAGCGAGCAGTTCCCTAGCAGCATTAATTAATAGAAGCCTTTTTTAAGCATAATTCATGGTAATTTCACTATAACTCACTAGGGAAACTGCCCGCTCCAGCATAGGAAGGGGAAATTGAACCATCATTTGTGTACAGCGTGCACATAGTTTTCATTAGAAATGTTTGAGCCGAAACATGCGAACGCATTCTTTTCCGAACTAACAAAATTTCTAAAGCAGTCAAAATAGAACGTTCACAAGCACATGAGCAGTGTTAACAGGAAATTTGCAGGAAAGGGTCACAACAAACCGTGAGGTGGGAGGCGCGCGTACACAAATTGCACTAGTAATGCCTGACCGGGCAAAACATGGTAAATCAAGCCGCCGGTAGATTCCGCTGCGGACAATGCACATTTCCATCGCCACGGTCAGAAGTCAAGTTAGTAGTAGGGGCGGAATTGTATAGCGCACATCACTGTGCGTGGGAACATTCGGAATGGGTCAGTGTCTACCAAAGCCCACTGGCACATATAGGCGTGCGAAGTGGCCGACAAATTCGCCCACAGGCAATATTTTACCTATACGTAATATAATGTACAAATTCACTTAGCTCTCCTTCATATTGACCACGTATCCAGAGTCGCTGTAGGCCGTCGGTCGTACGACCCCCATCAACAATCATTCTCTATACCGAACGTGCCGCCGGACACATCATCAGTTCCTGTTCCCCACCTGCTGTCAGGCAGGACACGAACACACCACCAACACCTCTGGAGGCACAGCACATCAAGTTGTCCTATGTACTGTTGCAATTGATGAGTGGCTATGGATACTTGACACAAGTGTCATATGTTGACAAGTCCACGAGTAGTTGGTTTCGATTTGTTGTGAATCGCAAACATTTTGCACATAATGATGCCGGTTCACCGTTCGACGTCTGCCAGTCCAGGCATCTCCAATCGCGGACGCGTGCGTTAGATGTGGAAATGTCATCTTGTTTGTTGACACTTCTGCCAGACCACCTGGTTTTACAGACTGCGGCTGTCATCAACACGACGCGACATATGAGGGATGGTTCTGCCGGTGCAGTGCGATTTTTGTCCAGCAGGATGGCAGGTGTGGTCCTCTCCTCGGCAATGGACTGCTATAAAATGGCGGGTCTGGTTGACATCATTGGTGATGCGCTGGTCCAGGATGGCCGACTTTTGTGCAGTGGCAGACAATGACGATTTTGGTGCCAAATCCACATGGGTAGGAACACTCACGGAGAAAAGAATGAACACTGGGAGTAGTATTTACATAGAAAAAATTTTGCCAGAGAAATGCAGATGAGGTTTTGTGGGTGTGTTAAGCTACACAGAAGGGTGCCAATTGATGGCTTGAGGTGTTAGCTGGTCAATTGGGAGGAGTTTATTTGAACAGGAAGGCATTTGTGTGGTTTACCAGCTATTGCGCCAGCTCTCACCAGAGAACGTGAGTTGTTGATGCTGGAGTCGGGTGGTCGATCACCTATGTGGCTGCTCCCCAAATTTTCCACTGTCTCCTGCAGAACTGCGTGTGTTGATCATGATGAGCTAAATTCCAAATGCCTGGTCCAGTGAGGGCTGTCTGCCCCCCTCAATGAAAATTTACTCCCAAGAGCGTTATAGGCCACCTTACGCCTGAAAGTTTAGTAATGAAGGAAAGTAAATGGACAGTGTAACAATCTATGAATAAAGACGAGTGCGAACCCCTTTCGACATTGCAATCTATTCAAACACCTTCATCTGAGGTATGTTCATGAATAGGTCTTCATTTAGTGGAAGGACCCCAGCACTGTAAAATTTGGCGCAAGGCCCATGATGTTTTAAACATGAAAAATTATGGTCCGGCCATGTACAATACATACCGGACTATGGAGTGGCCCTCTCCCCAGGCTAAACAAACAAGTAAACTAAAGCTCCATGATAATATTAGATTGAAAACCTAAAAGACAGGAGCACAATGTCAATGGGTTCGGGGAGGCCAATGCGAGATCTACTCCGCATGAGTACCGAACAGTGACTAACTTGGCGTTGACGGGGAGCTCCCTCACTGGCCGAGCTATCCCTCCCAGGCATGAAAACACTTAAAAATACAAAATTTATGATGATGATGAATGAATTGGTGGGTGGCGATGGCACACTGATAGAATGGGAACAGACATCAACACTTTCACTTTAGTGTACAATAACACATATGATGTAAGATGAGCTACCTAACCTCAACTTTGAGGTTAATCCAACTGGCTGATATTTTATTATGATCTATGGGCTAGTGAAACTAATTGTGTACGTTTAAATATTTACATATACCCTTTCTGTTACTTTTACATATAACTTATAAGTTGAGATACGTCATAAAAATACAACAACATTGGGGTTAAGCCACAACGTGTTTCTTACACGTTGGTTTACAACAAGCCAGGATGGTTTACATTTCTTAACGGATAACCATTAAAAATGGTGTGTAATAAATATGGACAAAAATAATGTAAAATGAATAATATTGCATTCAAATGTTTTACTTGCCATAATATATGCAAATGTTATGTTGTGTCATGTGCTGTAATTTTTACATGTACTTGACACGTAATATTAAAAACTATGTTTTGTGCATCAACTTAACATGGACCCTTGTTTGCAAATAAATCATTTTACACAACACAAAATACATGTTACCCTTTTAAAACCTGCCATTTTACATACACACCTTATTGGAGTGATGGCTCCAAACATAAAAACAACACTCTATTGTATCATGCATTCAGCACACACAAACCTAACATGACACTAAAACAAATCTGAAAACTTCACACACAATATTTATTTATGCTGCACGTAACAGAATAACATTAAAACGGACATCAAATAAACATATATACAATATTGACGTCGACAATGCCTAGGTCTCAGGCCATTCACAACGTCGTGACAGAAGAGACGTTAAGAATGCAACATCACAGTGGAGCACCTGAGTCGGCGAACCAGTGGCATATGCGTGGTTATGAGTCAAGAGCAATGGCTCTTGACTCATAACCACGCATAAATAAAACACTGACGTAACATATCGCACTACATAAGATATATATATATATATATAATCAAGAGTGAAAAAGAAAGAAATCATTTAAGTTATTACACATGGTTATCTAACAGTTTTTATTAAACTATAATATATGGAACTACTTTCAATCCTTCATTACCAACTTTACTGTGCATATGCCACTCAGTGCACCCGTTAAAATATATACAGGCAGGGACAGTGACTTTTTCCTAAAGTTGTTTTCAGAAGTACTCACTTTATCGTGAAAGGTCATAATGTCACATACTACCTGAACTTTGTCACACCAAACATGACAACCAAAGACTCTTTGTCTAGTTGTGAGTAGTTTTTTCTCACTCTTCTGTAAAGTGCGTGACCGGAAGGAGATGGCTGTTTTGCTACCATCCTCTTCCACATGTGCAAGCACTTTGTCAAGAGCGTACTCAAGAGGCGTAACACGTCAATCTCACTGGTTTTGTTGCATCATAATGTACCAACACAGCATCTGACTGAAGAAACCCTTTGACAGCACAGAATGCATCTTTGTGGACCCTTGTCCACTCCCACTGTCACCCTTTGTCGAGGAAGCAATGAAAAGGTTCTACCATGCTGGTGTTGTCATGCAGAAACCGGTCATAGAAATGAAGTAATACTAAAATGCTTGTAGCTTCTTTTTGCGAGTGGTGGCTGGGGCATGGTGAATTGTTATAACATTAGGTTTTGTTGGGTTTATTCCCGCACTGTATACTCTATAACCTAAAAATTTTACAGATGACACTGTAAACACACACTGACTCCCTCAACCGCAATCCTGCTTCTTCAACATGCCTAAGAACCTGATGTACCCACTACCAGTGTTGTTGTTCATTGAATTCAGTGATAAGAATATCATCCAGTAGCACCACATCTCCCTGTATTCCGGACAGCATGGTCTCCATTAACCTCTGGAACACTGCTGTGGCACTCTTTGATACCGAATGGCAAGCCTTTCACTCTGAAAAACCCTTTCATGGTGCTCATCAGCATATCTGCAATGCAGTCATCCACCGATACCTGCAAGTATGCATCTGCCAAGTCTAATATGGTGAAAATCTTCCCTCCTGACACATTGCAAAATGCTTCATTGGTAGTTGGTAATGGGTAAATCTCAGTTTTACACACACTGTTCACAGAAAATTTGTAGTCACCACAGATTCACATACTGACCCATCAGACTTACGGACTGCAACAATAGGAGTGGCCCAATTTGAGTATGTTACAGGTTCTTACACACCCTGCTCTACCAAACTGTCTATTTGCTAACAGCACCCTGTAGCGCGAAAGCCACTGGATGGACACTTCCTGAAGATTGGTTTTGCATATGACTTAATTTCTACACTCACTGATGGCCCCAACTCTGTATTATCAAATATCTTGGAGTGATGCTTCCTTACACTTACTGCCACTTCCGACTGTAATGCTAAAACTCCAGCCACCGATATTCCAAGCAGTTCCCAAAAACTGTGCCCCAACAGGCTAGGCCTTAATCCTTCAGCGACTAACAGCAGTAACCTGATATCGGCCATGTTTGTCTGCACACACATCTCGAGGAACCCTAGCATACTTAAATTATCCTGTGACCATGTTTGTAACTACTTTTGCTTCTTGGAGTTGCTGTCTATTTGGCCACAACCACTCAAACGTGTCGCTGCTGATCAGTGTCAAGCCGGCCCTGTGTCCACTTCCATCTCTAATGCCCTGCCATCCAGCCACACTGTCATTCTTAATGGGGGCTGGCATTTGGGTAGAAGCATCTGTTGATGGAAAAGACTGTACCTGGTTGTGTCTTCTTCGGACGAGTCTCGACCATCCGCTATACTAAAAGTCCCAGTACTTTGGTTGTACCTTGACCATGTGTATGAATCCCGAGCTCGGGTATTGTGCTTCCTTTTGGTAATACATGCTCGTTCTAAATGCGCTTGTTTGGAATAGAAATTGCACACAGTATTGCGGTGCTTGCATTTCTCTGGTATGTGCGACCCATTACAGCGCCAGCAAAGTTGCTAGTCCTGTGGCTGTTTACGCATGGATGGTGATCCTCTTTTGCTTTGTTTTCCTTTAAGAGTCAAGCAGCGCTCAGAGACAATAACTTGGTTTACTACTTCTGCCAGTTCGCTCACTTCACCACGCAAATCACTTACATTGCGACATGCAGCTTCTGCCACCATGGCCATGTCCAATACGGCCTGAAAAGATAGCTTGTCTTTGGCCAACATTGCGTGTTGCAATGCCTTGTCACATACTCCACATACTAAATGATCCCGCAGCACTCTGTTCAAGTCACTGAAATTGCAATGTTCCGACAGACATTGCAGCTTGGCCACATAATTAGAAATCAACTCACCTTCATGCTGATCGCACTTGTGAAATTTGTATGTTTCAACAATTTCACTCGGTTTCGGTTCAAAGTGGTTGGTTAACGCTGCTAGAATGTCCACTACGTCCACCTCGCCCATCATTTTAGAGACACGACACCACCGCTAAATCGTACAGTTGAGCACCACATACCGTGAAAAATGTAGCTTTCTTCTCGTCCTTGTCTGTCACTTTGTTTGCCGCAAAACAATACTGTAATCGTTTCATGTATGTTTTCCGGGCGCCCCATCTTGGAACAAATTAAACAACGCCACTGTAAGTTATGGTATGCTGATTCACTATCTGATGATTCAATATCATGCGGCACACGAAGTTCGTATCTCTCGTTGCCAGTGTAGTATCCTTGGTACTTCCACACAATACACTAGTGTTTAGGACTCACAACATAAATGATCTCCATCAGGAGAACATGAGTAGCTTGCTTGTTTACATACTTGCAGAGCTACCCGCTAGGAACTAACCAACCTTGCTCATCATAACACAGCAACATATTGCCAAACTTACACAGGTACAAACAAAACAGTTTATCAGTTATGTATTTAAATAATTTCCATTCTTTAATTTGGTTTAATTCTTATTTTAAATTTGAATTTGGTGTACATTTTCAAGTTAGACAGTACGGTACTTTTCCGGTCCATTGCGTGCATCACTATTTTGCTTCTGTTTAAGTTCAGGAAGTTGACTATGATTGTGGTGAACAGGCAGATACTCTGAAACAACCTCATCTGGAAGGGAGATAGGGATTTGTCAGTTTCAACATCTGATTTTCTTCACATAATGTAGAAATATTTGTATTGTTAAAAAGAAAAAAACTTAAGGATAACTTCAGATTCTCATGAAGATTGCAAGCTTAAGAAAAGACTGAGGCAGGTACGTAAGCTTAGAAACCGTGTGTAACTAAGTAAGTGTCTCAATTTAAAGAATACTCTCTCAAGAGAGCACTTTTTCACATAAAATACTACTACAATCTACTTAAAAGCACAAAAAAATAATTGCATTGAAATTCAATAAAATATTTAGTTGAAGCAAATGTATTATGTGTAGAATGAACAAGTAAAAATAGTTTGTGCAAAAAGTGGCTGGCTGAACAACACAGAATAACATGAAAGTGTATTGTAATAGGATTTTGAGTTATTGACTTATAAAAGACCATCTTTCTTACAGTATTTAATTAAGGGGGTATAATTATGTGCTCATTAA
The DNA here is from genome assembly GCA_029891345.1 of Dryococelus australis. Taxonomy (NCBI): domain Eukaryota; kingdom Metazoa; phylum Arthropoda; class Insecta; order Phasmatodea; family Phasmatidae; genus Dryococelus; species Dryococelus australis. The sequence continues at coordinate 125,841,768 of CM056994.1, read as the reverse complement.
AAACTCACTTCACATTTTAAAATAGTTACCTGATTCAAAGTCACACAAATAAGTATTCTGCCAACATTAAGCACAAATAAAATTAAAGTTAATAATTGTATTAGTTATTAACTCTGTTCCAAGTTCAGTTAGTTGAATTACTACTAAGGAACCAATTTCCAGACACCCATTAGCCCCTTTGGCCACATGATAGCCATGGGCGCCATCAGGCCAGTAGCATCATACCGTCAAAATTGCTAGTTTAGCAGATATATTCTTGTAATAAATTTCACACTCCAAAATGTATTATACCGTAGGCAATCAGGCCGCTTAGCTTCCCCCCCCCCCCCATGTATTTTAAGCTTACAAATGGTGTAATAATAGCCAACCAAATGTTACGATGGTGCTGAGGATTTACTGATATGAATGCTGGAATAGGTGGTTGCGCCTTCCAAGTTTGGAAAGCCTAACCACAACAGCCTATATCCTTCTGGCAAGGTCGGCAACCTATCTCGCAATATGAAATATAAATGTAGTTCAGGTGCCACTCGAGGCAATGCCAAAAAAGGATAAAACTAACTTCTCCTAAACAGGACTTTAAAGTTAATGTCTAGAAAAAATTGCATTGGAAAATATTAAAGTCACAATATTATGTAAACATGATTTTATACTGAAACTGATATAATGGAAGTAAAATCCAGTTGTGATGATGAAACAACCCAAACACTTGTATGCAGCAAATATGTACACCAAAGTCTGTGTAACTGCTCATAGACAAAACAAAATATGGTAAATATAGGATAATGTAAGCCTGTAAAAAAAAATTGTGTTTCACCAAAACAAATTTAATATAATGAAAACATATGATACAAACCACTAAATGCAGATCCTAAAAAGTATTTACAAACAAAAATTACAATCAAACCTCAACAATCATATAAATTAAATCATAAGTCCATTTTTACATATAAACATAATTACTGACACTATATCTCCTTTTACTACTAGTATCCTCCACTGCAGACATAAATATAAAATATCACCTAAATTACAGCATTATGAAACATATTAACTTGCTTTTATTAAATTCAAATCACAAACATTCTAGTCATAAAGTGAACCATCCTAGACAACTCTGTAAACAAGGCAGTGAAAGCTGATGGCTGCTAAATGCTAACCCAGTAAGCATTAGTTTCAAAAATGACTTACAATACGAAAGGACTTCTCTACAAGCAAAATCACAACACAAATACCCCTAATGCTATTAATCTACAAGTCTTATTAGATTTCAGTGCATATGCCATGGTTACATTTTGATTCACAATCTTTCCAAAAATTTCTTGTTTATCTGTGGACTGATGCCATTGCCACTAAACTTCCTATGAAAATTTGTAAGACATATTTGAGAGTAAAAACAGTAAACAATATTTATTATAATACTCAATGATTAGAAACATTGTATAGGTGACCAATTTTATAAAATAATAATAATAAAAATAAAAAAAACCAGTTCTGTTCCCTCGCAGGTTATATCTGGTGTTGAAGGAAGGTTACAATGAAATCCCAGCCATATGATTCGACATGTTTACTGGCAAACTGATGTCAGTATGTTTTGAACTGTGAATACATCACAACACCCTGGCATAATTGTAGGTGCAAGTCCAAGTGATGAACACACAAACAAATCTTCAGCCATTGAACAAGCTATGTAGGCAGTCATAGTGGCACTTCTTTCCATGTTACTTTATAAATCCGAAGAGTGGTACCATGTTATGGTTCATGCTGAACCAAAATATTAATCAAAATCGGTTGCCTGAAAATACTGTGGGCTTCCCCAGTTCAGATGAAACATTAAGTGAAATAAGAACAAAATCCCTTAGTGACTGATAAAGGCATATAAATAAAATAAATGTTACACAAAATGTACTTGAATGAAAATGGAGAGGACATCAACACAAAATTAAAGTCTCAGCACCACATGAACACATATTTAGCCCCTTCTCCTCCCCCCACTTACAATGAGCCTAAGAATTTGATACACTGTCTAATTCTGTGAATATGTAACTGGAAAATGATAAACTGCTGCATTTTTAAATCAATTATCCATGTACAGGTAAAACAAGACAAAATACCACAGTTGTATCAGAACATGAGGAAACATTCAAACGTACTGCTCATGCAGCGATGGCTCAAGGAACAATTTCGAAACAACATACAAAGTGGAGCAAGCATACACTATGAAATTAATTTAAATAGAAATAAAAAACAGTAACTACTGTAAATAATCAGCAGGGACGGATTTCCCATGCTGCCACCTTGTAGGCTCAAAAAAAAAAAAATGCGGCCCCTCTCCGAATCTGTTAAGATTTTTTTCTTGATTTATTATTTTACAATCTGCAGTGATAAGGTTAAGTGTGTAATTATAACTTAAATTACCACATAACTGCATTACAAATAAATTACTGAATTAAAATAATAAACAAGTATTAATTAAAAACACTGTCAAATCAAACTATTTAACTAACTTTTTATTTGTAGGCATTTCTTCTAGTCTTGCTTTTGACCAAGGTACTGATGTCACATTAGGTGTGTGTATATATGTATAGATTACATTGCAAGTGCAATTTTTCATCTATGTCAATATACGTAATGTCCAGCCTTTATATTCTCTCATGAACGGGAATTTTTTCTCTCTACAGAATGCATGCTGCATCTGGGGCTTAAATTACGTGGTAAGGAACAACCTCAAGAAATAAAACCCCTTATAATTAATTATAAAAAAAAGCTTCAAGAGCAGCAAAATACAGTAGACTCTCGATTATCCACGAGCGGATTATCCGCTTTGTGTCTCGCGGCATATTCAGAAAGATAAAAATAAATTTTGGAAATTAACTCTAACACTGCCAGAACGAAGTTATTTAATAAAACGCCCATCTTTACTAATAAAATTCGTAACAGGTACTCCCTGAAAATAACTGTGGAATGAAATGTGTTTGTTTATCGATGTAAATGCACGTCAAAATGTGTTCCAGATGGCGCGATGAGCTTAGTTACCTGGCAAGACAGCGAACTGACAACACAGCACAACTCTCTAGCCTAGCTGCCGCCTGCCAGGTATAGCCGGAACCTGGTGCGACCGCCGCATTCCTCCCACGTAGTGCATTCCCACGGTCAGTAGTTACATTCCGCTGTGTTTTTGCTCATGTTCGGCTGAAAAAGTCTGCAAAACGTAAACATGTGATTTTAAAATTACAGCAGAAGCTGGAAATTATTAATAAACTTGAAGGAGGAAGAGTAATAAAACAGCTTTCATTTATGTATGGAGTGGGAGAAACAACAATTCAGGATACACGAAACAATAAATCCAAACTTATTGAGTTTGCGAGCAGTGCAAACTCGACAAATGGATTGGCGAATTGCAAAACTATGAAACTATCAATGTACGCAGAACTACATAAGGCTGTGCTGGAGTGGTTTAACCAGAAACGTGCCGCGGGAACACCAGTGTCGGGCTTAGGGTGTGTGAAACAAGCCCAATATTTTTTTTTGGAAAAGTACCGGGAATGGAGGGCGAAACTTGTTTCCTACATTGAACACTGTTTTCCACACGCTGAAACATCCAGCTGCATGCAGCATGCAATGGACAGTGTGGGAGGTGTGTGTGTGACACGGGCGACATGCAGTTCGCTTTGCATGTCTTTGTTTCCACTCTCGGGGGGGGGGGGGGGGAAGGTGGCCTGTTGCCTAGCAACCCAGTGACGTCAGCCTGCCTTCCCTCTTACGCAACTTGTGATTACAGTATCACTCGGCGATAAACACACACATCCCGCTGCGTTGTTTGTATTAACTGTGGTAGTGCATTTCTTGCAATGTTTGTGAGAGAACTGCCGTGAGTAACCATACATTTTACACACTTTAAATTCCGGTTTTGTAAGTTAGAAATCAGGGGTGCATAAATTTGCGAGGCTGTAAAATATGCGGGTAAATACAGTAATATGTCAAGGATAGGCTAGGTTTCACACTGAAACACCCAGTATTCAGATACAACCATATGAAACTTAGTGTTGGAAAAACTGTATTTTTCTCTTAGTATGCGAATTATCCATGGCAATCGCCCCCTCCATTATCACGGATAATCGAGTTGACTATATACGAAAAACCAAATTATTTTAAGATCATATTCTTTCTTGTATTCCTTTAGGTCAAGGAAATGATACTGTCTTGGAAGTCCACATCCTGCATCATCTATCCCTAGATGTTCAGTAGTGCCATTGCAATAAACTGTATTTTACCATGGTTAACCGTAAGTAGACTTACACATGCCATACGAGTAGAAAATGAGCCTTTGGCTGAACAGTTAAGTCACTGGGACATTAATTATTATTCTGTGGTACGCTTACATTTTATTACATTCTTGGTATAGAAATTTGAACAATTTTGCCATGTTGCCATTTCCTTCTCTCATAAAAAGAATCTATAAGGTGCACTGCATTCACAGCTCTTCTGAGTGTATCGGAAATAACATTATATGCACCAACATGAAAATTATCTATCTTGTCTTAAGAATAAGACCCCCATTCTTAGTCTCAGCAAACCTGTGTGTACTTCCCCCCCCTGCCCCTTTAAATTTATAAACCTACCAGCCAATGGCAATGTACACCACGTTCACCAATTACAAAGATACAGCAAGTGATCTAGACACTCCACTACTGCAGTCTCCAAACTTTTATGTTATACAAAATGAAAACAAATGCCACATCATGTCACTCATCACATAATTTTAATTTTGAAAGTATTATTGTTAAGCAGCAAGGAAATGTTGGGGACATGCTCAGAAAAGTAAGTCAGTCTACCAGAACTTATCCAGTGTGGACCACTTCTCTGTCATTACAATACAAGTAATCATAAATCAAGAACTCCAACACTTTAATTTGTGCTGCAATAAATGAAACACTTAATAGAAGTGAAAAACTACATACTCTCATTTGTCAACTACTGAGTGAAACTTGAAAACCTAAAATACAACAAATATCTATTGGGAAGTCTCGTACTCCACCTATACCAATTTCTTTCCTCTGGTAAAAAACAAACTGGTAGCAGGCACTGGGGGGTGAGGAATAAACACTGACTTTTATTATGTTTATCTTAAACACTTATTCCATACCAGTCACCATGTTTGGATTTATTATAGAATTGACATAAACTTTAATTCTAGCACAATTAATTTTGTTTTATTTAGTCCAATATTCCATGGCATCTCTTAAAAGGTGCCACTCTAGACCTGAGCCTAGTAGGCCTAATGGGAAATCCAGGCCTGTTAATCAGCCATATATTTTTACAATATATAATTTTCATAAATTGAAGCATGTGCTTTCTTGATGTATACTAAATGACGACTCATCAACCAACTTAATTATATGTGAACCAAGATGAGTTACCAAGGGACAAGCAACCACAGATGGCTACATGATTGTTCCCCATGGGAGGAACAGTTACAGGCACGTGGCAATGTAAGTGAACCAGACCCGACCACACCTCACTACTAACATATTTCTACGTAACCTGAGGAAGAGTCAAACCCAGCATGTTTATTCACGAGTGCCTAAAGGATAGCTCCCATTCTAGTGAGCGATTAGACATGCAAATTAAACACATTCTAAGCGATCAAGAAACATGCCAGCCTGCCAGACGTATGATGAAAGAACCAGGGATGACTCACAGGGCAAACTATAACGAGACACCCTGAATGACGGAAGCCAAGCGCAGGGGTTTACCCCCGCTCCCACAGATGTCACTAGTCCAGACCGAGAGCATTATAAAAAAGGGTGCGTGGCCGAAGACAGGAGTTATTCTTTCTCCAGTAGCTTGTCTCAACACTTTGTGTGGTGGGGCTCTCTACTGCTAACCAGGTCCTCACGATTCACTACAAGACTTCAGGGTCTTTACCAGCGGCCCAAAGAGGTCACTGCCAAACGGTACTAGCAGCGCCAAAGGCTCCTACCATCATCTGCAATGTACCAGACACTCTTCTACTCTTCTAACAGTAAGACTGCTGACATTGACAATACACACTCCGTTGTTGCTCCTCCTGGTATCACTATTTGCCGATGGTGGTAACTACATCCATTGCCCATCTAGTAGTGGCCCCTTAAGTCTCTTCTAGATACCCCAAGTCAGTGTAGCTGTGACCGAGTTGTTTTCACAACCGTCAATGTCATTCTCTACCTTACACGTTTTGTTTAGTTAGGAAGTAGTACGTTTCACCGCATTTATTACTACGTAATACATACGTACTTGTTCCTATCCCAAGTGTGTGTATTCTGGAGATAATCCCTTACAGATTGCTCAAAACTATTTCCTCGTTCAAAGTAAGCAGGAGACCGGGTGTTGTCATACTTTATGAACCATAGAGTAGGACTGCAGACCCCCTTCAGGAGATCTGTACATCAATACATACATACCTTCGATGGCCATCTGTTCCGTACACTCTGGTGTATAGAAAGGTAGAGCCCTGGCCACTAGGTACCCAATTGAATAGGGGTGAGACAGTCAGCCCCGGTTATAATGCTTCTACAGCACCGACGGTGCCGGAAGGAGTATTCGCTTGGACCTGAAGGCCTGACCCTTATTGTGACCCACACCCAACAACTGTTGGAAGGTGGCTGTCATCCACACTCTAGGTATGTTTGTCAGCGGTGCAGGGCTGTAGGAGCAAGGGGTGCTATAAACGGCCATCAAATACCGTTGGAAATACACACAGCTACGGTTCTGTTGCTTGCTTACCTGATCCTCGATATAGTTAAGTATTGAATCTCTCTCTTTGCTTTTTGGTAAGATGAGTGGGACTCGGAGGGAGGAGCCAAAGACAGTGTTTATCGCCACCAAACAAGCGCGCACCTCTGAACTTTCTGCACTTAGCAGAGAAGCCCAATGGGATCGAGCTCAAGCCGCCCGCTGACTGGAGGGGCATCGTTCACCAGTCCCCTCCCCTTCTTTGTTCGCAGCCCACACCAAACTAACCGGCAGCTATCACCCCATCGTCAGTGCCCTAGTGGCTGGCACTGAAACCAGGGACGGGATAGCTAACTCGCTGTTCTGGAGCGATCAATCAGCTAGTTGGACCAGGATGCACAGCCACCCATATCACTTTGGAACAGTCACCGGCTCATCAGCAGCTGGAGTTAGCACAAGCTGCATACCCCATCAGCAATGCCAGACAAAAAGGTACCTATGCATTCCGGTAAGTCTTGTCTACCAAAAAGGTCAACTTTCCTACATGAAACATTGCAGCGCCCTCAAAACCCGACCGAGTCACCAACCCACATGACTAGTATTGGTAGCTAAACAAAATTGACACAAGTTATACACCTAGCATATCTAAAACCAGATTGACCGTGACATCTTTTAACTTACAAGACCTGTACACATCAAAATAATATATGATTTTCTCATAGATAAAGATATGGTTTTAATGTAAAAGTATTTAATGGTAAATTTAATGTCCTTGCTTTAATACTTACAAATTAAATTTACTGATATGTATTTGGCAGTATTTACAGAAATTTGGAATGCAAAATTTTAAATGTTGCTCATTCTGTTTTTTGAGTTTTAATAAAATGGTACACATCAGTTCATTTTACATCAAAGAGAAGCAGCAATGTATATAAAGATTATAACTATTAAAACAAATATTGCATTGCTACTTTCACGAATACTCATACAATTTTAACTTTTGAATGTACCGTTAACTGCTTCAAGACGTTACAGTGAACAGGATGCTGTGGCAATCAACTTGAATGACACAGCTTACCAAAGAAGACTGCTATTTATTGAACTGGAATTGCTCAAACATGAGGGCAGATGTCTTGTGCCCAAATACTGCTCAACTTCGCTATCTCCAAGTCATCATGTGCATTTCAAGAAAAAAAAAATACACATCACTGCTGGGTTCGTACTCAAAGGATAAAAGAACAATTTTATGTGCACGTATTCACGTGCAAGTACACACACACCATACAAATTATTGAACAATGCTTGTATATAAATGCAGATAAAACCAGGAGTTAATTTGGGAGATTTAAGCAACTCTTAACGTAGTCTTGAGAGCCTATGAGGGTGCAATGAGGTGAGAATGGAGCAATACCAGAATGTATGGGTGAGGGAAACATGAGGTTGCTAAGAAAACCTGGTAATCAGCAGTGTCATCCGGCACAATTCCCACTTGCAAAAATCTGGGAGTGACCCAGCAGAGGATTGAACCCGGTTTGCCTTGGTAGGAGGCAAGCAGTCTAACCGCTCAGTCACTGCGGCTCCTAAAAATGAGGAATAGCTCATAAATTAATCAATTGAAATACCTAATAAATTATGTAACAAAAGCAAATCATACATAGCAATTTAATGTTCAGTTATTCCTACAGTACAGCAAGTTCCTTACTCCCTGTTTGGCAGCCTCAAAACATTTTGCCACTTGTACCATGATGCCAATAACATCCAACTATGTGTGTAACTTTAGTCTGTTCTACAAACAGAATGTTAAATAATAATAATATAAAAAAAGCATACAATAGTACAACAAGAAATTCTTCTTTCATTTGCACTAACCTGACCTGACATTGCAGTTTTTCAGACACATCATTGCATTATTAATTACCACATAAAGATAAAAACAATCATCTCAATGCCAAGACAAAACAAGTTTAGGCAGTTGTACCAAACTGGATGCCTTATCATACGTAAATGAAACTTTGGCGCCAGAACACAGCCACAATTCTTATAAGATACTGACGTATCCATACAAATATTGATACACCTGTAGCAGGACTTCAGAGCAACTCACTAAGGATTTCAGCATTTATCCCTACAAGTTACTAAAATTTACTAATTTTGATTCATAACTTTTCAACACGAGCTACACGTAGGTAGGTAGGTATTTGGGCTTAACGTCTTGTCAACAGTGAGGTCATTAGAGATGGTGCAAGTTGCACAGGGAAGAGGGATTGAGGAAGAAATGGGAAGGAATTGCCCATGGCCTTTGGTACCCATCCCAGCAATCACCTGAAATGATTTCTGAAAACCACGGAAAACCAAAATCAGGATGGCCAGACAGGGAATTGAATCCAGGTCCTCCTAAATGTGAGTCCAGTGAGTTACTACTGCACAACCTCACTCGGTACGAGCTACAGGTCAGCAACATCCGCACTAAGTGGAAATTGTTGCTCTTGTTTAGAGGAATTTCCTTAAATTTCTCCCCCTTCCTGATTTAGTTTTTATAGTCATGAATACAGAGCAATAAAATGTCAATATAAATGGAAATACTACTGTATAATCATCTTATATTTTCCGTTGATAACCCCCCACATTGTCGAGATTTCTTCCACTTTCAATTTCACATTAAAAAGTAACTCCAAAATTAACTGTCGATTTTCGTACACTGGTCTAGCACGCTCGAGAAAGAATCAATAATATCTTCGCATAATTTGGATCACTACATAAGATTTGCTTAGGATAGTAGTCTAAATTTAGAATACTGTATCAACTGTTTAAAAAAACCTACAATATGCGGCAAATAAATGGTTTACTTTCAAAATACTTTCTATGATCAAACAGTAAAGTGTATATATGTTCTATACCACTTCATGATCTTCGAGCTACCACAAATAAACAATAAATTGACTTTTCTCAGTGTGCAACTTTAGTTTATTAACTACTTGAGTTGTTGGTTTGCCCACCTTGAAGTTAGGTCTAGTATTTCATCCGTTTATCATCATTAGAAGTAAAATGTGCAATTTGGTATTATCAAGAAACTAGAAAACAAACGCAGTGATCAAATGCATTTGAGGCATATAGCCGACTGTAATTATCAGAGTGCGACGAGATTAGCTTTCAGTCGCAAGTTGTGTTTATGAACATTGTAAGTGTTTACGTAGATCCCGCACGTTAACTTCACGTGAAAAATAATATCTGTACACTGTGTTATTTCTTATTTAATTAATTTTCTTTTGAAGATGTGGATGTTTAAGAATTAGTTACCGAAAGTTGCAAATTGTGTGTATGTGCTTCCACGTTTCAAGTGATGATATAACAACCAAAACACAACGATTGGAACCTACAATAGCAAACCAGAAACTTCAGTGGTGGTATCAGTTCTACGATTTCCAATACCTTGATACCTATGTATATTCTTACTATGTTTTTATGATTTGACTCTGATATTTTTATATGTGGAAGGTCATTGCAGGAAACAAGAATTAATTTTTGTGCTCATTATATTGAACTTACTTTTGTTTCTGAGTTGATAATTATAGGAACAGTTAACATTATAAATAGGGAAGTGTTATTTTAGAACAGAGTGGTCAGAAAATATAGAGAATTTTAGGTCACAAGATATCAGAGTAAAAAAAGGAAGCTCTGACAATGAACTTTACTGTATCATATGTGGTGTGTGTTTTATCGTTGGGAAAGGGTTCTTGTCTGTCGCACAGACCTACACAGGGAAGAAGCACATAAAAAATATCAAAGTGAAACTTCCTTTCTTACAGTGTTGCATTATTGTAGACTACAGAAATAGTTCTGGTAGTGGACCATTCTTTCTTGCCACTGGAGTTCTTCAATCTAACTTCAGCAGTGAGATCTCAACTTCAACACCAATGGTGTCAACGATATCCAGTGAGAACAGTTCTATAACAAGAGCAAGTGAAAGTAATTCGTCTCCGAATCTTGATCCACCGCTGTTACCAGTTTCTGCCTTTGAGGTTAGGTAATTCACAGTCAGCATGTGAGAACCAAATTCTACATTTCCGCAACCCCAGAGAAGCTGCAACCAAAGCAAAAATAATTTGGACTATGGCAGTGATACCCAAGAACTTTTTGGCCAAGTTGTGCCCAGAAATAGGTGAAGTATTTCATGCAATGTTTCCCGATTTGGCACCAGAAGGGTTCAGCTCATCACCAAAGAAGCTATTGTATCTCATCACAGATGCACTTGGAACATACTTGAGAAACATTATGATAAAGGAACGTCAAAAAACAATTTGACGAAACTACCAACAGTAAAGGAAAGAGAGAGCTTCAGATAAGTTGGATTTTGTCCAGATGTACACTATGAAATTGTTACCCACCATCTTGAGACAGTTTTCATAGAGAAGGCTACTGTTGAAATATTACTAGCATCACTTCTTTCAGCTTTGAATAAAGATTTGCGTAGTCTGAAAACCATAGCAACTATTGGCAGTCTTAATGTAAGTTGCAGGGTTTGTACATAATTGAATGAAGAGGTTATTGCTGCAAGATAAAAATTTCTCTTGCCTGTTGGAACATGCAATCTACATCATGCTAATAATGCATGTCTCAAAGGCTTAAATGCTTTTGAAATTTGCGTCCCGAGTTGGTTATCTGTGTCTATTACTTCTTCCCTGGTTGGCCATCTTGAAAAGAGGATATACAAAGTCTCAAAAAAGGAAAGACTCCAAAACATTACCTCATCAAATGTACGTGTACAGACATCATTCTGAACAGTGGCCTGATTTATTGGATTACTTTTTAGTTTCTTCCTTCACATAAATCAGGAGGAGCATCACATTTTGCCTCTTACAAGAAGATTAGTTGCTTTTTAAAAATAAGTGAAATGAATGCTTAGTAATGTATTGTTTATATATATACACACACACATATATATGCATGCATACACACGAACACACACACACACACGCATACATAATTCCGTAGTTCCATTATTACAAGCCACATTTTTTGCCAAAATTTTGGCCTAGAAACAGGTCAATGTCTTGTAAATTATGAACAATGCTGCAGCCAATGTAAAAGATCACATATCTCCAACATTGAGTAACTTTTATTTTAAAGGATTTATAAACAAAAATTGCCCCCCCCCCCCCCCCCAAAAAAAAAAAACACACACAATGTGGGATAAAAATATTTTCCCCAAAGTTGATTTTCTGAAATAAGGGTGCGGCCTGAAATAGAGGGTGTCTTATACTCATGGAAATACAGTATTTAATGAATAAACAAGATACTCGGTTAAATCACGATATGAGGAAGATTTTTTTTGCCATGGAATGTTAAATTCTACTTTAGAGCACACCTCAGCAACCTACAAGCAAGAATTTTCACTATGTTCATATAAATGGCAAACACCGATTTATAATATTAATTTGGAGACTGAGCTTATAAATCTCCTTATTGAATAAATAAAATATTTAATTTGCAAAATGAAACTTGCACCCGAGATAATGTAACAGACAATCCATAGAATAACACAAAACTTATGCCACAATTGGAGTAAAATTTAGTCTCTTGATTTTACAAAGTCCTTCTTGTGAACTATGATGCTACTGTACGTTTGCATTTTGAGGGATTTAGCTTAACCACTTAATGCTCAGTACTGTTGGCAGTAGATCCAAGATTCCACATATCAACATGGATGTGCTGTCCAGATCAACTCCCACACTAATCAGCAGCGCATGCTAGCAAGTGGTGAATGACACAGGCAACAGACTCCATCACTCAGGTATGCATGGGCAAGGGGTGGATCATGCTAGGTACTGGTGATAAACATCACAGTCCATTGCAGACCTAATGTGCTTTACAACGTGATATTTTGAGATTTGACTTTGGACAGACTAGGTACACTTACAAACCTGTGGTATATACTTTTCCTCTCAGAGGTTTCAAGGGAAAGGAGTCCTAGGCAGGCGCAGAGTGCTCTCTGCTCAACAGCAGGTACATTCTTGACACCTCTCCATGACCCTCTCTAACAAGGCAAAAATGAGTACACCTAAGGGGAAACACCTAGTTTGAATCTGTAATTCCACAAGAGAGCATTTCAAAGGACCGGCAGTGGCATGAGCATAACTCTGTCAAATCTCCCTATTCAACACTATCAGCGGAACCTGGATAAGTTATTGACACAACCATCCCACGTTTACCATTGGGCTCTAGTCATCTTTCACCCAGAAGAGGGATGGGGAAGATCATTGGCAAATATACCACACAACTAGCCACAGCAAAATGTACGAAAAATTTTAAATTCACAATAATAGAGGTTTTATGCATTACACGATGTGATTGTTTTGCCCCTGGTATAAATAAATATATTTGTCACTCTTTGTAACCTTTCTAAAAAAATTTAAGTTTTTGCCTTGTACAAACATTTATAGAAGAAAAAATTCGGATTATTTATTTACAATGTATTAAAAATATGTTTACCATTAAACTAATGTCCTACATAGCATTAAAAATTATAATCACAAAGCCATCCAAGCTGTAATATTAAAAAAGTGATATGATTTGTGGAGAAGTCCCGCAAAAATAGAAAAACACATAACATAAGCAACTTTAACTGTAACATAACAAATTAATACTGAGTAAGCAAACACACTAAATGACAAGAAAACAATATAACATCAACTTTCAATCACACAACAAAATAATTTCACATGTAAAAATTGTTTACAAAAGTAAACCCACTACTAATACACATTTCAACCATGTTGGATAAATAAAAATTGGATGCTATACAGAACAGTGCAAGAACAATACAAACAATGTATGACATTAAAACTACATGGCTTAGTATTAATGTCAATATTTATCAAAGACAATTTTATTCACACAAAAATAATAAAATTTTATATACAATTGAAATAGTTTAACAAAATCACATCCACGAATGATAGACAAGAATATCAATACAAGAAAACTGTAGTTAAGTTTTTCCCAAGGGAACTGCACAAAAATATCTTCATTTACAACCATAGCTGAAAGTGAGTAAGTTTCTATAAATGATCTTTTAAGAATAAAATATTCTTAAGAATTACTCAGCCAAATGGTTTCTATACAGTTGATTTCACATTATATACATATATCCTAAATATTTTAAAAAGAAATTTAATTAAGTCTTTGCAACAACTCTCTCTCCCCAGAATAACACATCTCATTGAAATGCAGCACAAAATATCCCACATGACCATACAGATGTAGTTTTACAATGTAGGTAACATTTATTTGCAGCATCAATGTAATAACTTATTTAGTTGACATAATTAAAAAATCTATTTATGAATATATGAACACACTCACAGAGAGAAGTAAACATAGATAGGGAATGCTTGCTAATCAAATTGTTAAATACATACTTTCTATTGTCACCACTTAAAAATTCCTATGTAAACTGTGAAGTTCTGAAAATATTAACCCGAAGAAAGCAACAAATTTATATAAAAAAAAAAAAAAAATTACAAAATTAACTACTGTACTTTGTTATGGGGGGGGGGGGGGGGGGGGGGGGGAAGAAAATCAAAGTTTGTTTTTGTAGAAATTGAACATTCTTCAAAAGTTTTTGTATATTAGCGTGAAACACCAGAGAAATTCCTGGAGATGTGTAAAACTTTATCAAATTTTGCAATTTTTATTTCTGCACATTACAGCAATCAAAGACAATGAAGATCATCTATTTTTTAAAATACCCCACAAAAATTAAAATTCAGATTTACCAAAATTGCTACAAACCAATATACCAATCAACTTTCCACAATTCAAAACACTGCAATCCTGCTTGTTTGTTTAAACAGAACATGCTGGTCTTCTACTAAGCTGCCACTACCCAAGTGTTATCACAAAAAAAATTGCATGAATGAAACCTACATACACAGAAATCAAATTAGTATAGTGTAGCAATATAACAATGAAAAACATTATACACTGCTGTGTTCAAGTTTCAGCAATTTAAACCCTCTGTCCACGTGTAGTGAAACCATTCAAACTAATTATGCACAAAGAGAAAAAAAACAACCTTTTTAGTGTAAAAATTTTTCAACTTTCCCTTAACCCTGTTTATAGTTGGCAATACTCACAGCTTTCTGGATCCGTTACGCCTTTTGTTTTCGGTTTTGTCAGCTGGAAATGCACGATTGAGATTTTAGTTCTTGAGAATTTGGTTTGCTACTTGTTGATTGAAAAATTGGAATGCCCGAGGAGAATTTCAAATATTAGTTTAATGACACTTACCTAGGTGAGTTTCTATTCTATCTAGGTAAGACACGTAAGACAAAATAGTAGTGGAGTGCACTCTTTGCAGGCAAGTCTTAATAATGCACTAAGATTTTTATTCTCACTAGGTAGACTTTAAAAATGGATATCTTAAGTAACTTTTCTTTTCCAGCTGCTCTTTATACCTCTGTAATGGAGGGTGTTTTGATACACTTAACCATACTGCATAATCTATTCATGGTTTCTTGATACGTTTTGAATAAAACCATTGAAAAATCACCCCATGTACAAAGTGTTTGGTTCTTTCCTAAATATTAAAAAATGTATCACAAGTGTTTTATTCTTATGCCAACAGAAAAGTACCTTATTTTTGGTTAAATAGAATTTTTATTTATATTTAACTTATAAATTGTAATACTTCATTTATATTTATGGCAGTGAGGAAAGTTATGTTGGTAAGTCTTAGTAAGAAATAGTTCTTAGGCAAAATAACATTACAGTGAGTAAGCACAAACACGGTGTGTTGTACCATTGTAATTAGTTCCTGTAAGTAGAACTTGAGAAGGGCTTCAGAAAAGTTGGCAGTAACAGAGAATGGGCTATAACAAGTTTTTCCATTATCTTTTAGTGAAAGTGACCTGAAAATTGCAGTAGCAGAGGCAGCTTATTCATTTCACACTGTGTAACATCACAATAATTTCAACTCCATGGACTGTACTGCTAGGCTTATAATAATTTTTGGCAACTCTTCAACTGCATCAAATTTCTCTTGTACAAGTACAAAATGTGAAGCGATTGTGACCAATGTGATTGCACCTGAGTGCCTGAATGAACTTTAAACCACTATGGTATAAATTATTTTTGTAGACATTAGTACTGATGCTGGTAATCACGGGGATGTTAAACTGTTTCCCATAATTATAAGAGTACTTTTCTCCATCTGAAGATGATGTGCTTAACCAAACTTATTGATCTACAAAGTCTTCCAATGAAACATCCGATGCTGTTGCAGAGTACATTGTGAAAGTGCTCACAGAAAACAATCTGGTTGCTTTTGGCAGAGACAATGCTAATGTGAACTTCAGTGGACTTAATCAGGCTAATTCAAACAATGTATACAGTAGATTGAAAAATGACTTAGGTGATCACATTATAGGAAGTGGGTGATCTTGTCATGTTCCTCACAATGTTGGGAAAGATGCTAGCACAGGGCTGCCACCAGCCCTGAAGCTGAAATCCTGATTCTTGTATATAAAAATCCTGCAAGATCCTGGAAACATTGTGTCGAAACCCAGTAAAATCCCTGGAACTGAAAAAATTGCAAATTATAGAAAAAAATTAGATATGAAAGACTTTTATAAATTTAATGTCGTAGTAGTTTTGGTTGGAATGTACAAAACATGGTAATTCTTTTCTCCACTCACACACGCTTTTGTTTATGCTACTGTATCTGCAATCATTTTAGTTTCATCACCATTGTGAAATCAATGCGAAACGCCAGTCACCAAATTCGGATTACCCTTCAGTTATGTGTAGGTCAAAACCTCCTCCTCCCCCTCCAACTAATGACATCCTGCCACGCAGCAAAACCAGAGAGCTGCCACGTGTTTACAGCCCCCCACCCTGTTGTAATAACACTCAGATGTTGCCAGTCGATAATTCCGCCATTCCTCTTTGTTTCCATGGCAGAGGCTAGCAAACTAGCCATGATGGGGGGGGGGGGGGGGGGGGGAGAGAGAAGGGAGCACGAGACCTTATTTTTTTTTTGGAAAAGGTAACACTGAAGCATGGGGAAAAAAAAAGAAAAAAAAAAGTCATCACTGCTGAAAGGAGAAAAAAGAGGCTGGAAATGTTGAGTAGTACGAGAATGAGGATTCGGGAATTTTTATTATTTGGACTTTTTGCAGCCAAATTATTTAATTAAAGTATTTTCCAAACAAACCACAATCACCACACAACGTAAAAATAATTAGTTCCGTACTTACTAACAGGGCGCCACAAGTTTTTGGTGCAATTTTATTAAAAATTTTCCCCCCCTGGAATTTGTTGCAAAAATCATGGTGTGACTATACACAAGTAAATATGGTGCTACAGGCAATGTCGTCTGTAAGCCATTTGAGCCTCCACGTTTGTTTCCCCCCTTTCCTCTATACCACTCTGTCATCACTTGCAATGTTGCCTCTGTCACTACTATAGGGACAATGTCTACCAGTGAGTAGGGACCTCGTTGCCTGAATCCCATCTGCCCACATCTTGGCTGCAAAGGAGGGACAGCTGGCTCTCACCTCTTTGCAGTTCCCCCTGTGACCCCATTGCAATATAATTTCACTTTTTGAACCACCACTGTGTGGCAACATGTCGAACAAAACTAACATCCCATATACAAAATCTTATATCAGCTGGCACAAGAACGATGTTGGCTTTTCTGACATATGAGAAATAGGTGGGCAGGAAGGAGTTCTCGGAAAAAAATATTGTTGTATTTTATTTTGTCATAACAAAACTGCTGTTAATAGCGTAACAAACTAATCTTAGTTCTAAAATAATGTCTAGGTGTTTCTAATTAAATGCAACTTAAGCTATATCCAATATTGTTTTGCTTTGTTTCTCTCTTATTCATATGTTGTAGCCACGTGCATGCTTCTTATTAATTAGGGCTGGCCTGATAACAGCTTTTCTACCAATACCAATACAAATATTTTCCCCAGATATTCCAATATGATTAAATAAAACATAAAATTAGATTCCTTCTATTTTAATTGTATAGTACGGGAATTTTAAATTTTAAGTCTAAAAACTTATACAGATAATTTTTAACTAACAAACTGTTGCACCAAAAAAAAAAAAAAAAAAAAAAAAAAAAAAAAAAAAAACAGTTAAAGTAATAAATTGTGTCTCTCTATAATGATTGTATAGTCATCGTTACATTGAAGAATGTTAGACCTACCTGTATACAGCATATGACATAATAAAACATACGCCATAAATTTTAATTACTTAACTATCCCGAATACTTCAATTACAGTTCAATACATTTGACGCGTGCCGCGTTCTTGATTATTACTAAATGACTAGGACTCATCTGCCAACACTTATTTTACATTACATAACTCGAGGAAAGGTCGAATCCAGAGTAATTCATGAGTGCCAACAGGAACACTCCCACCCTAATGAGCGATTACGGACAAATGAATAATCCAAGCAACTCCCTTTAAGAGTGCCGACATAATCACCTGTCTTGTGGAGGGCAATTCTAGACGTGAATGGGACATTACGCAAGCGGTCAAGAAATGCACCCCCCCCAACCCCATCCGAAGCACTAGTCACACCGAGCTGCCACCTGCCATGAAGCAGCTCGAGCACGGCCGAAGCCTGCCGAAACTGAGTGCCTGGCAGAGGGTAGATACCCCCACCCCGGCCTTCCACTATATGGAAGCAGTGACGCGATGTCATGCCTCCCACTCCAGTCCCAGCGTGGACTGACTGGCACACTGTAAATGCCAGTGCGCAGCTGAAGACCAGAAACTCCAGAAGCTGATGTCGACGGCTACCAGCAAACTTCAGAGGCTATGTAGAATACAGCAGAAGCTCTCCAACAATAAGCTTGCAGACCTCTGCCAAACGTCTACACCAGCAACAACACTTCCATCGTTGTTCCTCCTGGTCCGATGACCGCCACTACTTCTGGTAGTGGTAACTATATCCCTTGCCTTTCTGATAGTGACCCTTTAAGTCTCTTCTAGACAACCCTATGTAGAGT
The DNA here is from genome assembly GCA_029891345.1 of Dryococelus australis. NCBI lineage: Eukaryota > Metazoa > Arthropoda > Insecta > Phasmatodea > Phasmatidae > Dryococelus > Dryococelus australis. The sequence goes on along the minus strand of CM056994.1, from coordinate 125,823,026 downwards.
AGCTGCGACTAAATTGTTTTTATAGGCGTCAAAATAATTATATACAGAATTAGATTAGGAGCAGGTCTCCTTCACCTGTATTACCATAGGATACTTCCGCACCACGTTCTGCTTGGTAGGAGATAGTACACGTCACCTTGTTTATTACTACAAAATACATTTTGTTCATATCCAAAAGTTGTTTATTCAAGAAGTAATTTCCCATTGACCACTAGAAACACTATCTTTGTATACAGTAAGGCTCGGTAATCCAACAGTAACCTATAATCTTGATCCAGCATGCCTGACCTAGCGCAACCAAAACCATATGGACCATGTTGCAGTTTATAAAAAAAAACTGAACTTGTATTTGCAACTTTCAAATTCATTTTGCTGAAAGCACCTATAACTATAGTTTGGCTGAGTGTGTACTTCATAGCACAACATAAAACTGCAGATCATTGCTTATTATAGATGGCAAATATCTTTTAACTTCTCTAATAAGATGTTAATTGTGGTTTTTATGCAGTAGCAGCTTCGATGTTACTGCATATATGTGAAACTTGGCAATATTAGGAATTTATTTGGAAATTGTCAGACAGCACATTATCGTTCATAATAACAAAATATTTTGTGAGTAAAAGTGGCATCTGCTTGTCAAAAAGGCGAGATCTGGTAGTTTTCAGCTAGTACACACACTGAGGCTATTTATAAATTAATGGCACTACCGAGTGTAACTGCATGACATACATCACATTTATATAAATATTATTTGCCCTAAAAAGATTCAATCCCAAAACATTGTGTGATTGCTTGCAAAGAGTGTGCTGGCCAACAAATGGCAGCACAGTCACCTGTTCTGCTGTTGTATCCCAAACGTACTATTTATCATATCCTTTTAGAAGTAAATGATTCATTTTGTACAAGTTCAAAATTACTCTTGTTTGAAATATATGGTGTCAAATTAATGGAGGAATATTTGAAAAATACTCTGCAACAGATCTGTGGCCTTCTTTAATTAATATTAGGGCTGGCCTGATATTTATCGGCAAATGTAGATACCGTCGATATTTGTGGTATTCGCAAAATAAAAATTGATACAATAACTGTGTCCAATTCTGCAGATATTGTAGGGAAAATAAATAAATGTTGGTTGAACGTTGTATTCACTGGCGCAATGACAAATAATAAAGCTGAAAATCAAGACACACACATTTATTTCTTTTTACTTCCTTACAGTAGGCAAAAAGTAAAAGCAATTGTCGACAAACTTTTAAATCTCACATATTTATGGTAATTTAATTCTAACACTGAAGAAGTTGGCTTTGTGTTAACCAACTTCTAGTGTTGTCAGAAAGATTATTTAGCACTTGAAGGATTCTTATAGGTCTTCTTTGAAAGCAGAAAAAGTGAGAATGTTGCTGTTTATGAAAAAGAACTTCACATTTTTGAAGACGAGTTGAGCATATAAAAGTAAAATGTTGCCAGTATCACAAGAAACATAAGAATGGCTGTCTTAGTGTTTGACTGGTACTCGGCCAGTATATAGCACAGGTCTTGTGGCCTGTTGAAGTGGTACAAAATAAGGAGTCACTATTACGGCCCGGCCCTTAACAACGGGTTTACCTTGCTGGAGGATGCTCTGCTGAAGCTGCTGCCTAGTTGAGGTGAGGGCTGGTGGCTGCCATTGACTTCACCAAGACGTGGAGTACTGCTGATGTTGTAGGAGCCCAGAGTGGGCTGGTGATTGCAGGACTGTTGGCCTCAAAACCACCAGTTGGCTATACCCCAATTCCAAGAAGATTGGTCGAAAAATGTGCCTTCCAGGCATAAAAAATCAAAAAACACATCCCTACGGTTATTCCATCTCCTCCCATGGGTGGATGGGGGTGGGATGTTCGATAGCCAAAGGTCCAAGGGTGTGCAGGTTCTTGACCCCATACCCCTTATCAATCAGGGTAAGGGGGAGGAGGCACGCTGCATACACTTAAAAAGTTTTGTTTTTGATTAATGATGTGATTAAAAAATATTTCACAGTTACAGTGACATTATTATGAGAATATGCAATTTGCTATACATAGTACCCTTTGTGTTGAACAATAATAGTTGGTAGGCCTAGATATTTTAATTTACGAGCATCTATTGGTTTTTAGTATACATTAACAAATGAAATTTTAAATTAATATTCAATTATTGAACTACAGTTAAGTAAGTTCAGAAGAGACAATCTCTTAGTTCTTATGTGATTTTTTTTTTTTTTTTTTTTTTTTTAAATACTCTTCAGCACTCAGGTAACCAAAGTTTTGTCACTTCATATTATTCTATAGACAGATGTATGCTTGAAAATTTTTGTGCAGCTAATAATAATTATTTTGTTGCTAACTTATAAGTTGTTTCTGTGAATTCTTAAAATCATTTTTAAGCCATTTATTATAAAATGCATAGATTTGAGTGGCATAACCATTATCTGCAAAACAGAAAATGGATATATTTTTCTATGTACATTGAAGTAAATATTCATTTTTGGTTGTATGCTTAATGTAAATGTCTGTGTTTCAAACTTATTTTCTGCAGATTTGTTTCCTTGCAACTGCTGAGATGCTGACTATGAAAGATATTGCAACAGTGCAGGAATTTTCTGTGAGGTATGTTGGTTTAACTGTTCCACAGGCAACAGCAGACATGGAATTGTATAATTTTGTGTAGGTTTGGTGTGGTTAAATCTGAACTTTATACTGAAATATTTTTGAAAGTGTAATGTTTTTAACTTCCTGGTACGTGGGTAACCTGGTAGGACTGACAACCATGTACTCTGCTACTTGCATATTGTTGTGATGAAGTGGGCAGGCCGTGGATTTCAGCACCTGGGATGTGACTGCCCTAACCCGGTGTCAGTGAGTGGTCACAGCAGAAATCTCAACTACTGGACTAAGAAGAAGGGCACGATGGTGCATGAATAAAGGCCAACATAACAGCTCAAGAGACATCTTACTGCGACACTGACCAGTGAAGATGTTCTAGAGGGGGCCCAAAGACGTTGACAGGCCAGTTGAAGTAGTCCACCTTAATTAGCCTTCGCAACGTGTATGCTCGGAAAAATAGGACTAAAAATGAACATTTTTGGCCAGTTTCACAATGTCTGATTTTGTTCAGATTAAATTCTGATTAAAATTTAACTGTTGGTTACAGACATTTTCTGTTTCTGTGATTATATGTGGCCAGGAATAACCAATGTTTAACTTGCCTCTAACCCATGGTTATATTAAACACATGAATTTGTTCCGATTACTGGACAAATAACAACAAATATGGTGGCTATTCTTGGCTGATGTGAGGTTATGTTTGTGTATTTAAATTGTGTCTAATGCAAGTAGAAGATTTCAATTGGTTATTTAGGATGATGACAAAATTATTGATTGTGTTAGGTGACCATGATAAAGACAAGTAATTAATACTCAAAAGAATTTTATACATACGAAAATGTGATTTCAAGACTTACGAGTAATATTGACATACTCATGTCAATACATTTACGTATTTACATACTCATCATGTAAATTGATAAAAATTGTCTAGAAACACTTCTTTAGTGATGAAATACGCCAACATTGTACAAATGTAATAAAATATTACTCGTTTGATAAAAGAACAATTTTTTTCAGGGTCTCAAGCAATACATTATCTTCAGAAAATCAGGCATAGTTCTGCCAATATGTTTTATTCTATAGTAGATTTGGATGTTTCGGATTTTGTTTTAAGGTACCGAGAAAAATTAGTTTGTCCATTTAAAATTATTATAAATGGTTTCACGAAGGTCTATACACTCGTAAAACTATGCGTTTTAGATAGTAATATAATTATGAAATACAGTAGTTGGATTCGTGACAGCCGCTAGTATAAGATGAATATAAGTATTTGTGAAAATATATTGATATTTAGTTGAATTCCATGCGAGCTTCATCATTTAAATAATAATTTTGTGGTGCTGTGCGCTGTATTTAAGATGTACACTGCTATACAGCAATAATCATTACAAGTGTATTTTAAAATCTGAGACAATTAGCCATCTGGGGGCAGCTTAGATATTTTAAAAATGAAATGTAATAAACACGTTAAAATCTCATCCAATTTTGTTTGGTATTGAGGCCATACACAGTTTTTTTTAAATTGTCGCTTCTGAATATCTTGCAAAGTGCCTAGCCACTGCACTTTTGGGTGTGATTCGACTAGCAAATGAACAACGATATTAATTAAATACATATTCTGGCATCTAGAATGTCTTATCTGTGGGAACTTGTTCAAAATTTTTGGAGACATTGGAAAAGTAGACACACAAGAAAGTGTACTTGGCAAGAAAGGTAACTTTTATGTTAACAATTATATTAATTTTCCAGAACTATTATCTATTGTAGAGTATTCTCATAATAATTATATATTCATATCATGCAATATATTTCACACTTGAGATGTATTGAGCTGTTACAAAGCCAAGGTTGCTTTTAAAGTATTGCTAGTATTGCACAGGCAGGCACGCATGAACAGCCGTATTCTTTAACAAGTTATTTTTTTTCATGCTTGCATAATGTGTTAATAACAATATACTGGAAGTATGTGAATAATATTTGAACGATAGAATTTTAAGGAAGCAATTAGTCGGCTATTTAGTAACAGGTAATTGTGTGTTAGCATGCCACAAATTTGTTGAAAGTCATGAAACGTGTATGGAAATACAGTAAAACCCACTTAAAAAGTTTTCTGTTAATAAGTTTTCCTGCTTAATAAGCTTTAGAAAGTTTGCACTTGGTCTATTATAAATACACAATTTCACCCTTTTAAGAAGTTTTCCTGCTTCATAAGCACACATTTTTAGTATTTTTCTGAAATGCCTTAACACGGTTTCATTGTACTTCTACATCTCAAGTACACGTAATAGTAATCACTACGACAAAAGTTCTAAAAACTTAATTTTGGGCGAATCTCATGTCACATAAACCACACAAAAGTCTAATTAATTTGCATTAGATTAGCTGTCTAATATAATATTATCTGAATTAGTAAGGTTTCTGGATCAAAACTGTTTATTTATGGGTGCTACCTTTCGTGTTTTTCAACAAACTTTGTCTAACAAGAACAACACAAACAGCAGAAGACGACCTGACAGCAGCCGATCGCAAACGAAAACATTACTGCACTGTTGTCATATTTATATTTACAGTATGGGACTAACCAATGATTAAAACTAGGGATGGGCCGATACTGGTACCGATTAACCTGCCGATACCATGACCATCGGCATCTGAACATTATTTGCTGATTATTATTCGCAGATTAATAGCACTAATTAATTTAACTCAATGTTAAATAAATCAGAATGCTACATCTTGTAAAGCATTAATTTACATTATCCATCAATCTGATATTCTGTCCGAAACCTAAAATATATTCGGAACAATTGTTTTTTGATGATTTGTTCCAGTTTATGTTTTACCGTATTTCCTGTTGGTACATTCACCAAAGATTGTGTGCATCATTTGTTTTGGGACACTAGGTGAATAGAAAACAATGCGGATAATTGACAACTGTTGTTATCGATAGTATTGATTACATCGTGCAAGTTTTTTGTGTTCTATATCCTTTTAACGTTTTTACTGCATTCGTAGATTGGCGACGAGAAAGCAACCTGTATTCTTATTCTTATGCATTTACTGCACTCGTAGGTTGGCGACAATAAAAACAAATCACTCATCCTATGACTATTAATTTATATGTGGTGTTGTTTGTTATTGTAAATGGAAAATGAAAGCCAGTGGCAGTATTTTGATGGATGTAGTTCTTATTGGAAACTTTGGGCTGCATTTTAGTTAAAATATTAAAGGTCTGAATAAGACTCGGCAAGTAATAATTGGCAAAAATTGTTGTGAAAAAATTAGTTCGTCATTTTAACCAAGGGATTGTGTATGGCATGCCCGACAAAAGAACACAAGGTGAAAATATTAGTATATATAAAAATTAAATTTCGCTCAATTTCAAGTGAATTAATTTCAATAATTTCAATTTGTTCTTTTTAATTAAATCTTTAGGCTGTTGGTTTAAACAAACATGCATTTTGAGGTTGTGTGTGATATTTCTCTGGCCTAAAATCCAAGTCAATATCAGAATGCCTGAACTAAGTTTGTTATAAATGCTGTATTGTCTGGTAACAGTTTTTGTTTGACTGTTAAGTCACTTTTGTCCAATTAAATTGTCTACCTTATCATTTATTACTAAAATTAATGTTGTATTTCAGTTTTATGCGGTAGACACCTAATACAAAGTGCTTAAAGTATTCACAAAATGGAAGACTTGAATTTAAATAGTAAAAAAGTATTTTCAAATATTGGAAATTACGATTGTGTTCATCAAAACTGGTATCCACATCGCTGTAATCTGCATCATCTGCAGCTGAGAATCGGTATCATTAAGGTCAGCAAACTGTTGTATCGGCTCATCCTTAGTTAAAACTTCTTTTTAAATTTATCATATGGTCAGATAACCAATACTTTAAAGAGACATTGTGAAACTGGCTCTAAACATGGCTTTGTAATAGATTAAATCAAATTGCCTCACTGAAGCAGGTATACAGTAATATGTTTGTAATGATTGCACTGAACTGAGTTGCTTTGGGCCATTGGCTATACCAGAGCATATGCATGGTTACACAGTTCATTAGGCTCCACCAGACCCATACTACTTAGCCCTGTTATAAAAGTAAACATTCTTTAGTATGTGAAGAGAACAGAATTTTCAAATTTTGCCTCCTTGGAAAGACATAAAATTGTTCTACATTATTATTAAGCTAAATAATCTACAGACACAAACGCCACAATGTTAAAACTACTAAAACACTGGAAAACTAAACATAATATTAAAAAACATTTTGTAATATCATGGAAAAAGTGGTAATAAAGCATAGGAATATTCAGCTTTTAAACATTAGATGTTCAGTTTATGTTGTATCCATTTTCAAAACAGTACACTTATTTAAACATTCATACGTTTGTTTCCAGAGTGAAATTGCAGAACTTCCACACACTTCAAAATTATTTTTCCAAGACCTGGCAATTTTGAATACAGATACACCCACTTATTTTACACGTACTCATTTATTATGATAATTTTCTTTTAACAACTGCACCCAAGAGTAATTGTTCCATTTATTTCCAGAACATAAATTTATTACAACTACTGTAATTAGTGCAAAGCTGACAGACCTCAACTATAAAGAAGAAACAGATAACTTTAAGAAGAATTGTACAGGTATGGTAAAGTGAGCACTTTTGAAAGCCCTCTCGTCAATATTTTATTTTAGCATTAGATGTTAACTTCTACGTGCGGTGGAAAATACACACTGTGTTTATTACTTACACGACTATATTTATTTAAAAAAAGTGGTTAAAGTATAAAAAACGACAAAGGAAAAAGTAACTAGGGCCTCAAAAGTGTTCACTTTACTGTGAACAGCCTATAACAAAACATTAGAGATTTTTAATACTTATAAGGATTAAGTAGGCACACAACATTATGAAAAACTCTGGATAGAATGAGACTACAGGTAATTTGGAATTAATGGCATTATATATGAAAATCAAATAATTATAAAAATTACAGATTTTAACAGGATACACATACTCAATAACCTTGTTCTAATGTGAACAATTTTGGAAGCTAAACTATAGAAATTATGATTTTTACTTACCAAGTGCTGGTTAACAAACAATGAAATATGATATTTCTTAGATAAATTAATGGCTTCACAACAGAAAAAGACAACTGGAATGTCAATACTATCGCAAACTTCCAAGACAAAGAGGGGTGACCAAAGTACTTTACTACATTATGACCTCAAAAGATTTCAACCTGGAATGGAATTGAAGAAACCAAACCATGCCCTCTTCTATGTGTTCTGGCAATGTAACTAATAACAATAAACTCTAAATTGATTCAACCCATGAAACTATTAGTATGAAACAATAAAAAATCAACGAAACAAATTAATTCCCCATTTTGAAGAGTTAAGGAATGATGCAAAGATTACAAACTTATCCCATGCCATGTCAAATGAACCTAGTTTACTAAAGTAATTAACACATGAAAACATAAGGCGTGAACAATTTTGAACAAAATTGATGTGGCAAAGCAACATCTGTACAAAATATTAACAATGCTGAATGCAAAGCACACAATGCATTAATATAAAAACTATGACAATATTCATTTGTAGTACAAATTTATCAGATTTGATAAACACTCTACCATTTCATTTACTCTTAACAGAAAATAATCTACAATTTAAATCAATGTAGTCCTCAATTAACAATGATGAAACATCAACAATGTTCACTATTTAATGCATAACATCATTACTAAATTTACGTTCACAATAAAATATCAATACAGCAAAACCTCACTTTAGCAACCCCTTTAATTAATATCCATTTGAGGAATCATGGGAAGAAAAAAAAAACTTTAAAGGAAACATGTTGAAAAATAAGTTTGTTGCACTTTTTTTTGGCTGCTGTATGTTGAGTTTCTCTTGGCTAGCACTGTACTGCATGCAGTGCATATCTAAAAATAGATATGTATCCACCCCCCAGGTCATCACTACTAGACAATACCCAGGAGACTGTCCAACCCCACTTGTTAGTGAGTTTTTACACATGATGTGGCTAGCACACGTCATGCCCTGTCTACCATAGTGTTTAATTTTCAAAATGACCAACAGTAGGTATAAATAGGCAGTGGCCTTATTGCCACCTCCCTCCCTAACTCCCTACGCAGACAAAGGGCGGAGGGGAATCATGGATATCAGTCTTGCTGGGGAAACACTGCAGGCTGATCCACTTACAGCAGTGAGGGCTAGCCTCTCCCAACCTGACTTCAAAATGAAATAACACTTATCAGGCAAAGAGTCTCTCACCTGGGGCATATTTTACCCTCCTATCCATCTCAAATGCTGAGGAGCTTAGCTATGGTGATGAAAAGTGGTGGCAGTCTTACTATTGTGATCTTGCTTGCATGTGGATGTGCTACATTTTCTCTTTGCTTAATACTACTTGAATTTGCAGGTCAAGTTTTTGGATTTCTCTTGGTTTTGTTTAACATTTTTCCCTCTGATACTAATTCAACCGATATTATTGTACAAAATATGACATAAATATCATAGTACAGTAATCCCTCGTCAACGGCGGGGAATAGATTTTTTTGAAAACCGCAGAAGACATGTTCTTATAAAGGGCAGAGGGATGTGTCATGCCAGCTAACTACTTGACGTATCTGCACTCAAAAATTGGGCTTAGTGGACTGTTAATAGTAACGACAGAACTTGTAATGGCAAAATAATTTTAGATAACAAAAAGTTCTTAATTTTACTGACTGGAAATAGCGATTTGTGGCCTGTGAACCACTCAACAATATAACATCAGTGAGAGGACAGTGTCTCAATGGAGGAAGGACACCAGCATTTGAGCACAAAGGACCCAAATAACATGTTTTCTATACAAAAGATGAACTTATTCCACCAAAGGCTGTGTATTTTGCTGCATGTTTATGTCTCTCACTGGGATAGGAGGAGGTAGGTTTCACCACTGCTGTGGGAGGAAGTGAGGAGAAAGGAAGATAATGCCCAAAATAAACTAAACACAAGGAGTGCTGCGGCAGTGAGAATGAGACTGACTGAGTCTGTCAAAATTACGGCAGTCACGTAGAAAATGGGGAGAATGAGAGAATGAGGAAGGAGCAAAAAGTAACAGATAGAAAATCACTGTCCGACACATTTAGGATTGTTATATTTTCTCGCTGCAACTCATTTTCCATTCTGTGCTGCATAATTTATCACTTTTAACTTGAACCTGACAGTGTAGTGCACTTTTTTCCATCCATTACTTTCCTTTATATGACAGTGTATTGCAATTATGTAATAAAAAGTTGATGAACAGTGCATGACATAAGGCTTCCTGCGACAGTCAAACAAAGCACTCACGCCTACAGCTCTACTCACGCCCACCTCTTATCAAACCCTCATATTCCACATTTTCGAAAATTCATTGATGGATCCACCAGCGTACACGGGTTGAGGCATTTTTCGAACATATCAGGTTGATTTTTAGTGTTCCAGACACATATTAATACCATTACACTCAAATTCTACAGTTTTCATAGCCCATTTGTAAAACTCAATGTCCAAATTATTTTAGTATATTTTTGAATGACTGAAAATCACGAGTTGTGGGTGTGTTAACTTTCATTTTTTAGAGAAAATGTTCGAAAATTCATCAGTCGATGTTTTATTGCATATCCACCAGACCCACCAAATTTCCAGGCGAGTTGAACTGGGGGATCAATTGGTTCAACCGGACTCAACCCAAACTGTAATTTTCAAACTGGTGTAAGCTGGTGGATGTACCTGTGAATTTTCTAATAACCGGATTCTTAGTGACTTCACGGCCCAACGGAAACTTCAATCACACCATATCGCCTCTCCCTTCAGCCATGGTCAATACATTTTTTCTTCTCACGGGTGCATGGGCACGCACACATATGCATGCACGCGCACACACTCACTCTCTCTACTCCAAACAAACTAACCAGCTTTTCAACACGTTCCGTAAGTAGGCTTAAAAAAAAAAAAAAAACTTGGCGGGAAGTAAACAAGTAGCTCCAATTGCAACCAAATGAGTTGTTTTGACATCCGCGAAAGGGTGATGATGGAAAAGGGCGGGGTCACAAGGGGATGGGGTAAAAAGTAAGAGCAGTATGAGAGAGACAAAAACTGCTTTCTACCCGAAGTCTGCTTCCCAATGTCAAGCCACTGTCATGGAACATTTATTGCTCTTTACGCTGCCTGCAACAAAAAAAAAAAAGTGGGCTGGTGACGGCGTGAGCTATAACCATTTTTTGGGGAAAACAGAAAACCAGTGCATAATGGAATCCTTGAACCGTGGCTGAGGAAACTGTTTATAAAAACAAATCTGCAGATAATAGAAACTGCGGTTATAGAAGCTGTGGTGGTTGAGGGATTACTGTACAGCACAGGGGACATCACATGATGTAATAACTTGTTTATTGACATATATAATTTACAAGATATGAAGTGGGAATCAATAATAAATGGGAACCCATCCGTGTTTTCAATGCAATGGATAGTTACCTGGTATGCCTACAAATAACTGTCTACCCTACTTGTCTGTCTTCGAAGAAAATACACACACAATAGGAAAAACTCTGATGCACCCCTTGAGGTTTACAATGTCTGCATAAGTTTATACCTGCATTGATGGTCTAATCAACACAACGTTGTGACAAAGCTTTGTATGTGTTGTAATTTCTTGCAAACCTGTTGAGGGAACTACAAGGTGTTTTTGAGAACAGTATAAGGTAGGTTAAAATGCAATGTGTAATTGTCATGTAGTACAGCATGTACATGATAAAATATACAATTCTCCTGTTACTCATGGGTACAATGGGTGAAGAAATGGTCAACATAATTTTATTTATGGAGAATGTTCTCAAAATGCTATAGCAGCACAACAGCATTATGTCTAAAGTTTTCATACATGTAATCATCCACCCTGCCCAACCTTCACCAATCTATTTATAAAACTTTGTAAGTCTCGCAGCCTTTCACCACTGCAGCAGATTCGAAGCAAGAGCATCACAAACGAAGTAGCAGAAGTGTCAGTACTTGCAGCGATTGCAGTAAACCCTCATGTCAGTTCTCACGAAACGGAACGACAGATTGTAATCTACAACACAAGTGTGCTGTGCATTCTGCACAAGCATCATTACCACCCCTACCATGTGTCATTGCATGAAAAGCTACACAGCAATGACTTTCAATAGTGAATGAATATTGCCAGTGAGTCCTACAACAAGATTAAGAGTTTATGGGGAGGCCCCTGTTCACAGATGAAGCAACATTTACAAACCATGGAAATGTTAATCTGCACAACATGCAATACTGGTTAAGGTAAAACCCTCACTGGCTTCGTCAGAACATAAATGCCAGTGTAGTGTCAATATATGGTGCGGTATCATCGGACAACAAATCCCTGAATGGGCGAAAATACAAGTGTTTCCTGGGGTGTACCTTGCCTGCATTGTTGGAAGATGTCATACTGAATACGCATGTCAAGTGATGTGGTATCAGCACAATGAGTGTCCTGCTAATGCCTTAATTGCAAGAAATGAACTACAGGGTCTATTTGCAAAACAGTGGATGGGGAGAGGTAAACCATTTTATCATTATCGAGCATGCTCACCTGAACTAACAGTGTTAGATTTCTTTCTCTGGGGAGATATCAAAGGTGTAGTGTATCAGCAGGTTCCAATGATGCTGGAAGACATGAAAGACCATATTGTAACTGCAGGTACTTCCATACATCAAGAGACAATGGCAGACAATACATTATCATTACACTCTTGTATTAATTAAATTTTTCCAGGTTTATTAATGTGTAGAGCAGAAACACCACACAGTCAGAATTCTTGTTGTCTGTGGAAAAAATATGTATATTTGTATTATATACTGCACTTCAATGTAAACTACATAACATTTGAAACGTTTGCATGTATAAAATATTACTGTATAATCATGTATACAAAGGATGTCAACATTCATATCTTGCAGGTTACGTTTAGGTACACACATTCGTACACAAAAATGTTACTACGTTGTATGTTATCTCCTTCGATGTAATACAACACATGTGTCAATGTGTCGTATTTTGCTTAGTAATATAGGTTACTTTGTCATCAGAGGTGAAAAGTTAAATGGACCATCCTATATATTAACTGATTACAGTAAAGTGAGCACATTTGAGCAGTAAAGTGAGCACATTTGAGAGCTCTTTTTTGGCTCTTCTTTCTTGTTATTGTGTCCTCTCACCCAATGTCAATATAAACACTGCTATGTAATTTAACATTTATATCCACTACATGAAAGTCTGCTGTGTTTACTCAATAAATGAAATAGTAACACGTAATCACAGTTACGGTGAATAACATAATCAAACAATATAATACTTAATTTTAATAACATATATTTACTTCGTAGGCGCTCCACATTTTAAAACAAATGTTATTGAAGATTTGAGTGGGACATTTACTAGGAATATATACACAAGGAACATAAACAAATATAATGCTGAGTTTACTTAGCGAAAATGTTAACAAATGGATCAGCACTACCACCAAGTCATCAAAGCAGCTTCTGAAAACCATACATTTACTTTGAAGAAAATATACAGCATCCAGCATGCTCCGTTTTTTTTTTTAAAAAACATCTGGCCCAATGCCATAAATGCTTGTTGAGTGTTGATAAACATAGCGGTAACAATGGAACTGTAAAGTAGGTCATCTCTTTTCCCACCATGTGTAACTGTATCTTCCCCCTCTGTGTTCAAGAAACCTGACACTATGGTACTGGAGCTGTCAGGAGTGAACGTTGAACGGAAAGGAGAGGTATTACAAATGTGTTTTTGTTCCCCTGGTAGGAAGTGTGGTGTCACATCACTGTTACCAGATTTGGCATTGCAAGTTCCTCATACTCATTACCTGGCCCTCCAATGAAGCATTGCTTATGCAAGACTGCTGGTTCTTAGTGACCATTAAGTGTTGACATGTTACGCTTTTCTTCAACAATGGTGATTTAACGACTTCAGCTCATTCTTCAGCATAGCCTTGCTTTTCGAGTTTTGGAAGTTCGCATTGACATTAAACCCGCCACGTGAGATTGTACTGTTTACCATTCAGGATGGATGTTCTTACAGTAGATTGTTTTATTCACGGCCCACCATAACTATGCATGTAGAGCAACAAGTACTTCCACCCGCCACTAGACAGCACAGCACTACTTGTATTATTTGGTCACTTGCTTGTCTTCCCTACATTCGTCCGGTGATATCATGCCAGAGAGCTATGCTTTTTGTGAGACCCCGCTCTGCGACCACCCCTCCACGAGACGCCAGCCAACCAGCGCCGAGCAGAGGCCAGATTTTAGTATAAAAAGGAAGATGCCGCTCATCTTAAGATCAGTCTTCAGTCGTCCAGCACTTGTTGCTCAGACACTGACCAGTCTTCGCTTATGCCTAGTTTTAATTATAACCACTGCGCTAGCTGCCTGGGTTACTCAAGCTTTTCCTTGATTAACTTCCTTCACTGCACCTTTGTGTCAGAATGAAACTCCAGTTATTTTACGCCATAACTGAGGGTTCTCAAGTCACATCCTCCTTAGTCAACCTATAGCACTGTGCCAGTTACGTAGTTCCATCGTCTACACACTAGACAGCGGCCCCTTCTGGGCAACAATAGGATCCAGCGAAAACTAGTTATAAGTTGTTCACACCGTGCTAGCCTACCCTGTCTTCTGTCAGTTCAGCACCAATTACCTCTACCAGCATTGCGTAGTTAGCTTCCAGGCAGACGCTCTTGTCGACGTAGGAGGTAGTGCATCCCCAATGGTTATTTATATTCCTTACAGGGAAATAAAACATGGGTTTTGCTGCAATCCTGAGTACCACACTTCCTGTAGATTAGCACCATCCCAGTTGATGTCATTAAAGCAAGGGGAACGCAGGTGATCCCAGGAATATACTCAATTGAGCCAAAGCACATTGTTGACACCCACACACATCTAATCGACCACCCATTCTATCTACACCATAGGTAGAAAGGTAGAGCCCACACAGGAACACTGTTCTCGGACCAGCTTGTTGGTTTGGTGCTCACTTCTTTTCCACCACACCTTTGTGCTGGAAAAGGGGTGTACCTTAGACTGAGAAGACACGGCCGAGACAACACCCAACCAGTGACTCTGGACGGCAAGGCCTGACTTGCAACACGTACTGTGCATCCTAGCCACATGTTGGAATACGGTGTCTGCCTAGTCAAAGACCCACACGTGGTTTGGCATGCTACAAAGATCACAAGGAACTTGTTTTACCTTGCCGACGTGAAGGACGTGTGTTTCTCCCAATGACCTACTCCAAGCACTGTGGTTTGAAGGAGCACGTGAAATTGACCTTACTGACCTACTCCAAGCGCTGTGGTCTGAAGGAGCACGTGAAATTGACCTTATTGACCTACTCCAAGCGCTGTGGTCTGAAGGTACATGTGAAATTGACCTTACTGACCTCTGCAAGAGCTAATCCCAGCCTTAGTAATTTCAATTTCTAAACTCAACCCAAGGGAACAAGCTCAGGCACTTCCTCATTTGCAAGACCCCGTCATACCAGAGGTGCCCAAGGATTTATTTCCTGAACTAGTACGTGTAGGCTCAGAAGTGCACCCGTGGCTTGCTGGCTACCTCAACTAGCCATACCAAAGGCCTACTGAAGCCATCGCCTTCCTTATTACAGATGTACTGTGCCAGTTACTCAGCCTACAGTCAAGCAACCCTTCTCACCCACACCTTATGTTAACCCGCCCACTGCCGGCCCATCTAACAATCATGTTCATCACCTGAGTATAACTTTGAAGGCAGGAAATTCTAGACGCAACATTACATGATTTCTAGTGAGCTACCCCCAAACTTTTTTGTATGTGGAAATCAAGGCCAATGATGATGATGGTCAGTGGGTTTCCTCTGGGATCTCAAATTCCCCCCATCCTTGCATTCTGACACTACTCCACACTCGCCTCGCTTCACCCAAATCGGCTCTCAAGACATCCGGCTGTTATTAAGAGCCACCCAAACCTCCCCATTCTCAACTTATCATGATTTATGCACCGACTATATTGTTATGCCACATTAACAAAACAAAAGTGTGATGCGTGTCTAAGACAACCCCAAAGTTCCTGAGTAGAAAATTTAAGAACTCACACTGGTTCTGAAAACATCAATTTAAACCACTTTCATGTTAAAAAAAATAATACTTGAAGTTGAAATGAGAACTTGAAACTTGCCTTTGGGCATGAAAATTTTTTTTCAAACGATTTTTGTGTTTGTACACAACAAAATATCCAACTGTTTTTGAATAAAATGTTTTCTACAAAAACTTTGCAATGGACAATGCACCAACCAGGCCGAACCCTTAACTTTATTATGTATACTCCATTCACGGTTATGTCAGCCTTTTCTACTAAGCTTAACAAGTTCTAGAAAATTACACCCAAGAACAACGCACCCAGGGTCCGTACTGCAAGGGGGGGGGGGAACAAACAGAGAGAGACACACACACACACCTCAAAAATATCACCCTGCACTACATTTGACGCTATTAATGCTTTAACTTCCTTTTCGTCTACATAACCCAAATCCATGCCCATAATATTGAACTGGTTTTTGACGTCTTTGAAATCAAAATGTGCAAATCGCTGGAGAACCCAAACTGAAATATTTCTTAGGCATTCATGCAGGAAGAAGAAGAAAAACATGGGTTCTTCTGTTTGGTTAGCAGTGAGAAAAGGTTGCAGCAGTTTCGCTACCAATATGAATACTTCCAGTTTCCGAAGAGTGAGCTCATGCAAGATATGTTTTCTCACTACAGAAAATGATTCATAAGTACGCTATGTTATTTTACCTTTATCAATATTTTCAACAGATGCTTCAATTTTGGTATCATCCCCAAAGCCTTCTCTGCAATTGGTACATTTTCAAGCCATCTATGGCTAACAAATTTTAAGGGAAAATCACTGCTGCCTGTTGTGGACTGATAATTCCTAGCAGGGGCATCCTTAAAAATTGTGTACATGCACCCTAGAAACTCATGAATATCCCAACCAGTAGCACTGCAGCCTGTTTTAAAGACATTATGTACAACATGCAACCACAATTACCAATATTTAACACAGTTTTGTTATGTTCTCTAATAACATGATCCTGCAACAACCTATACACTTTCCAATTTACATTAGGGTCATCCATCAAGAATTGCAAAGCAAGAGTGTGCTTCAGCTGGGCAACAACGTCCAAAAGTCCATTAAGGATGTCTTCTGCAGTGCTATTTCCTAAAAAAAAATGGATGTAAAAAAATTATGTCTTAACCACTTTTCCATACCAACTCCATTTTCATCTCATTCTGGCTTTCATAAGAAAGCAGTACATAATTTTTTTTTCAAGAGACAGAACTGTTAAACTATTTCATTTTGCAAATAATGAGCAATTCCAAAAACAGCCAAGTATACCGATTTCTTTTCCCTACATGAGAATTTTGATGGAATAGCACAATCACTAAAAATTTTTTGTTTTTGAAATACTGTGCTGATATTTTCATTGGAATTTTATGAGGCATGTACACCTACAGTTCTAAATGACCACAAAATTTCTGCATTAAGGACATCAATGTTTAAAATGTGAGAGGCCATACTTGATACTGGTGTTTGATGCAATTTATCACCAGAAGTACTTGGAAACAATGTCAAGTTCTCTGGAATAATTTGTGTATTGGGTTTATTCTGGTTTGTGCTGTCGGAGGGCAACAGCATGTTTGTTACTGATGGCAATTTTCGCAGCTTTGTTAAGTCTTGGTGCTCTTTACACTTTGTGAGCTTTTGAGAGCACTTTCACCCATTGAAGATACGCTGAATTCTTTACTACAAAAACAACATTTTGCAGCATATTTATCTTTCGAAGAATGTAACCAGTCTTTATAAACGTCTCTACACAAACACGAGTTACTAAAAAAACCATTTCCCAGAAATTTTGAAAACATAAAACTTACTACAGAAGGAACAATGCTTTTAAAAGACTGGAAACACTGCCAATTTCATAATAGTGTCACAAAGAAGGTAACAACAGTGCTGCCAATGGAAACAGAATTTTAACATTAGGTAGAAAGTGTAATGGAAAATGAAACGGATAAAAAATATAGCAACTTTTTGTCATTCTATTGATGGCCATCTATTAAAAAATAATTTCTTATAAACACTGTGATTTCCTTGGTGTTTAATTTTTCCTCTTAAAAATAATAACGTCAAACACAACCACAAACCACATGCATGGCTTCAACCCATTCTACAGTCACAATATTAAATTAGAACATGTTAAAAAAAAATTTCACAATACCGCACAGTTTTAGGCTTTCATCTAGTTTTTTTTTTCCATTTGTACTAACCTGATCAGACAACAGCAGTTGCTGTGAAACTAATACAAAGTATTTAACTCTCATACGAAGATGAATAATAACCATGCTACGACCACAGACAAAATATATATTAAAATAGGTCCATTAAAATGACTGATGGTGGTGTGTAAATGTTGCCACTAAAACAACATACATTTTTAAAAATGTTTTAATGCTACTTTGTAAATAAAGATAACTTTGGCGTGCAACACTAAAACTGACAACGCAGCCATCATCTCGTCATATACAGCAAAACCTCGTTATTCAAAGTGCTCGGGACCTAATTTTTGGACTTCGAATTACATAATTTTGAATTATTGAATTAAAAAATACCTTTGTTTGTGTGCATTAAAGAAATGCACATTTTCCCTTTCCAAAGTAAACACAACTAAGGCCCCAGGAATAACTACCCTCTCAAAATCACAACCCTGCTTAGGGAACCGTAAAATTTTTGGTTTAAAAAAGGAAAAAATTTGAAGGAAATAGCCTAAATTAAAGTTTGTTGCATTTATAAAGGTCATCATAGGCTATTCACAGTAAAGTGAGCACTTTCGAAAGTCGTCTCATTTGGAATAGTAGTCAATAAATATATTTTATTTTAGTCTTAGACGTCAACTTCAAAGTGCCATGGACTATTACACACTGTATTCATTACTTACATAGCAATATTTATATTAAAAATTGGTTAAAGGATAAAACATGGCTGAAAGAAAAAAGTAACTAGGTCCTCAAAAGTGCTCACTTTACAGTGAACAACCTATAATTATATGTTCACGTGCAGTAAAATAGAGGTGTTGTATTTGTTGCCTTTAATTGCTATGTCAATATATTTACATAAATATATATACATAAATTTGCAAAGTTTGGTTAAAAACTGCAGCCATGGTAACCAGAATCCCTCGCTCCCTCTACTATGAATGCACTACCGGCGAATGTTGTGCCCGGCACTGGAGCCAAGTGCCGTGCAGTTTTTGTGTCAAGCAGCACCCCTCAATACGCTGGGTCGGGCATCTAAAAAGGTCGCTAGCACCCCCCTCCCCCAGCTGCCATTATTTTAAATCTGCCCTCCATCGGCTGTCCGTTTACCCCCCCCCCCCCCTTTAGCCTTGCCGCCCACATTGCTTCGCTTTCTTCCTCCTTCCATCCTTCGGCCACACCCACACTGCACCAAGTTTTTTTCCTCCCTCCAAATGTTACAACAGGCAGCCCGGAATTTTCTTGCTCCTACTCTCCCTAACTTCACACAGTGCCCGGCATCAGCTGTCACATCTTTCCACCGCTCTAGTGGGTGGAAGAGGCGACGAAAACCAGTCAACAGACGTGAAAACTTGGGCACAATCAATGACATCACTGTGGCGGGCGGCGGCAGCAGTGGCTACATCAGCTGATTACTATGCCGCCACCCATTATTGTTGGTTTACGTGCATGCACCTGCGACAGTGTAGATGATGCATGTTTATCATCATAATTATTATAGCTCTCATTAATTAATCTGAACTTCATATACACTTTTGGAAGAAATCCAATTTCGAATTAACTAAACTTAAAAGCATATAAAATCCTATTCTTCTGTTTGGGTGCGAATACACACTTAGAATTATATATGATTTTGAATTAATGGACTTCGAATTAACGAGGTTTTACGTATCAATTTTTGGATGGATATCTTCACTAAAGGTGGCTTTCAATTACATACATATCGCTACTATAGATGGATATTGATATATTGTAATTGCTAATATGCCAGCACATTGCGAGTAAACAATTTGTAAGGACTGACATGAGTAACAAGTATTCAAAAAAAATAAAATAAAAGCCCAAGAATACTATTAGAACCAAGAGGATTTTGCGCAGCCAGCAATAATTGAAAAGTAACATTTATCCCATCATTCTGAGCACAAAATAAATTCAAGGACTAAAATTAAATTTAAGCACTTTCAAGGCCTTGAAAATGAAAGAATTTTTTCAGGCACTTTTCAAGGATTTTTAAAGGTGTACGATCCCTGGCACCGTATTCATGCGCTCTAAGCATAACAGTATTTTGTATAAGAACTAGTTCTCACTAGACGGTGCTACCAACATACCTATTTTCTCCCTGTCTTTTATTAAAATTATTTATAAATAAAGCATTATAATTTATAGATAACATATGAATAACATTTCAATTTAATAGAAAAGAAAGTAAATTTTATGAACGCAAGTATAAAACGATTGACATATATGGCATATTTAGGAAATAACTAAATGCATCATACATTGGGAGATTTTCCAAAGATTTGATCTAAAAAGGTTGAAGAAACTTCGAATAGACTATACACAGTAATCTGAAGTTACAGCAAGTGAGAAATAAAAGGCACCTGTTTTACTTTAAGTTCCAAAGAGCATTAATAAATTATCTCTCTCGCGAACCTATTGTAATAAACTAAATTCAGCAAAGTGAATTTCACTGTAATATCACTGGAAGTAATACTAAGTTAATATGGTATGCCAAGACCAGCATACTTCCACATAAATAACTATTTTGATAGGCAAATTTTACGAAACCCATCCAGACAGTATCACTGTTATAGTTTTAACAATTTAGTGAGCACAGCCTGTAGCTAAATGATATGTCACCTGCCAGTCAATAAATGTTAACCTGTTGGGAGATGGGGGTCAAGCTGACCACTCTCCCCTCACCTGACCAGAGCAAGCGTGGAAACACGTAAGGCACATATGGCCTGCGAGACTTGTGCAACAGACTTCTTATATTAAGTAAACATTTCATTAGTAGAACCTCCGATTTTCCAACATGAAGCCAATGGAAATTGACTTTCAGAGTGTCCACTGAAATTCCATTTTGGAATTCTCTGACTTGAATATTACAATTTTTCCTGACCTATTTTCAGAACCAAAACCTTCCAATACCATATATTTTCACAGCTGAAAGAACCAATATACTATCAGCGAACTTGAATTAAATTACATTGCAATAGCCCATCAATATTTCTCATGATACATGCTACTACTGAATTCATACGAGTGCCCATTACAAACACACAAATACTTTATTTTGTATGTATAGACCCTTTGTCACTGGGCAAAGATATATTATTGCCAATTCACAAACTTAAAAATTTAAATTTTTATAATGCATATGCTCATTACATGATCATGTAATCACACAACTAAAAAATTTTGCAAGGTAACAATTTTTTACATTTTCCCTGACCCAGGTGAAAGTCCCAGACTTTTCCGTGTCACATGTAATTACCTGACTTTTCCTTGTTTTCCCTGTGAGTGGACACCCTGACTTTACACTCACTAAAAGTTACATTATGTGCTGTGTTTAAGCTTTTTTTGCAGGCAAAGGGCAGTCAAATTTGTCCTTCTAGAGCATAATCTTATATAAATATAAACCTCCCCCCCCCCCCTTGTTATTTTAATGCCAGTGATGACAGAACACTGACTTTATGCGAAAAATTGGAGATTTTCATGTACAGGTGTAGTAGGTCTAAATTGGTCCAAACTTTCTCAAACCTTCTATTATGACCCCCCTCACTAATGACCCCATTCTTGAAAACAGTGAGGGGAAGCATCAGTGGGGTTATACTGTATGTAAAAGAAATTTTCTTTTGAACCATCAAATACCACATTACAATATTAAGTAAAGTTTTTACTAGTACAATTTTGTGTCTGTTACCAGAGTAAAAAAATTTGCAAATAATTTTCCAGTACACTGTTGAGTTTTGCAATTAAAAATATATGGATAATTGCAGGAACTTGGCTAAACTATCTGAATACTTTGCATTTATGAGAATAGACAAATACCCAACTTTGCCTTATGCTGTTACAGAAAAGACAATCAATACCTACCTGCTTCACCCACTGTTCACTCACTAAACCTTTACCTTGTAACATTTCAACAAAATAAAAAGTAGCTGTACCTTTTTTTTAGTTATCATCTGATTTGTAACACAAAGAATACAAAAAATATATAACTAAAAACATACCATTGAAGTTCTTAAAACAGAATCCAAGGTATACAAGGAAAATATCCCAAAAACTTTTTACAGCAATAAATTCGAATTATATAACACACTTTGAACAGCAGACAGCATAAAAATAGAATTCTGCTAAAACAATGTTAAATTTTTATTTTCATGCCTTACTCCATTTTATAAACAATAGGCACACGAGTTAAGTCCCTGAATAAATACGTATTTTGATTGCACTGCAGCCATTGCCTGAATCAATTTACTGACCAAATGAATGCACATATTACAATCAACATCAACAAATAAAAGCCAATGAATACAAAATACACCCAAGTCAAATAAAAACTGACTTACTAACAAAAATTACAGAACTGGACTTCATGTGACAAACAACTTAAAAGATTAACATACAATTTTATTCTACTATACTTGCTACACAATTTGCATAAGCCTTTTCATCAACTTTCATGAAATGTTTCAGAAACAATAAGGCAGAGATACTATCCCTAGTTTGGATTTACCAATGGTTTTTAACACTACTTTTATGTCAGATTCATATTTTATAGTGTTTAATTGCAACCATCACATCAATTATACACAATAATTAATTACTCGTAGTCAATTTCTGATGATAAATTAACAAAAACCTACTTATACCCAACAACTTCAGAAGACATACTACACAGAATGCTCCTTTTGGATAAAGCAGACTATTTTACACATTAGTTTGACATAAAGGTATAAAACTGAAAAATCCAAACTGGAACAGTCCTCCCACTTACCAATACAGTGTATATTTCTGTACCACAAAGTTATCCGTTCCATTTTATGATAGCAGAAAGACAAGAGATATGTGGATAATATTAAAACTAGAGCTGTTATTTGAAAAGTTAAAGTAAAAATATACCCTAGTTGTCTACATTATTTATCACACAGTAATTGAAAAAGTCCACAAAATACTGATATTACAAATGAAATTGTAACTATACAACTTTGTAGAGCTAATGTGGTAGTGCAAGGTATGAAAAAAGCCAAGTGGTACACAAATATACGGTAGGTATACTGTATGTAAATACATGTGATAGGCAAGAAATGCAATTTCTAACAATAAGATGTTAAAAACTAAAAGAGAAAATTTTCTTTTTAAGATAAATCAAAACAAAAAATATCCGCTATCACAATGCACAAAAGTCCATTTTTTAATACTTAAAAAACATTACACCACAATTTTATGCCTTGAAGTACTTGCAAATGCACAAATTACTGACGGCCAGTCAACAGCATTACAAAAAAGGTGAATCAACAAGAGTGTTATTGAGCACATCAACAAAGTTTTAAATCAAACAACTACATATGTACATACATTAAAAATAGCTATGGCAGGAAATAGTCCATACGATTACGAAGGAACATTACATTTACCAATTAACGTAGCAAAAATATATAGCACTGAGTTTGACTAACTTCTGTCAGGCCAGCATAATGTACAACTTTTATAAGGGATACTACCCTATAAATTGATGGTATCGTATTTATTGGCATATTTCTCGCCCTGGCATAACTCACACACTCAAATTTTATGGTGCCAAATTAAAGGAAAAACTTTTCCTTTCACATTTCAAGCAGCACGTTTCGCTCCAAATGATGTAAGGAATAAGCCCTGTGAGTGACGGTAACTCCTAGTGAATCATCCTATATACATGTACACATCCATACACAAACAAAAAAAAAAGGGTAGAGAATAAGTAGCAGTAGTTAATGTTAATATTCAGTTCTCTAACTGTTACATTAGTCATTAAGCAACACAGGAAATATCCTATGCCATAGTTTCATGCAAAGACCTACATTTATTTTGAATATTACTGAAAATAATGTGATGCAATAAAATGCAACTTCATACATGCTAAAGCTGCATTGTCTACTCAGGTCATTTCTTGCAGCTATGGCTAGCCAATACCACATTTTGCTTAGATACCCACTTGACAGTTCATCTCCCCACAAGAGTAAGAAATAGTGTATGGTATGTAAATCAATGTACTGTACTATTATCCCAACTAGCAACCAAATAAGAACTCTTCTGAAATTTGCACAATTACTATGTTGTCTTCAACATTTAATCTTTAAAAAAAAATTATAAAAAGAATATTAAAAATTGAAACAAGGAATTTTAGGAACGACCATGCAAAATAAACAAAATATATATTAACGAATAATCTACCTTTCTCAATAACTTATCCTTACTCTTCCATACTTCGCTAAAACTGTTTTTCTAAATATATATCAGCAGTAATTTTGGTGAAATTTTCTTTCATGTTACCATTCAGTGACATATACAAACGTAGGTTTTTTTTTTTTAGAGGAGGCAATTAGAAGTGCAGGGATATTTTTGTGAGGGGAGGGGATTGCTATAAATGGAATAGCAATACTCTTTAAATAAGAATCCTTTTCAGGAAAACCATGAAAGGTCTTAGAATTGAGAGTTTACTGTATTGTATTTTATGGTCATCTTGGCAAGTCCTATATGAATAATGGGATTTAGAAAAAATGCAAGGGAACCAATGAAGTGAATGTATGACAATGCACGAAATAGTACCACACAGTATTCTTGAATCCTGATTATAATTTCCTGTAGCTATGGCCTCATCACAGTTTACCAGGTTCAATTTACATATTATTGATGACTAAAAGTAACCCTTCAAAACAGCAAAGATAAATTATAATGCATGTCTGAACCATGTCTAAAACTCAGTATTATCAAATTTGTACTGCACATAAAATAACTTTTAATTCCCAGGGAGTGGCAAAAGAAAGTATTGAAGAATGGTTGGGGCAGAGAAGGCAGAGTTCAAATTAATTTAAAAGATAGTGTTTTTACAACTCAATTCAAAATCAAATTTGATAAAAAATATAAATTTGATTTTCATATACAGTACTGTACAGTAAATTTTTACCCCTTAAAATACTACATTATTGCTCCAAAAATAAGCTGCTCCTGCATTAAGTCGCTGTTAAAACATACTGTTAAAACAAACCATTAAAACATACTAAAAAAAAAAAAAAAAAAAAAAAAACTTTTATTTAAGGTTTGAAATGTAAGGCATTAAAAATTTTTCTTGTTCAAGACAGATTACCGTATTATCACAAATGTAAGACGGCCTCAAATATAAGACCACCCCCTAATTTTACAAATGCCAGGTTGGAAAAATTAATTGAATATAAGACCACACTTACCTCTGCACTAAACTATCTACACTTAATGCATTTTAATAATGATGTTTTATGTAGTCTATGGCAGTAACACAAATATTTTTCAACAATAATATAAGAATTTATTAAAAGGACATAAACACATTTTCATCATGATACAGTATCGTAATGTCTTGCTGCCGCACTGTTGTTTACAATTGAATATTTTGCCACTGCAACCTTGAAAGATGCAGCATAACTACACCTCTGACTTTTATTTATTTGGTGTGCCATAGTTCTTCGTTTTTCAACCCTGTCACGTTCCATCTTCGGTGAATTAAAAACTTAAATCACTATTGTAACTGGGATGTTTACAAAAATAAACCTGTAACACTACCAGCAATGTAACGACCATTAGGTGTCTACTAAGCACTAAATTGCCACAAAAACAGCATCAATATGGTGGCCACAGTGTAACAGTAACTCTGAATTGTAATGCACACTAGCCGGATCTTCCAAACACATTTTTTACTGTATTACTTTTACTCTATGACACGAAATGAGAATAAGAACTTTGTTTAAGTTCGGACATGTTTGACTATTGAAATTGTATCATCGGCTAAGTCTCGTTTAAAATGAAGTTTTGTATGCATAACACGTAAGTTATATAATACAATATAGAAAAAGCAAATTCTAATAATTTTTGTGCAAATTTCAGTTTTAAAAAATTACCCAAAATGGTGGGCTGCAAATATAAGTCAACCCCTTTATTTACTGATCATACCTTTGGGAAAAAGTAATTCCCAGGCCAATACGGTAATCAAAGCAGAATATCATATTAAGTATCTGTAAATGCAGGCAGGATACGGTGAATACAAAATTACACACAACTTCAGTTACACATTAGAGTTTTCACAAAAGCAATATATTTTTTACTTGAGCATTAATTTAGTTTTAAATACAGGATACATTATTTCTCTGAATATTAATACCAGTACATGTTCACAAACTAAATATGGCATCTAGCAGCCTTCTTTAAAAAATCCAAAACATTTCTGTTACAAAACTCAGTACATCCAACTGCTAAAAAGAAACACAGGAAATGGCAGCAGGACTAGATATTGTCATTTGCTGCTAGGTGGTGTTATTGATACACTGTAAACAAAGTTTTTCTATTAGCACATAATATAATATTAAATTAATCAGTTTTCACAAATGGGATTGCCAAAGAGTGTAACGGTACGTTGCGACTGTAATTCATTACTACAATCTGTCAAAACCATCGTAAGTTTGTCACTACTTTGCTCTGAGTTCTCGCGTCTGTGGTCACGAACCTGTACACAACATGGGTAGAAAAGTTATTAATGCAGTGTT
The DNA here is from genome assembly GCA_029891345.1 of Dryococelus australis. Classification (NCBI taxonomy): domain Eukaryota; kingdom Metazoa; phylum Arthropoda; class Insecta; order Phasmatodea; family Phasmatidae; genus Dryococelus; species Dryococelus australis. The sequence goes on along the minus strand of CM056994.1, from coordinate 125,796,412 downwards.
ACTGATTATTAAGACTACCACATTGCCTTATTCTATGATTTTTGTAGATACAGGTAACAAAAGAACATCAAAAAGGGCCCCATATTGAATGTTAATATCATTACATTTTGGAAAGTAAGAAAGGCTGAGTTCAAATTTAGTAATTTGAATTTTACAAGTGTTCAATTCAGAAACCATGAACGGTCCACTGTTTATTTTGTTGCTGTCAAGTCCAAAACAAATACGGAGGTGATATGGGAATTCAGTATGTTAGCATTTTAGTTTTGTTACAAACAAAAAACTAAATACTAAATTATTAAATACATTGTCATTTTAGTACATTAATTCAAGTGATGTGTCCTTTCAGTAAACCCAAATTGCCAATTCAAATACTGCTTAAATGTTTCACAAATATGTGAATATAATCCACAGACAAGTTTCATAACCCAGAAACTGTAAAAATTACGCAGCTTATTTTCAGAGCAATACAGTAATTCACACAAAGATATACGTACTGCTTATCTTTCAATACATAAATATTTTATTAGCTTCAGTAACATAAAAATGTTTATTATCAAGTACAAGTCCAAGCTTATAGGTACGGCACACTAAATAAAGGAAAGTATTATTAAAAAAATAAAATCTGACTTGAAAATGAAGCTTAGAATCCCAGTAAATCTGGTTTTCATCAAACAATCACTTAATGAGTAGATCACAAACACTCCTGTAGCATTAATGTTCACTATTCCCTTCTCCTTTTAACATACTTTCCAGTTAAATGGGATCAATTCCTTCAATCATTTGTCAACTACTTGATCAAAATCATTCTATTATGATTTTACATTTCTCCATAAAGTATAGCAAACACTATAAAATTCTTATGTAATGTCCCTAAGATTACTGACCTAATAGTTTGCTGGCCCAACAGTCATCAAAACAAATAAAGAAAAATATTTCACTGATTTAAGTAGATACTATATGTATGAATTAAAAAGTGCAATTTTTAAAACATAAATAAAAAATACAAATACCATTCAAAATAAATTACACACACATGCATACACACAAATAGCATAACATAGTTACACAAAAATAAATTGTGTAATTTCTCACATAACTGCAGCACAGACAAATTTTAAACACACATTCCTTCAGTGTGCTCTATTTATAATTTGCAACATGCTAACTAACTATAAAGTACTACTACGCAAATTTTGTGCTGGATTTAGATGTGGCAGTTGATGGGATATCAATAGTATGTGTCTCGTTTCCGAAGATCAGTCTCAAACGTTTCATGGGGGGATAGAGTTTCGGTTCCCTAGTGCTCGTGGAAGTGTAGAAGTCATCAGTCTCTTCTTTCAAGTATATGTTCCTTTCTTTGTTGTTACAGCCACCTGGCTCCACAAAGTTTTTGAACTTTCTATGCCTTTTCTCCTTATCTTTCGATTTGTGTCGCTTCTTCCGATGAGAGATAATTGCATGTTCATCAGAAATGTGATACTCACTGCCTACACCTTCAACTCGCAACACTTCATATTCTGGCTCAAAACTGTCCTCACTCAAGCTGTTACCAGACTCTATCACCTCATCCAGAACTGGACTACGTTTCATACGCAGTGTCAGCTTTAATCTGCCACCCTCCGATTTGGTTGGACTCGATTCAGTACTGGATGAGTGAATACTGTTGTCACCACGATTGCACACACCATTTTCTTGAATCACTGACTTTTCAACTTGTTTCATTCTACACGCAAAATCTTTTACCCCCACCCAACTTCCATTTGTCATGCCATTCATGACAACAGACATCCTTGAACGATGCAGTAGTTGAGGCTCATCAAACTCATTGTCCTCTTTGTCATCAAACTCATAAATGTCTTTAGTTCTTTCACTACAGTGTTCCAAAGACACAGGAACAGGTAAATCCTTGTCACTAACCTTGAATTTATCAGAATCTCTTGCACCACTAAAACACAAGTTACCACTAGGAAAATCTATTTCTTTACCACAAGCACTCGCTAGAAAACCACCACTACCATTGGAACTACACCTGTTAGTAGACAACCGTTTTAAATGATGTTCCCAGCAATCTTCCAGCTCATTATCAATCACCATTTTTCGTACGAATTGAACACTAGGTAAACATTTAAGAGTTTGGTTTACATTCTCAGCAGAATGAATATCACTTTCCTTATCTAAATCTTGGGCCCTCCCCTCCTCAGAAGATTGCTCTACTAAAGATTCATTTAAAGTTATCTGTTCTAATGACTCATGCAAACTCAATGCCTTTACATTGTCATCTGATGACATTGCATCAATATCTGTCTCAACTGACCGTCGCAAAATTTCACTTTCATTTAAGTCAATTAACAGACTGTTCTTTCCATGGCTTTTTATGCTGTCAGAATTGCAGTCCTCATTTAATATGATCATATTATCTTCACTAAGCCTCTCATGACCCTGCATTGTTCCTTTATGCTCCGAAATTATACGAGGATCATTCTTGTCACCGATATTCATAACTGCATCACCAAGACCAGAAGAATTGCTGGAAAGATTTTGACCATCACGACTGTTTTCATTTGAACAATTACTCGAGCTACTCTGCATCTCATCAATTAATGTACCTGCATTATGACTTACTGGAGGTTGCCCATCCTCTGTTGTCAAAATAGAAATTTTATGCTGCACTTTCCCATTTGGCCGACGTAATATACGGCTAGATTTGGAAAGACTCCTCCTTTTTACACAAGTAACATCATCTGCTTGAGTCACATCATTCCTTAAACTCCTACAGATACTATTCCTAACATATTTGTCACCACTTGGCCTGATTAAGTGACTGTTTTGGGTCCCCGTTGTCAAAAGCATTCTTTCAGACGTTGCCTTACGAGTTGCATGGCTTATACTGTCACAATTTTCCAAGTCCAAAAAATTGCAGCCTTGGGCCAAAAGCAGCTCAGCATCATACTTGGTAAGCCCTTTCTGTCGCAGTTCTTTCAGACTCAAAGAAGATACACTGTTCTCTCGTGCATCACTTCCAACTGATGATGAGCGACTATCCACACCTTTCTCTATTAGTACCTTTTCTTCTGGAAACTCAGACTTCTGAAGGGAAGGCTGGCGATGTTTTGACCGGTTCAGTCTGTTATCAGTCTCTCGAAGCCTGTAGCCAGTGATATTTATCTCTTCACTCTTTGCCTGTGCCTTTGCAAAAGCACCCATTCCTCTCCTGAAAATAGAAGGTATTGAGACAATGAAACAAAAAAAAAAAAAAAATAACACGAATCAAGTTTAACAGCATAAGCAAACCAATTATTCATACCTTTCACAAGTCTCACACTCGCAATAACAGTTTCCATCTCCAAAAAAATCTTCACCATAGAAACAAGTAATTTCTTCTCCAACTTCTATATCTCTCAAAACTTTCACACATGCAGTGTCACGTCCTGTTGCCACAAACTGAAACAGGGGGACAACCAATTTATTTGAGCTTTTGGAGCTCAACAAAGCTGGCATATTTGTTATTAAGGTACAACTAATTAATTTTAGCTCCAATTCACATTACAAATAGTTACACTAGTAAGCAAAAATTAAGGATGAGGTACAGAAATTAAGATAACATCAAAACCAACAGGTGAAGGCACCCGGAAGTTCAATTAGGAGATTACCTAAGGTCTGGTACAATAGGTCATGCACATACATGCAAAATGACGCACATGGTGTGGGCATGTGTAAAGGGGTTCAAGCATGAGCATGGCACATGCTTAGTATTGCACTGGAAGCTACCATAAATTATACATAGGTTTAAATAACTTTGCTGCCTGATGTCTGATACGGCCAACTAACAGTCCCACCGATGACTATACCCATGACTGAATCACTTCAAAGTTGAAGGAAGGTTTAAGTGTGACTAATGTGGTTAAGGAATTGTGGATTGTACACAGCATCATGTCACAAGCTAGGATGGCATTTCAAATGACGGGAACAGCTGTACCTACAACGGTTTAGTTGTAGTTGTCCACGAGCAACCACAGCGAAACACTACTAATATTGTGTCCTATGGGTGAGAAAATATCGACGATAGACGAAAGGTGAAAAAGCAGGACACGCATTACACTACTGAACACCTGACATCACATTTTAGCATGACAGGAGATTTGTTTGCTTGGAGACCAGTACGGTATGTCATTGACACCTACCCATCACAGAAAAGAGTTTGCTTTGGTGCTGGGAACACAAGGACTGTGGCTCTCAGCAATGGGATAGAGTGCCCTTTATGCAATTCCAGATGTTTATAAATCTGGTGAGAGTGGGGAACACATACTCACTCTTCCAACATTGTTGAAAGGCACTGGTCTGCTGGTGGAGGAGTTCTTGTTTGGAGACATCAGTATACTATGTGTGTGTGCGTGTGCGTGTGCACGCTTGCATGCACACACACACATACACAACACACACCACCATACAGCAGCTGCCACTGAGATCTTGGTAAGTGAAGATATTTGCTGCAAGGATTAGCCTGCAAAATCCCCAATTGCCAGCAATTACTCAACAGCTGTGATTTTCACTACAAGCGGATTGGGCCATGATTCCCCTAGAGCTTGTTGACAACCTTATACCGAGTGTGAAAAGATGATGCACATCCTGCATTGCAGTATCACATACTGAGCATTGCAAATTTATTGCCTGCCGTGTGTCACATGGACTCTTCCGTTTTGCTGTGCTGAGAACCTACTTTTGAATGATGCCCCTTGCATACTTTAGCTTTCCTTTTTGACCAGGGTTGTTCACCTTTCTCACACTCTTACATCTTGACAATGTTATGGTATGCTTTATACTGTTGTGTGACGTTACATGTAAAAACCTGTCCTTAATTTTTACACACCAGTGTACTGACACAAAGTTTGCAACTTTCATGAACATATAAACAACTAGGTATACAAAAAGAAAAGGAAATTTCTACTAGGAAATTTCCCATTATATACTTTGAATGGTAGATATATTACTAAATGACAGAGCCAAGATTATATGGTGAATAACGATATAATAGAAACAACACCAAAATGTAAGTTAATAGTAATACACTGCCTAACACCAAAATTAAGGTTAAAACGTGAAATAAAACTAAATTTACTGAAAATAATAATAAAAAAATAAAATAAAATAAAAAAAGTTGGCTAAAATTCAGGCTGAGTGAATGAAGGCAGTAAGCATCAGATACTGTGTAGATACTACTAAAATTATAATTAAATGAACCAAAAATTGTAAAAGCAAATACAAAAAAGTAGTTTAATTTACAGGATGGAATGTATTCTCCTTATAAAACCATATCCAAGCCATTTGTGTAAACTTGCGACAGAAAAATTTTCACTGTCTATGAACCTCACTCAACATACGAGTCAGACACTTAATTAAAATCCTAAAAAGTGGTATGATCTGTGTTACCTTAGTTCAACCAAATTGCTTACTCTTGGTTATGAAGTACAATAAATATAAGGATAAATTATTGTTAACAAAATCCATATACATTAAAAAAAAATAATGTGCGTATTGTCTACATTAGAAATGGTTTTGCCATACACAAAAAGAATAAAATTATTTACCATTTTAAACAGTACTCAGAATTGAGCATTTGAAAATTATGTTTGCACTATGCTTGAAAAAATCTCATAAAAAAGTTCCTCTACTATTTGGTGATGTGCAAAGTGTTTTTTTATTTGACCCCACCTTATTATTCAAGATATGTATATAAGAATCAAATGTCAAGAACTACAGATCACAAAGAAAATTGATAGCTATTTTGTTATATTTTTATTTATGAGTAAGCACATTTATCATTACAGAAAGTTCATTAACAAGACTTACAATAGTTACCCGAGTGGAGATAGATTTGGGTGGCTCTTAACATTGAGGTCTTGAAAGCCCATAAGGGTGAAACAAGGTGAGTATGGAGCAGTGCTAGAATACAACTGCAAGGAAACAGGAGATCCCAAAAACATGCAGACTAATGGCATCGTCTGGCACAATTTCCACATGCGAAAATCTGGGAGCAAGACCGCCGGAAATTGAATTCAGTTCGACTAAGTGGGATGCGAGTAGTCTAACTACTATACCACCTCAGCCCCAATAATCACCCAAATAAAGACAAAGATTTGTTTGGCCAAAAATCATATTTTGCAAGGTATACATTCACAAATTACACAGTCCACAAAAGTATGGCAATACAAGTGTACATATAATACATGACTGGAGCGTAAACAGCGGCCAAAATAGCCACCACAAAGAAGATGTTATTTTGAACACAGGGTTGTCAACATGTTTGCAGAGTAGCAAAATTAAAATATGCCTATTCCCTGTTATCTAAAGGGAATGTAAGTTGTGAATGAAGTTTGTTGTTAAATGCTACCTGTAAATATATTATTTGCCACCACAGCTTATTTTGTGACCAAGGAGTATCCAATAACTTGTGCATGCATGCATGTGTGTGTGTGTTTGTGTGTGTGCGCATGTGGGCGTGTGCATGTGCACATGCGTTTGTAACAGGTACACTGTGTTGCACATGTTAAATTTGTGTTAACACAGTGACATGATTAGCATCGTGTTGAATTTTGTTTTATTGATTTATAAATATTCAGCAATGGGAATTGTTGGGGTGGGAATACGAGAGAGAAAGAAATTATACAAGCATTGTATACCCGTACCTCATTTGCCGCTCTCAAAGAATGATGGTTTTAAAAGTTGCCAGCTTTACACTGGGAAAAAATGCAGATGGCTTGCCACCAACACTGGTTTTGTATTTCAAAAGCATTAAAAATTACAATGTCTGGAACACTTAAAAACACGTATATACTTGATGACACTAATGAAGTGTGTAAAATTGTAAACATTGAACAGCATTACAAAGTACTGTAATATATTGCACTATAGTTTTCATGAGCGAGTCCTGTGCCGTTTTTCCGGCATGTAGTTTTGTGGCAAAGCGCCTCTTATAAGCTCGCGCTCCTCAATTCTGGGTTACAAAATAATTATTAGTTTGATGTATTGAAAGCAAGAAATAAGGAATTCAAAATTTAGATGGTTTAATTTCTTTAATGGACATTTCTGTCATATAAAAATTACCAAGTGAAACTGTTTGGAGTGTGTATAGTGTACATAGTGTACTGTGGACATGAAGGAGAACTATTTGTTAATGGACTGTTGGTAATTCTGCATACAACACAGGTTGACCAGCCTGTTTTTCTCAACCAGGAAACAACAATCAAGATGGCATCATAGCCTGGTTTGGTAAGCAGATCGCTCGTGTCGCAAGTTTATTGCTTTTATCGTTGCTAAACAATGCAATAGTGTTACTTTGTTTTTTTTTGTTCATAATTTGCATTTTTGACGCAACATTTTTGGTCCTCCGGGCCGGATTCGTGCCTGCATTTTTGATAGTAATAGATTTTTTACTCATTTGCGTGCGCGGTAATTGTGCCGATCAAGTGCTTGGACTCGTGACCTATGTGAAAAGTATGCAGTGAATTGGATTTAGTATGTTCAAGACGCAAGACCTAACCTACTTCGGTGATAAGCGGACCGTGAAGAAATTAATTTTGGCTTTTGGTTTGCTTGTCTTTGTTCCCCATGGTTTAGCAGTTCGCAGCATGTGACCAGGCTTTTCTTTGTTTATAATCCTGTGCAGTGCTTGGTATCATCACTGGAGTACATGTGGTTAGCATTTTAATCACATGAATTTTTGTTTGGAATTGTCTGGTATGGTGTGCTGTGTTACAGGTTAGTATTTTTTCGCAGGTTTGTCTTGCATTTTTCTTGTTTATCGCAGATTACCTTTGTGTTGGTGAGATGGGAAGGTAGTGTTTCTGTTCTCACTAGTAGCTGTTTTTGCCCGCCCTTTGTCTATTTTTCCTCTGATTTTCATTTGTATTCAGTCATGGTTTTCTCGAAATGGCAGAATTACAATCGGCACTTTTGCGTCTTCGCCTGGCCGAGGGTGGTCTTAAGCACGCCTACGGTCTTGCGCAAGTAGTCGCAAAATTACCAGTTGAAGCGTAATTTGTTTGTTGCAACCAGTCGTGACCTACCAAAGGTTAGCAAAACTTTGATGCTAATTATGTTACTGTAGAATTAGCTGCTGTTGAGATCGCTAATGAGAGTGCAGAGGTCGACCTGGATGCACATGCTGTGTGCTTAGCAGATTTGGAAGAGAAGTATTTCCTAGTATGACTACTGTAGATGCCATGACTGATGTGTCAAAGGCAAGTGTACAGGCTTGTGCTCCCCAAAATTGGTGAGTTTACGGGTAGCCTTATCTAAAGTAACTCTACTTGCCTTTGAGGGTGACCCCTGGCAATGGCCCAATTTCTCAAACCTGTTTGCCACACTGGTTAAAAATGATGATGACTTGTCCACAGCAAAAAAAATTGGCTTACTTGAAAACTGCACTGCATGGCGAACCCCATGATATAATTCAGTCGCTGCCCATGTCAGATGCCAATTTTGAGGTTTGCATGGAAATTACTTGTTGATCGTTATGAAAACAAACGGCTTTTTGTTAGTGTGCATGTTCAGGCTTTGTTGCAGGTGCATTCAGCTTCAGTTGACTCCCCACCTTGTTGCATAATACATTGTGCATTTTGAATGAAAACGTGTCTGCGCTTAAGACCCTTGATGTGCCTGTTGACCAGTGGGATTTAATATTGTTACCTATTGTGTGCAAACGGTTAGACACTACTCTTAAAACACAATGGGAGATGTCTAGGGATGTCAAACTCGATTCCACGATACCCGCGATTCTTGAAGAATCGTATAATCGAGAATCGAAAGTCCAAGAATCGAAGGATGAAAAACCAATTACTACAACTATATAGCCTAAGACTAGAGGTACAATTTTGGGTAAATCGGGTTAAAACGAAATAACACCGAAGCACAAGTTAAAATGTGAAATAATGCGAAATAAGACAAATGCGCGATATCTCACAAAATTAGCTTTCTCCACAAGAAATGAACTATTCTCCTATGTTATTTACACAAATTTACTTTGACAATATAAAAATATAGACACGTGCAAGTCTCTGGAATATCCAGAAATTCTAGAGTTGAAAAAATTCTCAATTTCGTCTCGAGGCAAATTTTAAAACTCCGAAATTATAGTTCTACATGCAACAACACACGTAAATACGTTAGGTAATTTTTTCTTGCGAAACAAAATGTAAACATTCCAAAGATTACACAAGCAGTAAAACATGTACTTCGAGATAAGCTACAGTAGTTTGACAACATACCGCCTCCAAGATTTCGGTAGCCCCAGTCGTCCCTGACGGCGGGTCATATTGGGTTTGTATCCTGGTCATTAGCTCGTCGTTGCTATGATATTTGACATGAGTGAATTTTCTTTTACGTCGCAGGGCCTTGACGAACATTTATAAATTGTTGATTGCTGCCCTACGGGCTTTATGTCGCCAGCTGCCGGACAGTACAAGTTGTAACAAGTGTAATTTTTCTACGCCGTGCCTGTAGTATTTACACAATATTTTTGATAAAAGAATTTTTTTCAATTTCGTTTTGGTATTAAGTACTCTCTAGTCTTGGAACAAATTGTAGGGAAGTTTGGTTATTTGGCACGTGTAAGTGCACACATGAATGATAAGCCAAGTCAATTATATTAATAGCAACCAATAATTATGATCACGTAATTGATAGTACGATTTGCAGTACAGAAAATTGTAGAAAAGTGTGGTGAACCACCGACTCACATGTCTCATTAGAGGGTTTTGTCAAGCTATAATTTTGTGCAAGGGTGCTTTCATGCGTGGTCTACCCCATGACGAGAATTTTCTGATTAGTGGCCACGTAATTTTAAAGATTTTTTGTTGCCCTCAAAATAGTTTTATTAATGTGGCAAAGATATATGAGTGAGAAACTCTATACTTGGTGTAAATTTCAATCACTGTTTGAGCAGGCCTTAGTAGGCATGACATTAATGAGGTCTCTTGTTTACGGCAATGCAGAACGCCATGTCTGATTTGACTTTTAATTGCACATTCTAGTAGCATGGCAATATTAATCTAGTCAAATTTGGTGAGTTTCAACTTTATTAATTTTCCTGGTGATTAGTAACAGGAATATAATGGAAGGAAGCATTATTCATGTTTGGCACTTGTGCCCTCAATCAGTCATGTACCTGAATTATAATTTTAATCTGCAGTGCTGGTTCACCATTTTAAACTGGCCTTAATGAACTTTGTTAGTTGCAAAATATAACGTGGAATCATTGTAAATTAGTTCTGGGCAGGCCCCTTAGTGCTACCTTGTGAGCATTTTTCACATTTTTTGTATTTTTGAAGTGAAATATCTCAGGTCAGAATTATATTATTATACAGGGAAGAGTTGTCATACCCAAATTGTGTAAGAACATAATATTTTTGAGAGTTCAAATAAATCAATGTATAAAGGATTTCTTATATTTGCTTATTTAATAGGTTTTTTTTCTAGTGTATCCTGTTGTGAGTTATGTACATTTGCACATAGTATGGTGCAACACTATCAGGCTGTTGTATTAAAAAATACCATAGTTACATTTTCACACCATACTTCTGTAGATCTTTGACTCTTTCATTAATGAGTGACAATGCTTGTTCTGTATCTTTTAACAACTTGCGTTTGATTTCTAACTCCCTTAGTCAGCAGGAGCCCATTTTCGTTCTTTCTCAGCATTTGTTTCAATCTGCCGGAGTTCTTGAAGTACCTCTTTGTATTTGGAATAAGTATTCCTAACCGAATGAATAATTTTCTTAGATACTTCCACGTTGAGCAATCCCCCTTCATGAACAACAAAGTCAAATATACATTACTGAGCAATTAATGATGTCTCTTTCATATTTTCCACCAAAATATGTTTGTTTATCGAGAATACTCGCTCTACATGAGCATTCCCATGTGAAATTATTAAGAGCAGTATTACTACCTTTGAAAGATTTTCATACTTTTTCTTTCCATGAACAAGTGAGATCCACAACTCATCAAGTCTGCTTTCACTCCTAGAAAAATATTTAATTTCACCAATAACGTTTGTATCAGAACACACGGCCTTGTACGATCTATCTGCTTTTTCTATGGTGTTGAAAGGTAATAGATTCACATTAAGAACCACTTCTAAAGCAACTGTTAATTGCTTCTCAGATTCTTCCTTGGAGCATATATGAGCAGGATTCAAACAAGTTAGTTCTTTAATTAATTTGTATTTCAGCGGAGACTTCTGCAAAAGTTTTGCTACAAAATGCTGCATAGCAGTTCTACAATCATTCTGAAACAAATAAAGTACCTATCTGAAATACTGGCACACTTATGCAATGCAGACCATGCGGCATACCCAACATCAATGTATTTAATATCTTTCATATTTACAAAAGAGTTGTTAGAATCTTGCTTCAAGACATCAATTTTATGCAAAGGTGTACTTTCCAGAACATCTCTTTTCACGATTCTGCTCATCAGAGTTTTCAATAGAAAAATTAAACTGTCATAGAGAAATGGTGCCATAGGAGAATCTGCTTGAAATTCTGTGAGAAAAGGTTCAACATCATTGGCAAGTAACTCAAAGAATGCTAGTTTTGCTGGAAGAAGCTTGTCTTTTAATGCACTGCTCACAAGTGAGAAGATGCTGCATGAAGGCTCCCTGGCAGCTCCTTTCAATGAACATACATACTCCTCAGCCCTGGGTAGAATTTCTCTGACTCTTCTAGTTACTTTACCATTTCAATCCATCTTATAGGGCACACTTTAACAGGAAAAAACCATTTGAATTTGCAGATCTCTATAATCTCCTAACCAGTCATTCTAATACTGGTTTTGAATACAATATGAATTGTGTGTAGTCCACATGTACCTATATATAGCAACTGAGGGGACTCTGGATCAGACCTCAGTTCTGCCAAGAGCCTAGAAACTTTTGCATTAACGTTTGGACCATCCATTGAGAGTTGTATTATTTTATTTAAATCAAACCCAGCCAAACCAGTTTTGATGGCTTCAAGGTCTTCTCCAGTTGTATGAAAAAGAACCATTGTTGTAAGATACCTAGAAGTCACTTTATTAGATTTTGGTTCCCAAAATTGTACACACAAGTCCATTTGCTGTTTTTGGATCACCTTGTTCATACTCTCATCGAAACTAAGAACAAAACGATCACACTCTTGTAATGTTTTCAACAATGTTTCAAAATACGGAGCAAGGCCATACACAATATAGCAAATTTGATCCTTCTGGAGTTGCATGCTGTTAGCAATAGGATCAGCTGGAAACATTTTACGCAAGAGACACACTACTGGCAGCCCCTCAAGAGTCGTGATTCATGACAGTCTGTATACACCATAATGCCTCTGCACAGGTTACTTCATCCTTCTGCAGATAACCATCAACACACAGTGAAACTGACTAAGCTTTTGCAGTCACTGAAGACACTGCATTTGATGAGGTGTGAGAAGAGGCAACAACACCTGATGTTGAGGGTTCACAAGGTTCAGATGATGCCAAACAGGCTTTGATGTAATTTCTCCTAGCTTGCCCATTGAGCAACTTGAAGAAGGTACTGAAACAGTCCACATTTCAATTGATGCAGATTTCTGAACACTTTTACATTTACTTATGTGCTTTGCTCCCTTTGAACGGCTTATAATAGCTGTTCTTCCCATTAACATGATGGAGAATGTTGTGTTACATAAGGAACATCTCACAGAGTTACAATCCCCTTCCACTTCTTGAGCCCATGGAAATTCACTCTTCCAGTCACTTTGGAAAGATATCTTCCCTCTGAACCTGCGAGCCATCTTTCTGATGCTTCTACATGATCAAAAACCTAAAGATACAAAAAATCATAGAGTATAAAGTGAGAAAAAATGATTTGCCTACCTCCATTCCTCCCAGGGGTTGAAATTTATAGTGATTATATATATGAGCAACAGTTTTCACAAGTATAAATATTAATTGTGCTTAGGTATGGTTCAAGGTACAAGAAAACAGAATTTCTTATTCCGAAAGATTTAAATGATTCATAAAACATTATGTGAAGAAGCATTACTAAATATTTTAATTCACAATTATATTTCTTTCAAAATTTTAAAAGATCAATAAAAATATTTTAAAAATTATATAAGATAAACGGGAAATAAAACTACATAATTTGAGATGAAAATGTAACATTTTAAAAATATTTGTGTTAAATGGGTTCTGGTGAGCAGGATGATTTTGAAAACATTGTAGATAAAATACCTGAAGATTATGATGCTTATGTACGCGCTTTAAATACATTTAACTGTCATTGCTGTACAAGATCATGTCCAGGTTTATTAAATGAACAGCCTTAGGTTTTTACATAAAAAACACAAACACAGAGTGAAACTGTTGCCAATTACCCTTTTTACTTAGGCATTGCAGTGAGATGTTTATCACATTGATGCTGCCCAAATTGTATATTTGGGTTGCTAAAAATTCTGTCAAGCAATGCCTTAGCAGAATTTTGTAAAACATTATATCTTTGAAGCTGAAAATCCAAATCATGAAATCAGAGCATAAACATAAGTAAAATATTGGGTCAGTTTATCATTTCATTTACAATCACTACCAACAATAAATTGCCCAAGATAAGCTAAGCTATGATTTAATGTGTTTGTAATGCGAATACTGGAATTGAGGTTATTTTATATTAACAAATTGACCGTAGAATAGATTCGGAAACCTGTGGTTTATTTTTGTTTGTTAATTGTAATTTCAAGCAGGTGTAGACTGACCATAACAGTGAATGCTGTTAGTCAACAGTATTTTACTTAAAACTAATGATCCAGGCACAACTGCTATTAACATATCACTACACAACACAGTATTCACAAAACATTACAGAAGCCTATTGTACATACAAGATAAAATGCACAGTACCTTAATATATTAAAATTAAACTAATGCAGTAGCTACGTATTAAAAAAAAAGTCTCTTTTATAGAAACAATCATTTTAATGGAAATGGGTTTCAGACGGTAACACCAATTTCTGCATCACTACGATAAACACAAAAATAACACCAAATTTATAACAACTTTAGCTAAGCTACTGTGCTTATTTTTATAACTTCATTATGCATATTGCTTATATGTTTGTTTGAATTGTGCCTGGGCCTAATTCACTCACACAAATGCAGGTAAATCAGTCCTGGGCACAAACATTAAAAAACTCTTCATTTAGGTTAGTTAGTATCCAGAATTTACGATACAATATTCACTGCAAAGGGAAATTAATATTGGAAAATTAAAGCATAACCAAGAGCAAAACCACTGAAAAAATGCAGCTTCATTCGCTTTGAATAACACAACTGCAAATTACTACGCACACAAATACAATAATTTAAAAACACATTCAGAAACTCAAAATGGTACATATTTACACATATGCAGAATCACTGTACTGATGCACTATCATAAAATCACAAAATCACTATGTACCACATTGACAAAATCTCACAACTTATAAACACAACTCCTCGCCATTTTGAAAAGTACAATAGAAAACAAGGTATGGCAAAAAAAAAAAAAAAAATTTCTTTCCATTTTGTTCTTCAATTACAAGCCCGCTTTTGCAATACTTTGTTACTGCTTCAGTGATGAAAAAAATACATATTTTCCAAAGAACTAGTAAATCAGCAAGCAATCATATCACCATGTCTCGTGTTACTACAGGATTCCTGCACATGGTATAAAATCCCCGTACTATCACGGACATTTCCCGGCCAGCTAAAATATATGTACAATATATGTATTTCCAGTTTTTCATGGCTGCTAGACACCCTGCAGTTCTGTAACTTTATGAATACCCACGGAATTAGCATTACCTGAATTCCATGGTAAACCATACAAGGACCCGGAGGTTTTCATACAAGAGTGCGAGAGTGAATTGAGGGAGCACCTCATTCCTGTAAAACAATGGGTAGGCCGTGCATGCCACCAACTGAGCGGTTACGCCTGAAAATGGTGGGAAAAACCAAGAATTCATTGAGGGATGGCTCCAGTTTCGAACCCAGCTCTCCACACACTTCACGGGAGACGAAATACTGTCCAGTCTAATTAGACTTTGTTTGTTATGTATATTATTAGGGCTGGGCAGATAACAGTACTGATACCGATACATCGGCAGAAGCACCCAAAATCGGTATCTGTTACAATCAGTCATGGCCCAACCAAATCTTTTAATCAACGCAAATGACTTAATCATCATGGAAATTACTGCACTTGGTTACCTTGTGGGACATGTTTTCACAAACAAAGAATTAAATTTTTACAACCAAAAAACTATTTTATTAATTTGATCTTTATCTTTTAGTAACAGATGACTTGAAATTACGGAAACTGATGATATGGCTGGCTTTGGTGTTGTTACATATTTCACTTTATATACGCCATACCTGGTGAAGTTCGTAAAATAAAATGTAATTAAAATTATAAGACTGGTATCTGCTTTGAGGTACAGTGGAACTTTGATTATTAGTTTTTCAGTGGACCAACAAGAAAAATCTAAGCATGCGGGAAAACAAACGATGCGGACTTGGATTTTAGGACTGAGAAATAATGTACATAACCATAACATGCATTTTTGTTTAGGCCAAAAGCCAAAAAAATGTAATTAAAACAACTTATTCTAAGATTTTTAGATGGTTTCTCATAGTTGCCAACCCACGAATGTAGTACGACATAGGAAGAATAAAAACTGTTGTGGAATGTAAACAATACTATTGATAGCACCAGTTATTGATTTTTCGTGTTGTTTTGCATTTACATACCATTAATAAATCAATGATATGCAATATTTGGTGAATATATTGAACAAAAATACATAAAACGTAAATAACTGGAATAAATCACCGAAAATCCACTTATTTTGTAGCTAAATGATTGTTTCGAATATATAATTTGGTTTTCAGTTTTCGGATGAAATATCTGATCGATGGAAGCAGGTAAATTAATTGTTTAAGGGCCGCAGCATGCATGTTTTTTTTAACGTTGTTTATATAAGGGATCCGGAACGGCTAATAACATACTCAATTAAGTAATCATAGGGAAGAGAGAATCGTACACATTACACAAACATTTCCCGATTAAGTGTATTTATTACTGCTGTGATGGAGCTGCAACTACTACTTCATTGTACGTAAGAAAATATATTGTGAGAGAAATTACGTTCACAATTATGTAATTGCCTCAATTTAAATTATTGCAGAAAACAGAGGATTAACAATTGTTTACACATTTTCTTACACTGTAATTACTTTATATTTATCTCTTTAGGGCCCTAATATTTCTCATTACTCAACTTACAATGCAGAGCAGAATTAAAACAAAGGTGAATAAAACTGCAAATGAGAAGTTTAGTTAGCGAAAAAAAACTATAACATGTATTCTAGCATATTTTATCTTTACTGATAAGTTTGGACGAAATATTTTGAATGTAAAAATACTCCTGTTGTGGTGTTTGTGTGCCAATAAAACCATTTATTATTCATATTTTAAATCCACTATGAGTTTGGTATTACTTTCTTTCAGCAGTTCTGATACTGTAGATGGTTCATTTCATTCTACGAAGAGCGATTTCGTCTTTAGAATGGTTAATTCGCCGGAACTGTTTGTGAGCTCAGGACAGTTAGTAACTGAGAACGACTTTGTTTTCGGAACAGTTCGTGAGTTTACAACAGTTCCCACATGAAAATTGAGTCTGTCTCCTGAACTGTTCATTCGCATGAACCATTCATGAGTCTGCAACAGCTCACAGACTGAACAGTTCCGAGGCTGTGAACAGTTTCATACAATTGCCGTAATATTTACTTTTCAGCTGACCTTACAATACTTTTTCAGGCTCAGTTCTGGACCGGAACATACTGAATTTAGCATTTTCATATTATAACAATTGTTCTCTTTTAATAAGGTATTGCAAAACATGGAAAAAAATCTATGATGCAGCAACCCAGTGTACTTGAATAATAGTTGTGGCATACAGAATTTAAGTCGTGGTTTATAATTTTATTACTGATTAGAAGTTAAAAACCAAGAAATATAAATAAATTTTGTGTACTTTCTGTACGGAAGGGGTGGAATAATGTGGCATTCCGACGGAACCGTTCATTTGGCTTGCTTGGAACTGCTGTACCAGTTCCTCTCTCCGGAATCGTTCTTTGGAACCATTCCGAGAAATATTCCCCTTTACTATGTATATTGATCTATTGCTCCCACAATGTGTATTGCTATTTTGTTTGCAGCATAACAGAATTCATAAATCAATTAGTAACAAGGCTGAATGTTTATTGTTTCATGTATGAATCCCATTGAATATATATTGAGCAAAATCGCTATGGCCGTGGCACTTGTTTGTGGGCAAAATCATAACCCTAGTCCATTCCTGATTGGAAGCGACTTATGAAAATCAACCTTTTAACAACAGCGAGTGCAGCAACGTGTTGGCAATGACAGGTAAGAAATAGTTCACAGTTAAAAAATTATTTTTATTTCTTTTTTAGTATACTATTTGTAAATTAAATGGTGCCTATTGAAATATTTAGGTAGCCCCGATGGCAACATATCTCATTTTTACAGTTTAAAATAACAGCTGACAATATCGTGAGTATGCCGTATTGCAACAATGTTGATTTATTGAGCGAGAAATCAATTAAAAAACTGTATGCTGGGCGAGACTTGTCACTCTCTGTCTCAATCTTTGTCTTTTTCACACTCAGGAAATTTCACTTCACTAGTAAGCAAGGAAATTATACACGTCTTCAATTTTAGCATATTTCATACTTATTACAGCAAAATAATGATTTTTGAATTTTTAATTTACAACTGAAAAGAGATTTTAATGTCTGAATACTTATTTAAATATATTTAGATATGATAGCAGGGCAGTAACCAAGTGAAGTTGGCAGACGTGGCGAACCATGACATGGCATGTTGCTTTTTGCTAAACGAAATGTAACTTATCCTTACTGCGAAAAATACTTCAAATTAATACATTACATTTGTAGATGTTGATTTTTTTAAACCTACCTACGCAAGTTACAATGTGTGATAAATCTGTGTTTCCACTGCAGTAATAAATATACTGTGACGTGAGTTTCGTTAATCATTGCATCTGTGAAATGGAGTGCCTTTGTGCATCGTGGTCGATACGCTGGCCCTGTGTGTACGTGATTTCAAATACTTGATTAGCACTATTTATATGTTTTAACTGTGAACTGTTTTTATGATAAAATTAATTACAGTGGAAGCCCAGAATACAGCGGCCCGATATACCGCGGATTTGGTTATACCGCAGGGCAATTTATGCCCCCGGCCTGAATAAATAATGAAGTGGAAAGTGTGTGATCAGGTAGGCGTGTGGTCTGTCGATGGGTGGTCATGAGGCGGGGACATTGATGGATGAGGTGGAGGGAGCGCGTGTGTTCTCCCTCCTTTCAACGCAGAGATCTATTTTACTGATTCTTTACAGCCAATATTGTATGTTTTTCCATATTTAATTTCATTGGCGTGGTGCGTAGCTTTGACATAAGAATTCCTAGTGGTTCTTTTTTTATGTGACCATATTGTACCGGTTCTGCCATTTGGTTGTAAACAGACAAAAAAAAAAGATACTGTGGCAATCTTTCAACCTTATCTGGGCATTGGATCAGTATGGGGGGATGGCACGGCCATATTCAAAATTGTATATCATACTTGCAAGTGTCCTCCTGTTACGCATTTACTGGCACTTAAAAGTTAACATGAAATGTGCATATGTTGTATAGCATAATACGTAATCATTATAATAATACTGTAGACACATGAATTATAATGTGTATATAGCAGCTATAACAGTAGGTCTTCCCATTTTGAGAGAGAGAGAGAGAGAGAGGGAGGGAGAGGGAGAGGGAGGAGGAGGAGGAGGAGGAGGAGGAGGAGGAGGAGGAGGAGAGGAGAGGAGAGGAGAGGGAGAGAGAGAGAGAGAGAGAGAGGGAGGGGGGGGGGGGGGACCCCCACAACCAAATTTGATGCGGGCCTTGAAATTCGTGCTTCTAAGTCATTTAAAGGTGTATAATTAATCTTGTAGGGGGTATAGCTCTACGTAAACATTATAATTATGATCTAGACACTTTGCTTGTAATGTGTATATTGTGGCCGTTCTGTTATGAATGTCTTATCATTGGGGGGGGGGGGGGGGGGGGGGGGGGAACGAAATTTGAGACGTGCCTCAAAATTCGTGCTCCTAAGTCATTTACAGGTCTATTATTAATCTCCTACGGAATATAGTGCTACATAATCACTATAATTATAATGTAGATACAATGATCATAAGGTACATGTACCGGCTATACAGTAGATCTTCCCATTTTCGAAAAAAATTTCAGAGTGAACGAACTATTGTGGACAAGGTTTAATGCAGAAAAGCGGCCTTTCATTACATGCCACAAATCATTGTTTCATTTTTATTTAAGTTTTCTTTTGAAAATGCAAATTAGACGAGCAAGCGACATGTTTCACAGCACATGAGGAACTGATAGATCTCATCTACAGTGCAGGCGTGCATTCGACTTTTGGACGTGAGCTTGCTTTCTCATTCTCACTTCCTCCCAACCAGGCCCAGCAGGTGACGAAAAAGCGAAGTTGTTTACGGGGGGGGGGGGGGGGGGGGGGGGGGAGAGGAGAACTACCTTCAACTCGTGTGACAAACAACTAGCAGCCCCGTGTTTGACAGATAGGTGACAGATAGGTTTGACGGAATAGTGTGGAAAGCTATAATGAGGGTATGAGTTATGTCGCCCCACAACTGCGTTATAAATGGCTTTTACTGTATTTACATCCACATCTGTTTATTTATCACAACGTTATACCTTCGCCTTAAGAGGTTTGAAACACAGTCGTGTAACGTATTTGCCACAATCACAGAAAAAAAAACTAAGCCCAGCCTGATAAATTTCAATAAACCTAATAAACAGTAGGTAACAATACCTAGAAATATGAGCGGAATAAAAGTTATCGTAGGCTTATTTGTGTGCATGTTGAATTTAATGTGACTATTTCGTTTGACTGGTTGTTCCTTCATTTTAATATTTATTCCAACTGAGGCTGTCTTTTTAAAGAAATGACCCAACACATATCAATAACAAATTAATATTCATACGGAATGGTTTTTGGAATATGACAAAATTCATTGAATATCTGTAAACAGTAAACAACACATTTGACAGGTATAAAGTAGAAGTCACATTTCAATGTTTATTTTTAGGTGCAGCAAAAGTATACGAACATATGTACACACACAATGGAATGTAAACATTGATTTTGACAGATGCTACATGACAGTCACATGGCAATGTTTGTTTACATTTGGCGGAAGGATACAAAACGGGCCTGGAAGAAGCTATTTAGCAGGGCTCCGAGGAAATTTCTTCCAATGGGGTATGGACTATATGTAAGTTTTATTTATAAACAAACGTCTCTAAACAAATAGGTTGGGGTTATGATGAAAGTAAATAGTACGTATGTACAAAGCAGATGAATGTAATTCACGCACTGAACATGCGCGCAGTATTTATAAACACTGCCGTCTTTACTCATCATCTGTGTTTCGTGGTTCAATTCTTGACAAATACAGCATTTGCAACTAATGGGAGAGGTTGGCGATTGTAGTTGGCTGCTTGTCGCAAAACCGGTTAAGAATGCCAAAAATATTTACAGTTTTAGATCGTGCCCCAGAGTTTGATAAGGTGAGGTTTTTTTTAAATAAACTGACCAAAATGCTAAACTGCACTGAAAAAACCAAAAATTAAGTTTAGAGTAATTTTAAAGTTACTCAGACACAATACAAAAAATTAAAAATGACATTATTTGTATTGGCACCATCAGTGGGGTTGGCCACAAAGTATCGGTATCTGTCATATCTGCAAAAGGGCATTTGGACACATCTCTTATATAATAATTATTGATTCATTATTACAAATCACCATTTTCATTTGTATACATGTTTAAGCACTAGTATTAATAGTAAAAAAAACCCACTGTCACAGCAGCTGAGAATTGAACTCGGACCTAGCGGCACTGTTGGGGTCTAGTGTTAGCGCCATAGGCTGTAGCAGCATGGTGGGATTGCATAACAATTAGCGGGCTTAGGCGAATCACCCTGTGTGTGTGCGCGTATAAAACAAAATTTTTGTAATAAAGATATTTGTTTTTATACTGTAATATGTGTTCAAATATGTAGTTCTGTGGAATAATTTTAACTGGAATGTACCTACCTTCGAAAATATTGTTTCATTAATAAATACTGTCTTATTTTTCTAGTAAACCTTAACCAAGTTGGCTCATCGGTTCTGCTGCTGATGCACAAGCTCACATTTCTCAAGTCAGGAAAATATTTAGAGCCAAGCTTAAGCTGCAATCAGGTATCTTGCTTGAGCTCTATTTTTAAGTGCTTGTAGATCTCTAGTATAAATAAATAAATAAATATATTATATGTATATACATACACACATATATACACACACACACACATATGCACGAGTGAGTTGATTGGTTGAGGGGTTTTAGTTGGTGTTTAACAGAAAGGATTGGAGACCAATTCCGGAGGGGCCAGGTGGCTGAGCGATTAGCACGCTCGCCTCCCACCAAGGCGAACCGGGTCCAATCCCTGGCCGGGTCACCGGATTTTCGCAAGTGGAATCGTACCGGACTATGCCGTTAGTCGGCGGGTTTTCTTGGATATCTCGCGTTTTCCCCGTACCTTCATTCTGACGCTGCTCCATGCTCACTTCAATCACTCTCATTGGTTCTCCAGACCTCGCTGTTAAGAGCCGCACAAATTTCTTCACTTCACTCACCAATTCTGGACAAACTTTGTTGATCAACAATATAGTGATGCTCATTGAAGTTTAATGATTTCATGCTTCCTATGTCTGAATTTCTCCTATATTCACAACATACAATCAAGATGGTAGGCATGCAAGTAAAATCCATCTACCACAGTATATACTCATTTAAATGGCTGGTCTAATAAAATTAATAATATTCGAATACCACAAAATAGTAATAATATGACAATAATAATAATTTTAAAAATATGTGATGTGGCACTGTATACAGTATACATTTTAATTTCCATTTCTGCCCATAACTGTTGTTCAGAAAAAAAAAAAAAAAAAAATTAGCATGCACTTACAGATGTGTTTGCTCGCAAAATAAAAATGCCATCAATCCATAGTTTCTTTTAGACAACTAATTAAAAATGATTATAAATATATTATGTAACATGCACATCTTTTAATAGTTGGTTATGCCTACTATCCACTTTTCTAAGTAACAATGCTAAATTATTTGGACAACTAAGTGTACATCATTTAGTTAAAATATAATTTTTCTTATATTAATAATCATTACGCACTGAAATAAACACATTCTTGTACAGGAAACAGAATAAGAGAAAATTCTTGGGTGAATAAATACAGTGCTACAATTCTGGACTGTGACTGCATGCCAATTTGAACCAATTTTGCAAAGAGTATGAAATTTTCATTTTCCTAAACAAAAGCATTCGCAGTGAAACAAACCTACATGAAAATACTTATAAAACATGTACACATAATAAGAATATTAATAAAAATGGTTATGTGAAAGCAATATGTTAAAGACAGTGTTTGACGTGTTAACCTAAAAGAGGTTATGTACAACATAAATTACTTCAAAAGCTTTAAGTTTGATTAAACTAAGTGTAGTTTATAATATTGCTATTTTCATAATGAACAATCTCATTAAACAAAACCTTAAATGTAATAGACGAATATGGAAACACAATATATCCTACATTGTATGATGTTATGCTTTGTCTGCATTTCTTATGCTTATACTACTGACATGCCAGCATGCTGCGTATTGAGAATGTGTGCTTTATGGACAACTTTGCCCCATCTACGAGCCACATGCACTCAGGGGCGGAATATATAAGTGGCAAACCAGAATAAATGTATCCCGCTAATACAACCCACAAGCCTGGATAGCTGATTAGATCATTGTAAATTACGTGCGTAATTACAATCACCTTTGCTCACCCAGATTTATGCATGCAAAAGGCACCCCCACAATTTGAATAAATATTGTTGAGAATTCTACTATTCGTGGCTAGCTCTGGAAGAAGTTTCTACAATCTCGAGAGATGGCAGCACCCCGTGACCTTGTGATGTCACGACCAGTCCGCCTCAGAGACTGAGGTTTTAATTTGTAGTCGCCTCCATGCGGGGTGATAAGAAAAGCGCAACGCATCTGTACCCCTGATAAACGCGCCTCGTTGTGAAAGGCTATGCTACCCCCGGACGCCGAAGAACTACTAACAAAAATTTTAATATAAATACAACCCCAGTAGCCAGCCCCGGCAGATGCGATGGGCTCGGCAACCGAAGAGGATACGAGCCCACCACCAATCTGCAAAGATTTGAGTTTGCAAAGACTCCCGACCTAGCCTGAGTCCGCAAAGACTCTTTCTTAACCTCCTCAGTCCGCGAGGACATCTATCCTAGAGTTCGTAAGGACTCTTTCTGCTCACCTCCTTAGTCTGCAAGGACTCTGCTTACCCAGTCTGTGAAGACTTTCCTGTCTGCATGACCAAGGGCACTCTGCATCCTACCTTAAACCTTCCTACCCTAACCTGCACCTTAAGGCTATCGTCAGTCTGCGAAGATTAACTCTCTCTCTCTCAAGACCTGCAAATGAGATACCTACTTCAGCTACAGGTATACCCAGCTTTAAACCGGGTAACTCTTACCCCAGTCAACTTCCTCTGACTCCGTGGTAACGAGCCGTCACGTTTCGTATTGCATACCTGATTAGCCCCCCCTTCCTAATCTTAGCAGCTGTAAAAGTTGCGTTGCTATTATATTTTGATTTTCTTAGCTGCTGTTAAGTTGCGTTGCTATAGCTTGCCCCATCTCAGGCTCGCCTTCGCCTGACCCGGTTGCTCACGTTATGTACGTATTATAATTTTCCCCAGCGTTTTGCTAGAGTAATTTTCTTTAATCGTAGGAAATATCTTTTGCTGGTTCTCTCCAGGGACTAATCCCTTAATAAATTACGTCAAATTTATTCCTTTGTGTACCATTACTTGTAGTTAGCAAACCCCTTGTTTCGACCTTGGGTATAGTAGAAAAGGTGGTATCCAGAGCAAACAACGACGTAAGGAACATCGTACCCTAGTACATGCTACAGTCAGTTCTACAATTGAGGACGAACCTCAGCTTGTGTGCCAAGACCCAGTTCCATGACCTATTTCTCCATATATACCCCTAGATTACCTACTCGGTGGCAAGTGGCCAGGTTACTCAACGACTGAATATGAGGAACAGGTAAGGTTACTCGCTCAGAAGGATGGGGCTAACACCTGTGATAACCTCACTAGACAAAGTCCAAAACCACAATCAAAATATCAAACTGCAGTCTGGTTGACTAATTAGAGTGACTTATCCAGAGGGCACCGTCCTCCCTTAATTATGCTCAATCAAAATTGCATTGGGAAAAATAGTTAGGGTTCGACCCCCGGCCCAGTCAGACAACTGACCCCGTGCAACACGCCCAGCTGCAGATTTCGTCCCGTCACGCCGACCTAATCGGCAGGTTAAGATCTCGCCGCCAGACCAGGCACACCCACCACCACTTCAGATTCACCATAACTTCATTTCACCCATTTAGGATCGCTGGCATCCTGTATATTGGCGACCCTGATAGTGAGAAGGATTGAGCTCCCTGGACAGGCAGCCATGTCCATACGCCTCACCCTGGGGTTTGACTTCCCTGCAGCCCACAGCAAACCTACCCCAAGTGGCCTAATATTAAACCTAACCCCCTTACGCCGCACTGGCCTAAAAGAACAGGTAGAATTTTCCATGATAAGCCAAACTGGGCTTGATAGGATAGTCATGATCACAGCGCTACCATCTAAGGTAGTCACACCCAGTAGCACGCGTGTCAATATTTGCCAGCTGTAATTTTTTTCGCGTCTCTTGCACATCTAAAAAAGGACTAAACGTTGGATCTTTTTTTTGCTGCAGCAGTAAAGAAATAAAACATTACGAATCAGTGAGGAATTTTTATTTCTTTTTTACTTTTGTAGACACGGAGCAATTCACAGGCTTTTCTAACTGGCAGGTGATTTCCAGGTCTCGCCACCAGTTTCAATCACAGTGTTTTGCCTTGAAGGTGAATATAAGGTATAAACTGAAAACCAACAGTCGTAATCACACTGAATGCAATGACATCATAAATAACCTCATGCACGACACATTTC
Source organism: Dryococelus australis (assembly GCA_029891345.1). Classification (NCBI taxonomy): domain Eukaryota; kingdom Metazoa; phylum Arthropoda; class Insecta; order Phasmatodea; family Phasmatidae; genus Dryococelus; species Dryococelus australis. The sequence continues at coordinate 125,771,102 of CM056994.1, read as the reverse complement.
TGCACATTTACGATGCACACTCCACACGAAGACTTCGTCACATCTTTGAGCGTAATGCTCATACAGGGGCAGGTTATTACTTATAACAGTGCTTCAGGACACGTGCCTACAGGGTACGTTGGCACACGTCAAGAGTCACTCAGACATGTGGTCTTAGATTGTACTGTTTGCACAGAAACGCCATCATGCAAATGCCAACCCTTAACATAAAAATTGTATTGTTGGCTGAGACATCGGTGCCCTCCAGCAAAGGCCACGCTATTCGCACAGCGGCGCTGGAGGGCAGCACCCAGTCTACTCCAGCAGCTCCAGACTCCAAGCACCTCTCACACAGGCAATAAGAAAGGATCTCATCTTTCGCAGGAGATAAGAAATGAATAGCGCCGCCTCAGAAGCAGAAGTCTCAACCCCTGAGAACGAGGCTACCTACCGCCGCAGCCTCCAAGCTCCTAGTTGATAACAGTATAAAAGGGCTAGCACCCCTCAGCTCTTGAGTCTGCTCCTTGACCGCTCGCAAGGGCTGGAGGCAACAATCACGGTGCATGACCACCGGGACATCTGGAAATCCAACTGCTCGCAAGGGCCAGGGTCGCAACCCTGCTGAAGACATTGCAGACTAGAGTTCAACACTTTCAGCAGCCGCTGACATGCCTCTGCAGCCACCGCAGATCCCGCAACTTCTGGAAGAATCCACCATACCAAAAGGCTCCTGAAGACGTTGTTCCTTCGCTTTACTTACCAACCCCTCCTGGTTAACAACCATTGAACCCCTTGATAGCAGGTCACGTCAACATCCCTTCTGGACCTGTTTTGCCCACCGGAGGGTGCAGCAGTGACAACTACCCCCATGGTAGTTTGTCTTAATTAGATTCCTTCAGAACACCCCTGATAGTTAGGCACTGTCAAATGCATTTTGATTTACTGAATTTTGCCAGTTTTTCACCCACACCATAAATCTAGCTCTTGCCCAGGTCATCTTCATCTGGATTTCAGGTAAGGATTAACTTCTATAACTGACATTAAATTTGTAAGAGTTAGTGTGGAACCACCCTGTTTTCCAAATACAGTCAATATATGTATTCGTAGCATATTTCTTGTGAGTTAAGTTTCTTTTGTGCGCAATTTGTGTAAACCCTCTTTTACTTTTGGTAAATGTAACTACACCGTAGAGGAAAAGCTGGCAGATGCATAACCACCAAGGTAAATACACACACCACTAAGAGGCAAACCGAGCTCTGCCAACAGGTAGACCTTCGGCTGCGCCCGAATGCACTAGGTACTCCATTACAAGAATTGACCACACCAGGTACTCCATACTCCGCCACCGCTGCTCACATGGCTGGATTGGAGCTGGGAATACTTTAGCCTGATCAACGTCCTGTGGATACCGCACCCGGGTCTCAGCAAGGAAGTGGCATGTGTTTCCCACTGCTCACAAAGGCCGGACGAAAGGAGAACAGCTCACGTCAGAAGCCTGAGCACCCGGAAGTACACGCTAAGGACATCTGGTGCCAGCTTCTTCCCTATAGGTTGCTTCCATTGGTTTTTAAATGCAGTACCAATGCGAAGGTGGTGTATGGAGAAAACACTAACGAAGGCCTTATTAACAGCTATAGAGAACGAGAAAGATAAATTAACCCTGACGCATGCCGCTTATATCAGTTATATTAAACATGGCACTACAACTCGTCCTAACGTGTTACATCTACAAAGAATCACAATCCTAGATGGCTACAGGATTTTCCCCATCCAGGGACAGTTATAGACACGTATTTTCATGATGTACCAGACCCAACACATTATTCACAAGTGAGCACAGGATCGCTCCAATCGTAGTGAGTGAGTACCGCAGTAAGTCATATTGCGGTACTGCCCATGGCAGACTTCGTACCAAGCTGCCAGCCTACCCAACGAGCACGAGTCTCTAGTAGAAAGCCGACACAGTCACAGTAATTGGGTACCCGAGTGCGCCTGACCTAGCGCTCACCAAAAGTAACACCGACTAGTCTAAGCGACATGTGTCAACCCCTTCAGGGACAGCTTTTCGTAACACTTTATTTCCACCTCTAATAAAATTACTCGATAGGTGACACCCTATCATAGAGGCCATTTTGGGTGAGGAAGAGATCCTCCTAGGTCTTGATTTGGCCTTGGTTAAGGACACCCATACAGGAGTCTCTTCGTCCAGTTGTCCCCGACGACCAGGACAGTGTCACACCCACACGTCTTGCAGTCGACACTCGACTCACTGCTCGCCAGCAGAGTGAGTCCAGCACCGAGGCGGAGCACCCTTCTTCCTGGTAAATCCAAGGTAATGAAGGGTTGTGACAGTGGTCCTGGATTTTGTACCCACCAGACAGTCTACAAGGCCAACTTTACATATCGGCCGGGTACCGCAGAAATCTAAGGTCCTGGTTTAGCTTCCCCCACTGTACCTTGTGATTCTGGCATTGTAACATAGAACCATGAAATTGACCATGACCAAGATTTCTTATGTCAAAACTCATTTTGCTAAAATTAAAATAGCCTTCAGTCTCCCTAGTCATTGGTTATAGCCTAACTCTTGACAGCCCAATGTGTAGCACCTAATCCTTAGCCAGGATTATCACAAACCGGGCATGCGTCTAACCAAAGAGAAATTGTGTACAGTGCTCTATCAGGCTCACTAGAATATTGTTGGCCACCAAACTATATATTACTCTTCAATCAAACAGTGCAATAAGAGGTGTCCAAGGCCATACTTTACATATCGGACGGGGTACCGCAGAATCTAGGTCTGGTTTAGCTTCCCCCACTGTACCTTGTGATTCTGGCATTGTAACATAGAACCATGAAATTGACCATGACCAAGATTTCTTATGTCAAAACTCATTTTGCTAAAATTAAAATAGCCTTCAGTCTCCCTAGTCATTGGTTATAGCCTAACTCTTGACAGCCCAATGTGTAGCACCTAATCCTTAGCCAGGATTATCACAAACCGGGCATGCGTCTAACCAAAGAGAAATTGTGTACAGTGCTCTATCAGGCTCACTAGAATATTGTTGGCCACCAAACTATATATTACTCTTCAATCAAACAGTGCAATAAGAGGTGTCCGGAATCAGGACCCAGGAGTGACAGTGAGGGTGAATTTAGGCAAATATGGAGCAGAAGTGGACTGCAATTAGTGTTCTGTTACACAATACTGGCTGCTGTAAGTGTAATGAGGGTGTGGTTCTAAAGTACAGTAACATTCAAGATTTTTTGTTCTACAACCATGTAAACTTCTGTCTGTACAATTTAGTCATCCCAAAACAAGGTTGCCACAAAATATCAGAATAAAATTTCAGCAACTTTTCAAAAGTATAAAATAAAGGTCCAGTCTTCTTTGGCATCAAATAAAAAAAATCTACAGACAAAAAGCATTACTTAATGAGATGTGAATGAAATAAAATTCAAGGAACTTTTACTTTCCCATGCTTTCCCTGAATGTTCCAAAATTTTTCTAGTTATTTTATAAGAATTAAAGGTTGAATAAGACATACGAGTAACAGAGAAATAAATACATAATACCTTGCAGTTTGCTCTGCAGTCATGATTAATGAAAGCAGCAGGCCCAAGCCACAACTGGGCACAGTTTTTGCGGCAACTGAACATCACAGAGAAATCATTTTTCCCAGGATGCAACAAAAGTTTCTCTTCCTCTTCAGTAAGCTCTGCAATACAGCCAACTAAGAAAGATATCTTCTCATTTTTGTTCCTGAAAAATAAATTTAAATTAATTGAACCATCAATTGTTAAGCACTTGAGATCATAAACATGCAAGTTTAAAACACTAATAAGTACCTAAATATACACACAAGCACAAATTGGAGGAAGATAGTATCACAGAGTATGAAGAAGATGTGAAGAGTAACATGATCAAAAAAGGCAGAATTTGGAATGTGTTAGTTATGGTAAAAACTAATTCTAATTTGACTGTACAGTTTTATTTAACCCATTCTGCAGTGGTGGTGTGTGAGGCAATGTACTGAACCAATATTCTCAAATTTAGCTGATTACTTCATTTTATCAGAGTTTGAAATTTGAAATGTTATTGGCTCAAAATAGATGTCATTTTCTCTGGAAAACTTCTTGATTAAAGGCCAGTTTTGTCACCAGAGATAATTATTTGCAGTCTTGTGCAAACAGCTTGTGCTTTACTGCAGCTGAACATGGCTGCCGTTCCTCAAACCAGTCCCTTGTGCTGGCTAGTGCTGCCAAAAACACGGGAATCTAGCCATCATCTGCAACTACTCCATGCAGGGATAGGTTTTGCACATGGGTAGGAATATCAACAGTGCTACTCACTTTGCACTGCCAAAAATACGTTCAAACGAAACTTGTTAAAACTTTAACACTATCACTCAAATAATGTCAACTTTTAACTGCCTATTTACCAATATTTTGTAACCAAAATGGAATCATAAATTTCTCTTTCCTAAAAATGTTTTTAATGTGAAAAATTGTAAAATTATGGTATGTTGAATATATATTGGAATGGGCACAAGAAAAAATAGCACGCGAGAAACTTTTTTGTTTTTCGAGATGGTTAGTGAAAGATTATAATTGAAAATGAAATACAGCTAATTTAGATATCCCTTTTAAAGCATTATCACTGGTCGTTTCCTCGTGATGATGTGTTGATCTTCAAAAAAATATTTAGCCATAGAAGATATCAGAAGCTATGAACTATGTTTTCACTATCTTCATTAGACACACAGTTAAAATATTTTTGACAATTATTAGCTACAGCAATTTTTAAATTATTTTCAGTTTCAAATTTCATTTGCCAACTTACAATTTACGATAGATGCCATTTTTATTAACATTCATACTATGCATGCAAATAATCATACTAATTCTTGTGTAGATAGAATGTAGTTAACACAAAAAGTTTCTAGGTTTTAAACATTTAAATTCATACCTGATCACTAGAAAAATATACTAGCAGTTTATGTGAAAGTAAGATCATTAGAAACAGGGAAACTAACAAAAGTTTAGTGAAAAATGAGTAAAAAAATGTGCGTGTGTGTGTATATATATATGCGCACATGCACACACACACACACATATATATTTAGATATTGATACTACATTTCACAGTTTCCCTTCCTGTTACATAAACTGACAAATACTTCTAAAAATTAGAACACTAGAATACAACCCCAACAATTCTGCAGATATTGGTAGACCAACCATGCAGACATAACTTTGGAAATCTCAAATTGAAACTGTAACCTAAGTTCTGAAATGAAACAAATCTAATTAGTTAAAACTCTTTTTCAATATTTAATTATTGGTATGGTACTTGTAGTATTTTTCTTGAAGTTACAAGGCACCTGACCTTTGCAGCAGCTTACATAAAATACTGAATCATTCTGTTTATTGGTAAAAGGACAGCAGTAAGAGTTAATAACCTTAAAAACTGTTTGTGTAACACATAATAATATTATATACAAATACATAGAATTATAAAATAAAGGTCAGTAATTAATTATTAATTACTCACTGCTACTAAGTGTCTTAGAAGAGCAAAGAGTAATTGTCAAAGATATAAATTTTTTTTTCCTTCATCTGTAAGTAAACTCCATTTAATATAAGTGGGGTAAAACCTGACAAGACAATGTGATTGTTTGTAAAGTATTGAATGAGCTGATGAATTGGTGCGGGATGCATGTTGTTAAGTTGGCGATTTTAATGATGGCTTTGGAAGGATAATAGTACTTGGAATTAAAAATTGTAATTTAAAATTTTAATTATACTTACAACATTTATAGTTTAAATTATGTTTTTAAAGTAAAATTATGATTTTTTTGGTATTTAGTGAATGGACTCACATTTAAATGTTATTTCCATACAAGTCAAATTTTCCACTGCTCCATGAAAACACTATGCAACACATAGCGCCAAATTCTCGTAAGACCATCAAAACAATGCAGTCTCAAGAAAGACATTAAACTGAAGCCCCTCACCCCCTCACTGTTTCCTTTTTTCCTTCAAAATAAAATAGAACCCCAAAAAAGTTAACTTGGCAATTACAAAAATAAAACATGTTGAAATGCCAACCTTGCTATAATATCCTACATTAATTACTGGATGGAAGTTAGCCAACGCCAATCTTTCAGTGCCTGCCAGGACAGGAAACACGGGTGTGCATTGAACTCAAACATTTGTTTACAAACTTCTTTTCCTTCAGTGACAAACAGCTGTGGTGGAAGGATACATTGTGGCCATGCTACTTTTCTTGAACTGTCACAATTTACCCCACTTATATTAAATGGAATATACTGTTGTTTACCAAATGTTTGAGTTCAGCAGTGCATTTATAACAAACGTATTTCCACTGTATATAAAATAACAAACCTCAATTAACCTGAAAAATCGTACTACTTTGGAAGAAAATAATGTCAACTTATTAGTTATGATTACGGATGGGTCAATACTACATTTTCTCGATACTCTATACCAGTTTTGAAACCAAAACATTCTCACGATACTCAATGCCAATACTTTTCTTCGATACCAAATTTAAACTGTAATGAACACAAAAAAACTAGGCCAAGAAAATTGCTCATTTTACTAGTGTCGTTGACAAACACTGAAACTATATAAAGACCCACATTACACTGGAAACAAATGGTGGATGGTCTGTAACCCAATTATCCTTAACCAATGATAAACTAACAGTCTCCTTTGATTCTATGGAATCACATTTCCACAGTAAAAGCTGTAATCAAACTTCGAGGAAAATTATAGCTCAGTACACATATTTTGCAATTTTGCAGTTACTTTATTTTGTGACTTCAAGAAAATTACTATAACATTAAATAAATATTGTAATTATTTGATACACCCACACCGTGGCCTGGCCCACCAAATACGCGAACTATGCCATGAAAGGTGTATTAGATAATTATAGAATTTTTTGTGAATATTTAATAATGCAGTTGTATTTGCATAATGCATCAATTAGCTCACTCGTGCCTATCGGCACTTGCTAGCCATTCTACTTGCTGTTATTGTACCTGAAATATATACCTTAAAAGTGATTAATGGGATAAAAATGAAACAAATGAGAAATATTGGTGCAGCATATAATTGTGGTATATATTAGGTGTACAATACCTACTCAAGTTGCTCATTTGCATCTATTGGCGTTTGCTCACAACTCTCGACCAAAAGTAAATGACAAAAAGTATAATTATGATATGTATGGGTTGCCTAAAAACACCTCAAGGTGCTTGCAGCTAGGTGAATATTATGCTATGAATAAAATATGGTAAATTATAGTATACTCTTACACTTAAAATTTAATAACTTTTAAACTGTTTGTCCTATCTCAACCCGCAAAGGCTTTTTTAGATGCTTGCGGGAAGACTTGGAATGCTCGCTGCCAGCAGAGATAATTGTGATATAAATTTAAAAGGTGCTGTTAATATCTTGATAACCAATGGACCTATGGCAATTTTTATGGGTGCATTGGAATGCTCAAAGGACACAGATTAAATTATGGTACACTTTTCGAAAATATCATACACATTCCAAAGTTATTGTACACTTGTACCATAATTATGACATGATAAAATGGGTCCTAAATGCTGTTACTCTCTGTCTAATATAACTTGGCGAGATTTTGACAGTTCGACGAAAGTAGCACCAATGTTTACTCTTCGTACTTTTCATTTATGTATCCTTTTGCCATCAGCTGGTGGGTCAAGTGGAGGCTGTATATTTTATCAACACGCCGTCAGCTACCCCACTTGCCAGTGTACTGTCTTGCTAAACAAATTTTAAGGTATTTTAGACTTACCTGTCTAAAAAATTTGTAGGTTATAAAATTAAAAATATAAAACCTTGCAAAAAATTAATTAGTTTTTAATTTGTCTGAGACAGCAAGTTTGGGTTCACATATTTGCGAGACGGTAATTGTAGTTCTTATCAGACTTACTAAACACTTCCGAGTTGGAAATATGTGGCAGAGAAAAACGTTAGAATTGCTTAAAAACTACTCACGTCACACTTTCCTCGTTTTATTCATACAAGACAGTAACAACACAATGGATCTGCGGAAGAAAAGTATGGCATGTAATGATGTGGACAGTTACCGGCCCAATAGAAATTACCAGTACTCAAAATCGCTCAACACAAAATAAGTTACACTTTAAAAATTAAGCATAGCTTGCAGAAAAATAAAACTATTGGTATCTGTTTGTAAATTTGTTATTTTACACACAAAACCTATTCCTTTGGTCTTTCTGGCTGGTTAGGTTTGGCAAAGAGCAGACAGATGGCGCACATGACATGGTAAAGTGTGTTCTTGTGAGCTGAGCAACAGATAAAAGCAGGTTCACCTGCCTCTAGATCCTGCATTTTGAAAATTTGACTTTCTTCCTATTACTGCCTCGAAAAGACATAAGTATGAAATATATTTAGTTAAATTATTTTGGGGGGGGGGGGGGGGAGGAGGGGGAATCAATAATACCATGCAATATTTCTGTAGACTTTTGGAATTAATATCAAGCACGGATAGAAAGGATAAATGGAGAGCGGGGATACGACACAAAAAGATCTAAGGTTTGAAGTTGCATTTCATTTGTATATGGATTGTTTTATTGTGCATTTAACTTTGAACACCTATACATTACTACTTGGGGTACAAAGTTTAGTTTTCAACACTTACAACCACTGTTCTGTGATCATGTCAAATAAAATGTATTAATTAATCTAGGAACTCTTTCTTACCACGTATTTTCTGTTTGTCTGATGTGCGTCACCAGTGAATTCAGAATAGTCAACTTAATATTAACTTTTGTTCGTTCATGCATCAGTTGATACAGGATTTTGTAAATGGTACTTTGTTTGTTTCCGTTCTGTCAAGTTGCCACTCATTGACTGTCATTTTCTTGCCAAGTTATATGAGACAGAGAGAATGGTAGGTTTTTTCAAAATAATGTGTATGGTAATTTTCATACGCATTCCAAAAGTTATTATATGCTCATACCATAATTATAGAACAAGAAAATGGGTGTTAAAATTCAATACTATTAGATATTCCCATGCGATACTCAATACTATAAGTATTGAGGGTATCAAGGTATCGCTGTATTGTGGTACCTAGGATCCCATCCCTGGTTATGATTGCAAGAATTTAGTAGTGTTTATTGCTTGCACACAAAACATTACAAACTTGATTATTTTTTTTTTAAATAAAATCACTGGCGCCCAAAAATTTAGCTTTGTATGGGATAACTATCAACAAGTATTATCTTAGACTCGAAAAACATCAGAAATCATAACCACACGTATTAAAACAGGCAGATACATTACCTTGTCAAATTGCAAGATATTTGTAATTTTTAACATTACTTCATTTGTCGACCAAATTCTGTACATTTTGGAGTGATGGCAGGTAAAAATGCTTTCTCCTAAATTTTAGTTAAAAATACCATAAACTTTCATTGCCTACCTTGTAAAGAAAGACCATTTTCTCAGAAAGAAATGACCTTTATCTCAACTAAATATAGTATAAATAGCTATGTGGCACAAATAAAAATGTGTAGTATAATACTTTTTTCCCAGAAGAATAAAGTGGAAATCATAGAAAATTTGAGAAAGGTGACCTGTTATATGATTAGACATTCAATGAAAAAGTTTAACTAAAAAAAAAAAAAAAAAAAATTAATAAATAAAAAAAAAATTGGTAAGTGTGGTTTTAATACTAAGGTGCAAATATTTCCCCCAAAAAAATGTTATGGTCACATTTATTGTTGGAGGATGATGATTAGCAGGGGGGATGGGGGTAGAAGGGGAGTAAAGAATGGGATAAGGGAGAGATAATAGAAGAGGGAAGAGGGGTGGGTATAGGAGAGGGGAAGAGGTGTGGTATAGGAGAGGGGAAGAGGTGTGGTATAGGAGAGGGGAAGAGGAGAGAGGAAGAGGAGAGAGGAAGAGGTATGGGAGAGAAGAGGGTAAGAGATGTGATAGAGAAGAGGGAAAGAGAGGGAGAAGAGAGATGAAAAGGAGGGGAGAAGATGAAAGGGTAAGAGGAGAGTCGAAGAGAGGATAAGGGAAGAGAGATGGGGAAGAAGAGGGGAAGGAAAAGGAGGAGGTATAGAGGAGATGCAGGAAAGTAAGGGAGGATGAGGAAAAGGTAGCATAGTAAAATATTAATTTGTTTTTCCATTCTGAGTTGCATTAACAAAAGAATCTGTAGTACTGAATACAGTATACTCTCAATCTACGGTTTTTCAAGGGACTGTCAAAAAAATGTTCACACATCCAGAATTTCAGTAGTTGGTTTGACATGTACATCAATAAAATACTAATTCTAACCTTATTAAACTTCATGATGAATATAATGAGAGCTGTAAATTATACGTGAATAAAGATTAACTAATAAACACAAAAATAGGAAATTTTTTACAAAAGTTTTACTCTGTTAGTACTATTATAAATAATACATTGAAAAATATTTCACCTCAACTCTCATAAACAAAGAATTGACGCCCCACGTTGGCACCAGTTGATGCACTCTCCTTACCTCCGAGTCTCCTCTACCAACGTAAAGAAGCCTCGTTGCACACTCTACTCCTGAGGGGGAAGCGGAAGGGAAAGAGACATAGCCGAGATGTAATAAGTTGAGGAAAATTATATCAGGTGTGTATGAATGCTGATTCCCACTTCTATACTGGATTACGTGAACTTCCTCCTGAAGTGTCCTAGTGTTTGGAATTTGTAATGCCTGGCTGGGTTGTGCATAAACCTCCCTCCCAGGGAGTTTGTCCCTGCTCACCATGAAGGTTGCCAAAATACGTAATGCCAGTTGTCACTAAATCTAAACAAATAAATAAATAAATAAAAAGGGTGAAATAACGGGTATGCTGTGACCAACAAAATGAGGTTACTTAAATGTTCCCAGAAATCCTTACTCGCTTTCTTGGGGGATTCCTGGGTGTTTATAAAGGACAGGCCAAGATGTCTTTCTAGTGGGGACGAAGTTCGGGATAATATTCGCCACCTTACATGGCCAGGCTGTTTTAGATGGGACCTGGAAAACTATAAGTTTCCCAGTTGTGGTACATATTGTATACGTATGGATTGGTTCACTCGGAGTAGTACACTGCTGTGGTGGGGGTTAGGTTTGGGGTCGGCTTCTTGATTCCCTAGGTGGCTCAGATAATCTAGGTCGAACCACGGCCAACAAATATCCAGTAAATGATCAAGATGTGAACTACAGTCCACTGTTATAGGAGGTGGTTCCTTGTGAGGTTCACTATGGAGTTCAGTAGGTTGAAAGTCCTGTAATATTTTGATGGATACATTGGAAGTTACTGTAGATGGGACTAACTTTCTTTGTAATGCCCGTGGGGCTAAATGGTATATCTGACTACTGCGTCCTTCACTCTTTTGTGGCATTAGAAACACTGATAGTTATGCAGAACAAACCAGAATACAAATGGCTCACAATTATTAAACTCAACCGAAATGGAGCACTCTTGGTTCATCCAGTGTCACTCAAACCCTCCTGCATTCGATCTTCTTCAGATAACCCAAGGTAATGAGCGTTCGGAAAATCCAGATAGTCAAGAGCGGATCTCTTGGAAGGCACGGGCATTCTGGACAATACTAGGGTGCTCCCACGTCTTATTTGGATTATAGCGTTATTCAGGAATCAGGAGTCGCAAGTGCGTTTGGCCCACTCGCATCTAACCAGAAGTGGTCGCTTTACTGAAAGACAATGTTTATATTTGTTCTCAATTATTTATAAATTGGAGATAAAATATATAATTAAATAATAAGAAGTTCAATTTAACACAAACTAATGTAGATAAGCATGGAGATGTACAGCTCTGTAAATCAATTATATTTTAAATTAATTTTAAGATACTGCAGGTGAAGGCGTACCTGCAGGTGAAGGCATACCTGCGGGTGAGAATAAAATTAGTAAAATTCAAATTTCTTAAGACAAAAAAAAATTAATTCGCTCGTCGAGGGGTGGCAGTCCAGAAGGGACGACGATATGACCTGCTACAGTGGGGTTATAATGAGTAACTTGGGGTAAAAGGAACAGGTGTGGGACATCTGTATACCTCTAGCTGCTTGAGTTGTGGTGCGCCTGACAGCACTGGCATCGTGATAAGTTCATTGGTCGGAGATAAGAGCTTATGCAGTATCTTCAGGGGCAGTGGAGTGTTATTTCTTCAGGCAGAGTGTCTTCCGTAGACTGGAAGGAGAGTATTATGCAGACTGGATCCCTCCGACCTTACTCAAGTCGGTGGACTGACGGAACTGTTGAGCTGTGGTTTCGCATATCCTTATACTATACAGAAAATTTCTGTTTGTAGTTTGCCCAAGGAGTGCGGGGGTTGCTAACCTTGCTACGCAGGGGTTGTTTAAATTAGGGTAGTGCAGTATAATTTAAATATTTTATCCACGTGTCTGTAGTTGTCCGTAATGCTTGGATCAACCCTGTAGGCAAGAGATTTATTGCCTGCCGGCGTGTGACTTGCCCCTGAAAATTGGAGGGCGTATGTGCAAAGTGTAAGAGTGTGACATGCGTCAGAATATAACATCACAAAATACAGTATATAATTTATTCTAATCCGACACAGAATGCAAGCTATCCTCAAACTTTAAAACACACTGAAAAAGAAAATAATGTGATGCCGAATTATGAATGTCCCACGTGCACCACACGGAGAGGTTATTGAGAGGTATTAAAGGCAGGCGTGACGGAGACGGAGAACCCCAACAGAGAGAGGGGTGAAAATCTACCTCTCCTCCTCCAAACCTGTTGGCACACCGAGGGAAAGCACAAGAATATCACACTGACTGCCAGGCAACTAGCTGCCTCCCCACCAGTTGTGTAAGGGGAGGAAACAAGCTAGGAATATCACAGAGGATAGCCAAAGCTTATGAAATCTAAGCCACATATCAAAATATGATAAAACAGAATACCAAACAGCTAGAAGATTCTAATGAGACATACAAAGGTGTTGAGCTCTTGCGGTCTGGTGTGATGATATTTTGCAGATTATGTGCAACGATATAAACTAATGTTAGGGTACATTGTTTTACGAAAATGAAAACGTAAAAATTGAAGGAGACTTGAGCATGTATTTAAGATAAAAATGACAGGTGGAATATGTGTGATTTACACAGTTTAAAAATCTCAAAGTATTTTAGATCTCAAAAGGACAGAGACTAGTAAGCAAACGTATTCATTTAGGGTACATATAACTTGAAAATTGTTAAACTTTTTCAGTGACGCGTGACACTTTCCTTGGCATATACGAATACGACTTAGCCTCAACTGAATGTGCCTTCAAGTAAGCCCATGATTAAAATAATGCATAATCAGGTCGCTGCGTTTTATTTAAACTTTTTCTTGTTTATTGGCTGTTACCGGTATTGTTATTAAAATGTGAAATTATTGATGTACATTTTGATAATAAGTAAACACAATAAGTATTTCTAGAGGCAAAAATACATACTTCTGAGCTTCATGTATCACCTAAGAACACAATAATATTAAATGTAGCTTCACACATATATTATTTGGTATGAAAGTAAAATTCAGCTACTTACCAAATATTCCAACACTGTCCGCACATTACGCGAGTTACAAAATCAAGCATATTAACACAAAAATTATGGAAATCGTTCAAAAGAATTTCCAAACAAAAAAGTGCACTTTTAACATGATTTGTAATGTCACTTTTTCCACCATAACAAATAGTTATGTCACAGCGACACACACTACAAAACGCATATTTTTCTCCTTTCTCTGATTTCAGAATGAATGGAAACTACCTAGAATATGCAGACCCGAATACTTGGATGTATTGTTTTATGTTTTCACACATCTTACAGCTATTATGTATGTGCACCAGACTATGAAGACAAACTAAAGCTGACATATTTCAGGCAAATTATTATAAAAATGTTTCTTCACACTGCAAATACTCCTAAAAGACCCTAGTTTATCCACAACTCACAAGCTCCACGCCGTGTTATTTAACGTGTTGGTACGTACAGTGTTGTTTTGTTACTACATGGGTGCATGAAAATAACAGTACAACTTCGTGCGTGTGTTTGCCGACATTTTTAATTTATTGTATTACCACTGCTAACAGATACCTAAGACACCTAAAATACAGGAAGCAGTAATTTCACATAAAAAGGATATGATTATTTTTGTCAGACAAGCAAGCCGGCGAAACATCAAGCAAACAGTTTACAAATACACATTGGAGAAACGTGCTGCCATACCAAACCTAGAAATAAGATGTGACAAATTTACTTACCAAAATAGTTTCTATTTTGTTTTGTATCACCTGAATGGAAGCTCACTCCCATATTTTCCGCAGCAGAATTTAAAAATCAGGATATCAACACCCATTGTCTTCACGCCAATCCGCCTTCATCGCAAGAAATGCTCAACTCCCAGACCACAAAATAAATATGTGCAGTTGATGTACAAACAAACCGGCAAAGTTTACATAACCTTGCTATTATCTATGTCGATTATGGTAGGTATTACGTTAAAATATTTTCAACATCTAACTCTTCATGACCCCAAATTGAATACGCTTCACATCAATGGACTTTTCGTGCCATGTAATTAAAAAACCCACAAATACTTGAGTACGAACTTCAAATATTTTTCACTAACACAAATTACTCTCGCGAAGAGACAATATTAATGACTTCAAACACTGAAACATAATTGAAGTATATAAACAGAAACAACATTGGCATTTTGTCTAGCCGCAGTCAGCATGTTCCACATTCAGTTGTCATATGACTGATTGAATGCATGCTGGGTAAGATATTGATCGATGTGCTGCGCCTACACACACTTCGAGGTAACCATGTTTCTTTCTTTGTGGAAAGAACTTATATACGCTTTTGACAGTTACTGGCACCAGCTTCACCATAATAATGCACCGTAGAAACATAAAAACCACCTCAACATTTTATTTAATCAAAAACAAGACAAAATAAGACTAATAAGAGTGAATAACAACTGCTGCATGCACATGAAAAAATCTCTCGCATGTGCACATTCCTGACATGCAGAAAAATTCCTGGCATTTCTAAGGTTTTCCCGGCACTCGAGAAAATGCATGGCTTTTTTCCTGATTTCCCGGTTAAGTGGCTGCACCTTGAATTATAGCGAAAACACGACATGTGACATTTTCACAAAGACCAAAAGGCAAGAACCGGGCCGCCGCTATTGCATGAATTTTGGAATCTGGCCAAGAGAAAAATCGTAAGATACAGAGAGTACCCGTAAAATCGTAAGGTGCAAACTATTCCGTAAAAATTACAGGAAAATCGTAAGGTTTGGCAGGTCTGCAGGTGGGGTTGGAACTCTGGACAATTAGCTACGAGTGCCTGCAATCATGCCCCTTGTTGCAGGGGCACCCACGGACTACAGACTCAGCTTGTATTGTTTGCCCAGTATGTCAGATATCATGCCAACCACCCCGAAGTGTGAAGCACCAACGGCTGAGCCGCTGAGACATCATTACCAAGTCACCTACTTCGACCACAAGACAAGGGATGTGCAGCTCCGCACAGAGGAGCTCCTCATTACCACATCGCATTCCAGACGAGTCGGTGGCAGGTAGAATATAACACCTCGCACCGCCGAGGAACATCAGTTGATCTCTTGAGTTACTCTTCAGCAGCTCACTCTACCACCTAGTGCTGATGCTCTCTGCTGTTTACCAATGCCTTCCAGATCTTTCAGAAGCTCTTCACCAGCAACCCCTGAAGAAGTCTTCAACACCCCTTTGCCTTGCCTACCATTTTGGTAATAGCAACCACACTGACCTTCTGATAGTGGCCCCCACAAGTCCCTTCTAGAAATGGTATTTGAGTTAGTTAGGGTTAGTTGTAATAGCTACCTAGCTGCATCTGCCTTATTCAGGTTCAATCCAGTCTCCTTCACTTGATACTACATAGATTACTTCCGGTCAGCTTTTGTTAGCTAGGAAGTAGTATGGGCCACCGTGTTTATTCCTCACAGGAATAAATGTGCATTTCCCTCAAACCTCTGCATACTTATTTGTAAGGGAGACTCATTTACCCACAGAGGACATCAGCCTGCCAGAGTGAAGGAGACAGCATATTTACATACCTTTACCAAACCTAATGTAAGACTGCAGGCTCCCTTAACCGGGTGCACACACATCGCAAAACATAGCCAGTCAATGGCCACCCATACTGTACACCTGGTGTGCAGCAAGGGAGAGCCACAACCATTACAAACTCAATCCACAAGGCGGCTAGTCAACCCGCCCAGCTTACACTCCGTCCACCATGCTCAACTGTCACCGGAGGGAGTACGAGTCTGGTCCTGGAGGTATGACCACCTTTGGAACCACACCCAAATGTCGTAATCAGATGCTCAGATTAAACCTACCCCTTCCACTACCGTGCCTCGTGTCGCCAGTTGGAATAAAGGGTATGGATCTGAGTTAGCTCGGCCACGGCTTTGGCCCTACACATAGCTAAGGACTATCGTCGCCCGCTTCCTTCTAACAAGGCCGATATTTGTTCCCACCTGTATTCCTTACACTCAGAGGACTGGTACTACGTGGCAAGTGACAGGAAAGCCGCTTCAGCCTCCAACACTAATGGGAACTGCACCCCAGTCCTAACTGCACTTCGCAACTCAACCCCACGGGAACGAGCTTAAGATGCCCACCAGCTGGAGAGGCCTTCCCTCCGAGCTCCCTGCCACTCATTTGCATCTCCAATCAAGACTGCAGGAGAACCTCACCCAGTGTAGTCACTGACTTCCATCAGGGACGTGACGTGTTGCTGGGACTTGCCAACCCCCCTGATTCCAGTGTCGTCAAGCCAGCAGCCCTTACTGGGCTCACCACAGCACCAGCAGCTGCAGCACTGCCGACACACCAGGTCGGAGCTCCAGCTACCAGCGCCACCAGCAGTCACCTCCAACCAGTGTAAACCTGTGGCTGTGTGCCATCCTACTAATAATAACACTTTACCATATTTTGCGAATCAATTGATTTAGTGTTCATTTTGACCAATAACTGTTTGATGTTTGCAATATAGGTGTTATATGAATATCTAATAATTGTACTTTCAAAATATGTAATGTAAGTCATGCTAGTAATGGAGAATGAATTAAAAATAATTTTTCTAGTGTTCTAGGTGTGCTTGACTGGTTACAAAATACACATTTTTGAGGACACAATGAATTTAAAATTTAAAAAATGCATGATCTGCTGATTGAGCCGAGTTTACTCTTTAATTCTGGCCGTCTGTAATTAATAAATCTCTAACAGTTTCAATGTACAACAATAAATACTGGTGATAATGCACAGCAAAGCAGGTCTTTAGTTGAGATATGCGCTAGTAGAGTGCACTCGGTGCTCTGTCAACAACCGGTTTGTCCCACCGGAAATCCTCCATGAACACTGACTTGCCGATCCTGCGCTGTTATTGATAGTAGAAACGTTGTTAGCATAGTAATGGATAAAAGAAAAATTCACAATTACAGTAAGAAGAAAAGCCAAAAGGCTTTAGCGATTTCTGAATCATGGCAAAAAAGGCAAGAAGATCCAAGAACACAAGGTATTCCAGAACTGATGCAAGAAATTAAAGTGAACGAAGCCCATGCTACAACACAGTAAGTAAGCTATTAGCTAGGAAAAAAACTATAATTTTTTAAAACTGATTTCGGCCTGATAATTTGTAAATACAGTGTTTTTATTTCACGCTTTTCATTTTGTTTCTAATCATACAAACTGCAGTGAAGGTCTTTTATTTTAGTAGTTATCTTTGTGTGTGAGTTAATTACTTTTATACTACAAGTTCCATTATATTATTGCATGCCAACAAGTATTTGTCAGAAAAATGCAGTAAATAGTAGACTGGTTCTAGACAACCACAAGGGGTATTTTGCCGGTTTATCTTAGGTAAATGCACAGAAGTCACTCTACTATAGACTGTTCACAGTAAAGTGAGCACTTTTTAAGGCCCTCCCACCAGTCATTAGCCACTAATAAGTATGTTTCATTGCAGACTCAGACATTACCTTTTGAGAGTGGTGAAAGTATACACAGTACTTATCAGTCACATGGCAATGTTGATATTAAAATGTGGCAGAAAGACGAAAATTAGCTGCAAGGAAGAATTTGGAAGGGCCTTAGAAAGTGCTCACTTTACCGTGAATAGCCTATATATATCTTCACTCTGAAGTTTGTACACTGAGGCAGTGTTCCAAATCAGACCTTTGTTAATAAAATGGTCACGTGTCACGGTTTTGTCTGCAAAATTGATAGCATATTTTCGAAGTTTGCGTTTCACGCTTTGTCTGCTTCGAAGCTTGTAAATTTTCAGGCAGCAGTACAGTGATACACCAATGACAAACTAATTGTTACAATTGCAAGTTACAACATGCAAATTAGAAATCCCAAAATACCAAGCTCAAAACTAATTGGAAGACGGTCTGAATCGTACCTTGCAACACTTGAAGTTTTGCAATATTATTTATTTTTACTCCCATATTCTATTTAATTATTTAATTTTCCCATGTTTACCTTGTGGTTTTAGATACTTACATTTTTTTATTAGAATAATGAGGAACGTGTCACAATTTTCGGATTGGCATTCCTTAATAAATAAGATAATACCGTACTTGGCCGTTGTGATTTATGATTAAGGTCTAATCAATTCCCAATTTCTTCGTGTGTGTTGAAATAATGTGAGTAAATGCTAATATTGTGTCAGAATTATTTTTATCATGGAGTGTTGCAATGATTCGTGATACAAATGAAATTATATTACCTATTCCAAAGTCGCTTCACTCTTAGTTCCTAGCCAATGTGCATACTTGGTACAGTCCTATAAATTTTGATGTTACATTCCTGTATATATTACTTTCGTTTTAAACAGACGATCAACCGTTTATTTCATTGTGCACCCAGTATAGGATGTTTTCATAAAAAAAAAAGTAATGACCGTTAAAACAGTATGCTGTGTTCGAGAATGCTTTTTAAATATTATTTAAAACATGTACCAAACTGCATCATGTGGCACGTGCGAAATAAATAAATTTGAAGTACAAAACTGCACGTTCCTGCTTTTCCTGGCAAATAAAATAACTCCATGGAGTTTTAAAACATATTTATGCTAGTTTTGTAAATGCATTGTGTGGAAATGTATGCAACTTGTTAAGAATTATGATTGGTTACTTCTTAGGTTACTACCTACATTTTATTTTACAATAGTCGCGGATTAATTCCCATGTCTTTGTATGGAAATTGCAATGAAGAAAAATGTAAAGGATTAGTAGCATCGAGTTTCCATTCTGTAATATTACTATATTTCTTATAAGCATAATATTATTCTCATGACGTACCAAAATTCTCCTGAATCTCTCAGAACAGTACTGAACTTTCATGAAGTGCAGTTTTTTTAAATACGCAATTTGTGTCGGTTACTTCAAAAGTTCCAAAATAAATAACAAGAAAACTTTTTGTCGATTTTGAAATTTGACACTGTAATTTCATTAAAAATACGTAGTTTATGTTTAGAGCAAAAAAATTAATTAAATGGATAGTTTTGAAGTAAAACAACCCGCATTTCATAATTTTGCAAAGTAGTGTACGGTACTAAGTTACGACTGTAGAGGATATATAATATTATCAATTTAAAATGCAATATTTTATTTAAAAAAACTGGAGAATAAGTTTATTATACTTAATAATGGTAATTAAAGCAAAAAATAAATTTCAGACTACGGAACCATGTGATTGCTCACATTTGGTGCTGCAAATGATTTTCATGAAGTATTGGTCTTGTTCATTTTTTCCTACCGGTGTGACGAAGCCAGCAAAGACGGTAATGTCCTCGACACGTCTGATTTCACACCAGTGGAGGATCTACCAGAGTTAACAGCAGAAATAGGAAAAGAAGGCGATACTTACATGGCAACAGAATATTCAAGTCTGCTTATGTCATGCCGAAACTGCTGCAACTACAAAGAAGTCACGTGAAACTGTGTATGGCCCGGGAATATAGAATTCATTAAAGTAGTTCGAAAAGGACTGTTGTGGGCTGACATATTAATATTATTACAGGTAATGACATATTGTACATTTATCTGTGCCTTTCAGTTTCCCTGAATAAGAGGTGGCACAGTGATGAAACATTATATACACAGTTGGATAGAACTTGGGTTTAATTCCGTTACGGATGCCCTATTTTGGGGTTCCATGAATCTTTCTAGTCAAATGATGGGGTGATTTCTTATTGGCTATTAGGGATTCTTTCAAAATTTTCTTTACAGTTTATTGTATGTGTCCCTCTTTATTGAACATGATGTTGGCGAGTCGCAAAGGCATAAACGTATAAGTAGTTCTTTAGGTAAAATAATGAAATTGTGAAAATATACTGAAATGTATTCATGCACATTGATAATAATGAATGAAACACATTACAGGTGTAGGAGGAATATCTTCAACAATCTTTTCTTGAGACAGGAGCAAATGAATGCAAACTTGCACTTGAGCATAGTGGTGATGATGACTGCATTTAATTCATTACAGTAATTGTAGACAGAGGTTGGAGCAAAAGAGGCTATGGATACAACTATAATGCATTCTCTGGTGCTGTATGTATACACACAATAAATGGTGGATGTTTAATAATTGGCTGGAGTTAAGAGTATAACTGTACATAATATAGACGTGCATTCTAGAGCTTCCCACGCACCAACACACAAGTAAAATCCAATACATAAAATGTTAGCTCGATAGTTTAACAGAAATTGTAAATAAAATTCCTTATTAGCACATTTCTGTTTATGTGATGGAAATTTCAATCAGTCCATTTCCTTTTATTATTATGTGTGTGTACATATATATATGTGTAAAAGAATGAATAACATGTAAAAAAATTTCCAACACTTTGCAGAGAGAAAAGCTGCACATGTTCCTTAGGACTTTGGCCAATTTTGGAGGGTTCTAGCTGTTTACCTTACATGTTTACACCTCCTTTAGTTGCAGGAGCCCGGTGGTTTAGCGCATATATAGCTCCCCTCCTAACTCACTCCCCCACAAGGGCGATACTGGTTTGATCCCCGGCACTGTGACTTAGTAATTTCACATGTGGTATCATGCCAGACGTTGCCAATGCTCTACAGGTTTTTTAGGAAATGTCCCATACCCCCCATCCCCTTGCATTCCGTAGCTTCTCCATTTGCACCTCGTTTCTTTTATTGTTCCATATTGAGTCTGAAAACCTTAGATTTAAAGAGCTGCCCAAACCTCTCGAATTTCGAGACTAATTACGTATCTTTGGAACTATATTAAGCAAGAAAACTTATCTAACTGCTACTTTTGTAGTTTTAACTGGTTTGTAATACATATGTGTCAAGTCTTGCTATTCAGTGGATTACTGACAAATGCAGGACAAAGGGCACTGTAGCTGTGTCTATACACACTGAGCCAATTGTTAAAAGCTTAATATTTCATGAAACTTTCTTTTACACTCTTTATAAAGGCATAGGCAATTTTAGAATTTTATATATTTTACACTACCCTGCAAGTATTTGTAATTAATTATTAATGGGAGGCTAGCTAATATTTATTTTCAGTGAAAGTACAGTGCTACTATCATGTTTTCGATCTCACACTGGTTACAAAATATGTAGATTAAAATGACTATATAAGTATGTGTAGTGAAAGATTACATGACTCCGTGAAACAAATGTAACGCATTAATTTTGTTTACTAAACGTACTTTGTTGAAGATCTAAAGGAAACATTATACAAAAGTGTAATAAAATATTTTGCAGCTCCAGACACACTTGTTTGTGGTAGTACTGAGACATCCGCAAATTTAATAAAAATGAATTATACAATTTTTCACTTACTGAGCGCAAAAATTAAGCTTCTAACTTATATAACATTCTGCAAATTTTGTGATACTGACATACAAAATGACAATGACACGCGTGCAAAAACACATTGCCAATGTATAGCAAGTGAGCTGTTTTAATACCGGCACTTTCCTTTACCGAACTCTGTTATTTGTCTTTTCTATCTACTTTATTTTGAAATACGGATGCAGTTACTGCCTTATTGTATCATTTGTATCACTCCTACTTACACTGCTGCAGCATGAGGCTATTAGGTTCATCGTGCCATATTACATACATAATTGCTTTTGTAATGAGAAAGTCATGCAACTTGCCAAACATCACTGCAGATATGCCTACCTTTTGTATGTAACTATGTCTACAACACATTCAGAAATATTGACACACAGCTGAATGCACGCAAAAATGTTACACACTTTATCAGACACTGTACTGTTGGTAATATCAAGCATCTGGTATGTGTGTAGTCAAAAACAATCTGTAATTAACAATAAAATGACTACAATGTTTACACAGTTCCGAGAGTTTTTTTTAAATGCCTGCACAATTTCTTTCAAACGAGTCATGACTTATTTTGAGAAATTTCTGCCGTCAAGTGCGGAAAGCTAAAAGAAACTGTTGGTATTTGATAAATATTGTGACAGCAAACAAATTTTACAAAAACAGTGAAACAATGCACGACTTGAGATACAAATTTTTAGTTGGTGATGGCGACACTAGTGTGTATGCAAGACTTATTCAAAAGGTGTCATACAGACTCTCTATCCACAAAATTAAATGTGCAAATCACTGCGTACGGAATTAAATAGGCTATCTTCACCAACTGGCTTCTGACAAAAATTATTCCCCTCAAAACAGAAAAGTTCTTAAAAGTATTATTCCATGATTAACTGCAGCTGCCAGAAAAGCCATAAAGCACTGCGCCCAAAATAAAGAGATGTCCGAATACCTTGCCAGAGCTTTGAAGAATTGCCCCTACCATGTGTTTGGGGAGCACAAACACTGTAAGAGTTATTTCTGCGATAAAGTTGAGTCAAACAAACTTTCACTGCTAAATTATTCCAAACTGATGGAGCAAATAGACAGCATCATGCAACGACTAGTTGCTAAGGCTACAAGACTGGTTCAAGACAAGACCAGCAATGACACAGAACATTTCATAAGTGTACTGGCGAAATATAATGCTGACAAACAAATTAAATTGACGCAGAGAGGTTCCTTTCAGTGTTGGTGCAATGTAAATGGTTTACGATCTCAGAAAGGCCATCGATGGGAGCTCAGCCCGTTCAAAAAACTGACAGGAAAAAGTCATGGAGAAGCACACAAGAAATTAATTAAGAAAAGGATGCATCAGCAGCACACTGTGAGGCGCAGAAAACTTACATATGATGATACGTATCACTCCCACTGTCAAACGTCAGAAAATTATGATGCCCCTTGATTCAGATTACGGACCACATGCAGATGACCCAGAAGATGATGAACTGAAGGGGAAGAACGAATATTTTGCTGCGAATCTTCAAGTAACAACAGCTGAATGTGACAGAATAGTACAAGAAACCATTGGTCAGGCAGACAATGATCTTTGGCATCACCTGAGATGGGTGAGGCTCACTGCTAGTAATTTTGGGCCAGTGTGCAAAAGGAAACATACAACTCCATGTGGTAATTTAGTAAAGCAGCTTCTTTACAAGCATGCCTGTAGTGACTGCAGCAATGTAATATGGCAGTCACAATGAATATTTAGCTATCAAACAGTTAGAAAAGGAATCCGGTCTTTTTGTTAAACAGTGTGGTAGGAGACGATGGCATTGTCGAGGTCAAATGTGCTCCATCAGCAAAAGAAGTTGGGTTGAAAGCAATGGCAAAACTGAAAAAAGGATTCTTCTTAGAGATAAATGACGAGGAGACGTTGACGCTTCACAAGAACCATAATTATTAATACCAAGTGCAAGGTGAGCTTAATGTTACAGGTAGGGATGTCTTTTACTTCGTAGTTATGTCTCAAGTTTGGATGAGCCACTGCACATAGAAAAAATGCACAAAGATACAGCTTTCTGGGATAATCAAATGTTTTCTAAACTTAAACAATTTTATTTTCACTGTCTACTTCCAGAAACAGCTGAACCAAATTTTGTGAAAGGGAAGTTGATCCAGGAACCAAAATATATTTTACAGGCTCGGAAATCATCGCACAGTAAAAAAAAGTGAAATATGTATTAAGAGTACTAGTAAAAATTGGTACAATGCAACACTACTTCTAATAAACAAATATTTACTGAAGTTTATATTCTGTAGAAATTTGAAACATTAGACAAGCATGAGGTACTACATTCTTATATTGCTATGTATGGTTAAATAAAGTATTATGCTATCAAACTTGCAATAGACACCACAGGGAATAAATTTCTTTCTCAGTTTACTATTTAGCTTGTGATTGAAATTGATTTAATGATGCATTTGTTTTAGTTAATAGATTATCTTCAGCCACTTTCAGAATCAACGTGTGTCAATAAGGCCATAAATTTAGGTATATTTCAGATATAAATTATGCCAGTCTGTATGAAATGCTAATTAGTAATTCCGAAGATATTTAAGTAATCTTTTATGCCGTGTTTCATTTTCAGAATACATTATTTTGTTATTTGGTAGTGCTACGAATCATATTGGAAGCATGGAAATAATGTTCCGAATTTCACTATAGATTCCTCACAAAATAAATTTACTTGACGCTACATCGAGAAAGATTCTACTGTTTGAAACAACTGATTCTGATCTAGTGTGTGGTAATATTGAAATGTTAATCCTCAAAAATGTATTACACCACACAAAGTGTACATACTTCTACTCTTACAACATTTGTTTTGTAAAATATTATTTAATACACTGTCATAATTTGGATCTCCTAAATACAAATTTGTCAATACGTGTAATATAATTTTTCCTTGTTTTATATCTGCATTATGTTAATTTGTGATTCAAGTTTATTTACAAGATTCTCTTTAATTGGCTATAAGGACTATCTTCAGATTTCAGAAAACACTATGTTGATGGCTGTTGGAACACCTAGTGTACAGAATATTTTATTAAATAAGGTTTATTTATTGTTGACTTCTGCCTTCACATGTGTCACATGTTTAAGTTGAGACAACTTCATTGAAAACTATGTGATTTGTTGTCTCTTGTCCCGCCCCGTTAAACACGTCAACGTATGAAGTACGTTTCTGGATGGAAAAATACTGGCAGTTCATAGAATGAAAATTATACTTGGGACTTGTTGGAAATACCTAAAACTTACATAATTTCAAACCTGGTTACTGCACGCTGTGTCTGGTGATGGCCCGGCACGGTTGAAGCATAGTTTCACCACTTTCATAAAATGGAGTCACGCACACCCCGCATGCAACAGGTGTGGGTCATGGCTCGCTTGCAGCGCCTTGGAGCGCTGGCGTTCCTTCCCCGCTTACTGATGGTTGTGATGTCATGCTGCACCGTGGTTACCGCGCAGTTCAAAGTGACTCAGTCTTCACCATATTTGGACACAAAGATCGCAATAGGCTGGTGAAATGAAGATCCCTCTAGAGCCTAATTGAAATTTT
The DNA here is from genome assembly GCA_029891345.1 of Dryococelus australis. Classification (NCBI taxonomy): domain Eukaryota; kingdom Metazoa; phylum Arthropoda; class Insecta; order Phasmatodea; family Phasmatidae; genus Dryococelus; species Dryococelus australis. The sequence goes on along the minus strand of CM056994.1, from coordinate 125,745,557 downwards.
AACACCCCATTACCAAGAAAATTTGTGGTGTTGCCATATTAGGTAACATACGCCCCTATTGGTGGATTGAATAAAATAAAAGAATAACTGTGCTGTTATTGAGGAATGAATTGCATTCACCCCAATAGCATTTAATTGAGATTATCTTGTATCAATACCCGCTGTAAATGTTCGGTCCGGGTCAGATGATCGGCCTCGAGGGAGCATTAACCTAAGTTATGTGTTGGTAACAAAAATTTTCTTAAATCAAAACTTTAAAATGGCAGGCTCTTAAAGCAAAGAAAGATCATGATGTCATTTTGACGTGAGAATAGGTGCCAGAAATGGCTTAATTTACAATGCTTCAACTATTTACACGTACTAATTTCAAAAGGAATCTCCCAGTAACTTAGATTTTAAAAATGTTTTGTTATCAGTTGCTTGGAACAAGAACCAACAGGTTTTTCAAACATAAATTTTTCCTAGGAGGTTAAGGCTTGCTAATTGCGAGCAGTTGCCTTGCGTTATTTTGGACTCGAGGAAAAATCGAAATGCATTTGTAATGTTTAAAGTTTTGGAGGCAGGCATGTCAATTCAGCCTGGATTTACAATTTTCATTAGGGCCTTCCGCTTTTGTTAAGAACAGAAACCATTTGATATAAAATGGCAAACAAAAAAAAAGCAATTTTTAATAAGGGCCTTCTGCTTTGGTTATGTACAGGTTAACTAAGAGAAATAATTTACGGTGGAATAGCAACCCTAATGTAAAGAGTTTTTATGAATGACCTTTGGATGGAATATTAGACAGAAGTTTTGTCAAGTCAACAGCATACCACAATTAAAAATGTTTTATGAAAGTTGCGTGATTTTAGCCAGAATTAATATGCTGGTTGTTAATACAGCCTTTAATGTACCTAAAATGGTTCCAGTATTTTGATGGAAAAATAATTGACCAGTATTAAATTTAGCTGCGTGTGGCAGTAGAGTTTGCATGTAATATTTTACTTTGTTCTCTTGTAAAGATGTTTCCTTATATGGAAAAATGTACAAAATAATTTGATTCTCGCTTTGAAATGTTTAGTATATGGAGAACTATTAGAAGTATGTGTTTCGGAACAAAAATATAATTAAAAGCCAAACAAAAACGAAAAGAATAAATAAATATATGGTTATACATACTTCATGAGTTTCTATTGTAATTTCAACTTTCATTTAATAACCATCATTAACTTGCTCAAATGGATTTTATTACTACTAGCATTTCGTGGCATTTTGTTCAGACACTTTTTCTGGGATTTAGGGTTAATTCCACCCTTGCTGCATCCTTAGGTTCAAGGGCATAGCATGGTCTAAAAGTGGTATTGTTTACTGTTTAGTTTCAATGTTAACATTTACGCTATGCCTATTTAATTGATAAATTTGCAAAGTTAACTAATTTTCCATGCAGTAATTTTAATTCATTTATTTTTAGTTGGATGTGAGACTATCATATTTATGTTTTATTTGATAATTGATTTTGTGCAAATGGCAATACGAACAGGCTATTTCAATAATTATGAATTTTGTAAATCTAATTACTCTTCCCCAGTTCGTGAGTTACTTACAGACAGACACCAAGGTTGTAAAACCTAAATTGTTTGCTACATGGCCTTCAGTGTGACTTCAAAATATTCTTCAGAATCAACTCAATTACAATTTTTTGTGTATTATTTTCAAGATATATTGGCTTGCAGGTCAGAGTAGTATTTTGAAGTGTTATTTTTGTATCTTCAGGAGAGCTCTTTATGTGTCACTACACTTTATACTGAAATTTTCTAAGCTGGGTTGTCTCAGAGTCCTCACACTTCACCTAGTTATTCCACTCTTGCTCGCACATTGTACTCTCTCCAGTACATCCACACATACACAATTCATCTCTATGTGTTTTTGTTTATGAAGTTTGTAAGGGTAAAGAAAGTTTCTTGGTATGCCTAGAATAAATGTATCAGTATCGTTTTATCTATTTTATTTTTTCACTAATGCCGCAAAAATACTAGCTGGTATTCATTTGAGTCTCGAAGTTTGTTTGTTAATTTTAACATTAAGATTTTAAAAGATATACATTTCCTTTGAGCAACATCACAACGTGGACATAATTTAACACACACTAGCAGTTTACATATAATTTGATCTTCAATAACTAGCATCTTACATAAAATACACATGAAATTGCTGAATGCATATTAAAAGAGTACTTCTTTTAAACTTACTACTTTATAATCTGTAGGCTATTTGAGAGGATTATATATAGGTAGTAATTTTCATTTCAGTGCGATACATAACTACGCTGCGTGGGTGTAAAATACAATCTTGTACACGTGTGTATGTTGTCATGATTCTCTCATTATTTCCGAGTCGTACGATAGAGGAAAGTTTATCAAAAATGTTTCAGTTTTCACCAAACATGTGTAAATAAAACGTGTTTGTTGACTGTGGTAACAGATTACTTTTTTAAATTTTATTTATTTATTCTGAGTTGTCGATGAAGATGTTTCCAAATTTATTAATTGTAAAGGATCACCAATTCTCAGAAAACTTGTACTGTCCTTGGGATGAAATTTGATGCTGGTAAATAATTATTTTTGTTGAAGTGATAATGGCTGTAACAACAGTTCAAACATAATAAGTGTATCTTGGTTACTACACTGTCAATGTTTCGTGTATTGCTATTACTTTCTGTATGAATATTTAATGTTTTATTGCCTTGTCCGAAAATGTTTTCTAATGTTATTACATATTTACACAAGTCACCCAGCAACATATTTTTAAAGGCAATAAAAAAAATTAATTTCTGAAAACCACAGTTAAAGGATTACGAATTCAGAGAAATGTGATGAATATGTTTATTTAGTGCCATAACACAAGCTGGTAAATAAATTAACATAAATTTTAGATACGGAAAATATAATCTCCACTTTGTAGTTTATACTTCACGTTAAGTATTAATTAACTGAAAAGGAGATCTTACTGACCAAGGTGCAAGAAATTCATAGCTGTTTCGCAAATTAATTCCTTGCAAATTTACAAGAATTCTGTTTCTTTAAAGAAGTAAACATACATTTTCAATGGTTCAAAATTTTTTAGCACATATTAATTGAAATGTTAAAACTGTTGGCGTAACATGGGGCGCTCAACAGCAACGTTTGTGGAAAGGAGTTGTTAATGCTAGCAGTCGAGGTGGGCGCAGACAGTAAAGCACAGCCTGCCTGCACACACACCAAAAAAATTGCTTGTGGCGGGTGGGAGGCCAGATCATCGAGCCGGTGCTGAGTGGACGACCAGTGGTTGTAGGATATTTGGCAATATTGCAGCAGGTAACAGTCAAGAGACTGCTGCGGGGTGATGGGATGAGCTCAGCCATGCGCATGCTTCCAACAGCCGCCATGGAGGCTCTCAACTGAGCGCTTCCTATAAGTCGATATTCTTGTAAAGTGCTGGTATAATCACTTCAAGTGTATCTTTATGACTGGCATGCCTGATTCATTTTTCAAAGCATGGGTTTCAGTCATAGATACACCAAGCATACTCTTATTTTGTACATGGCACATTGACAATGCAAGGAGGAAAATCTCACCAAAGTAAAAACCAAAGAAAAACAATTGGAAGCATATAAACTTGTGAGAACCATCCTGGAGGAAACTGAGGCAGATTCATTTTCTGTGATTTTGGAGGTGGGTGCAAAGATGATGATACAGCTGCACTTGGTAAGATACTTCAGCTCTCGCTACATGCCATACAAAGAAATATGGGCTTATCGTTACCATCTACATTGTGGTCTAAACACAAATATCCATCTTGAAGGGATACATAAAATTCTTAAATATACTTATTTACAAGGAAAGAAAGTCAAATGTTTGGATACATTGATACACGTTCTTGTGTGTTTCATCAGAGACTAACTTTTTGAGATGACTTCATACGTCACTTTAGAAATTTGAAGACATATGTTGATCAAACAAATACCAGAAATTAATTTTGCCAAAACCGAAGATGAGCCTGCAGTAATAAGACACAAAACATGTTCCTGTTCGTGCAATATTGGCAGTTCAGCAAAATAGGAACCAGATACTCGAGCTGCCCACAGACAGTAGCCCAGCACATAAAAATATTTCATCACAGCAACTTTTCTCAACCATAAAACTCAACAAATCAACTTATATCGAAACCAACCCAAATTGAACCTTAGAGCCTGTATTATCACAATCTGATATAAGTGCTGAATAACTATTAGCTGACAAGGCTATCAGTAGTGTGTTACCACCTCTTGTGTATTACGACCACCTGATAGCACGCAAATAGTTATCAGGAAGTTCGGACGATACCTGTTTTTTTTTTTGTTTGTCGGTAATAGAAATCTCCATTAGGACTCAAAATATAGTAACAGTAAGGTTAGTTGCTTTGGCGACATTGACTCTGTTTTAGACTTCCACGGACAAAAGTGATGTTTACGATTTACATGTGCTTTTTCTGTTAAAAATATTTTAAGAAGTTACTTGGCAAGATACGATGGGAATCCCAGCAAAAACAAGTGATTTCTGTGAATTACAGCATTGAAGGTTTCCGTGTTTTATAAATAATGTTTTCTTAAATTGTTCTTAGAATATTCAAAATGAATTTGGGCATTAAAACCTTGTTTTACCCTAATTTATTTTATTGAATTTCTAACGATTTGTACAGGGAAAGGTAAATTTGTTGAATATGTTAACATTGTACATTTCGTACATTGGTTTACCGGTGACATATTTATTGCGCTTTGTTCTTGCAGGATATTTTCAAATGTACGTGACCTAAATAAACACCCTTTTAGTGTAGTTCAATACAGAAAAATGCAATGCTATTCATGTGTTGAATATTTCTCGCAAAGGTGCGGACAGCGACACATTAATTGCATACAGTTCTTCCGATGAAATTAAAACTTTTAGGCTATAGTAAATTTAATGATATTTTTGTATGAATAAACTTTTCCACTGTTTCATCACAATGTGAGTTCCAATTGTCACTCTCTCATACGAAGAACCTCAAAACAATCTCGTCTCACGAAAGACATAAAACTTTAGTTCCCCACCCCACCAATAAAATAAACAGAACCCAAAGTAGTATTTACATTGTGAAGTTTAAATTTCTTGGTTTCAAGAAATAGCTCAAGTGTTATGTTAATTGAATAAGTCAGCTCACAACACTTTTACGAAGTGGCAGACAGGTGTCAATACATTTCGCTGAGGTGACTGTTCCAAAAAGACACCTACGACAATTTCCATTTAATGAAATACAAAAATAATGTACTGCATATATAATATTTCTAAAACACTAGCAACAAATTCTCGCATATACATACATTTTGACGGAAGACAACTCAATTGCAATGGCATTTCACCGGATTGGTAAACTTAATTTTGTCAGAAAAAGACTATTGTAGAAAATAAAAGAATTGATGCAAATACATGGGCAGAAAAGGAAAGTTATTTGAAATATGTGTCGCCCTTGAATTTCTAGCACAGCGAAGCATTTCATCCAAAACCTGCTTATCGGAATCACTTTCAAATACAATTTGTCTCCTACCACCTGCCGCATTATTGCTCAAGCACACAATTTGACATGCTGATAGATAGCTATCAGGTGGACAAAGTACCTAATATCTTAATCAGATGGTGGTAATATAGGCCCTTAGAATACTGCAGCAGGATGTATACTTTAAGCAAAGTGTATGCAGAATGAATTGCTGCTTGAATAAACAAAACTGTAAATCATGAGGGGTTCTGTTTAGTTTTGAGGTATGGTGTAAATATCTTATATATATATATATGTATATAGTTAGTGTAATTTATTGTAAACTAGCTGATCCGTGCAACTTCGTTCCCACAATTTTTTTTTAAGTTATTAAAATAAAGCCCACCATAGTTTCATTAAGGTTTTATGTTTAAAATACTAATATTTCTTCTTTCAGGTTTAATGGCGTTATTAAATTACACCCTGCCATCACTTCATACATGTTATATGTTAGCATGATATTTAGGACTTTGAATTGATCTAGCCACTTTTTTAATTGGGTTCTCTAGCCACTGAGCTACTGCTGCATCCTTTTTGGGTTCCCTACCCACTGAGCTACTGCAGCCCCACTATTGGGTTCTCTAGCCACTGAGCTATTTCTGCCCCACTATTGGGTGCTCTAGCCCCTGACCAGCTGTGGCCCCATTATTGAATTCCCTAGCCCCTGAGCTTCTGCGGCACCCTATTGGGTCCTCTAGTCACTGAGCTTCTGCGGCCCCTTTATTGGGTGCTCTAGCCACTGCGGACCCACTTGGAATAACTCTAGCCACTTGGCCACTACAGCTTTTTGGAAGGAAAGGTTTACAGCCCACAGACAAAAAGAGAAATGACGAAGATTTTTTTTCAAACAATGCTTTTTTATGCAGTAATCTTAAGAAAAGCTTATTCAAGTACCTACTTACATCCCTTATCATATTTTTTTCCGGAACCATTTGAGATATCTCGATGAAAGAAAAACTAAGTTGGTCCTGGAGTTATTATCTATATATTGTGTAAATTCGATGTCAATACATTAAGTGGTTTTTGAGTTAAATCTGTTTGTACCGATAGACAAACACGAACAAAATTAACATATATAGCTTGGTTTTCAATTAAACTACATGAAAATATAATTAAAAGTGAAAAATTCAAAAATGACAGACACACACTTCTATTTTATTTAGTAGTATAGATGGGTTCAATTTATATTTTGTTGTGCATATTTTGAAATTCAAGAGTTAAAAAACAACTTACTTAGGTAATAGTGTTCTTCCTGGTGCCCAGCTTGGATTCTCCAGCACCTACTACGGGAAAAAATTCGAGTTTGTATTTTTAATATTTACTTCTATTTTTACTTTTTATACATTTTTTGTTAATGGAATGGTAGGATTTTTTTGTTTGTGTGAAGATCTTTGTTAATTTTTGCACAGATGGCTTGTGTATTACCAAGTGCTTGCCCCAGTTTATGGCATAGGTATATTTGTTGAAATATTTCTTCATGCACTGTGCTGTAGTGAAAGAAACCATGTGCACCTTTTCTTTCGAGTTGTGCATGCGGTAAGTAGCTGAAAGGGATGGAGGGGAGTTAAGTTTATGAGCCTGACAGGTGTGGAGTGGTGGTAATGGGGGGAAAGTGGGTGGAATGGAGGGGGATGAGTATATCCCTGCAGCACATGCACAGGCGCTAGTGGATACCATGCTGGTTGGTAGGTAACTGCTTACCCTCATGTCAGGTGTGTAAGAGGAAGGAGCATTTGAGACTAGCCCACTAAGTCGCAGACACCTAAGGACTCGGTATCAATATTTTACTCATAACTTGTATTGGGATTGTATGAGTAACAACTAATAGTTTATATAATAAATATTTTCTTATAGAACAAAAGTAGGATCTGCCAAAAAACACATGATTTATTCACATTTATACCGATCATGCCGAACAGACAGAGCGAACATTACCTGTGGTTGTTCACATGAAAGATTTTTCAGCATCATCATTTTGTTGTTCGCAGTCTTTTTAGACTATGCTCTTTTGCTTAATATATTTAAAACCAAAATTACAAATTAATCAATGGACAACAAACTGGACGTTATGATTCTATTTTACTAATTTCATTGCAGTATGAATATGTATTATGTTATTTTTCAGAGACTGTGATTTTGTTCTATACTTCCAAAACGGTTGTACAGTTCCGAATTTTGAGCTACTCGCCAGTTCATTTCTGACTTCTTAACAGCGAAGTATGCTTTTTTTGCTTGTATAATATATACGGTAAATCCCCTTTTCCAATAAGCGCCAGTGTTGGCTACATATGAAAATTAAAATTACAAGTATCATAAGTTTGATACTATATTAGAGGTATCCATACTAATGAAGTATTGAAAGTACAGTATTGAATAAAATAGTATCAGTATGAAAACAAAAATATTGATACTGGAATTGTATCAATACTTTTTTAGAATCTTTACCGACACCATCAACTGAACTGAAGAAGGGTACTGCACGCCCGTGATAAACATATTTCACACCCAGTTATTAGACGTTTGCATAAACTACCAACTCAAAAACTATCATTGTGGGAAATCTTCAATAATGGGACCAAAAGATACTTCAATATATGCAATATCCGATATACTATAAAAGTGGGTAATTTTATTATTACTTATTAATTACACTAATTTTATCAGGACAACTGAAAATTAACTGTGGATACAGTTTATCAGTATATGTGCTTTCGGTACATCTAGCGTCCACTGTAGATCAAATTGACCCTATATGATAAAAATTATGTTTGCTTCACATTATTACACTACATTTTACAGCAATCATTCTCGAAACACCACTTTAGCAATTTCAACTGTAAGTAAATACACTCTAGAGAACAAGACACATAAAGAAATGTCATGCATTTATAATACAATATTAAATTCCTTTCTCTCTCAGTCACACATGCACCCTCTCACTGACATGTGTGCGCATGCGCACGTGCACACACACACACAAACAAATTAACAAATATGCACACATGCAAATGCATACATGCTCATGCTCACACACACAAAAAAAAAAAAACAGTAAAATTACACAGAGATTCTGCTGCAACAGAATCAACATGAACTTACCTATCCCATGCTCTACAAAAATTTATATTTCAACTATTTTTATGACTAACTGCATCTGCAAGATTAACATCAAACAACCTGGAGGTTTGACTTCATGTAACATGGTTCGTACTCCCTTAGGGCAGAAAAAAATAAGGATTTTTTAAGGACTTCTAAGGACTTTTTAAAGTTTTTTCTAAGGACTGTGCTGATTCTCCTGTATGGTCTATATCGAACGCTTTACCGCACGGTTGACGTCTTGCCTTGTGCCTGCCTGTATTGCAAGAAAGCCACTTTTTGTACAACTCTTTCTCGAACCACAGCATATTTAAGACACATTTTCCTGGCATTTTCGAAGACTAATATCACATGGCAAAATCATACACAGATGGACATTCCTGTTACAGACAAATCTAGAGTTATAATTTTCATGAACAAATACCATCACACTGCCGCTACTTGCTCTTCCTGCTTTGTGGTATTTAGAATCACTTCGAAATACTGGTACGTAAATAAAAAAACTCGCAACAAGCAATTTTTTTCTGTATCTAATCCGGGTCACGATAATTTCACAGGGTTTTTAACACAGACTTTTGCTGGAAAATGGCATGCAAAATAATACTCACTTCAAGAAACAAATATTATTGAAACTTTTAACATAACACAAAAAGTTGTACGAATCAAAAAGGAACTAAGGATGTGCAAAAAAGCCATGTGTAGAAACTGAGAACTGTGCAAGATAATGACTTAAGCCTATGTGTCATAATGGGAGGTTCCCTGGATTGTTCCATGAAAACTTGCATGGCCGGTTCTGTGGATGGTTCCATGGAAGATTTGGCCATCCGCTGGCAATTTCATGGACTTTTTAGTAATTGGTTGGGTGCTATTTTTTATGGAAGGTTCCTCACAAGGTTGAAATTTTAGCCAATCAGAGTGTGTGGTAAAATGTGGTGTTAACAGTAATTTTATTTATTTTGTTTAAAAAAACTGCAAAAATATTTACTAGTGCTGTAATACCATTGCATGAGTATTAGGCTACCGGTATGTTTTGTTTTTAAACACAAAAGTTTCCGTTATCATAACGAAATGTAGATTTTGTGCATAAGTTGATGTAAAATCATTAAAAATATACTTGCCACTTGTGTGGCAGCACGTATCGTTGGACAGGTTATTACATAGACTCCTCCACAGGCCTACCTGCTTGCTTGCAGGCTCGGGTAGCAGGTCTTGTGGAATCTTCCGCCCGAGCTTGTATGGAAAATTTTATCATGGCATACCGACTTTACATAGTACAAATGATGCCATAATCTTGGTATCTTCGTGCACAAGTACAAAAAATTTTTGGTATGTGGTGTGACATCCTGAAATCTATGTCCAATATTTGTAGACCTACCAAGACATTGGTATGTCTAACATTGCTGTGGCCCCCCTTACAGAATAGTCTAATGCAAGATGCAATAGTCAGTAGCACAACACATTACCTGTTTAAAAAAAAAAAATAGTCACAAAAATTTTATTTGCACAGGTACCAAACCATTTGCGAAAGCTATAAGTAGTATTTTGTTCAAAAATCTGCAGTTTTAATCAATTTTCAGTAGTGACGATACTCATTTTTATGTTCTCAACAAAATCGTATACTAATTTACAGCACTAGAAAAAAGGTAAATGTAAAATGAAAAATGTTTATAGTGTCATTCACTACAGCTGCGGTTTTTAACCTTTAAGTACGATTCTGAGTCATTTTTGAATCGGTACAAATGACTTCAATAACAGCTGTCTTTAATTTGCTACAGGCTCCAGTCAGCAGAAGGTCTATGAAAATAAAATCTCTAATTTAATTACTACCCTTACACTTTTCGACAATTTTCTTGGACTGTGGAAAATTAAGTACTTATATATTATCATACAGAGATAGGCTACATTTGAAACAAGTCAATGGTAATTGACACATGCAAAAGGAAAGATGTTTCAAATTCTTTAAATAGGACTATCTTCAATTAATTCAATCGTGTTTGCCAACATAAAATCCAGATATAAAGACAAGTAATTTTCATTGTCAATTTCACAGTTATTTGTCACCGATAACAAAAACTTCCTATTTACGCAGGATTGTATGTCATTCACTGTGGCTAGTAAATACAAGGTTATTGCCGGCCGTTTGTGCTTATAGCAAATATATTCTGTGTATCATATTCTAAAAAACTTATCTCGCACATTAAATGAAGTTACTATAGTCTTGGTTGTGAATTTTTGTGATCTTTCAGAATTCACAATTCCGTTTTAATTAAATCAATTAGTAAGTAAATGGGCAGTGAACAACAAAAACACGCCATTTTAACATCTCGACTCTTGTTTGACGCCTCATTTGATACTCTCGAATCTCGCTCACCAAAAATTGATTCAGTTGCAACTACCGCAATCGATTTCTCCCAACAACAATGTTTTCATTAGTGCACATGGTTTCTTTATGAGACCATATGCTAATATTTACAATTTTTCGCACTGCCAAAAATCTGATAATTTGTGGAACTACTATTGTTGTAGCAATCATCGAAAAATTAGGAACTTTAAAGAGCATTGTAAAAAATAAGGAGACTAAAGACCTCGCAAGAAAATAAGGACTTTTAAGGGCTCTTAAAAACTAGTATAGCATTTAAGGACTTTTTAAGGACTTCTAAGGACTGTACGAACCCTGTGTAACCGCAGGAACATGGTTTGGCTAAAACCTGACATGAAACCCAGATAATACATAGAGGCCAAACAAATACTGTATCATCATCTGTAAATTTTGAAGGATTAAGGTTTTTGTATGACACCTTGTGGTGGTGTATATTACACTACTAGATGTAAAAAAAATCAACTGTGTTGAAGTTAGAGATAGCTATAACTGCAGGTATTATAATAAAAGAAAGTTATATTTACCATATGCTAAAATGTTTACAAATTTTTAGTATGAGCTATTAGAATTACAAGTTGTTTTAACACCCTCCTTACAAAATTTTTTTTTCTTTAAATCAAAATCCAATTTTCTTTACCTAACTCTTTTACAAGTACATACTTGTATACTGTACACATGCATATGTACACACACACACACACACACGTGAATTTGCATGTGTGCACTTACCCACACACACATCCACACATAACTCTTGTATTGGAAAGTGTGCTATTAAAAATGAATTAAGAACTTGGGTTTCAAAATAGCACAAACAATGCATTTTCTTCTGAACTTTATAAACCAATATAATTTTTTAGTTTATCCAGTTAGGATTATATATTATTAAGAATACATACACAGCAGCAGCTCAAAGTGATTGTAGCAAGAACATCACACAGTTTTCCATTGGAAATGCACACAAAATTATTATGAATGGAATTTTCAATTTGTATTTTCTTTTGCTGACAAACCACTGTTTGGTTGTGCAATCTTTCTCTTTAATAGCAAAGGTTTAAGAATTCAAAAAAATAAAACACAATCCAGAAAAAGTAAAATTCACCACAAATAGTGAACAAGTGTGAAAAATTGTGTGGTTAAGAATCCAATCATTCAGTCTGTGCTAACTACAATAAGCATAGCATCCTAATAAAAACATGCCTTCACATACAAAAATGGTGACCATGCAAATTTTTATAGTAACACTAATCTTACAAACACAAAAATTGAGTGCATTAGGAACTTACCACTTCTTGGTTGCAGATATTTTTGCTCCTTTTTGACCTTCAAGGGAGTAACGAAAACATGGTTCTATTGTAAATCCAGAGTTTCTGTCAAAAACTCGCAGGTATCTATATATCTGTAGAAAGGTACAAAAATTTCAATTCACTATATTTTTTGTCTATTCATGGTATCTTAACACTTTTGAAAAATAACTTCAGGTGTAGTACGTTTTGTTGTTTTCAAAATAAATCATGCCACACAAGTACTCAATATAGTTATATAAAATACATATTATACTCTTTGCATTTGTGTAACATTTATTTCTATTTTGTCTGTAATACTGTATAATTCATTTCATAATCTATATGCATTAAGAACAGCGAGGGAAGTGCTGTACTGGGAACAATTAGGAAGAAATATTTTTCATATAAATGTTAGTGAACTTGGTTTTAGTACACTATATGCAAATGTTTCTATCTGAATACAAATTTTATTTTTGTAAGCATAACTGATGGAAACATATTTCACTGTTGCTTATATAAAAATGTAGTATATATTGTCAGAGCCGTGCAAAATTACTGTGCACTGTTTCATGTGTCTTTATTTCTTTGTTTCTTGTACAGCCAGAATGTGTCACTTATTTTTTTTTTAAGTTCATTAAACACTTATAGATGACAAATGATAAATAATATAATGAAATCTATACTTATATCACAAATTAAAGTTTTTGATTTGCAATCAGTAATTAAAATACAATTGTGATTTTTTTTAAACAGACTTTTGAAAACACGTAGTGGTGAGGTGGCGCAGTGGTAAACCACTCAACTGACATACAGGAGGATCTGGAGTATGATTCCCGGTCCAGCCATCTTGATGTGCATTTCCAAGGGTTTTATAAAATCTCTCGATGCAAATGTTACAATGTTCCTTAATACAGGCCCTGGCCAATTCCTTCCCAATTTCTCAATTAAGTGTTCCATTCCCTTCCTAAGAAGGCAGTGTCCTATACAGCTGCACTCAAACATATCAAAATAAATAATAAATACAATGGTGGGATGTTAGCAAGCTTAGCTTGCTAACATCCAATGTATTTTATATAACTATATTGAGTACTTGTGTGGCATGATTTATTTTGAAAACAACAACAAAGCTTAGCTTAGCAAGTTAATGACATGATGTGGGGATTTTATTAAAACAACACAAGTAATTTTTGCTTTAGAAATAATTGAACATGGATGCAATTTTTTACTTTTTTTGGGGGCAAAAGTCAATCAAAAAAGTCAAATTTGACCTTGTAAACATACAGATCTGAAGTAAGTTCAATCGAACCATTTACTGTATTTAACGACTATAGTAAATTTGCTGTTAAAAACCATGTAAAAACCTCGTTAAGTAAAATCTTAATGCAATTTTTGCATATCGGGCTAGAGGTTGGCACGAATCACCCCAAATTCAAATGACTCGAAGTACAAAACATTTTCCTGGGAATCATAAAAGGTCATAATTTAGAGTTTTGAAGGTATATGCTCAGAAAAAAGGGCAGATTAGTGCTATAAGGAATCCCAAAATTTGGGAATTTTTTTTTTGGGATTTTGGGTACAAGTAGTATTGTCCATTTTTTTCCCTTACTTATTTGAAATTAACTTTAGCCATTTCAGCATAATATTGATATTTTTAAGAAAAAATTATGAATATGTGAAATGTACATTTATCCTCTGTATATTAAACTGTTGTTGGAGCACCTCGGGGCCCCTGCACTAGCTCGGTCCCAACTGCAATGACAGGAGCAGGTTGAGAAAATTCCCGGCAGTGCCAAATGTGGTAACCTCCCACCCTCAATACAGAGCAGAGTAGTCCCCAGTGTACTGAGTGCAACGGTACTGCAAGACACCACAAGAGATAAGGAAGACGAGGGCTTTTAAGGGCAGGCTGGCCATCTTGCCAACCGAAGCCACAATGACGGCGTATGGTAAACCACGCAGGTGCTGACTGTGATGTCACGCCACCCTCTAAGACTGGTATAACAATAAAATAAAATGGGGACAGAACTAAATGGCAAACATAACAATTAATTGTTTTTTCCCTAGCATTTGTTTAATAGCTTTAAATTTGGGTTTGTATGTTGATATGCAGCGGACGGAAGGAGCATTGCTGATCCCTTTTCTGCCTGCCGTTACGGCTTTTCTATGATCTAGTGCTGTTTCAAGTTATAAGTTTACCAAAACCCTTTTCTTTCCCTTACACACACACGGGACCAGCCAACTCCATATTGGTTTGCCAATAGTATAGTATCCCAGCCAGTGAGGATCTCATGCAGGCATCACTATAAGTATTGTCTAGCTCACACTTCCAGGTAACCCACAACTTATTTATTTTGAGAGAAACTGTGTTATTTTCATGTTCTCTTTTATACCATGTGTTTGAGTGTAACATGTACTTCAAACGACAAAACTCATGCTATTTAAACTGTGAGAGGCTTTGTCCTACCAAATTTTCATCCACGTAAGTAAGAGGACGTATAGTGTAACTTCATCCGTAATCGAGCAGTTGCGTGGACCTAGCCAATGCTCACTGCTGCCAGGCAGGCAAGTAGAACTTCAGCCTGACTCATGCCAACATCCATGTTAGCATTGTGGCTAGCTTGCGCCCATCAACGTGCAGACACTTAAACTACACTTCTTAGTTACTGTAAGCATCCTTAAGCACAGTAGGGTCCGCAACCCCTGGCAGAGGTAAAATATTAAGGGAAATGGTACAAAGTTGTGATACAGCCACATAACCTTTACACACTTAACTTTTCAATAATTAACTTGTACTGTACCTAGTTAAATTAATTTCTACTTCTGTTAGCACTTTTCAGATGTGCATTTTTTTGCTCATTAGTGACTGATGTGTAATTTGAGACATCAATTGTTAAGCACTGTCAATTGTAAGGATTTATTATTTTTTTATAAGTCAGAGTATACAATGACATTGGAATGAAAAAACTAAACTGTACTTCAAAATGATAAATAACATGAACTACTGTATTTACACAATAATAAGAAGCAATTAATTTTTTAGGGACACTCCGGGGAAAAAACTATTGGTATACATGAGGCCACAGGCTGGTTGACCACCAAGTAGGAAATGTAATTTCAGTAGAAAGTTAAATTTTGCCTTGATTAGAACAAACATATCTCTCCCAGCCAAAGGAAAATATTATGTTTTTGAAAGCAAATAACTGTATCACACGCTGCTCTCCAGCAGCCCAAGTTCACATCGTTAACTTCAAATAGTCAGTTTCTAGGCTTCTAGGTTTGAGCCACGTCCAACGTTTCGGTAGTCGTTGCAGCTGCCATCATCAGGGAACAATACCTGACCAAATGAAGACAGTCGAAGGAAGAGGCTCTTATATAGTCTGATTTCTGGTGGGCTGTTTCCTGATTGGCTGGGCTATTCGGCCAATCACAAGCTGTCTTCCTCCTGAATGGCTGAGGTAGTTGGCCAATCCTTGAGAGGGTGTAATCACTACTCTGACTGGCTGTACTCTCTGGCCAATTGCAATCTGACTTCCTCCTGATTTGATGAGGTGGTCGGCCTATCCTGGCAAGTCTGTGTTCTTTGCTCTCGCATCACAGGATTTCAGGTCGTCTACAAAGAGATTTGCCCATATTTTGTTTAACTTGTAACCATCTTCTCTGTTGATGTTTTATTATTTCTATGATTCTCTATGGTTCTTGGTCTATAAGTTCGTATGTTGGTTATTGTGCTGTGCTTGTAGAAATCAATACTATGTTTGGTTTTCATGGAGCGTTCAGCAATAACTGACTGCTGGTTTTCATACTTGTAGGCCCTGATGTGTTCATTTATTCTGGTTGTTATTTTTCTGCCAGTTTGGGCAATGTACACTTTCTCGCATGAGCTGGTGTTTTGTCTTTCACTGATCCCAGTATACTATCGACTTTGTTAATAGGTTTCATGATGGCATGTATGCCCCCCTTCCTCAGTAAGCGTGCCAGCCGGTCAGTGGTTCCTTTGACACAGGACTGCTTCTTGATGCTCTGCTGTACCTGACGTCTCGAGTAACAATTAGCTTCTAGAGCTATGGTGAGATGTTTCATTGATGTTCTTCATATATGCTTTTCGCTCCGTTGACCAATGTGTAAATTACTTTCTTCTTCTGTGATGGCGGGTGGTGAGAGTTTGCTTGCAGATATCTGTCAGTATGGGTAAGCTTCCTGTAAACTGTGTGGCCAAAGGTGAGGTTCTGTGTCCTGTATACCATAACATCTAGAAATGGAAATTGGCCATCTTTTTCCATTTCCATAGTGAACTGTATTTTGGGATGGATGCTGTTAAGATGTTCTAGGAATTGTTGTAGTCGCTCTTCTCCATGACTCCACACCATTAAAGTGTCATCAATGTATCTAAACCAATATTTTCGTTGGTAGGTAGAAGAGTGAATAGTTCTCTCTTCAAAGTTGGATATGAAGAGATTAGCCAATAAAGGGGGAAGAGGTGAGCCCATGGCAGTGCCCTCATTTTGTGTGTACATCTTTCCCTGATATGAGAAGAAAGTTGAGGTGACATAGTGCTTCACTAGCTTCACCAGTTCTTCGTTGAGGCTGCCTTCACCGAGTTGCTCTTGTAGAATTTGGAGAGATTCTGGAATTAGTACTCTTGTGGAAATAGAGATGACATCAAAAATGACCAGGATGTGTTCACATTATAGTGAAATATTTTTCAAAATGTCCACAAACTGGGCAGAGTTCTGTATATGCGAGGTCGGAGACGGTAAGGCTGTTGCAGGATTTTGTTGAGATATTTGGCCAGCAGATGAGTTGGTGAGCCAACAGCACTAACTATAGGTCGAAGAGGAACATCTGGCTTGTAGATTTTTGGAAGACCATAGAAGGCAGGAGTCCTGGGATCTCTTACAATAAGCTGTTTCTTTTTCTTCTCTTCAATGGATGAATCATTTATGAGTTTTTTGGTTGAGGTATCAATTTTGGAAGGGGATTTCGATTTACAGGATAATAGGTAGCATCAGACAGAAGATTCAACATCTTTATTTCACTTATGATTAATCTGATAAATTAATCCAATCAAAATCAAATTAAGCAAATATTAATCCAATAAAATTAAAGCGACATTTTATCAAAGAAATTTGATCAAATTTCTTTGACGAAATTTTTGTGTGATTGTATATTTGGTACGTGTGATAAGGGTCCTTTATTGTTTTTTACTTTTGGAGAGTGGCAGCATCAATGTTCACCCTTGACGTCTTGCAGGCGACTGAGCTGTGGGTTGTGGGGGGAAGGGATATATATATATAATAGTGAAATATTAATTTTTTTTATATTATTGAGAAGGGGAGAGGCAAGGCGTACAAATTCCTTCCCTTATGCCTGTGTTGGACTGACTGACGTGGAAAGATGGATGAGGGGGAGGGGGCGTCGGGAGTGCTCACACGTCCAGTGACATGGGGTCTTGTAGGACTGAGGTGGGAAGCTGGATGAGGGAGGGGGAATACCAAGACACGTCCACCGCGGGCTGTGTTTGAATGTGGACTGAGCTGTACATATGTGAAATGGCTATAGTCAGAATTTAAAAATGAAGGTTTAAGAATAGTATTTCAGCGTAATGAAATGACTAGACCCTTACATTTTATCAGGTTATTCAAAAGACGCATGTATTGAAATAAATTAATTTAAATCCTCTGATTTCCCCACAAGAAGTTACTGAAAATGAACTATGCTTGGTAATACAAGTCACTCGATCCTCAAACCATTTTCGATGACAAGGTGAGGTCAAGTATATGCCTCTAGACATATAATTTTATTTGCGAAGATGCTGTCCCTTGTGTTAAATAAATACTACGTTTAAAAATCATGTTAATTTTACGCCAGATACAATGAAACACCACCCTTGTGGGGAAAAAACTACTTTAATCACAAAAGAAAACATCTTTGCATATAATAATTCCCAGTTAAAATGTTTTGCGTAACATTTTCAGGTGAAACCATTTACTTTGAAATACAAGTGATGACTATTTTGAGCGATGCATAATATGGATAAAATTACATTTGCCAGGCACACTATATTTGATCTGCTGTTGGTGGGCGGCGTGTGGAAAGTAAACAAAGTGGGCGTGGCAGGCTGTAAGGGGGGGAGGGGGGAGACACACACACACACACATGCTTTATCTTTTGCTCGACAACAACTTCCCCCCTCGATGGCTTGTGAGGGGTGGAAGGAAGGTGCGCCGCTGAGAGACAGAAAGAAGGGCGAGAGAGAGTATGCTAGGTCATCACACTCGTTGCTATAGGTAACCACTTCCCCTCTCGTTGGGTGTGTAGGGGAAGTAGAAAGCTAGACTTGCTTGTCCCACCATACTACAGTGTCGACAGACGCACTGGGAAGACAATACACTAGACAGAGCGCTGCAGAGCAGTTATAAACGGTGGTGCGCATGACGTATTTCACATCCAGTTACTAGACGTTTGCATAAAGAACCAGTTTAAAAACAATATGTAAGGGAAATACTAGGTGAAGGGATGAACTATACTTCGAACGATGCACCATGTGATAAATGATACAAGCTGTTTATGTTAACATTATTTACATAGGGATTTCACTGGGACCATAAAAAATTGTTGGTGGATGTGGTTTATTGATACAAACAATAATGCTACATTGAGAGTCAACTGTACACCTAGGTATTATGACTGTCTACGTGAACCTACTATATAACACTTCGGCTGGAGAACATACAGGAGTTAGGTGGTGAGTCACGTGTAGTATAGCCGTATATCTGGATGTACAAGATAGGGCAGCAACCTTACCCGGCTTCAACTTAGGTACTTTTTGAAACCAGTATTCTAAAACGGCCTCATGCAGAGTAACCATCAAAGTGGGAAGAAGAATATATTAAAGAAAGACCCCAACTACTGGAGGTTGAGATAAACAACAATCCCACTCTTCATATGCCAAAAAGTAATAGTACTTTATTAGATGGCCTGTTTACTGCAGGGTAACCATCGGAGAAGTGTTGTGCCTGCTGTGCCTCATTTCATCCCCACTCATAAACCAACATGCCCCACATTACATACTGACTTTCTGCCTAAGAAGCAATAATACCCTTTGGTGTAATCAGCAGCTTTTGCAGCACAATATTTGAAAGACGCTGCAACCACACGTACAGTGTATGATTAAACACAAAGTCAAGTTGCTTGTCGGGGTTAGAGTCCCCTACTCACCAACCAATAAGAACATCTAAAAGCTCCCAATTACCATCTTAATCTTAACCTTCTAGCATGGGCGTAAGTAACCCACAATTGAGCTAGCCAGGGTCTTGTGTGTAATTTGTTGGTGTTCCTGTAACAACGTACACAAGGTATTGAGGCTTAATCCCTGTCTCTGCTCACAGTGGAGCTGCTTAATACCAACCCCCCTCATAATAAACGGGAATAGCTCCCCTGGTATCATGTGACTTAAAAGATTAAGTTTTAATCCCATTGTTCAACAAAAATGGCACGGCCGATGAACATACGATCATTTGAAATGTTAATTGCAGCCACAGTTCTTGTATTAAAAACCCAATCACAGAGTAAATTAATGCATACCTGCCAACTTTTTGAATCCTCAGTCAGTAAAACATTTTTAAAATGTCAATTTTAATGTAATCTGGACACAGCATTTTTACAAAAACCTACAGTATAAAGAAAATTTCTTCCACACAGGCCAATTTTCTTATATGATAATTTATGATTTTTACACTAAATTACAAAATAAATACTAAGTAGAAGTTAAAAATTCATATGGTCAAAACTTCTTTAAACTTGCAGAAAATGCAGTTTTCACAACTATGCATTAACTATGTGAGAATGGGCCTATGCCAACCTGAAGTTCAAAGGAAATTTCTTTGCAAGAAAGTGAAAAATTCATGTCAAATTGTTTAAAGTAGGCCTACTTATTAATAATGTTTTTTATATTAAAAAAATATATATATAATAATAATTTGCACCTTAGTGTACAATGAGAAGTAATACTAACAGTAAACATTAACACATTACAAGTCTTACCTTCACAGCAACTTTCCTTTCAATCAACATCAGTTATTAAGAGTTCACATTAACACTGCAGCTGTTGTGTTGCATGTTATTTACAACACACTGTCTCACATATTATTTAAACAACAGTTGAAACTTTAATCATAATTAATACCGTTGACTGGCCATCATATACTTTTTGACACTTCCGAATAAGGAAACGTCTTTTTGAACACAGGCCCAGCATGGTATGCTACACTTATTGGAATATTATGTTCAACTAGAAAATACGTGAAATAGCATTCCGCTCCTGTAAAACGTTATCCACATCAGAATTTTTGACAAAGAACTGTCCAAATTAAAATTATTAAAACCGCCTTTCACATTCTAAATGTGTTTTACACACTACACATGGTTGAAAACATATTTTCTGCCACCTACAAACACTGCAAAACACGAACTTCTCTCCTTTGTTAGACTTTCATATACACAGATATACTTCAGTGCATTCTTTCCAAAATAATCATAAAATAGGTTTTCTTATGTTTTTCACTCATTTTGCCAATTACTACACGACACGACGTAAAAAATACGCACTTACAACACGAAAATGGCAGACCAGTAAACACAAGCACACTGTGTGATGCAAAGATGGCATGATACGAATCATGAACACTTCATAAATATACGACTTAACAGTTGTCTACAACTGAAATCAGCCAATAACATTCCGCTACTAGCTATCAGATACTTTGTTACAGTGACGCGTCTCTGTCGTGCTATCTATGGTGATTATAGTAAAATTACGTAAACAAAGAAAAAACACAAAACTTTGGCCTTTTTCCGTACACCCGTAAACACACTATAAATTCCTAACATTTTACGGGCAAACAGTACAAGTTGACAGGTATGCTAATGATATTTATTTTACAGTATCACTGACCATTTCTGAAAGAATATTGCAACTAAGTTTTTGAACTACAGTGAAGGTACTTTTGTAAACTATTCTCAAGAAGCTGCCTCTCATGAAATTATATGATAAAGCAACTGATGACAATGCTGTAACACCAGTGCGTAGTTGCTGTGTGATACACTAGATAGCTATACTGTTTCTCTAGCATGCAGTTGCTGCGAGTTGGCTGTGCTGTTACTCCATATGCAGTTCTGTATCTCTTACTAGATACAGTCACTTCTTGATCCTAAAACCCCTGGAATAACGACCCTGTCGAAATAACAACCCTTTCCCCGGGAACAATGAAGGGTCGTAACATCGAGTTAACTGTAGCTGCATTATTCCTTAACTGGAAACTACTGCACATCGCTCAATATCATGTTCATGCAAACATGCACCTGCCCGACTGACTAACCACGGAACTTTTTGTTGTTTATTGGAGAGCGCATTTCACTTAAAGAGGCCATGAATGAAATTAAGTTTTGTAATGAAATTACTGTAAAAAATATTACTACACATCCTGCATTAAAATCCATCTGCATAAGAATGAACTTTTATTATGACGCATGCAACCCTACTGCACGCTCTAGAGCAGAGTTAACAGAGTCACCACAAGAGAGGAGTGCCCCTGCGACCATTGATGTCATTGCTGATGAGCATCAAGAGGAGGCTGTAAATAGTATGTCATCAGCCTCCAGCCAGGGCGATAAGAAATGTGTGGCGCAGCCCACTGCCCTGACATAACAAACTCCTGAGCTGGAAGGCTAGTAACCCCCACACCCCTGTGACAGCCTAGATGCTGAGATTTTGGATATATAAGGAGCACTGAAATCACTCTCGCCAGAGTACATCGGCCCGCCCGACATGTGTAAGGTCGGAGGGCTCTACTTAGTCTGCAAAAGGCCACCATCTTCTCCAAGCCTGAAGGAGGCCAGCCTTCCTCTACAAGCTTGCAAAGGCTCTCAACCTCCAGCTCCAGCAGCCGGCTCCTCCAGCAGCACCAGCATTTTCTCCACAACTCCACAGTCCGCGGAGAAAACTGCTTGGTAAAGAATCCAAAGATAACCCATCTTCCTCACCCTTACCCAAGTCACTCTTTGACTTCCGTGGTTAGCAGGCCGTAATGACGTCTCTTATGGACATAGCCCACCCCTCGTACTCACTGTCAATTGCCAGATTAGCAGCTTGGAATTTTATTTGGAGTTTGAATTTATTTAATCAGGTTCGCCTTCATCTGACTTAAAGTAAAACAATTTCAATTAATTATTTCAGCTTGGATTATGCAGAACTGTTATGCCCATTGTCTTCCAAAGCAGTAACAAATACGCAGTGTAAAATTTAATCCTTTGATGAGGTAGTTATTTCCCACTCCTGATTCAGTTAAGTTTAAATCATTTAAAATTAATGTCTAATTATTGGTAACAAGTGGCTCGAAACACTAAGCGACCTCGGCAGAATACGTACGAGTGGGCCGAACCCCTTATTCCTGGAGCTTGCGTAAGGCTACAGTCTGTATAAGACCGGGACTCCTGAGGTGTGTCCGGTGCCCCCAGCATATCTGCGGAGGTGCTCCGATAATAGCAATTCATATCTCACGTTCATTGTCTTGGAGTGACTGTACAAGACATCTGCCAGGTGCGCTAAACCTCGACTGCTAGGATACGAGCGAGCTAATCCAATAAGTTAGTACATGGAAAGAACCTCATTTGAGCAGAAATTAATAAATTTATTTACCTCTCTATTTTATATTTTGGCAGTGTTCAGATTCCTAAGAAAGGAGGTTGTCAAAATAGCCGTATTGGTAGTTTATATCGACGAGCCCTGCAGCAAGAGCTATCCCAGTCGGAGGGTACACATCCTGTTGCACACGCTAGTGAGCCCGCATCACTTCCACCCCAGCCCAAGATAAGAACCGTCGAACCATGAGGGGAAGTTCTATCAATCAGCGAAAATCACGACACCTATCTGGATCCACTATTAGGGATTTGCTGGACGTGGGCAAATTACGATCATCACTCCAGCAACGAAACCTGTAATGAAACAAACCCCACAACCACAACCCAGTAGCACTTTGCCCCCTATCACGTGTAGAATCCGTACCACTGCTAGGAAAGTGTTAAACATCGTCAATCGTCCTAAACCAGTGCGTAAACCCAGGATAGCATACCTTATCTTTGATTTCGTACCCACGTGTAAGACCACGAAGCCTGCCCTGTATAAGTGTCCTGGAAGCGAGTGAGAGGACGAATAGGGTGCTGTCCAGGACAGTATCGCATACATCTTCATATCATTTTCATATCCATTTTACGTAATTCATTTAACTTCATTCGTCCGTTAGTGACAACTGGCATCCCGTATTTTGACTGCCTTTACGGTGAGCAAGTTAAAGCTTCCTGGGAGGGAGACCTTTACGATCCAGCTCACCCTGGGTTTGATTCCCATTCAACCAATCATAGCCCTTCTACCAAGAGGTAGCCCATTAGTTCCTCTAACATGGGCAAATCTTCAACCCACCACGCGAAAACCCTGTCGGAAACTCTTCCTCCGCCGAAGGACGCTTTAATCATACAGCTGAGGGAAATCAGCACTCATATCAGTTAAACGTTAGAGCGATAACAGCAGAGAAAGGGAAGTGGCATATATATATATATATATGTATAGCCCCCGCGAGAGGGTGAGAGTGCGTCATTTGGTGCCCAACGTGGAGCGTACAACTGTAACAAGTAGTTCAGTCTTTGGAACTGCGACCAAGCCAGTCATCTCTCAACCCCCTTCTACACAAAACCACGGTCGCAATTGCCTTGCATCAATTGGCACCAAGTAGCTCAGCCTTGGGCGCTGGGACCGAGCCAGTCATCCCCCCCCCTTCCCGCTAATCGCAGAGGAACTAGTTTGACTTGGAGGAGTCAAAACATCCTGTGGTACTCAACACCATTCACAATCATGTACAGCTCTGAAGAGAGTTTACGTGAACCCCAAGTAGAGTTAGCTCAGGCTAGATACAAGAGAGAACAGAACACATGATGCCCCGTACAAAAATGTACCTGAGCAGGTGTCAACTTAATCTCCTGCACATACTGCCATAGGCAGTATCAGTCTGTCTGTCTAGGATGACACCCCTAGGTTCACAGACGGCCTAGAATTCAGGTGCCAGTCATGTAGGCAGACACAAGATAGAGTATGCCAGTGGCCAGTGTGTGACACCAAGGGTATCACATGGTACACTGTATTTTATGCAACCGGGACTACCACCATAAATGTTTTGGGTGATAGACGAGAGGACAATTAACCTGGGACAGGTATATCAGTGTGAGGTGTGTTGAAGGGAGTACACCCACAGACCCTCGAACCCAGTACCACAAACTAGTCCCGTGACCTCTGGTATGCCTACAGAATTTATATTATCAGAATTTAACAGCAGGTCATGTGAAGACCCCAAGGTCATTTTACGCCATCAACTGGGTGGAAGAGGCCGGAAATGGTGGGAAAAGTATGCGGAATTCATTGAGTGATGGCCCTAGTTCCGAACCAAACTCTCCATGCATTTCACAGGCAACGAGGTCCTGTTGGGTTTATTCACTGATTTCCACTCGCGGAATCAAGCACCCAGATGAAGAAGTTGAATTATTCACCCATCAAAAGGGTGCGGGCATCGCCTGTATCCTTTAGCCTTTACAGAAACCTCCTGCTAATCCCGCAGCCACATATCGTCGAGGAGTTGGCAGGGAGGGCAAGATGAATAGAGCTAAACAACTACTCCCAGGCTGTGAAGACACGCGGGCACATGCCGTTAAGAACACAGATCCAGCCCCCTTTCCCAGACCGCCTGCAGGGCGAGACACGGCCATTCTGACACCCGCCGCCCAATTGCCCTGCTGTTGGTACTGCTTGGGCCGGCATTTTAACTGGGACTGCCGACCCAGCAAGCTCTGGAAAGGAGAACCCCTCCTCCCCCCTGAGAATCAGTGAGTCGCAGCCTGCCTCCTCCTCCTCCCCTTACTACTTCTCCCTCTTGACGGGACTGCCAAGAATGGCACTTCTATGAAGCTTGCAACGCCCGGCAGGACAGGAGGGAAGGAAAGGCAGACACACAGGTGCTGAACGCATCCATGTCCCCACCCACCTTCAAGACAAGCCCGGCCTAACGAAGCTGCGTCCAAGATACAGGTGTTGAACACAGAATATCGTTCCCCGGACGAATCCCAATGATGCAATTGTCATGGCGGTGCTCAACACAGCAGCTATACGCAATTTCATCAGTGGTGAATTGCTCACGCTGCGCCAAAAGGCCAGTTTGGCCCCTACAAGTCATACGGCCAGAATGGCCCTGGACAACTCTCACCTTCGTTTGTCCGGAGAGATTACCCTAAACCTATGAATCCATGATTGTAACATGGCGGTCCCCTTTTACCTGGGAGAACCCATGGCACTAGGGCAGCCCTGGTTACAAGCGCAACAATGCCTGATAGACTGTGGGCAATGCTGCACCATTCTAAACAAGGATGTGGTCATCGACTGGGTAGGTAACCTGATCAAGGTTACAGTTTCCCTGCCCCAGTACGCTTGTTACGACTCCAGGTAGACTCCGCAAAAGAAACCCCAAACTCAGGCCTGACAACGTAGGCGAAACCCCTCGCCCCCTATACAACCTGCCCTGAGTTTCTAGCCACCCAGTCCCCGGGAACTCGAACCTCCGTCGGGCATTGTATCGAGGTACCAAACCCCAGTTCATAGCCGGGATAGCCTCGTGGAGGATTTTTGTACACTGACACTGCCCTCAACACCCATTCAAGAATTTTCCCTAACGTCAGTCAAGCGCAGGGAAAAATCTGCCTACTATAAGGTAATGATAGGAAACCCTCTGGAAAAACACATTCCATTAGTGGCTGCTGCAACCCTTAGTTTTGACAAAGAAGTACCTCCTTGCTACCATAAGGTCCACCTCGGCGTGCCGCCCCACGGGTAAGATAAGGGGACACAACTGATAGCTGAGGCGAGGGACCTCAGTTTGCAACCCAGGTGGCGAGTGCGTAGGGCAACTTTAAACTAAAACATCAAACAGAGAGTACCATTAAGGAGGCGAGTGAACCTCCACCTCCAGGTGACCCCAAGGTAGCAGACAGGCGGCCACAGACTTCTCATGTTCTACTCCTTGCCGCACCTCTGACTGTCAAGCGCCAGGAAACTCGTGCGATAACCTCAACGATCATAGAAACATCTCCCCAGGCTTCGCTCCTACCACAGAGGAAGCGCTGCCCACGGAGACTGACCTGGACGAGGCGATGTAGCCATTACCCCCGAGCCCAGTTCTGGCCACTCCCCCCCCCTGAGGGCGTGGAAATGTCTAAGGATAGAGACACGAGGTTACGCACTCTGCTGTCCATCCAATCCTTCCCAATCATCAATGGCAACGGAAGAGAAGAACAAGCAACTGGAGGGAGCCCGCAGTGCACCGTGAGAACAACTAAGGCATCGGTCAACCAGACAACCAACGCAGACAGAGAAACAGTGGCTGGAGAGGCAACTAGACAAGCAACACGAGCAACCAAGTATGTTAAAACTGTCTCCCGGACACTCGAAAGCATCTGCGCTGTCGTTACAGCCCCTCCACTGTTTGGAATCAAAGGAACCCCCGAGTGCCATGTCCCAATTGCCAGAGAAGCACGAAAGAGAATGAGCCCACCTGCGCTGATGACCCAGGCAACGACGAGTCACCCCACCAGCTTACAAAAATGTCATCCAGGCCAGCGGTTCAATGCTGTCGCCTGCAGCTGTCTCGCCACACCGAGGTACCCCGCTACGTGCCCGGTGCACAACATACATCCCAGGGCATTACAAGGAAACGTCTTGGAGAGTACCCACGGCATTCCACTGCAGTGGTTCCGCAACGGAAGAGAGGATAACTGCCAAAGCAACGGCTCAACAAACGCAATCGCTCAACACCCATATAACCCAAGTACTTAGCTGGGGCCACCTTTAAATATTACCCCTTCCCCCCCCCCCGCTAGGACACTTAGAGTGCAACACATTAGAGAGTGACAGTGTAGAGACAGAACACTAAGTATGAGGGTGCAAAAACTCGTAGTAGCTAGTTTAGTAAGGAAGGTTAGATGACGAAAAACGTCCCACAATAAAAAATGCTAACCTGGTTAGCTAGGTAGTGTGCAAAGATTATCTAAACCCCCCACCCCCCCAGAAGAAAGGGAAGTGTGATAACCCCCAGAATTGTATAAACATATACCTGTTAGAGTAAGAATTTTAATGGTTAGGAATTCGGAATGCATTGCAAGGAACCGAGGTCCTACAATAATAAGTGCCCTTAATAAAATGTAGACTTTTCTCCTGACAATGGGCACCCCCTAATGTAGATGTGAATATTTTTGAATGTCTTGCTTTCGTAAATAACTTTGGTTCCTTGCTTACCAATAACAATATGGAGTAAATAAACATAGTGTCAATCCCTAACAATCTTAAAAGTTTATGCTTGATTGGTCCTACTCCTCTGGAGTGCTAACGTAATGTACAAAATAATAATTGATGTAAGATTGTTTCGTAGTGAAATGTATAAGTATAACACGTTTAACATAGAGGCCCCAAACTCAGCGAGCATCGTTAGGAAGTGAGATGAGCGTAAACGACGCCTATCAGCAGACTTTCAAACCCACGTAACCCAATCCTCACCATTCCTTCCAATGCGTCACTGGGCAAACTTGAATTTGTATCAGATGTAATTTGCAGCAAGAGCATGAGGCAAAAATTCACAGTGAGTGTGCCGTAACCGCCGCCCAGGAAATTCCCAGCATTTCTAAGAATGCAAATTATACTAATTACCAAAGGTAATGTGACAACGTAAGAGGGACGACTGAGTAAAACCTAAGTGTACATAAGTTTAAGAAATAAGTTGAGAGAAACTAAAGTTAGGGCAGTACATGAAATGTACGAAATTATGTATTCATAAGTAAGTTAGGATTAAAAAGAAAAGGACTGGAGTTTCCCTGTTAAATTATGCCTTGTAGAGTAAAAAGGGAAGTATTCCCCATGTAAGATTATGCTGATGTGTTTTAAGCGAATGAAGTCGCAATGAACGTAAGTTTGATGTATCCCGCCAAGAGTATGGCATAGCAAACTAGGACTCAAATGGAGTCCAGAAAAACTAGAACAACTCCAATAAGAAATCAGATGCTGCCCCAGTAAGCTTTAATAAAAAGGAAAGAAGTGGCTTGTAAATAATAAGATACTAACGTAAGCTGAGCCACAAGTGAATCTTAGAATAAGAGAAATTCTTTTGTACATAATTCCAGTAAAGTGAAATGGGAGCTAAGTCACAAGTGCCATAACATATTTAAGAATGGGAACCGACAAGAAATTCTGTAAAGTAGCTTTGCCTAGATAGCGAGACTAGAGGACGTAAAAGATTACGAGAGATCTAGGACAAGAATTTGACGAACTGTATGAGTAACAGATGACACGTGCTCTCTTGCCTGATTGACAAGTGGTTAGGGCGCTGACAACCCTCTCGGACTTTACAAGGTGGAGGGGAATAAAACCCCAGGGTGATTCGGAGCGTTAGACTATCCCTTCCGGGCAGCCTTACTCGTCTCACCACTAAGGATGTCAATAAACAGGACGCCAGCTGTCCCAAAGGGGTAAAATGCTCAGTCAGATACAAGAGGTGAGTGAGTCAGGTGGTGAGTGATCTGTATATGGCTGATGGGGTTTATCCGCCACGGCCTCGTTGGCTGTCAAGCGGGAATCAAGTTGGCTAGGGATTGTTCCCGGTGCATCTTGGGGAATTACATTGGCAGGGATTCAAATCCAGATCGTCTTTCCGGATGCCAATGTTACCGTACAGAAGTTGGGGAGTAATTCTGTGTTTGAGTGTTGAACCCGAATTATCTGGCCAGATTTCCACTTTACTATACTAGAGGGGTCCAGTGTGTTGGTATTAGAATTCGATACTAGCATAGGGGTTGGTCTGACGGGGGTTTCCTCTTGAGTCGGATCCTTCGTCACATCAAACTAACGAATGTTTCAGTGGTGTTTCATGGACTGGGGGGTGTTATTTTACTGTAGTCAACAGGTTCAATCTTAGGTTAACTATGGACTAATACACTCCAATTGGAATCATTAAGTAGTTGAGTGGTAACGGCTAATTTAAGTGTGGCGTGCCTCTCACGTCACCTCTGATGGCTGCCAGTACCTCTGTGTTGCTTGAGGATTTAGCAGTGAAATACAAAACAAAAGGTAATGCTGTCAGCAGGGGTTGCGGACGTGCAGTCTTGGGCGGGGTAAAATCTGCAATCACTCCAGCGGATCTGCCATGCACACGGACAACCCAAGTAACTAGACCTTTTGCCTTGTATCGGTGGTGGATGTCCTGGAATCTCAGGGATAGGTCCTTGGGCAGGCCCTGTCTCCTGAGTGACGTTAATTAGTATTACTGCACAACTGAATGAACACACAACACTAAAATCAAATACAAAATTAATAAAGTAATTTGACAAAGAATCCAAATCTATAACGATGGTAATCGACACACAAGGGATTAAATTTGGAACGTAATATTTTATTATGCTTAAAGAAGTATGGTGGAAAGGCCCGGTTAAATTAACACACACTAAAAGCTACGCTAAGAAACAAATATAAAATATTAAACACTGGAAATATATAGATACTCAAATTTTGCTAATAGACAGGCGAAGGCGAGCCTGGGGAATATTAAACTAATAAAATTAATTACCTGCAAAATTCCTAATCAATAATTATACAATTAATGCTATTGAAAGCGTGAACGTATGAGGGGCTCTATCCAGGCGGAAGTAATTGCGCAACGACCTGTTACCACAGAATCAAGAGAAGTTGATTGAGGTAAGGGTAGTGGGTACAGGTGTGAGATTTACCAATCGACGTGGACAGCTGTCCCTGGATGGTCAGCTGAAGGAGGAGCCTTATCCAAGCTGGGGCTGGAGTGCAGGCAGCCTTCTTCAAGCTGCTGGCTGGAGAAAGGTTTGAGCCCTGCCCCAGGCTGGAGAGGTAGAGTGTCTTCCGCAGAATGTAGGAGAGCTTGCGAACCTATGCGGCTGGCATCTCTGCTGGACCGCGGTGCTGGACTTCTATTTATACGAAAATCAGTGTCAGAAATCCTCCGGGGGCGGGGGATAGCTTAGCCTTCCATCGCAGGGGCTGGTTTATCTGCTACGGGAGCACGCTCAATTTCTTATTGCCCTTGGTGGAGGCATCTGCATTTTCATGTGCCTCGGTCTGATGCAGGCGAGCAGTGATATCAGAAGGTAACGGGGGTGTGTGAGGGGGGGGGGGGGGGGGGTTTGCATATATGTGTGTGTGTGTGGGGCTACTATATTGAGGGTTGTTTGGAACTTCTTGGCCAGGCAGGGTAGCGTAGTAGATAATAATTTCAGACGTGAATTTAAATTATGTAGGTGACTAACCAATGCATGAAGTATTTTTAATTTTACTATTACCAAGTCTCAGTGGCCAATGAATATTATTTCGCCCAGCGCTTGGTGTGCTCAGACGGGACGAAGTTGGCCGTAGAGTGCACCTCTCTGTGGCGCAGCATGCTCGCATGAGGCACAGTTTTGTAGAGCTTACGTAATTTCCCAAATATTGTAGCGTATTTTCAGTTGTCATGACATTAAACTAGCTGTAGTCTAACCAATAATTATGTAACGTCAGACTTATACAAAATAAATATGTAAAAAAAAAAGTTTGCAAAATGAATATGTGTGTAACCTAGCTGAGAAAATATGCCAGAAAAATGGCTACCTAAAATGCAAGAATGCAAGTAACCTTAGTACAAAATGTATTTAACCTATACCAAGTGTTGTTGTGTATTGTAAATTTAAGTTGTCTTACATGTTAGGTATTGCAAAGTGAACCATGTCTTATGTGTGCTATTTCCAAGTGTATTCATGTCTTCTTTGTCTGTGACTTTTAATAGTATGGGAATACCGGTGCCTTGTTAGGGCGTAATACTATTAAAGAATACTACTAAAAAACTTGTGTAGTTCTTCACACATAAATTGTTTACCATGAGACAGCGCTGGCTAGAAGTAGACCAGTAAAAATTATCCCGCAGTGGCCATGGTATACATCCCTTTGCTAGTCCTTGCAAGTGGGACTCTCTTTAACCACACTTTTATCTCGAGGTCAGCGGTAAATATTTATTTCCTTTCAAATGACTAAAAACATGATATTGTACCATGCAATTGTATTAAATTACTCAGCTTTCATATTCTGCGAGCTGACCCTCTAACTAGGAAGGTTGGGGTTCGTAAATCAACACGACCTGCTCCTGCAAAATCCCTGCTTCAAAACTCTCCTCCCTGCTGTGAAAGCAAAGAATGAATCAGCCGGCGAGACGAGACACAGGGCCACCACCAAGACTGAAGGGGAAGAGAGGAAGAGCCAGAAGAGGGATATAGAGAAGAGGCCGTTAACCCAGTGAAACTGAATAGATGACGCCTGACCAGATAACGGGTCCTGAGAACTTAACTGACCATGCGCGCACAGAAGAGGCGTTGAGTCCAGAGCAGTAACTGAGGTATATCGCCATAAGAATGAATGACAGTAACCCCCCATACATGAAGCAGAAGTGATCTAGCCTAAGATGGGTGTACGTCACTTCAGGGGGTGGGTAATTGACACATGGTATCTTGCTGCATAGCATGCTTGCACCATCTACTGGACGACTGCGCCATCAGCAAGCACTGAGAGCATTTGGGGCAAGTCAGAAACGGCAGAAAATCCAGTGGCTACAGGGTTGATTCCACGCATTGGACAACTACAGATACATGAATAATTACCATAGTTAATTATTGAAATTGTACTGCCCGCCCAGAATTTGTCATGCAGTCACCACCCACAAGACCGAAGATTGTTTTACCCGCCACGCCACAGACACGCTAGAGCAGATAAGAAAGTTAGTAGAGTCATTGCGAGAGCAGCACCCCTGCGACCAAGGTTGTCATCGCTGCCAAGCCTCTAGAGGCGGTAAATATGTCATCAGCCTCCAGGCAGGGCAATAAGAAATGCGTGGCGCAGCCCACTACCCTGAAATAACAAACCCCTGCAATGAACGGTTAGCAATCCCCACACTCCTGTGACAGCCTATAAGCTGAGATTTTGGATATACAGTAGAGTACCATTATAGCAAGATGTCACAGTTCCAGGTTCAATCCTCGCTAGAAGAGTGTCCTCGCTGTCCCCGAATTAGACCAATTTTGATCCCTAGTAAGGCCTACTACTTAAAAATCAATCTAAAATTGTTTTTAAGTTGTGTTCTAACCACCATAATGCAAAAATATCCTGTTATACAAAAACTAATTGCGTGAAAATAAGGGGAAAATCTGACTGCGCCACTTAAGTATAGCCGCTCAGCCTGCAATCAGTTACTAGGCCAACACAGCATTGCCCGCTGTCACTTACTCGGCTGCTGAAGCACTGCCCTGCAAGCGATAACTCATCCATCACAGTTCCGCATGACCGCCTCAAACCAAATACCCATATTTACTGGCACAATTCTTGCACCTATTTTACAGAATTTTAGTGCAAAAATTAGGGCGCGTGAATTATGCAAGGAATTGCCAAGACACCTGCATGTAAACATTAAAAAGGTGTCTACTGTAAGCAATCCCTCGCAAAATCACGGGGGTTACGTTTTTTAAAAACACAGTACTTCATTTATTGATAATAGATTATGAAGATACATATTCAAAATCAAATCACTCGTGTGCTGGGGCTAGCAGTGAAAACATTGCAGTGTGCATGTAGCTGGGCGAGCAACTAGATCCTTGCAGCGCAGCAGAACGTGGCGGCTTGCCGCTGTCGGTGGGTCGTTACACGATTATTCTGGTGGGCGGCTGCGAACTGCCACCTGCCCCTGCCACTGCCATCGTTACAGGTCTGGTTCGCTTTGTAACACGGTCCGGTATTGGGAAAACATAACATGAACGTTAAACTCGGAAACAGTGCATTTTAGGTGCTTCTCCATTGCAGTGTTCCTCTGCATATGCAATTACTTGACGTTTAAATGCAGCAGTTTGACTGGCATACTTACCCATTATGCATTCGTACTAAGCAAAAACTAATATAAACATAAACTATTCCCTTCGCATTAAAAAAACCACCCGCATACAAATAAACTCCGTGACTGATTTTGTTTACAGTTTGCAGCGTGGGCACGGCAGCCACAAATCTATAAGGGAAGCAGTGACCTTGAAGTGTCAGCAACCTGGTGCAGTCGAACAAAGCATGCGCCACGCGGGGTCCGTACACATTACATGCCTCATTGTGAGAAATATGCTGAGTGAAATATGAAACGAAAAGTTCTTTTCCATAACTCGGCACCATAAAAAAAGGAGCATGAATTGTGCCAGTGCAAGAATTATACCAGTAAATACAGTAGTCACTGGAAAATTATACGTTTTCAACTAACAAAACTTGCATGGTGCAAGACTTCAAAACCAGCAAAAATTCAAGAAAACTTAATAAAAATGGATTAAAATTAAGTTCGTTACGGCACAGCGATAAAATGTAGTAGTAGTTGTGGTCCTATCTTTAATCGGTATGCCTCAGTAAGAGGGGGGGGGGGGGGGGGGGGGGGGGAGACCGCAAAAATCTGTTAATACGTAGCTGTATTCGATTCAAGCTATCCCTTGGACTGTTATGTTTAAATTAAATTTGTTTTCATTTAACAATAAAGTTTGACCCACATAAACCAAGTTGTTTGAAACCAAACACACGTAACAGCATAATGACTGTGAACGACTACGGAAAAGCAGAACTGGTTCATAGAAAGGGCGGGATTCTATTTATAGAACAATGCGCTTGGGGAGAGGCACAAGGTACTTACGGAAACGAGGTGTCGGGCGAGGGAGTGGAGTTACGGTATACAGATAACAAAAGCGCACTTCACACGGTCCCTAGTCCTGCTGCAATCCTGCTTCACACGCTCTCGCCGCACAGTTTCAACTCGTAAAATTACAATCATAAAATATGCTTGCGACTATTGGACAGTTATTCAAAAAGACCTCGCTATACCTGTGTTCTCGCAGTTACCATGCTCGCTACAATGGGATTCTTCTGTATGTATAAGGAGAACCGAAAATGCTCTTGCCAGAGTATGTCGGCCCGCCCCACCTGTGCAAGGTTGGAGGGCTCGCCTGGTTCTGCAGAAGGCCGCTATCCTCTACAAGATTGTAAAGGCTCTCAACCTCCAGCTGTCAGCTCCTCCAGCAGCACCAACATCCACCCCGACAACAGACAGTCCGCCACTTCCCTCAACATCCCCGGACAATTTATGGCTACCACTCCCTCTTCATAGTTTTTTGTGTACAGTATGCACCCCAGAAATATTTTCCTTTATTTTGGGGAAAAAGGGTGTGCTATACACGAGTAAATACAGTAGTTTATATTTTACCCTTGCATCTTAAGTAAACTTAGGAGCGGGTCACCACCTGTAATCTGCGTAGTTTAATTACTTCTGTAGCACAGACTTAAGGATAGCTTGTACGAGTTACCTGAGTATTTATTACTATAATAAATACTAAGATTTAACGTATCTGAGAGTTCTTTGTTCTAGATGTGTAACCTATCTGTCACTAGTATTCGACCTAAAAAGGGCAAACAAGAGACTGGGTGTTATCTCGAACCTAGAGTAGGACATCAGACCCCCTTCAGGAGCCAGCTATTCAGCACACACACTCCTAATCTTTCGACAGCCAACCATTCTGTCCCTCTTAGTTTACAGAACGGTAGAGCCCCAACCACTAGGACACACCCCACAGATGCGGGACAGCCATCTCAGTTGTATCACTGACCGGAGAGCCCAGCTAAGGTACTGGCAGGGGTATTTGCTTGGGACTGAAGGCCCTACCTTTGTCGACTACACCAGACATTGGCAGGAAGACTGTCTACGACCCACACCTCCAGGTGCTTGCACTGTTTGGAGCCAGGGAGTGCACCGTCAGCCACAGTTGGTTTATACCCCTAGGGATATGTCGATTGCTTGCAGTTTCAAGGAAATCTAGTTTGTTATTCGTCTATGTCATTCCACAGCCAGCACGAAGCTCAAAGAGCAGAAAAGAAGGCAGAGTTCAGTGCCGCCCAGCAGGTTGCGCCGGGAGTCGATACTACTTGGGGGCTGGCACAAACTGCTCATCACGCGATGAGACCGGCATCTCCCGTAGGGAGTTACGTGTTTCACTCTGCCCCAAGTAGGACCGGCTATGAAGTTTATCCGGTAGTCCGGGTCCTGGTCACTGGGTGCGACACCAGGCTTGGGCAAGGCAACCCACATTTCGGCAGATGGGCCGGAACCGAGTGGAATTGCCGACATCTGGCCAAGCATTATAGCAGCTCCACCTCCACCAAGGCAAGGCAAGTGAAACCAAGGACTCCAGATGCACATCCTGCAGTGCTTCTTCGGCAGCAATCAAGACAGTCCACCGAGCTCTGGTAAGTCCAGTTACCCCAGAGGGCCAGTGTCACTGTGAGGCACATTGCTCGTCCAACTGTTCCAGACTTCGTACCAGTAGACAGCCCACAGGGTAGACACTGGTGACCGGTAAGAAAGGAAATTGAGTTCCTAGTGTAGCGCGGCTGACCTAGCGCTGTCCCATAAGTAACTTGAACGACAGATAGTTTAAGCGAGACACGTTATGTTTAACATTAGTTATAGATGTTTTAATTATATATGATTACAGGGTACTTGCTTATGTTGTCATTTCGTTTAATATTATTCCAAATTATGCTTTATTATATGAGTTAACAGTGTAATCTTTGGTAGACCATAAGTAAGTATTTTTCATTTGTTTCTAAACAGTATTCAGTATAAATATTTTGTTTCCTATTTTTTATTTTTTTCCTAGAGGGTAGTCGGCATTAAAGGTTTATTAAACAAAAGTACTAAATAAAATTATCCTGGTTGTCTCTCGTCTCACCTTTGTGGATTGGCGGAGAGATGTGCCATGGTCAGACGATAGCCAATCAGAGGACAGGAGACAACATAAGTAAGGCAAATGTAAAATAGAACAAATTTTTTCTTTGAAGAATTCTCCCCACTTCCAAAATGGATGTGTGTCATATAATATGAAAGTTTAAATGATGTAAGATTTAATGCCATTACTGCAATATATTTTGAAAATGAATGAATATGAATTGAAGAAGAATGAATATTAATTTTATTGTGTTTGAAAAGATAAAAAATTATAAACGTATAATTTTGCTAAAGAAGAAGTAGTAGTATGAGTAAGAGAAGATTTTAATTGTAATATTATGATTTTTACAACTGATGACTTGGATATTTACTTGAAATGTTACAAACGGCACACAACATATTAATGGCAGAGTTGTGATTTGTATGAAATGTAAATGGTTGCTCCTTCGTTTTAATTAGGGATGGGCCGATACAAATACAGATTAACCGGCCAATTACACGACTATCGGCATCAGATCATTATTTGCCAATTATTATTCACCGATTAGTAGCACTCAATTATTTAACACAATGTTACATAAACTGGCATATTAAATCTCGCAAAGCATTCATTTACCACATCAATCAATACGATATTCTGCCCGAATCCCAAAACATATTTGGAACAATTGTTTTTGGATTATTTGTTCCAATTGTTTACATTTTACCATCTTTCTTGTTGGTGCATTAGCCAAAGATTGTGTGCACCATTCATTTTTGGACACAACCTGAATGCAAAACAACACAGATAATCAATAACTAGTGCTGTCGATAGTATTGATTACATCCCGAAAGAGTTTTCTGATTTCTATTTTCTTACGTTTTTATTGCATTTATAGATCGGAGACAATGAGAAAGCAACCTGTATTCTTATCATTCTTATTGCATTCTAAGTTGGCGACAGTGAAAATGAACCGCACAAACTGACACCATATTCAACTATCTGTGGTGGTGTTAATGGCAAGTTAAAGGTTATAACCATGGCGCGTGGCGGTAATTTGATGGACCTAGATGTTATTGGATACTGTCGGCTGCAGTTTTGGTTAGAATGTTAAATGTCTGAATAAGATTCGGTACATAAAAAATGGCAAAAATTGTTGCAAACAAATAAGTTGTCATTTTAACCAAGTGAGTCCGTATGGCTTGGCTGGCAAAGGAATACTAAGCAAGAATATTAACATAAATAAAAAAATTAGCTGAAGTTCAAGTCAATATTTAATACTAAATTTATTTCAATAAGTTTTTTTTAATGACATCTTTAGGCTGTTGGTTTAAACTAATGTGTATTTTGAGGTTATGTATGTAATTTCTCATTTCTAAAATACAAGTCTGCATCAGATTGGCTGAAGTTTTGAAGGTTGACTTTAATGATTGAATTTAGTTTGTAATGAATGCTGCACTGGCTGGTAAAAGTTTTTCCTTTACTGTTAAGTCACTTATTTACCCAGTTAAATAGTGTATTTTATCATTTATTATTAAAATTAGTGTTGTATTTAATTTTTCGCAATAGACACCTAATAGAAAGTGCTTCAAGTGTTCACAAAATTAAATACTTAAATTTAAGTACGACTAATCGGTTCTCACATTTTTAGCTCGGCTCTGTTTTTGATTTTAAATGTCTGTTCTCGGTTTGGGTCGGTCATGGCTATACATTTTTAAGAGTGTAACAAAGATTACCTACAAAAATATTTATTCACACAAAAATTCTGTTGTCAAACTGGCTTTCATATAAAGAAAATGTTTAATGAGTTTTGTTTTACTATGTCTAAAGACATAAAATACCCTACAAGTCATAATTGACAGTATATATAACAAGTGTAATTTTCTTAGCATCATGAGAGTTCTGTTCAACAACAGTGTCACACTTTATTTACTTTGTTATAAATGCCTGCTGCTGAAAACATTACTTTGTATAAAAAGGAACACAAAAATTCAAAGTAAAAAACATTCATGCGCATAAAAAATTTGGTGTCAACTTCACTTTGATTTTATGCAATGCAGAGATAGAGTGTAAAGTTTCTATTGCCCTGTAATTGTAATATAGGCCACACTGTTGGGCAGCCAAATTTACTACTGTTTAGTGTATGTGGCGTGGGAAACTTTATTACCAATATGTAAAGAAGATTAAAATTAATGTTACACTGTCGTGGTAGCACTATCGCAATATCGGCTCGAGCTAGATAGTTGCTAGTAACAGCAGGGACATAACTTAAACCATGGGAATAATATATGTTTACAGTTCATTAATATCCTGTCACAATATTTAACTACCCCAAAAAATATCAACCTCTTGACAAAAGGATATAAATGCCAGGCCTATCAATATATTTACACAAGCGTTGTCAGAAAAGTCCCTTTTGAGTTTAACTATCACAGCATGTCTCATCGTGTGTGTAAACAAGGTCCTAACATGGTAGTTACTGTCATACACTTTCATGATAGGTACTATCGTGGTAGCTACTATCACCATGAAAACACACCCTAATGAAAAATTTACAACAGTTTTTGTTTGAATTTTGACATGTAAAATTTGATTTATGAAACCATATTATACATTTTGCTGCCCGCTAAAATGAATATTTCTCTGCTAAATGATTTTAAATTCCACCAAATTTAGTGGAAAATCAGCTGAAAGAACTTGAATATATCCCGCAAGCAATGCAAGCGGTATGAGATATTACCAAACATGAGCATGTGTGGCAGCACTGGCTCCGTAGCATTCTATTTATTTGCTAAATATTTTCAAGGGAACTGTTTACATGTTTCGTTAATATGAAATTATAATTAAAGTAATTTATGTTACTAACGTCTGTGTACACAATTTGAATATATAACCACATTTTAAAGAATTAAATAAAATCAGACACAATAAAACAGTATTTCTGTATTGGCAATACATGGTTTACTGGGAAACCATAACCTCTTTATCCCGGGGAACAATTTAGGATGATTTCAATGCTAAAACATATAAATAGTAATATTTTAAATATAATGCCACAAATACGCTACATACCATAATATAAGTGGAAGTGGCATCATTTGGTAAGTTGTTAATAATTTGTTAGTTTAACTTTGGCGCAAGAAAACCCGACTGGCTGGATTTTTTCTGAGAATTCAGGTCGGTTTCGGCTTTTATAAAAATGACCGAACCAAACCGAAAATTTGGTTAATCGATCAGCCCTACATTTAAGTAATAAAAAGTGTTTTCGCATATTAGGAACTGGGAATGATGATGGTGCTCATCAAAACAGGTATCTGCAATATCTGTAGTTGAGAATCTATTTAGTTGGTATCAGTAAAAAGTGGTCTCCGCCCCAACTAGTTTTAATATTTATTCCAACTGAGGACACCCTTTAAACAAAACAGGGTTAAACACAGTTGTGGCAAAATATTAACAGGTGTTATGTGTAATGTGCTATATAGTGTACAACATGAACATGTTGACGCAAGATGCATTCCTGCACTTGTAAGAAGTACGCTCTACTAAATGACTTCACCCCCATCTTGGATCGTAATTAAATCCATATGGGGCAAGTCACACCAATGAAACAGTATTGGAGTCAGGACACGTGCCTACATACTACTTTGGCGCCGCCCAACCGATACTAAAGACACGTGCTCATTCATTTTACTGTTTACTGAAACTTGTCCAGAAGCTGTCACGTCAACACCGCCCTAGGAAGCATGTACTATCTACCGAGCTATAGAAACCCTCCAGAAAGGTCGTGCTAGTTCTACAGCACGCTGCTAAAGGGCAACACACATTCCACTAGAGCACCCCAGCCACAGGATCCTTCAGACGAGGTGGTAAAATATGTCAACACTTCAAGCACAGGCGATAAGAAAAGGTACCCCATCAAAAACTTGGAGTTTACCAACCTCTGCAAAATGAGGACAGCTTCCTTCTTACCCTAGTAAGGCCCTACAAGCTTTGGATTTTGGTGTGTAACCTTTCTATTTATTACGACCCCTCACGGTTCCCGAGAATAGGGTCATAATAGTGGGGGGGGGGGGGGGTCATTAATAGTGTGGAGGGGGTTTCATAATAAAAAATCTGAAAAATGTTGGGCCTATTTTGAACCACCCCTAATCCCTATGCCCCCCAAACGTGCCATTTTTTGCATGAAGTACATGTTCAATCGCCTCTAGGGGATTAAAAAAAACCACTTTTTAACTTAAATATAAATATGCTGGTATATTTTGATAGCTGGAGTCTCCTGATTAATTTGATACCCAAGAAAGGCCTATTGGATCACCCCTTCTCGGGGTGGCTGCAAATGCATTGCCAGCTGCCGCGCGTACGTAGCTGGGCGAGCGCCTAGATCCTCTGCAGCCCGGCTGTGGTGGTTTGCTGTTAAAGCTCGGACCTAGATTCTCAGACTGGGCAGCTGTCTGTTGGCCGCAATAAGATGGGGGGCAGCGGCAGCTCGCCTGCCGCCACTGCCATTGTTACAGAGCCGGTTTACTTCGTAACAGCGGCCTGGCGTTGGTAAAACATGCTGATAGGAGTGATTCACGTTAATGTGTTGAATTTATACGAAATGTAGGCGGTGTGTTGGCCTTTGCACTGGCACGATGAGGCCCGGCAACGTTTATGGGAATATAAATGTTTAGTGCGGTCTACTTAAAATAAATATCCCGAATTTTTCATAAAAAACTTGTGACGTTGCTTATACATGCACACGGCCTCACTCGCTATAATAATGGTACCGGTAACATAAGAACATATTTTATTTGCACACACTTATCTTTATTCACTTTACACATAAAATTGACTTCACAAGAAAAAAACTATTCCCCACCATAAAAAATTAGCACATTACATAGGCGTGGGCGCACATAAACTTCTAAAAAAAAAAAAGGACATTTAATTAAATTTGAAGTTATGATTCATACACTAATTAAGAAACTATTGTGTAATGTGCCACTGTTTTTACAGCAAAAGAGGAGGGACGATGGAAGTGAAAAAAAAAACAGGGAGGGTAAGGCAGAGGCATCATCATCATGTGACTAGGACAAAGAATTCTTACTGACCCGGTCTGCATCCCCCCCCCCCCTTCAGCTTCCACAGACAATACACCAGTATCCTCTTCTGGTATTAAGTAATTTATTGCTTCATGCTGCTTGGGACAACAAATGTCGAAGTCTATGATGGTAGCTTGAGAAATGTGCGACCACTAACATCAGTA
Organism: Dryococelus australis; assembly: GCA_029891345.1. Lineage (NCBI taxonomy): Eukaryota > Metazoa > Arthropoda > Insecta > Phasmatodea > Phasmatidae > Dryococelus > Dryococelus australis. The sequence continues at coordinate 125,704,081 of CM056994.1, read as the reverse complement.
CAGGTTAGTTTTCCATACACTGAAAACCGTGGATAATAGAAACTAGTACCGCGGTTGGAGATACGGTCTACAAAAACAAATCTGCGCATAACAAACTGCCGTTGGTGAGGGATTACTGTATCTATTATTAGATGTGCCTCAAATTTGAGACTTTTTCGACCCAAACTTTTCACGGTTCCTTGGGATTGGGTAGTAATGGAGACGTGGTCATAATAGAGAAGTTTTACTGTATAAATAGGAGTTGCAGAGTAGGCCAGGATAATGTCTGCAAGGGTGTACCAGTACTAGACCCCATCTCGTGCTGGTGAACATGGATGACCAGAGGCTGTCAATGTCTCCAGCAGCTCCAGAAGACCACCGCCTTCCAGAGGGTCTTCCACCTCTTCAGCTACTTCCAGCATCAGCTCCAGTAGCTCCTGAGGGCTGCCGAAATCGTCCTCACACCAACCTTCTTCCTTCCCTGGTAGACTACCCCAGGCAAAACAGATCATGGTGAAGACGTCCCAATTGGACGATCCCTTGGGCTCAAGCCAAGCCATCATCTTCGCCCTCCTAGTGAAAACCCCATTATTGCTCAATGATAGGTTCCATCAGAACAACCCCCAATGTTCAAGTAGAATTTGATTAATTCGGAACATTTTAAAAATCTCTCACCAGTAATATCTCCCACCACATGCACATTAGTTAATTTGTATTCAGGTTGCCTCCACCTGGCTTTTAACGTAGAATCAACTTCCGCTAAATCTTTTATTAATTGCTTTAATAAATAATTCTAGGAGAAATTGGGACTACAGTACATCTAATTCTTCATCCAAATCTTGTCCAGTGCCAGCAAAAAAGAGTGTGAATTTTTTTACAAAAATTATACACTTGAAAATGAAGCAGTGCAAATTGACAAAATATTTGCAACTTCGGCATTAACCAACACTTCATTTTTAAATGGAACTTTGTATACAATGTAGTCACAACCTGTTGAATAGTATTTTCTTACGAAAATTGACTTGTGTTTTTGTTTCTGTGTTGCCAAAACTTAGTCCTTGCATTGTCAATCACAATATCAGAGTCACATTTCTGATAGTCTTTGCTGTGGTAATCAACATATAAAAGTGAAGATGTACATTTGACTGCTGCTGCCTTAACAAATTTTGACACTATGTTTTGTAACATACTGAGCAAAACTGACCTTTTCAGCTGCTAAATTGATTAAATGGCAAGGGCATCCCATTATTGTATTTTCTATCTCTCTTTTCAAGACAGCCGCAACACCATTCTTCATACCCAACATTACAGGTGCATTGTCTGCACTTAGGGTGAAACAATTCGACAATGAAATATCACACGACTTAAGGGTGGTAAGTAAAAAACTGACTACCAATGTTCTGACCAGTCACATCACCTTCTAATGAAGGAACAGAAAGTATGCAATTTTTGATTTGGTGAGAATCTTTGTTGTACACTGTGACTACAGTTGGGTACATCTTTGCATCACTCTTGTTACTACCATCTGTAAAAATATAAAATAGAGAATTTTGCAGAATTTCAATAATTTTCTTTTTTTCGTTAACACAAAATTCAGATACAATTGCAGCTGTAAGATCAACACTGTGTACATTTCTTGAAACCAACAAACTTAAACCATGTAAATTATATCCGTGTTGCTCATTGCTGACTGTTGTTCAGGAAAATGGCGGAACGAGCATTTCTACCAAACGGTAAACATGTGCCGTTTAATATTACATTTCAGTGAAGAAAACTCACTACAACGGTACTTGCAACCAACTATGCTTAAAGAAAGCACATAAACAAAATAATTAGCTACAGACAAAATATTCCGACAACACCGACATGATACTAGTAAAAACATGACAAGAAAAAAAGCACATGCACAACACCGTTCGGCAGGCTGGAAACTGGAAAGTGCAAACACATGGCTAGATTCAACCATTGGCTGGAAACGTTCACTGTTCGTATGTGTCGACATTCTCCATCACAATTGTTAAACAAGTTTTCAAAGTAAATTCCAAAACCATACTAATGTTATAAGTATAATTAAAATTTGAATGACAACTTTTAGTTCAGAGTACTGTATTCTTCTAAACCATTATCAAAATCGCCAAATGCGATGGGGTACAGGAGCCCAGTCGTCATAGACTCCTGAACGAGCGACCTTTCAACACAGGACAAAGTCGGGCTCTGCGAGTACTATCCTTCATTTGGTTGTGAGTTGTGCCGGAGCTGGTCGAGTGGGTTTGATTCAGTGTATGAAGTGCAATGGCCTGTGTGGTTTGTGGCGTTCAAGGCGATTCCCCAAAACAAGAGGTTGGTGATACCCAGGGAGGTGGTGGTTTGGCTGCCGATGAAAGCTTGGAAGACTGGGTGTATTTTCCTGGAGCTCTTGGTTGGTGGCTGGAACGTGGCAAGCTAGTAAGTAGGTGCTGAGGAGACGGAGCGTCTATGGAGTTCAGCTTGTGATGTTTCCTGTACGATACTCAGAGTCCGCAGCAAACATCAGCTGGAACTAGCTCAGATGAAGAGAGCACGAAGCTCTGACCAAAAAAAAATGGTTGTTGATAAACGGAATGCCATCAGTAAATAAGTAAACGCTGATGTTAACGTTCACTGGAGATTTATTGATGTCTTGGCAAAACAAACAATTGACACTCACAGATGGAAGAAAAAAAAAGACAGAGACGAAATGGCAGCCTTTACAAAACGAAACTTCTCGCTTCGAGAATAGATACTGTCGAAGGCGGGAGAGAGTATAGTCCATTCCCGATTGGAAGAGACTTATGAAAATCAACATTTAAAAAAACACTCTAGGTATAACATGTCCATCTGTTTTTTCAATAACCTGTATCCCACAAATATATAACACTGTGGTTAACTTTAGATTACTGTATTATTGAATAAATTAAACTTTACCTAAATATCTTTTATAACTTGTAATAGTTATTTCCTTTTAAATATGAATCAACAATAGCGAAAGCAGCGACATGTAGGCAACAGCCGGTAAAAAATAGTTCAGAGTTAAAATATTATTTAAACCTCATTTTTTGGTATACTATTTGTAAATTAAACGGCGCCTATTGAAATATTTAGGTAGCCCTGATGGGAACATATCTCATTTTTACAATTTAAAATAATAGCGGAAAATATAGTGAGTAGGCTGTAATGGTGCGGTGTTGTTTTATCGAGCGAGAGCAATTTTGAAGCAACTATTTGCTGAGCGAGCTTTGTCGCTCTCTCTCTGTCTTTCTCTCTTTTACACTCAGGAAGTTTCACTTCGCTAATACGCGGACCTAATTGTACATGTTTTCAATTGTAGCATATTGCAAACTTATTGCAGCAAAATAAAGATTTTCTAATTTGTAATTTACAACTGAAAAGAGATTTTAATGTTTGAATACTTATTTTAATTTATTTAGATATGATGGCGGGGCAGAAACAAAGTGAAGTTGGCAGACATGGCGAGTAATAACAGGGGGTGTTGCTGTTTTACCAAACGAAGCGTAAATTATATTTACTCCAAAAAATACTTCAAATTACCACATCACGTTTGTAGACGTGAATTTTAAACCTACCTAAGCAAGTTACGATGTTGTGATAAATCTGTGTTTACGCGGCAGTATTAAATATACTGTCATGGTGCGTTTCGTTAACCGCTGCATGTGAAATAGCGTGGCGTGGCTCTTTGGTGATAGTTACGCTGGATCTGTGTGTGCTTGATTTCAAATATTTGATGTGAACAATTTATACGTTGTAAATGTGAACTGTTTTTATGACTAAGTTATTTATTTACATCCATGCATGTTTATTTATCACAACGTTGTACATTTGCCCGGGAGTTTGAAACAGTTGTGTAACATGATCTACCACCCATCCCAACAAAATATCAAACCCAGCCCCAATAAATTTCAATAAACCGAATACACAGTAAGTAACAATACATATAAATATGAGTGGAATAAAAGTTACGGTAGGCTTATTTGAGTTCATGTTCACCGCTATATTTTAAGTTTCTATAACAAAAAATGAGCGGCACGAGTTGCGTGACTGATTTTAATGTCTCTTTTTCGTTGGCCTGATTATTACTTCGTTATTCGAACTGAGGCCATCATTTTAAAGAAATAACCCAACACATATAATAACAAAAAGTTAAATACTACAGTTCATTACCCCGCAGTTGTAACAGTGTTTAACACAGTCACATTAAAATATTAAGTAGCATTATGTGTAATGTGCTAAGTCATGGAAAACAAATATGTTAATGTAACATAACCGTAAGAACTATCATTAATTCAGGCATTTTTAAAACATCATAAAGCTGATCTAAATAATGTCATAGGCCTAAACTGAGAATATTCGTACGAAATGGATTTTGAAATAGACCTAACACAGAATTTTTTGAAAAGCTGTAAACAGTAAACACCACATTTGACAAGTATAAAAGTAGACATCACATTGCAATGTTTATTTTTAGGTGTAGTGAAAGTACAAGAACACATGTACACACACAATGGCATGTAAACATTGATTTTGACAGATGCTACATGGCAGTCACATGACAATGTTTGTTTACATTTGGCGGAAGGATACAAAACGGGCCTGCAAGTAGATACTTAGCAGGGCTCCGAGAAAGTTGCTTCCAATGGGGAATGGACTATAGATACTTTTCTCTCCCGGCGCCCTATCGACTCCTCGCACAAACAAAAAATAAATTGAATAGCTTTTTGAAATGCCCAATATACAAAAGAAGGTTAAAGTTGTGGGCGCTTGTCGATGTGAGTCAAGTGATCACTCGTTTTAGACTGTTCGAATGACACACAGCTGACAAACTATTGTGATACCCCAGAAAGGTCGCACTTCCCCTATATATTGATCGAAAGTTTCCTCATCGAAAAGTGGTCCAATCGTAGCATTTGTGAGGTAATGTACTGAATTTGGACGTAGCTCTAGAAACTGACGTATTGTTTTCGAGCAGTCTGTCATGTCAGCTAAGGGTGACTTCTGTTATTTTCCCCGTTTCACCATGTCGTGCAATGCGACAGCTATGTGTCTTGTTTACTAACCAAGTGAAAAGGAAAATATGCAATGTCATCTTATGAGGTCTGTTACTACTGACAAATATATATATATATAAGGTTGTGTATACAAACAAAGTAGTTATGATTGCCACAACCCTTTAAATATTAAATGAATTACTATCCTTGATTGAAATAGAGACAATTTAAATACTTCCCGAATATATAATATAGCTGCAATGCTACATTACCCCCCTTGATTAGGTAAAGATTTTGAAGAAACCTGTCCTAAATCAAAACCTACATGAATGTTGATTGTATAATGGCTGAACTGCGATTCCATCTGTTGCAAGAAAATGGAACCATTTATGTACATAATTATACATCCATACACAAAGTTAAAGTCACAATAAAACACATTCCATTACCTTCTACCATTAAGAAAATTATTCATTACAGAAATTTAGTATACATTACATGTCTCTTTTCAATTAAATACAAATAGTACATATTCACTTTCAGTTTACACGATTCATTAGTGGTTGAATGGTTTAATACTCAATACATATGTAAAAGGGAAACCAAGGTCTGGCTAAAATACAAGAGAGCTCTTAGCGTTCATAATAGGTCCGTGTCAACATTAAGTCTAGGGGCCTCAGACCTGTACCAACACAATTAATAAATATTGATGTTATTGAAGTATGGACATCATAAAGGGAGCAATATAAATAATACATATTTTACACAAGTTCACACTTCATCATTATAATTGAGTACAAATTGAAACTACGTTTTCCTGGTTTTCAAAATTATTCTGCATCATACCTTAAAACACACAAGCAACCTTTCTTGAGAATGATCAAAATACATTTACAAAATTAATACATAATGTTTTTCAATTATAACTCAAAACATACTGTGTTTTGATTTAATTACAATACACCCATACTTTCAAAAACAATAATATAATAAAACACAGCATTATTCACTTAATTTAAGCTTGTTATCCTTCAAATTAAATCTTTGTGTTTGATGCATAGGTACAGTAAATTATGAAACTTTTTTAATCACTAAAACATGATTCGTTAACAAATTTATACACAAATATATACATACAGTTTCTTACTGCATTTTAAATTATCACTTTTATAAAATACATTCTTCAGATTTATCATAATAGGCTTAACTAGCCGTAACAAAATTAACTGCAACAAAATAATCATGTTACTGTGTGTTGACAAATTACAATACAACTTTCCCAAATTCAGTTACAAAAGTAAGTCATATGAATAAAAACTAATAGAATAAGAACAAATTACATCACATTTGGTTTCACTCTAAACTCATCCAGGTTTTGTTACATCTTTTAGTATGCTCTTGAATGAAAATTACAATAACATATATGTAGTTTATACTTTCACATGTTTACCATTACATATTATATAAATTATATATATAGCTGCAATGCTACAAGCTGCTTGTTTACGCTTGGCCTGTCATTTGAGCATGACCAAAGGGGGGTTATGCTCCAATGGAGATATAGAGGCAGCCCGTTCCCTTTTTACCTTCTTACGAACACCACTACGACGGGTCAAGGGCATGAGGAAGGATAACTATAAGGCCGCTGCGAGGTTTGGCAGGTGATGTGTATAAAGTGTCGCATGTGTAGTAAGTGAAGAGTTTTGGATGGCTCTTAACATTGGGGTCTTGAGAGCCGATGAGCATGATTGAAATGAGTATGGAGTAATGCCAGAATGAAAGGGCGAGGGAAATGCGAAATCCCCGAGCAAACCCGCCACTCAACGACATCATCCGGTACGATTCCCACAGACCAGGCCAGGGATTGAACACGGATCACCTTGGTGGGGGGCGAGCAGGCTAACTTCTGAGCCACCGTGGACTCTGTAGCACGTGTAGGTGAAATGCCTGGCATCCAGTGCTGTATCTCACTCTAAAACCTAAACACCTGAGTGCAATGGTTCTTCGAGCTGCGCTAACATTGGCTGCTGACACAACACACGTGTTGGTCCCACGAGAGTTTGACTTCCCACTGGAGAGCTGCTCCTCTCTGTACCTCTAGTGTGCAATGAGAAGAGCAACCTCCAAGCTGGCGAGCCGACGCAAACGGGATCGTGTACCTAGTGTCGTGGCTCTACTGTTCCCTCCATGTGGTGCAATGAACAGGTGGCCTTTCAAGCTTGCTTTTGTTTAGGTATTAGGAGTTGTGGCGGTAAATGTAAAGCCCAGTCACCTGTTGTCTCCTAGTAGGGTCCTATATCCGAGAGTGAGTGAAAACGGTGTTTATTTCTTTCTAAGGAAATAATCAGTGATAGAGAATGCACTACCTCCCATCCACTAAAGTTTAAAAGAAGTCTTACACCCTACGCAAACAGGTGTCTTTACTATGCACTATCCCTAGTTCTACTCTGGTATCATGAAGGGACTGACACGTGTTGAAAATGTTCTGATGACGGTTCTTCAGAGGTGAGGAGCTTCAAGGATCTTTTGCACCGAGACCATTGTGGTGAAGAGCAAGGCAGGAGCCGAAGATTTCTTCGGCACCACGAGCATGTGCGGTGAAGGAACAGGAACTGATCACGAGCCCTGGAGTGGCCCAATTTATATACTCTGTTGCTGCGGCATCCCTTTGACGAGACAGCTGGGGTTGACATGGAGAGGGGTGCGAAAGACGCAGCAGCGAGACATAGACCCTCGGCGTGAGACATCCGTGGCGAGTACTGGATCCTGGTTCAAGCCTCGGTGATGGTATCAGTAATGACCTCTAGTGGTGTGTAGTGGTATTCATTAACCCTGCCACATGGTCTCAGTAACTCGGCGGGCGAATAATTATATCTAGTGTGCCTTGGTAGACAGAACAATTTCTGACGTATCATCAATAGTAGCAGGAATCAAACTTCGTTGGACATCCCCAGTTCATCATACATATGAGTCAAAGTCAATCTATTAATAAGTAGAAGGACTTCATGCATCAATTCGGCCCCTCTCCGCTGCATCTGGGTGAAAGAACGAGATGAGAATAAAATTATTTAGAGGGAAAGTACTGTCCCCTCAACAACAATTTTTTTCTCTCCATCGGTTCCGCATCAGTCCTTGCTGGAATCGCAGTGCTCTCACTACTTCTGCGGCGTGACAGGCAGGCTGCTAGAGGCAGATGGCTTGCACTGTCTTGTTCATTAAGCGGCAGAGCTGGGCAGATGCATTTGTCTCACTTTGTTATCAGATAGACATCTGCGAATCAATAATTTCCAGCTCAAATCAAATTTCGAATCAAAATTGTAATTATTCGTGAATTAAAATTTTATTAAACTACATCCCAAAGTGCGTGAACAGTGTTACTATATCAAGTGATATTAACCTCCCTTTTCACATAATTATGTACAATTAATGTGGCATTTCAATATATATATATATATATTTTTTTTTTTAGATATTTTTATCCTGTTTCTTGCAAGAGTTATACAAATAAAATGAAATCTGAATATACTTTTTTTCAGAGGTGGTAACAATAACAAAGTAAAGTAAGACATTACCTGCAAAATTTAGTTCCTGCATGTGACAAGTCTTGAATAAGTACCGTATCTTATTTCAGTATGCTATTCGTAAAAGATTCAGGGTTATTGAACAAATAGTAAATTTAACATAAGAATTTTGAGCACTGAAGAAACTTAAAAAAAAAAAATGTTGGAAAACATGATCGCACAAGCTGGTTTCTTGGCAAACATAAGACACTCTTCTCTTTACACCATAAAATGTTCACTGGTAAAGTGTACTTGCAAGCCACTATGCAAGTAATGTACTAACATGTCTTTCTTAAGTTAATTTTAAATTGTCATGAAGAAGTCAACTGTTCAACATGATGTGGCAACAGCAACTCACGCCGATTGGTAATAATGTTCCCTGCAGTAGAGAAAACCCTCTCGCTGGCAACTTGTGTAGCTGAAAGGGATAGATAACGCAGAGCTACTTGTGCAACACTTGGGAAGCACTCTTGATGTTCTTTCCACCACGCATAAGGATTAGAAAAAGCCTTGGAAGATGCGGTGCTGCCAGATAGCTTTCAATGGATTTTGTTTTCTGGTCACTGGCATCGTCAGGCAATTGCAAGGGTATGTTAACTATTACATTTCATAATGACCCCAAATTTGAGGGTGTCTTGTGTTTTGTAAGGAGTTTTGGCAACTTCAGTGCTTTTTACTTTAATTTCCCTTTTCAATAGATTGACAGCATGTTGTGTCTCATAATCATTAAAAACTACAACTTTGTATCGTGGATCAAGCATAGTACAGAGTACATTTACATCATCCATCTTGTACATGGGGAACCTACTTCTGAAGGTTTTTAGAAGATAACGTGCAAATGGAACACCTGTTCCAAACTAATTTTTTGCTATGTGATCAGTTGTTGCGACTTCAAGGCAGTGAATTGTAGGAATAACCATTGATGCAGTTGGGTAGTTATTGCCACAGCATTCCTTTGTTGCATCTGTGAATGGTTTCATTACTTCTACTAAGCCAGAAGCTAGTTTCCATTCTAATTGTAAAAGTGAGTCAACATTCGATGCACTCAATTCGGCAGCTACAGCTTCTCTTAAAGAAACCAATCTGTCCAACATTGCATATTCAGTTGACCAACGAGTTTCCACATCCTGAATTAATTTGAGTTGTGGTAAGTCCATGTTTTATTGTACCTTCAGCAGCCTGCCTCGGGCAACACTATTTCTGTTGTAGTGTGCAACAATAGTTCTACATTTGGAAAGTAGTTGGTTAACATTAGATACCCTCTTTTTTGCATCACTCATTGCCAGTTGCAGTGCGTGAGCAAAGCAATGCCTTTGACTCCACTGTGTTCTTTCAATAGCAGCTCTTAAGGTTGCATCATTGTCTGTAACCACAAATATTTTTTATGGGACTCACTTCTGCGGGTGATGGAAGACCTCAACTATTGCTTTAATCAGTGAGTACTATTCTCAAATTCTCACCAGAATGGGAAAGTTCAATATTGATGTTGCCAATCACATGTACCCATCTCCAGCTCTACTTGTCCAGTTATCTGTTGTGAGCGATACACTTGATCCTTGTTCATGCAAATCAAGCACATCTTCCTTCAGCATCTCTTGTATCTTTCTTCTCTCTTCTGTATAGAGTTCAGGAATGATATTGCATCAAAAACTGGGTATACAATAATTCAGCTTCAAGTGATGCATAAGATCTCTGAAACCTTTCTCTTCGACAAATCTACATGGTAAATTCACCAAATCTATATGGTAAATGACTAAGAGCTAACATCCTGGTAATCATATCATTGATGGCTTTGGATTCTTTTTCTTGTGGTTACAATTTCTCTTTTTTCTTGAAGGTATAGAAAAAGTTTGTTTTCTACAAACTACACTAGAGGATGGGCCTTGACCAACTTTATCATTCTGCCATAAATATCTACATTAAGTTTGAAATACTCCTCGTACTGAACTGCGTGATGGAGGGACAGATGATTCTCAATGTAGAAGTGGTCCCTGAAATAGGAAGAAAGGGATTGAAAAAAAATAATTGTGGAAGTATTCAAAATGGTTACAGTGTAGAATGTGGGCAGAAATCAAATATATTAGCCATACACAAATGCCCCTATTTAGCATGCTTGATACTCTACCCTTGAAAAGAAATGCGGCAAATTTTTAAAGAAATTTTATTTTGTTCCAAAGCCTAAGGGGCTTTGGAACAAAATAAAATAAAAATAAAAGGGTTTGGGGGGAGGAAATCTTCACATATTGCATTAGTCACAAACACTATTTTAAGATTTTCCCAGCAATTTGAAAAGGATCATAACATAAAATTTATTAAAATATTCAATTCGTATTGGTAATTTTTGAAGCTTCGCAGATGTCTATTATCTGATGCTTGGCTCGTGCTGGTAATCTCTGCGGCGCACAACGGGGTCCGGCTGCATGTAGAAACTTGGGGTCTTCTTTTTGTGTAAAAGTGTAGCAAGGGATCGGTGACTGATACTGCAGAGTCTTCTTGTTTAAAGTGTGCTGCCCTACAAAATTAACTGTAAGACTTGGGTATGTACAATGTGGTTTTATATTTAACCAGTGGAAGAAAGTAAAACACTGAATAGATGTGAACCTCTGGGACAGATTTAACAGCCAAAGCCTTACTTGCAAAGGTGTGTTGCTAGTTAACGGCTGTGGCCACCTAGTGCAGAAAAATGCTAGACCATTACCTTTGGCCTCCCTATCTTAACGCACAAACAGAATGACTTGGAAAAACAAAACAGGGAAATGTCAGACGAAACCTTCCGTCATCTTGCTGAAACAGCAAATCTAGGCTGAATGAGCGTTGCGGGCAAACTAACCTACTATGTACAAAGACGTGCATCTCCATCATACATTGACATAGAATGAAGAGATATAGAAGGCACTTTCAACACAAAGTACACAGAGTAATTTTACACATTCAACAGAATTATGTTACGGCCTCTTGAAGTCTTGTTAAACCATCTCTTTGCTTGTGACTTTAAATGATGCATTATTAACAATCAAAATCATTTACATACAACAAAGCACTTGGAATATTTCCATTCACAAAGAAAATTATTTTACAAAATTCCTTAATTGCTTGTAAATCTGTGCAAAAAAATTTTGATTGCTTAAAGAGGAAAACAAAGGCATGATTATATACAATAAAAGAAAAATTTCAACAACTTTCTTTAAATTATGTCTACAGAAAATTGATTTTAAGAAATTAAAACAGTATTTTCAACAATATGTTTAAAATTGAAAATCTGCCTTATACAGACTGATTTTCAAACAGGCAAAGTATGTTGACTCGTTACTGTTTTTGCTTCCTGTACATTTTAGTTTTCTGTATTTCTTTCACAATCATTGCACTTGTTATATTCAGCAGCATTTAAAAATTGTTTAGGCACAAAAAGAGCAACCAGAATGTTTATGTTAAAAACCGACTTTAGCGGCCCTTGGCCATTAAGTTTACTGATAAGCTCTGTTGTGTAATCATAGTTGATAACAAAATTGGTTTATATTACAGAACTTTTGACTGATTTTAACTATATACATTTCACTGAGTGATAGTTTAATAACGGCTATCTAATGTTATAAGTTTTAGTGCGTAGCACTCACTCATCATGCAGTCTAGTTTTCTTCGGCGTGTTGCCATAAAAAAGCCATAAAAAATACACCACAGAGGTCGGAGTGCATAATTGCATCAAAGGAAAGTAATTCATGGGCTGAAATGTTTCATAGTTTTTTCCTCCCGATAATTCAATTTTGCTATATTGTAAGTAAAATTAGATACTGACCATTATTTTACACAAAAATGCAGTATGGACTAATTTGTGGGCGTTGAGGTTATGTTTTCATGATTCACTAGATGTGTGTGTTGCAAACGCAGAATAAAAATTTTGATGTTATTAAGCCCACATTGTATTCCTTTGCTTTTTGGGCCAATAATAATAAATTATTTAAGTTGCCTGAAAGCATTACATTTTGTTTGAAAGTTCGAAGTAAAAATTTGATTTTGAATACGAAGCCGAATATTGAAAATATTCTATTCGAATTTGAATTTTCGATGCTTTGCCCACCCTTACTAGTTTACCTTGTGTAGTAACTTGCATGTTGTGTACCTCACACGTCATTGTAAACAATTAATTACTTAGTTGCATGAGTCATACAGTTATTGATATTATGACTTGCAAGAGAAAAAGTGATGTCTGCGATTATTTTTACTGTTAATCCAAAAGATACCAGTCAAACTGTTCGTTATTTATGTAAAGTTTCAATATTACATGGGATCAACTCAGCACAATCTTACACTACTAGAAATATGAGGAAAACTTAGAGACCCTTCAAACCAAGGAAATGAAAACCTATGGAAATATGTATTTTCAGATAATGACTGTATTGTGGATTTTATATTGCATTCTTGTTCAAATCCATCAAAACACTTAAAAGTTGAACTTGATTGTAGACTTACCTCAGAAGAAAAGTTGTCAACAAACAAAATCAATCGAAAACATGTTCAGGAAAGTTTATCCACTATATGAAAATCATCCAAAAGCCCAAAAAATTACAGAGTTAATAGCATGAATGATTTACAATGACATGCTGCCCTTTCTCAAGGTCTGCAATTCCATACTTGTACTCAAAAGTTGAGATTGTGAAAACAGTACTTAGTTCTGTAAATACTGTTTCTTGTACCACTGATATGTGGTCTACTCACACCTGTGATATTTAATTTCACTCACAGTGCTCTATATTAACAAATATTTTAAAAAAGAATAAGTCTGTCTGGAAGTTGCACCACTGAACAACACATGGTTCTGCAAATATTGAAGAAATGTTGAAACATGATTTACTGCATAAATGGAATATAGAAAACAAAGTTAATTTGGTAGTTTGTGAAAATGTTGCTAATATGGTTTGTGCAATGGGGGCAGCAAACACGGATCACATTTCTTGCACAGCACATACTCTGCAATTGGTCATCAAAGACAGCTTATTTTCACATAAGCATGTTTGTGATGTGCTTGCAAATCAAGACACATTGTTGGGCACTTTAAACACTCGATAAAGGTCTCCAAACTGCTAAAAGAGTACAACAAACAAAATAATGTACCACGACATCAACTCGTACAAGATGAACCCACTCGGTGGGATAGCACCTACTTGACGGTGGAAAGGCTTCTTGAGCAACGAAGAGCAATCACATGGCTTTTTCCAGATCTCAACTTGCAAACAGATTTGTCATCACAAGACTGGAATCTGCTTGAGCAAGTGTACAGCTCACTAAGATTTTCCATGTTACTGCAGTTAATATTAGTAGTAAGGAAACCACTATTGCTGAAGTAATAAGTAATTCCTATGGTAAATGGCTTCAAAGGCTGACACAAACCCGGCAATGAGGGGTGCCAGGACAGATATAGTGCATTCGCTGTCACAGCGGTTAAAAAATATGGAGCAAAATAAATTTTATACCGTTGCTACACTCTTGGATCTCCTCTTCAAGCAATCAGTGTTCTCATTTACTTCACTGGCCAAGGAGAGCCAAGGAAGATCTACTGGCAGAAATACGAAATACCTCCTGAAGATGCAGAGAGAACTGAAGTGATCTCAGCTACCATAGAAAGTACGGGGAATACAATCAACAATTTATACCAAGGAGCAATAAGCAGAAGCAGGGTAGCTTCTTCAGTTACAACCAAACCTACAAGCCTGCAATAAGTTAATAACTACTTGGGAGAACCACTCCTGCCAGTCACATGTGACTAGAGATGGGACATTCGAATCCTTTGATAAACCTTGATATTGGGCCGTATCGAAAGTATCGAGTATCATAATGTCCATATTGATGCTTTTTATTGACATGTGTATTTGTATATGGCTTTGTCCGCCATTTTCCCTGCTGTGACGAAGTGGCACCATTTATTTTCATTCTGCACTCTGCAGTTTACTAGTTGAAAAGCCAGTGAAGTGCCGTATTTATTAAATTATAAATATTTTGTATCGATGGCAAAGAAACGTGTAGTAAGGATTGCAACAGAACAACATGCATTCAGAAGTTGCAAATAGGAACAACGAACAGTAAGTCAGTGTGTAATGTAAATAAAGTATTTTGAAATGGTTATAAGGAGGTTCGAAATGTATGTGGCCAAAAAACCACTATTTCAACACTGTTTTACATTGTAAAAATAACATACTTATTGTACGGAAAACTAACTTCCATCAAAAATATTTATGCCCCGAACGTGTTTAATATTTAAATCGGTACAAACTATATTTTTATAGCGGTTTCTTTCGGTGAGGTTGAAAATGGACAGGTTATCTAATAATTTGAATATTTCTTTCACACGAGCAAAATTTTACTCTCGTACACTAAAACAATATATGATTAGAAATTATACAGTCTCATAAGAGTGGTGTAAAACCATGCCGTCTCATGAAAAACGTAAAACTAAAGTCTCTCCCAACCCCATTCAATCTGTTGGCAATAAAATTAATGGAGCCCTACCAGTATGACTTTGCCATAAAAAAAATTAGGTAGGTTGGAATGGTAACCTACACTGATCATAGCATTTGTTTAAACTATTGTTTTGTTGCTCATAGACAGAGCAGTTGTGGCACAAGGATACATCGTCGCCATGCTACGATTCTAAAACTGTCAAAATTTAGCTAACTTATGTTCAATATTCTGAATGCAAGTACATATTTAGATTTTTTAAAGTGCAATTTGTGTTTACAACAGGTATTTCATACATATAGTCCATTCACGCTACCTTCGGCCTTTTAGAATCGAACCTTTGAAAAATCACCCTAGGCATATTATGTCAACCTGTTTTTCCAATAACTTGTATTCCACAAATATTTAACACTGTGATTAACTTTAGAATATTGTATTATTGAATAAATGAAACTTTACCTTAGTATCTTATATAACTTGTAATATTTATTTTGTATTAAATACAAATTAACAACAGCGAGAGCAGCGACATGTTGGCAATGGACGGTAAGAAATAGTTCACAGTTACAATATTTTTTAACCTCATTTTATGAATACTATTTGTAAGTTAAACGTTGCTAACTGATATATTTGCATTGTTAGGCAGCACTGAAGGAAACACATCATTGCTGCAGTTAAAAATAGCCATGCAAATTCTCATGTGTAGGCTGGTGTTTTTTCCCCGTCCCGAATAAAGGTTCAATAAGCGAAGCAGAGCGTGTCTCTCTCGTTCTCTCTGTCTCTCTCTCTCAGGAAGATCGTACCACCTGTGTAGGAAAGGTATACATTTTATTTCTAATTTCAGCACATCTCATACTAATTACAGTAACAGTAATGATGTCTGAGATTGTAATTTACAACTGAATTGAGATTTTATTGTTTAAATACCTATTATATGATATTTACATGCAACAACATATTTTAGATGTGATGGCGCGACACAGCTCATTGCACGGCACTTACAAATCCAGCAGGTTGGCAGATGTGGTGTGAAGAGCATTCGCAATATGGCAGCTGCGGGCCATTATACCCAGTGCATTACGACAGACAGTGGTGTGGCAACATGCAATAACACGGCATGTTTCTGAATGAAGCGTCAAGTTCGTACTCGTGTATTTGAAACATCCTACGGAAGTTACCATGTTGTGATAAATAAGTTTTTCCACAGCAGAGTGAAATATGTTATGATCGCTGCATATAAAAGGGTGTGGTGGATGCGTTGTAATCGTTACACAGGCCAGGTGTGTGTTGATTTCAAATATGTGCACAATTTATACGTTTTAACCATGATCTGATATTATGACGAAATTAATTATTTACATTCACTCCTGTTTATCACAATGTTGTACCTTTGCGCTAGGTGTTTGGAAAATAGTTGCGTAACGAGCTTACGTTTTTGTAATTTGAATGTCTGCAACAAAATCAACGAAATACTAAGCCCGCCCAGATAAAAATAAAATAAACCTACAAACCAGTAAGTAGCAATGCTCGTAAGTATTAACAGAATAAATGTTACGGTAATCCTATGTGTTTGCATGTTCACCACTATATTTTACGTTCGTCGATGTACAGTAAATAAGCGACACGAGTTGCGTCCTTGAATTTAATCCGTCGTTTCGTTGGACTGGTTGTCCCTTCATTCTAATTTTTATCCCAAACACATATTAATAACAACAGGTTAAATACTACTGTTGTTTCCGCCACAGTTGTAACACCGTCGAGGCAAAATATTAATGTGTATTATGTGTAACGTGCTATATCGCGTGTAACAAACAGTTATAAAACTGACCTAAATATTGTTATAGACCTACAATTCGTAGGAAATGGTTTCTGCAATATGACAATTATTTGAACAGCTGTAAACAGCATCCAACGCAGTTGACAGTTACAAAAGTAAACATCATATGGCAGTGTTTATGTTTACGTGTAATGGAAGGATACGTAATCAGTATCCAAAAGTAGAAATTTAGCAGGGCTTCAGAAAAGGCCAAATTTATTGTGAATCAACTATATTTATTTTACATGTTTCGTGTGTGCACAATCTGTGAAAACGATCAATGCAAAACAGAATAACAACTTTGTCTTACTTCCGGTAGCGGAAAAACTGCTATCCGGCGATAAAAAATTCCCATATTTCCTCTGACATAATTCAAAAAAATTTTTATGCTTGTTTTGCTAAGTATAATTTTTTAAGCTTTCTTATTTAGAAAATTGACATGCCTGATGTGTTTTTATAGTATTATATAAATATTTATAACTTTCAATACTTGACAGGCCTACCATAGATATTAAGTTATATAAATTTCTTATTTGTTTCCATCATCTATAATATTATCTGCATGATATTTCTTTGATTTTAAACTTTATCATAAATTTGGTTGAGAACAATGAAAATGTAGTTTACAAAATTTCTAAGAGTTGTTCCGATACTGATACTATGTATCGGTATCGGCCGAACTTATCCTATTCCTGATGTAGCTGTATCAGGTATGGTATATGGCTGATTTTTAGTATTGGTTGTAGACAATTAAGTCAGGTTATTACTTTCTTTAGGCACCAAAATTACCTTACTTCAGTTTATATATGCTGCACATAAAAAAAAGCATGTATTTACTTGTGTATAACGCACCCTTTTTTCCCCCAAAGTTAAGCAAAAAAATTCCGGTGTGTATGCTATACATGGGGGGAAAAAAAAGAGCAAGGGGAGTGGTAACCATAAATTACTGTTCGGGGATGTTGAGGGAAGTGGCAAAACTGTCTGTTGTCTCATCTATCGCTCTTACATCACTCCTCTCCCCACACTCTCTTTCTCACTCAGTGACCCTTCAGGTATGTGTAGGTCGCAACCCCGCTACCCCTCGCCGCCTAATGACATCCTGTCACACCGCAAATCAGAGCTGCAACGTGTTTACGCCCCCTCCTTCCCTTATATAATACTCGCATGTTGCTGGCCGATAATTTTGCCAAGCCCTCTGTTTCCTGGAAGAGGCTAGCGAACCAGGATCAGGGGGCGGAGGAAGGGATGGTGACTTTTTTTTTGAGAGATGGGTAATGTGACATTCTAGCAAAGCAATAAAAAAAAAAAAAGAGAAAGCAGACACTGCTAAAAGGAGAAAGGAGATAAAAGAAAATCGAAGCCGAAAGTGTTGAGTAATAGAAACGTAAAGTTTCAGGACTTCTCTTATTGTGGGTTTTCGCACCCAAGATATTTAATTTTATTTTCGAAAAACATCACAATCACCACACATTAATGTAAAAAACTAATAATTTGATCCGTACTTACTAACAGGGTGCCACAAATAATTGGTGCAATTTTTTCAAACAAAATTTTTTCCATGTAACTTGTTACAAAAATCATGGTGCACACTATACACGAGTAAATACGGTAAATCGTGTAGCAGCATCACCAACAGGTAGCAGCGTGGAGTGGTCATCCTCCTGTCAACATTATTTTCTTTATTTAAACACGTCTAGGAGAAATCTTTTTAATGTATTATTAACAGTAATACTTTCTCTAAAATTCAGTGCGAAGGGCATTAGTATCGGTTTTTGGCATTCGGTTATCTGCAGTGGTATCGGGGAATCTGTATCTGTTAACATGGTAGCAGAACAACTCTAAAAATTTTATTGCATTATTGAAATTTTTTTACTCATCCCACATCTACTTGTGACCCATTGGCATACCGGAAAACATCACCCTTTCCATGCTGAAGAAAGTAGCAGTGAAATATCTTTCAGCACCAACAGTTCCCGTAACCTCTGAAAGATTGTTCAGTACTGCAGGACTGACTTCTACCCACAAGAGATCGCCAATGGATCCAGAAAAACATCGCTAACTCGTATTTTTAAATAAAAATTAGTATTTTCTGAAATAACTGTGTTACAAACTGCAGTAGCTATATCTCATGATTTTTATGTCAGAACTGGTAGCAAACAGGCTTTTAATTATGTTCGTGGACTTTCTTCAGATGTTTATATAATAGGACTAAACATGGGAGCATTATTTTTAGCAAGCTTGGCAAACTTGATCTGCAGAACATTGAGTCTGTATTAAACGTAAGCATTTTTCCTTTAGCAGTTGGTCAATTATTAAGTATAAACTGATATCCACAAGGAAAGTGTTAACTGTAAATTGCTGCATGCTTTGACATTAAAATAAGTATAATCTAAATCCCAACAGGTTCTCAGAAAATCGGTATCAAGTATTACAAAGCAATCTAGAATTTCATATAGGCCTTTATACATCTAAAAATTACAATTATCTCAATTTTAAATCAATTGAAAAAACTTGTACCTGTGGAAAGTACTAAATTAGTAAACAAACTGTTAGTTCTCTCTGTATTCTGGCGTTAGATGGTGATAGTGATAGATTGTCTGAAGTTTTGAAGGTTGTCTTTAATTAATTCAGTTTGTAATGAATGCTGATTGTCTAGTAGGTAATCTTTGCTTGATTGTTAAGTCACTTACTTGTCCCTAAATTGTCTATACTATCATTTATTATTTAAACTTTTGTTGTATTTAATGTTTATGCTGTAGCCCCCTAATACAAAGTGCTGAAAGTGTTCACAAACCTGAAGACTTCAATTTAAGTAATAAAAGTATTACCAAATATTGGAAATTGGGAATCATGATTGTGCTCATGAAAACTGGTATCTGCATCGATGTAACCGGAGGCATATACAGTTGAAAATCGGAATCATCGGTGTCGACCCATCCCTAATAGATTGTATTATTCACCGGCCCACCGTAACTATGCATCTCAGGCAACGAGTACTTTTACCAGCCACTAGACAGCACCTTTAATAGGGTTCTTAGTTTGTCTCCTTCTCACTCTCCAGCCTGCTGATGATGTCACTCCTGAGAGCTATGCTTTTTGTCACCCCCGTTGTGACCACCCCATGCCTGCGAGACGCCAGCCAATCAGTGCCGAGGCAGCAACCCAGCAGTGTATAAATAGGGACTAATAGCTAGACTACAGAGCAGTCTTTAGTCGCCCACTGCGTTAGCCACCAGGGAACTGACCAGTCTAATAGCATACACCCACCGTACCAACCGCCAAGGTTATCGCTAGCTTCATTCCTTGTTCTTACATTCCTTCCTTCACTGCACAGTGCAAGAAGGAACCTCCATTCCTTTAAGAACCAGCTTGGGACTTATTCCTGTCACCTTACTTAGTCACCCAAGCAACGTGTCAGCCTACCTGCCGTTACATCGTCGATGTACACTAAATACCTACGGCCTCCTCTGGGCCACAATGGTTAGGGTGTCAGTTTAGTTAAAGTTGCTTTCATAGCGCTAGGCTACCCCATCCTTTTGCTCGTTCAGAAACCGGTCACCTCTACAAGCTTGTGCTTAGTTTCAGCTTCCCGGTACATGCTCTTGCCGACATAGGAGGTAACAAGGAAATAAAATGTGTGTTTAACTTGGACCCTGAGTATTACAATTCCTGTAGACTTAGCACCTTTCATAACTGACTTCAATAAGGAGGGGAATGCAGGTGATCCCTGGAACCTACTCAGACGAGCAAACACACAGTTTAGCAGACAGATGCACCTAGCATGGCCAACCTTTCAATCTACGTCGTAGATAGAACGGCAGAGCCTGCACAGGTACACTGATTCCAGACCAGCTTGTCGAATGAGTGCGTGGTCCTTTTCCACTGAACTTTTTGTGCCAGAAAACGAGCACTTCCCGAGTTGGGAAGACTCAGCTGGGACAACACCCACTTGTGACCTTAGACGGCGAGGTCCGACTTTCAGCATGCACCACACCTCCAGGCCAGGTACTGAAATACGGTGTCCGCCTTGTCAACAGGCCTACACGTGGTTGGACACTTTATAGTCACACAAATCCTACTTTTGCCTCACAGACATGAGAGAGTGTTGTGTTATCCAAATGACCTACTCCAAACACAGCAGATTAAGGGAATGAGTGAAAGAGACTCTACTATCCTCTGGACTGCACGAGCTTGCCCCTGCCCTAGTAGCCACTATCACACAATGCAACTCAAGGGAACAGACTCAAGCTCTCTGACACCTACAGAACCCAGTCACACCAGAGGTACCCCAAGAACTGTTTCTGGAACCAGTCCGTGTATGCCATGAAGCACACCTGTGGATTGCAGCCTACCTCAGCCGACCGGACCAGCCATCCACAGAAGCCATTGCGTTTCTCACGCAGATTGCTCTTGCTCCACTTCCAAGACAAACATCCAGCCAGCATTCAACAGCTATACCTGTAGCGCAATCACATACTAGCACTTCGCCCATCGCCGGCCCAGGAATCAGAAACAAACATTGCCCAGGTATACCAGCCAAGGAAGTCACCCTTAAGCACAAGACCACTTTGCCAGAGCCAGACTTTGTGCCCTGCCAGAAAGCTACCAGGCCAGTCCTGTACACTGGGCGTACACCCATACCTCACAAGGACTAAACCCCGCAAACGAACCCCTGTCAGAATAGGGTGTACCAGATTCAGCACCCAAAAAACAAGTATCACTTAACGTACTAGTCTCCCATTTGACAGGACGTCACATGCCAATATGTTTGTTTGAAAACATCAAAATTAGGCCACCGCTTTTCTACTATGAAAACTACCACTTTTGGCATGTTCAAATCACCAAAATTTTCACGTCCCTAGCCATGACATAATTTTCCTTGCACCTTAAAACATGTTGTATTAGGGTTACACTGTAATTGAATTGTGCTGTTAAAGTAAAGCTAACCTCAGTCCTCAATATGTAATATGTCAAATTTCTTACTTGAATCCCGTCTCGAATAGTTGGATCCTCAAATCCCATGGATTCAACAAACTTTGGATTCGACCAACCCATCCTTAGTTTTTACTAAAGTCATAGGCACATATATATTTAAACCCAAATTATGATAGTAACATTCTAATGTTACTACATTTGTGGATGTTACGTACAATTATTTCCATTCTAAACAGTAATTTCTCATATATGACAAAAGTTTATTCACTGTGCTAGTGAAGCTGCAGTGTTACATTCTGTGTATGCTAAGTGGTTTCGTTGCAGCCAGCATGAAAACAAGTACTCATATGTACACAGGAGAAAGAGTAAAGTTTATTTTCAAGCTGTAAAAATAATAAAACTTACTTTCACAAAAGACTAATTTTGGCCAAATGCAAGAAGGCATATTGGCAAAAGTTGCTCAATTCTGCATGCGCACAAACACAAATAAAAATTGATGAAATATAAAAATTAATTAGTATATACTATACAAATTGCATTATCCAGATGCAAGGCACCTTCTGAGTATGACTCGGACCTTTATCTTTTGTTAAACATTGGTAAACATTCACTGATAAAACAATTAACTGGGGTTCTACAAACTAAAAATTTAACTAGCTGCAATTTTTCCTGAACACCTTTATTTGCACTTTGCTCAGAGAATACATACATGTTCCTCCAACCGTTGTTGTTGCTGTTTTGTTTTTGTGTGGGCTCTTGGCAACCATTCACCAGAAATCAACCTACTGTATGCTCGTTCATAGTTCTGGTTTTCAATGAAATCTTCCACAATTGCCTTCAGTTCTTGCTTGTTTGCCTTGAAGGGCCTGTACCTATAAAAATAATACACATATTAAAAATATTCTGCAAAGCATATATATCACTTTTTACACATGTCCCAATTAATCCTTATGTTATTACACAGGGACCGGCATGTAGCAGGGCAAAAACAGTGATAGCATGACATACAAACAGACCCGAAGAGAAATTTTCATCAGCCAATCAGGAGCACGGTCACTCCGACAAAAGTAAATTGTTTTTCTACTTTCGTCGGGCGTCGGAATGTTCGGACTCGCTTGGCGCGCGCACACATACACACACTGAGAGAGAGATAGAGACACACACACA
The DNA here is from genome assembly GCA_029891345.1 of Dryococelus australis. NCBI lineage: Eukaryota > Metazoa > Arthropoda > Insecta > Phasmatodea > Phasmatidae > Dryococelus > Dryococelus australis. The sequence continues at coordinate 125,681,153 of CM056994.1, read as the reverse complement.
CTTACAACAAAATTCCGTGTGGATTTCACTAGTGAGGTAAATTTCATACTAAAAGTATTTGATTTAAGTGTACATCATGGTTATTTTTTAACAGAAAGCTGTCAAATTTTTCCATCTAATTGCTTCCAATAAGTTTGGTCAAATAAAATTGGACAGTACCGACGTCATCTTAACATCATAAATACCACCATGTCTGTTTGAAAAAGATGTATGGCTTCAGTTTAAATCAAACATTTGAAGATTGGACCGGTTATAAATTTTATTTCATGTTGGACGGTTGACCCTTTGTTTACAAGTTTTGTCAAAACACAATAGTAAACCATGATTTGTGATTTCTTTAATTTTCCATAACACATCAATGGCCGGACTGAAAAGTCGTGTCGGATGTCAGGAAAAGCTCGTCGTGGTATTGTAAATCCAGCAAAAACTATCGCAGTATGCACAAAAAAGTATTTAAAGAGGCATAAATGCACTTATATGCGAAAATAACACGTGCTTCCTAACCCCCCTCCAAATTTTTACTAAACCAACTGCCAATATAAATGAGGGCACACACCAATGAATGATAGCCAGCAGCACGCCTGCCTACATCACATTTTCCCCACTGGTTCTAAACATTTTCCAAATATTTTAACGCATAAATGCGTAACTGTGAAAAATGACCATAGAATAATTAATTGTAATATAAGACACCAAACCATTAAGACTACAGCACTTGTTAACTTTCTACAGATTTTGCGGCTGTAAAAATACGTATTATTTGCATTGGCGCCGGCTAGTAAAGTGAACAGCCAGAGTATTGAATCACCTTGCAGCGTGTTAATCAGGTTTCACAAGATGGCCGTTATTATATGAGGCACTAGCATTTAGTTGGAACAGCGACACTGGATCAACATGAGCACGAGCAGATGATTGGTTGAACATATGTAGAACATATTGCGGCGTGTGACTAACGTTTGGTTTTTGCTAAAAGTTTACAAATTATTTGTGATATCTTTTCGAACAATGCGTAACGGAAAACTATATAATTTAATGTTTTTTTTTATAAATGTCCTTTAGTTTTTTTAACATTACATGTGTGTTATTTTTCTTAAAAAAAAAAACCTTTTAAATGGGATTTACTAACATACAGCTAAGTGGATGAGATATAGAGAATTAAAAACATAACCCTCTTAGGTGGGAAAAAACATTATGCGGGAAAGTCTTAAGCGAGTTTTACTGTACATTCAGAGCGAATATACACGGTGGCCCATACTACATCCTAAATCTAACCTTGAATTGAAACGGAAGTTGAACTATGCACAGCCAGGTGAAGAAGACCTGGTTCAGGTTCTGACCTGATGGGAAGGCGATAAATGGCTAGATAGTTAACTACAACTTTCCCTAACTATAGGCCTGTTTTCCCAGAAGATACTGTTAATAGTCGCTACCTGAAAGGTAGGGCCTAGTGGTAAAATTGTATAGCAGTCCTGAAGGGGCTGTCAACAACCAATACCAGAGGGAGCTAGGGAGGGAGGTTGTCGTCAAAGTTTTCAGGAGCTGGTGGTGAGTTTTCCACAAGATCTAGAGAGCATTGCCACAGGTGCTGAAGATGCTTCTGGTGGAGCTGGCTACAATAGTTGGCTTCTACCAACCCAAGAGAGAGCAGTGGAATAAGCACTGCAAACTAGAGAGCAAGCTACCGGTGGCTTCCTCTGGCTCCTAAGAGCAGTGGAGGAAGGCGAAAACTTGAAGAGCGAGTCGCGGGTGGTGGCTTCATCAGGCCCAAGACTGAGCAGTGGAAGAAGCATGGACTGTCATTTTCGGGCAGCGCAGGGCCTTATATTCTGGTTGACCACTGGATCGGAAGTGGCTAGGCATAAGGGAGGTGATAAGCTCCGCCCCTCAGGTCGTCTGCTAGCGTCTTCTGTTGCGGAAGAATTGGTGATGCGACGAGCTTCATCCCTTATCACTTTTTAGTACAAGTGGTTCTCTCCCTTGGCATGCTGTTGAATTATGCGACATCGGGTACCGGGCTCGGTGACTCAATCTATAGTACAATCTCCCTTTGGGGGGTTGGCATGACTTCTGCTTTAAATGGAGAGCAAACAGTACAAGCTGGATGCATATGTCTGTAATATTACTTCTCATTGCAAGCCTGTAGGCACGTGATCAAGCTCTTCTAGTACTATTAATGACTTACCTAGCAAAATGAAATTACGTTCATACGAGGCGAAGTCGAGAGCACTATAGTTGCGCAGAGCATCATGCATCAACACATATAAAATATTTTTACTTTATACTACACTTATATTTCAGAAAATGGAAATAAAAGCATAAATCTTATGTCAGTCTCCATCTGCAGTACTGTGCTCAACACAGTCGCAAATATTTAAAATACTGTAATGTCTTTGATGTCAGTGAAAAAATTCACTCAATCTTTACTTGAAAGACACTACTGTATATACTTCAGTACGTTCTGCTTTGAAATTTATTCTTCTGTCACAAACTAAGCAAGCATATTGTGAAAAAAGATCTCTCACAATTAGCACCGAATGCAGGCACCCATACTAATTTAAGAACAAATGTTGCAAATTCTGGATACTCTGCTTTGAGAGAACAGAGAATTTGCAACATATCAACACAATATCATTGGTGATCGAACGAGTTGCAGAAATGATGAAAATTTCAACTGCAACTGTCTGGAAGAAAATGTAAATGTGTTTTTACGACGTGTTTTCACCACTTATCCCCAGTAAATCTTACGATTGTTCTAACAGCAATTACACGCTTCAGGACACATAGTCCTTAAAAAATAGAAATGTTGATTCCAAACTTGGTTCTTTGAAAGACGGTAGTTTGCATATTAAAGCCGCAATGTCATTTTCGTTTATGGATGGAACTGTCGAGTGCCTTGGATTTAACATTTCACTGCATGCTTGAAAAATATTTTTGGCAGGGTCTGTGAACATCAAAATTTAACTTCTATCTAGCACAGACCTGCCGGTTTAATAAATTTTATCCATTTTAACGGATTTTTAACTCTACGGAAATCTCTGTGAAATAATTCTAATAAATACCACTGAGGCGTACAAAATAATTTCTTGCTAGCTTTCATATCTCCACTATGTTATATGCACGAGGCACCATAACTAATACTTAAAAAGCATGTAAAATCTCTATAAACGATTATTACGTGTAACAAAACTATATGGTACAAAGAAATGTTACCAAATCTCGTCCAAAGATCTTGAGGAGCAGCAAGACCACTGCATGTTTACCTCTGTTTAATTAAGTATATTACGTTCAAAACTGTGAACTTTCTTATCTTCATAACAAATATCCATGTCCGTTATTAAGACAATAAATCACACAGTGTAACCTACACAACGTTTGATCGTATTTCATTTTAAAATTGCGATACATTCATAAACTTAAAAAATAAACAATTTTTTTCCCGTACGCCAAAGATATTGTATGTGCACACAGCACTTTAGACAAAATGGCTGCTGTGTACATGTGACACTAGCACTAGCAGCGAAGTGTTTCAGTTTCACTGACGCTTTTGAAAGATTCTTGCAACAGAGGTGAATAACAGGGTGGCCACAAAAGTTGTGCTGAAAAATTCCCTGACATTTAATTAAAAAAACACACATTACTGAACTTAATGTTAAATTACACTATCACATAACAAAGGTTTCACTTTACTCCGTGATTAAATTTTACCACAGAAGTAGAACATAATGTTTTAAGTTCTTTTGTCTAATCTTTCACTCTTTAACTTGCACCACACAAAACATAGGTATTGAAAAACTACTGCCAGCAACTGCGTATGTATAACCATGTGTGTCACCACACAGGCTGGGGATACAAGTGTAATGTTTAAATTTATGGCTACTTAAGATGTTTGAAGTTTATTTTATACACTTCCAAGTAATTATTGGCATAAAGATAATGTATTTACTGTAACTCATAATTATATTGTGTCACGTGATCGGTGCAACGGTCGAAACCAATGGTCCGTTGTTGTGGTTCCTTCATGCTTGTTGCTTGGCTTTGCTTGTGAGGCACACTACAAATTTGGAAACTGGAAGTAGTTGTGTTTTAATATTTCTCATTTATTTCTCAGCTTATCTGCAATCAGCATTGTTTTATTATAGGTCGTATAGTGCTTAATTGTGTTGTAGTGATTTTGTACAAAGTTATGAGTTTTCAGCAAATTACGTACAAATATTCAGCATCAGGAGGACATTATAAATCTCGCGAAAGTATTTATTCTTTAATTCGTCGAGGAGAGATGAAGCAGTGCAAGGTCATCGAACGAGTTGCAGAAATGATGAAAATTTCAACTGCAACTGTATGGAAGTAAATGTAAATGTGTTTTTACGACGTGTTTTCGCCGTCTATCCCCAGTAAAAAAAGTGAAAAAGAACAAGTATAAATCGACAGTTAGAAACATGATATTATAAACTGAAAGTTAAATAACAATTATAAAGTAAATGAACGACAGCAGAAACGCAACATTAATATATTTATGTGAGTTTGTGAAGTACATCTGTACCTATCTACCTACGCCCATCTGTTTAACCTTTCTTTCAAATCTGTCATTATAACAAGTGCAAATTTGGCAGTCAATAATTATACGTTAATTTTATACGTTTTTATATCACTGTGTAGTTTTGTAATATAGGCCTAACCTCATACATCTGTACGTACCTATTTACGCCCAGCCATGTAACCTTTCTTAAATCTGCCTTGATAACAAGTGCAAATGTGCCTGTCAATAATTATACATTAATTTGACACGTTTTGAAATCACTGTGTTATTTTGTAATGGCCTAACCTCAAACTTGTATTCATGTAGTTATTCATCCCAAGTTACAGTGTTGCGTTTTACTATTGTTAACATAACATAAACGCCGCAGCTTGATGCTACACCAAAGGTGTTCCAACATATAAAATATAAAATCTTGAAACTGGTTTTGTTAACTATAGACCTATAGTTGTGCTTGTTGCCAACATTCTTTCGTGATGCAAGTGTAGGCCTAATTGTTTTATTTGGTAATGCTTGCAGTAATAAGAATTAGAAAGTATTAACAAATAATTATCAACAGTTCGGCCTATAGAACAATTCCATGTTTAAATTTCGAAATGGATGTTCGACAAGACAACTTGCTACCTTTAGAGAAATATCAACAAAGATAGTATACGTAATTGAGTAGGCATAATTGTTTGTAATATCTGTCACTTTGGCCGCAAAAATATTGTAGTTATTGAAATTTAATGTAACTGTAAATTACAAATCATAGTCAACACCCCAGACTCCCACAGCTCCTGTTTACTTGCGAACGCATGTTTTGTAAAGGTTAGATTACATTCTGCAGTGTATGTGTCAAATTAAGTATTTCTAAAGAAGCTGTATGAGCTAGCTTTCAATGAGGATTGGGCTACAGTTGACATACCAAACACATTCACAGTTATAGTGATAAGCACATACAAAAACACAAAAGCACAGTGGCCTAACTACAATTGAATAACGATAGAAATATTTGTTTGTTTATGTTGCTACATTTGTAACAAAGAAATTAAGGTCTCTACATATAGTTGGTAGCTGCTTTTTTCAATAATAAATATTTTCAATTGATCTGAGACATTTTTAGTATGGCAAATTATTTTCATTTCAATTTTTACTTTAAACATTACCTAAAAGTGTTACAAAACTTCAGTGGTTGTGATTATCCATAAATAAACAAAAGAAAATATCTTCCCGAGGAATGAAGTCAAAATACACACTTTCTTGAGCTGTAAATAAGTTTTTCAATTGATAACATAGTATAAGTGTCGGGGCTTCTAATTGGCTGTTTATTGACGCACAGTTAAAGTAACCAGGAAAGTTAAACTAAGTGTTTATCGCTATGCACAGTAACTTGCCTGTAAGTATTACTTTTATAATTTATCCTTTACATTATCTTTTTGCTGTCATTTGTGGACATGTATTAGTTTTACATTAAAAAAAAAAGGCATCTATTTCAGCTTTGTATGTGTACGCAAGAACCGTTTTTGTAAGTATAGTAATTTTCTTGAAATACTTCTCTCATTTAAGTTTTCAGTTTTGCTGCCGTCATTGCAATGAAGGAACAACAATGATGAAAGACCATGCACTTTACATGTAAAATTGGTTTCTTGAGATGTGTGTGGATTTGACAAAAAGGAAATATAGCACCCATTTGGGCCACAAGAGATACAGGATATCTGGCCATAACCGGATCGGCATTTCACTTAGCTATAAATAATATACATTATTTTTAGAATTATTTTGTACAAATGAAGGTGGTGCCAGTTGCAAGAATGGTATAACCTCCTTTTACCACTTAAATTCACAGTGTAAATGTTCAGTTATTATTTGGAGGGTCTCAGAAGGGTATGAACACAGAGTAACTGTGTCAAAAAAACTATATATACATATACAGAATTGCATTTGTTGATATGTTTATATCTTTAGTGTAAATTATTTGTATTTTATATATACGTTATAGACCTATGTTGAAATATATTTATCTCTATTTATAAAGGTACATAAAAAAACTATCAATATATATATATATATATATATATATATAATATATATACATGCACATATAATAGATATATTTTTATTTTTTTATATATGATATATTTATATATATTGCCACATTTGCGCCGTCACATTAAGTTTATTAACACCATCTACTTCTGTGCAGTGGTATACTCTTTGCTTGGCTCAGATCCCCTCGTATTTCCTTTCTTCCCTGCCTTCCCATTTCCCCTTCGTGAATCATTATTTTTTGATTTGTCATTTTTTTATTTAAGTCCTTGCACGGCCTCGCTCTGTCTACCTTATACAGTTCAGACATCTGCTACGTTACGCCGCTACCTTATGCCTGCAGGATGTATGTTTTCTCCTGATGGCTTAGTTGCATCTAACTTCAGTCAGCTGAGGCCAAACACAGCTACCATGTTTTAGAGCTGACGTTTTACTGGTCATGCTACAGAGCGATAGGGCACTTAGAAAGTGGTGAGTCATGGGAAACGTTAAGTTTGCGGTACAGTTCTTAAATGTTTGGTAATTTGTGTGACAAGTGGTGTTGTATCCTTGGGTGTGCAGTAGTGCTAGTCTATTTCAAAATCTGGGTTTGGCTGCCCTTCCAAATTATTTTTCAGCTTAACTAAATGTGTGTCATTTTTTAATGTGTCGTGTTGGTCCTTGTTCACCGCCCAAGTTTAATGTTTACTTTTTCACAGTTTCCACAACTTCATTGCTAGGGCGTTCATTTTTCAATTGTTTGTTGTGTAAAGTTTTTGTCTATCGGATATGTGAGATGACCCAAAAAATTATATATGTTACGTATTTTATATATATTGTATATTTTACATGCTATATGTCATACATATACATATATACACATTATATATACATCATATATGATACATGTTTTATATATAATATACGTGTTATATTTGGCAGTCTTAAAATGTAAACATTGAGTTTATTAACATGTGGCAATCACATGGCAGTCACATGGCATTGTTTGTTTACATGTGGTGGAAGGATACATAATGGGCAATAAAGTAGAATTTTAGCAGGGCTTTCAAAAGTGCTCACTTTATTGTGAACGGTCTATAAACATTTTTACTTCGTAAGAGCCTTTATTTCATCTTCAATCAAAAAAGCTTCTTCTAGCAGCTTCCTTTTCTTACATTCTAAATGTTTCCTCATGGCTGCAGCCCCCCCCCCCTTTTTTTTTTTTTTTCAATTTCTTCATCATCGTCAATTTTATTTGGTTTTTACCGCACATCTGCACAGCGAGCTAGAGTATTTCTTGTAAAATGAATACATTTTTTGGGTACCTGCAATTTCTCCACTCCCCCTACAGCCAAAACAGCATCATACACATGTCTTTGTGCTACAAGTGAAATTTCCTTTTGATTTTCCACAATGCATTCTTGATTGACTGAGAAACCTCTTTCCAAACTACTATTACCATGTGAAAAGATGCGAGCCATTTTCAAGACAGAGGTCAAATCTTGGTAATCATTTGTCTCAGGCACCATACCTAACCATAGTGAGTCGAGCCTGTGTCCTTTCATTGAAAATCCCAACATATGTCTGAAATTTGGCAAACTGAAAATGCATTTAAATTGACTATCTATACGATTAGCTGTGATGCCAATCCAGTTGTTTGCCACCAGAATCTCTAAAAAACATTTCATTCTCTCATCGCGCATGACCTCAAGGACAGAAACAGCTGGATCCAAAAATAATGATTTTGTCAACTTAAATTTTAGAGATGAGCTTCCTAACAACTTATTGCAGATCTTCTGCAAACAAGTTCTACAGTCTCGTTTTAATATCAATATATCTTTCTCAGTAACATTACTAGTCTTACAAAGAGTTTCTCTAGTGGTATAACCATGGTCCATGCTTTTGACATGCTGTAAATTGTTTTTGTCCAAAATATCTATGTCACAGATAGACTTTGCAGCTGCAAGAACTTCTGTTTTAACGAACATTGTCATCAAAGAATGCACAACATTTCTCACAGAACAAAAAAGTAAAGGTACAAGAGGTGCATCATCTTGAAACTTACGAAGAAAAGGTTCAATTTCTCCTGCGACAGAAATAAAAAATGCAAGTTTGGCTCTGGGTATTTTATATTTCACAGATGATATTACAATTTTAAAACTTTGGCAACTTGGAGTTTTCTTCAGTTTTGCAGACTCTTCCACGTACTTTTCAACTTTATCAAGAATCTTTACAGCTCTCTCTGCTACCTGTATGTTTTCTAGCCATCACATAAAACAAATTTTTTTTTGGAAACTCTGAAGAACCAGTAACATGAATAAAATCACCCCAACGTGCAGGGACATTTTGAACAGACAATAAAGTGCTCTCAAAAATTAAATTATTCGCTACTCTGTTGCATTTATGCCCGCTTTGAACATACAATGAAGGGTATTTAGACCACAGATCCCTATATCAAGATTACATTATCTCGTATGTTAAGATCTGTCTTTATTAGGTCATGCAGAAATTTCAAGTTAACATTGGGTCCATCCATTGACACCTGCAAGATGTTTACCCCTTTCAGTTCAGAAATAGCTTTACAAAATGCAGTCATGAGATCATTCGATGTAGCATGTCTCAAAAATTCAGATTTAAAATAACGGGTTGACAATAGATTCAGATCATTATTCCAAAAATGCACTGATACATCCATCTGGCCCTTCTGAACAACTTTATTCAATGACTCATCAAACCCTACTACTATCTGAGAACTCTAAAAGTTCATGGTGGAAATATGGTGCCAGTCCATGCAAAATTGTGTATCCAATTTTCGCTATGCCCAGCTGTATCCTTTGCGCTATATCACTATCAAGAAACATTAATTTAAAGAGACCAGCAGATTTCCCAGCAATACGCAGAAAACTGCAAGTCATCACTGTTTGTACACACCACTGGATTTCAGACATGGTAACATTCTTATTTACAACAAAACTACGAATACCGGAATAGTTTCCTTTGTTAGAAATATCTTGAGAACTCAAACCATTTGAAAACTAGTAGTTCAGGAGGGGGGGGGGAGAGAAGGGAGGGGAAGTCCATATTTAAGCAGTGTTTGAATCAACCAATTTGAGGATTTCCCTTAAGAGCGCTGCATGCGCCAAAATTGAAAACAAGCTGGTCAGCATTTCGACATTACAGTATTTAGTTTTTTGTTCAAGAATATTTGCTTACGCACTTGCTTCTGTAATTTTTTCAAAGAGAGTCTAGTCAACTTAATGAAGTCATCACTTCCAAGGAGGCGAAATTACGGAGCTATTTTGGGATTTAGCATGTTACCCTACCTCGGTAAAATACGCCCTATATATTTTGGTACTATGCCTAACCTGGTCACGTGACCAATTTACTAACCTAAATGGTTGATTCGGACACAACTTAATATGGAAATGTAGGCCTAAGTTAAACAACTATGAAAATGTACCCCTAAAGCTAACCTGTGATCTAATTCCAGCAGCAAATTTTCCTGGCCTAGACTCACGTGAAGCAAGACACCTCTCTGTGTCTGATGAGTTTTGCTTCAAATAAACAGACAGAGAGATTGTGTTGCTTCTGCTAGCTACAGCACATTGATGTTTTTTCCCCCCGCGACATGACTTCTTAACGCTCATTTCCCCATGTTACTCAATGTGAATTTTGTGTGGCAAAACGAGCAACAACCGTGTATGGATCACCTGGACAATCCCGTAGCCAGTCACGAAACTCAGGATTCACGAGCCACGAATCATTAAACACCGTTTCCCTGTGTTTGGACATAGTCAACACTTATGTCACACGGGCTCGGAAAAAAAACTGCACAAGAAATCAAACTTGTTTCTTTAACACATCTCACACACAAGATTTTTAAAACCATTAAACTCTATATATAGAAAACTTATTCACAGTCGCGCAAATACTTTGTAAACACATTACATTCAAAAAGAAATTGGTGGGAGTGAAGGCGGCCTTGTCTAGCACATTCACAATTCGTTTTCATGTCCCTTACAACAAGCGGTGATTGTGCAAGGTGGAATTCAGAATGGAGAAAAACGGAACGGAAAGAAAACAAGCTTTATGAAGCTAAATGTTGTTTTCTTTATTACACAATCTAAAAATCACACCGGCTGTTCAGTTATTTACATAATTACCCACACAACTCTAAGAAATTATTTCCTGTAAGAATTACATTTCTTCAGAGTTCTATCACGAGACATTTTTTTTGGCATTATGCAAAAATTCCTTGACTTTTCCCTGTTTTTTTGACACTGTAAAATTCCCTGATATTTCCCTGTTTTCCCTGCTTGTAGCCACCCTGAATAATTAAGTGTAATATTTTGGACAATCACCATTTCTACAATAGCATTCAAAATAATTTGCTTAATCATTCATTGGCATGGGCACGCAAAAACCAAGGCCATTATTAAAACTGAAAAGAACCTTTGCCACGCTTTGCCATTTTTGTGCAAGCAATCCAAATTTGTTGACAGTGTTTTGCATTGATATTACAATGGTGTAGAAACAAAAATGATCGCCAATAAAGTCATTGTATAAACTGACATGTGATGTCTTTCTGCACATTACTAAATTAACTTCTACTCATCAGTGCACACAAACTTAGAGGATTGTTAGTGAAGTTTGACTTGCCGCTACCAACTAGACACCCGGAATTAAGAACGGACACTCCACGCCAGATTTCTTTTTTCACCGGCCGAGCCACCAAAGCCATGCATTAAGACCAACCGAGTACAGCAGTAAGCCCCCAGGTGCCACTACTAGTACGATCACCAAGGCATGAGCCTGGATCCAACGCCCACCACTGATATCACATGTCATGCTCTTCTCAGTTGTTACCCCCTCTCTAAGACAAACCCCTATACAAGCTGATCAAGGGGCACGCCTGCGCCACCAGAGTATAAATAGGCCACGCCAAGGCTCCTGACCAGTCTTCAAGCAATTATCTGTCTTGTTCCTTCACCGCACTCCTAGTGCCAAAGGAATTATTAGCTATCCAACCTAGGTCTTCACCGTGTCCTTGTGGTGCTGAAGATCCTAGTACTCAACCGCTCTTTGCCGAAAAACAAACGTCTTATGCATTACGTCGCCATAAACAATTGAGACACATACCGGTCCCTTCAGGACGGACAACAGTAGCAGTGCTAGTTTAAGTCAGAGTTTTATTTTCACAGCCAATTTTTACTGCCTATCCTGTTAGCCTAGAAGCAGGTTTCCTTCATCTGTGTTCATGTAGGATGTTACACTTCCGTAAGTTTACGTAGATAGGTAGTAGTACCACCACCACCACCAACGCTGTTTATTTCTGTCAAAATAAATAAAGTTTAGCTCACTTACGAATATCTTTCCCGTGGTTGTAGTACCTCACCTCGTAGACATCAGATCCATATAATGGATAGCAGGAGACCGGGGTTTTACTCAATTCATTAAAACACAATACACCAATAATAATACAATCTTTGAAGGCCATCCATTCTCTGCACCCAGTGTAGTGAACGGTAGAGCCATGACATTAGGAGACCGCCTCCTTAAGGGATTTGACTGCCAGTCTAGGGTTTACTCTGTTCACCATGCTTCTGCAGCCGACAGGAGTTTTCCCACGGGCCAGGGAGGATCAGTTCCTCTGGAGCACTCACCACAACAGAATTGGAAGGTCACCCATTCTCTGAACCAAGTGTAGTGAACGGTAGAGCCCCAATATTAGGTACTACATCCTCTTATGTTTGTCTTGTGAGCTTGGAGTTTGCCCTCCTTAACGCGCTTCTGATGCCGAGAGGGGTACTTCTCCAAATCTGGAGACACAAACCTTAGAAGGAACTCACCCCCATACTGGGACTGCCACCAGTGTTATGCAGCTCGAATAATCCAGCACCTTAGGTGCCAGAGCGTGAGATATGGCACTTGGCTGACAGATGCAATATGCACACTACCAACACTACCTAAACATCAACTGCTTCACTTCTGTGAGGTCTAAGTGTAGATTGTCTTTCCTCATACCCTTTTTGCATCAGTGGTGCTCATAAGAAAGCAAAACGGGCAGAGACTGCCTCTAAATATCCATTGGAGCTTAACACAATCCGCGACGGGCGCGAGCACCTCAGTTCACGGGAACGGGCTGCAGAACTCCGCAGTCTCTCCAGACTAGTTTCACCAACCTAACGAGTCCGCCTTGTTCGGGCCACCAATCAAGATCGCAGAGGGACATCACCACATAGTCCAGGCCTATTTCAGTGGCCAAGAAACGTCACTTGGCTTTGCAAACCATTGGTTCTGGGAAACGCCACACCAGCCCTGTACCTTGATGTCAACCAAAACCTCCAAACCTAGGCCGACCAGCACACCAACTCAGAGGAAGCTCCTAGTGTGCCGAGAGCTGAGCCTCAAGGAGGCACAGCTACCACCGCAGGTAAAGCACCATCGCAGGTAAAGCGTTGCTCAGGTATATCATTACAAGTGGTCCCGCCAAAGTGTAAAGAAGTGCTCGTTGAACCAGATTTTGTTCCGTGCTGGAAAGCGACTCAACCAGTAATGTACACTGGCAGAGCTCCCGTTCCACACAGTGATTAAAGATATCTGCCACTAAGGCGCGCCTAGTCTAGCGTTTGTTAAAATAATTTTGGCGCAGTGACGTGCCACCTCACCTGCAGAAGGCAGTCATACAACAAAAGTAACAGTTTTTCTGGTACCCGTTGGGAATAACACCTTAGTTTGAGAGAGTAATTGAGCAGAACCAGGCCAGGATAACCCTGGTACAAGCTAACTAGCCAGGAGCCGAACAACCTTGAAGAACAGACTTCGGGGAGTCCGAAAACACCCCGTGATGCTCAATAAAATGCAATAATGTTGGTCACCGATGCTTACCTGAACGAGCAAGCCAACACTGCAATGGCCGCAGCCAGCACTGAACAATGTGCCAAACCTAACTGCCCTGGTGAAAGGACCCATTGCTTTGAATGCGTTCACTGCCAGAGGCAATTTAACTATGTCTGTCTGGGCAGACATAGTACCCCATACCAACAGACTTGAGTTTCGTTGTGAAGAATGCCAGACTAGGCAATCCATTTATTATAGCTGGATAACATACTATGGGCGTAGGAACCATACAGTCCGCTGTATCATGTGTGCAGATACCTACCATCACAGCTGCATCGGCTGGCCCGATGAATGGGTAACTTTACCTGGCATTGTCTACATGAGTGAGATATAACGGCGTGCCACCGAATACGGTCCACCAAATCCAGGGCATACCACCGACACGAGTACCATGCGAAGCACAGTAAATCCCCAAATGCTAGAGTTTGCGGGTTGCCCCCACGAGGATATCATATTTGTGACTGAATGCAAGAAGGAACACCAAAAAAACTAAATCCCACCTAAACAATAGGTAAGCAGAACCCAGGAGAAACTCAAAGGAAAGGTGCTGGATTGGTGGAATACGCACGATGAATTTATCACTGACTGGACTCCGTTAAGTAGCCGGCTTGCCACAAAATTCATGGGAGAAGAAGTTTTAGCAAACCTAACCACCGAGTTTATAAGGTAGAACACAAAACCCGGATGAAGAAACCAAATTACCTATTAATAGACAGCCAGGATCAAATGTTTTGTCACATTTTCACGAGGAAAACAAAGACAGCTATATGCATAAAGTAACAAGACAACTCCTACCCAAGCTCAGAAACTTTCTACAATGCCCAGAACTCCGGATGTTGGACGAAACGTTGCGAACAGGACGAGCTGGAACGCAGGCAGAGGGGTAGGGGTACGGAATACACGAGAATGACAGGCTGCACGCCCACCCCCCTTCGTCCATGGACGAAAGGAAAGCTGGGTCCAACATCAAATTACAAATGTTAATCGAGGGACCCCACCAAATGCCCTCAACAGCGAGTACAGATGGCACCGCCTGACCCCCTCCTACTGGTCGAAGGCAAAATCAGAAATCCTGTACACATTGAACAGATGACCACCCACGTGGAGTTTTTAGTGACACCTAAAATAAGGGAAGCTGTTATTTTGGAACAGCCCTGGCTCCACAAAACAAATTGCAGGCAAGCAATGCCAGCTGCACACCGGAGGGAGAGAAAAGTGCCTAGTGATCACATAGGCAGCAAACATTGACGTGAGCTTTCAGCCTCCAACCCCATCAAGAGGAATCAAGGGGATTGGTACAACTGCTGCAGTTGCAAGTAGCGATGGACCAACCACCACCAAGCTCACCGAACAAGACTAGAAGTCAGGCCCGAAAAACCAGACAATGTCACCTGTGACTTCCGCCTCAAGAAACCCCAGACCGGGAACAACAGCTACCACCTCAATCACTTCAGAAACGCCGGACGACGTAGATGAACCCACAAACATCCAAGGAACCCGAGGTGGGAACCACCAACAGCCAAGGGGCAAGCTACTCCCTTACACTAAGGGTAGAATTTCCAAAACGAGTGGCACAACCCACGATTCAAGCATTGCTTTCAACGCCCACCAACTTGAAGCACAAAATTGGCACCCGACAAGGGAAGTGGACACCAAGTGACAGCGAGTTATCCCGGCGCAGTCCTTTGGATTGAGAACCACACCTTAAATGGCCTCATCCAAGCCTGATAGCCAGAAAGAAAGAAGGGTCAAGAACTGTCATGCCGACAAAGCCTCGGAAGCCATCATCTCGAACAGCAAACCCCAAAGAGCCAAAAAAGAGAAAATACTGCAACGCTGGATGACATCACAACCACCTCCAAACACAGCCATCCTCTAGAGAGAGCCATACCAGAACTGCCATCCGAGACAAGGCACTTCTGGATGCCTTACTCGAGCTGGTACCACCGGCCCTGATCTACATGGACCAAGTGAGCTCTCAGCCGGTTATCCGGCCATCCAACGCAGAGGCCACCAGTGCCAAAGAGATCCCAGAGTCTCCAGATGCCACGGCCAAGCTCACGACCCAGCTTCCCGACCAAGGGATGATCTCAACTGCCTTCAGTCGGAGGGGCTGCAGAAGACAACCTGTCACAGAGCCTGCCCCATACGGTCGCCGATGTCCAGGTGTTGCCCCATGCCGAGGCAGACATCCTGTCGCAGTGTCTGCCCCAGTCGGCCGCCAATGTCCCGGCATCACCCCATGCCGAGGCGACACCCAGGTCCAGTTTTCCGAATGAGAGGATGTCAACTGCAACCATGCCAGCAAAGAAAAGGGGGGGGGGGGGGGTGAATGTGTCTATCCAGCACCCAAAATCGATATTGCCAGTCAGTGAGGCAGTAGCATCATCAGAACCACTGTCTCTGACGGCTAACCCAATAGCAACATTTCCAGACGACATAGCCGCCGGTCATCCCCAGATGTCTGCTGGTCTGCACCAGACCACTGCGGGAAATGAACCCACAATGTGGTTCATACCGCCCCAGAGAGTGCAGTCACCTCGAGCATGCCAGGCCTGCTTGGTGCCAGGCCGGTACCGAGAGGCCCCCTGGAGGCAGACAGTCAGATTCGCCTGGCCATACCCGCAACACGCTCCCCCTGAGAAAGCCACTGAATAAGACGAGATGCCATTCAATCAGTTGTAATTGACGTAAACATTCTAGGACACTGTGCCATACCCAGGCAACGTAAAAAGTGCTACGAAGAATAGTGTGTGTGTTAATGTCTGAAGCCGGTGAAATCCTTTTAAAAGGAAGAAAAAAAAAAAAAAAAAAAAAAAAGGGAAAAAATGAAAATATTTTTCTAGCATGTTGAAGACTATTTCAGAGACTTTAAAAAACTCTTACATACTGAGCTTTATATAGAGCCCTTTTAAGAAAACCAGTAACTGTTCTTGACTTTGTATAAATTAAAATTTTAAAGTTTTAACTTGTAAATAATGTTTGAAATTTTTAAAATCAATTTTGCTTTGTGTAGAAGCCTTTTAAAGAAAATTGTCAAAAATGTTCTATTATTGTATATAATCTCGTGCATTTTTTAATTATTCAATTTCTTGCATTGTGTAAAACATTCAAGGTATCACAAACAAAAGACAGTTTAACAAGCCAATCAAGAAAAGATTGTGAAATAATTTTTCTGAATATGTAAAAATTATTCTGAGTGGTTTGGTTTTTTGAAGTGCACCTCTATGTCTTCTTTTTCTATATTGTACGGTGAGGTACTTATTTGTGGATAGTTAACTTCATTTTCCAATATACTCGCTTTGCCAAGTTTAGCTGCTCAGATTAGATGCCGGAAGGTCTCGGCTAGTAAATACTCGTAGCTCACTTGACACACAAAATTTTCTGCTGTGCGACAAAACAGGAAGGCCAAAGGCCGTGGTCGATTTTTATTTATTTTTTTCCGCACCAGGTGGCCACAGCTGAATAGCTAAAGAAAACACGCATTTGGGAGTGAGGCTTTGGCAATCTTTGCTGTTTCATTATACTAATTAAATTCTTCCCCAAGGGTACATTTTATTCTCTGTGCTACTCGACGTGTCTTGCTTCTTTCCACAGGTTAAAACTGTAAACCATATTGTACGTAGCCAAGCCTTAGGGCTGCAACTGTAGGATGGCACAATTTAAAAACAAAAGTTATGCTTTATCACCAACATCGGAGATCCCTCGCGACACTTTTTTTTAAAGAAAAAGAAGAGACAGAGTATCCACACACAGCATGGCCTAGTTGTGCACTGCCGAGAAAGGACAGAATGAGCTGTTCACAATGTAACCATGAGAGACATAAGTGTCTGCCCGGCTCTGCCGCTTCATAAAGGAGTCACAGCACGCCATCTGCCCAGAGCAGCCTGCCAGCCACGTAGTTCAAAGTAGTGGGAGCACAGAGAAAAAGAAGAGACCAAGGACAATTATGGAGGCTGATGGAGAAAAAAAATTGTTCTGGAGGGGATAGTTCAACATTCTCTCAAATAATTTTATTTTTTTCTTGTTCCTTTGCCCAATGAGTCTACGTCACAGAGACGAGGAGGCGAATTGACACGTGATGTCTTTCTGCATATTATTGAATTTACTTCTCATCAGTACACATGAACCTGGAGCATTGTTAACTGAGTTTGATTTGCAGCCACCAACGAGACAGACTCAAGTCGGAAAATTTTCGCCGACTGAGCCCCCGAACCCATGCATTAAGATCAACCAAGTACAGCAGTGCACCTCTAGATGCTACAACTAGTTTGATCGCAGAATATAAATAGATGGCCACACCAAGGCTCCTAACCAGTTTTCAAGCAATTGTCTCCCGGATGTCGAGTTTGCGGATCATGGTAATGGTGGCAGAGGTATGCTCTTAGCCCTTTTAGTATCCGTATTCGCCAGTCTGTCCCATGTTGTCCGGTCTGGGATCATCAACATAGTCTCGGAGTTCAAAGCGCTGAGGGTTACCCTCGAGAAGCTTCTGGATATCCGGGTCTTGCTGTTGGTGATAAGTGAGGTGATATTTACTCAGCCGAAGCTGGGGGGGGATCCATCTTTTCCATTCCTCCTCTTTTTCTTCTCCATCGAGGTATGACTGGTGTGACAGGAAGTTGGGCAAATAGTTTGCATAACTCATCTTCCTTCTTGGGTATAAGTACGACGAGGGAATTATAAAGCGACTCTGATGGCTGGACTACTCCTTAATTTTCATCATCCCCACTTGTGTCATGATTAAGTGGCGCTTTCTGGCAGACACTCTGTATGGGCGGTTGTATACTGGGTGTTGGTGGTTTTCCATATCTCATGTTTAGAGACCTGAAAAATTAGCAAATGCAAAAAAGGCGAAAAATTACGCAAATTTAACATAAAAAACGAGAAATTGTAATTTTTGAGAATTTCAGCTATAATTCACGAATTGTACAAAATCCTGTAGTATTTTCACGAATTATTATTGTTTTACGTTACATAGTTGCTTCTTAAGACGTATTTTATGTGTTTTTGGATATTCGAATACCAATGCATAGGTAAGTTGGCCAGTAGATTTCTTAAATTTATCGCCTTAAACGAAAACATGTTTACTTTCCATCACGTGTATTTAGGATCGTAAATAGCATGAGTGCACGTGATGATGCGTCATTTTGAGTGAACATTGTACTCACAGCCCTGCAAAAGTTTGTTCATTAGGAAAACACGCCGTTGTAATGTTCATGTCCACCAAGCACCATGTTATCTATGGAATTCACGCCTTGTTTACATTCGTATCGTATCATCGTCACGTTTTAAACAACAATTCTTTATTTTTTTACTAAGCGAGTGGTGCGGCGGTGAAAAATGTGTTTATATGCATTTACTTACATAGAATATATTTATAAATCAATTTATCACATATTGTAATCTTGTATTTGTCCAGTAAACTGTATTTTTATAATTCACATTCTCTGTAAATATATGCAGTAAAAAAAAGAGACGTTTTGAAGAAACTTAAGTTTTGTCAGCGGGCCTAACGAAAAAATCTGTTGTTGAAAGTTCTGATAGTTCAAAAACGTATAGGCAGATTTCTCTAAATTTTTTTTTGCTGTTCACACAACGCACTTTTTATTTTTATTTTTTAACAGTGCTTTTATAGTTGTGTATAAATTGTTTACATTATTCTTTTCATGTAACAGTATGCCCTTACCAGTGCATTATGACTGTTTGTTGTTCCAGGTGATAGGCAGAATACAAAATCTCAAGTAAAATCTGAATTAGTTTTTAATGTTGTCTGTTGATAAACCGTTGTCTGTATTAAAACCATAACTGTATATTTTTCTGGGAGTTAGAAATTTTTACACGGAAATAATAATAGATAGAAAACACCGCTTATCAATAGGAATAACTTTACCAATTTCAGGTTTTACGAATATAGTGACATATCTCAAATTATGTATGTATTTATAAAGAGCACATAAAAATTGGAGCAATTTTCATGCAGAAACCTGGGCTTTTACAGTACAAAAATAACAGCTATTTTTGACAAAAATAAAACCCTTTTTTCAAAAAAATAACACATTTTTGGGGGGGGGGGGGGGAAAAAAAAAAAAAAACCTACTTTTTCAGGTCTCTACTTATGTTGAATGGTTCTAGCTGCCCAAATGTGCTGAAGTGTTTGTCTAGGATCTGTCTCAGCTGGTTGAAATCAGGCCCCTCTAGCTGGTGGTTTATTTCAACTGGGTTGATGGTTAGTGGGATAACAGCAGTGGGACTGTGCTCCCAGTTCACGGTGACCCGGTTTTTGTCTCCCAGGTAGACTCTTCCTTGGCTGTGATCTAGGACACAATGTTGCTGGCATAGCCACGGGTGGCCCAGAATCATGGCTTCGGTGAGATACGACGAGATCACAAACTCCACTGAGCTGGAATGTTTAGGCAGGTTAACTCCAAGTGTGGTACGTTCTACACAAAGGGTTGCCTCATGCTGAGCCATTCTTATACATGCTTTTGGGAGTAAATTGATGCTCTTTGTTTTGCTGTCAGCACATCAATCTGTATAAAGTTTCCAATTGTAGCAGAATCTAACAGGGCGAGTATTTGGTTACCATTAATCGTAACTTCGATGTGTGATACTTTTGGAGATTCATACTCTTATCTCAATCCCTGGAGGCTGGGTCCTATGATACCGGTGGTGACAGCCCACTTTTCACCCCAGTCACGGCGTTTCCCGCCTTGCAGACTTTCTTGTCCTCTTTGCGCGGAGGGGAGGTTGGCACCCCTGTCTCTCTCTCTCACCGCCCCTCGCCCGCCTGCCTGTCAGGGCAATCCTAGTTAAAGTGTTGGCCTGGCAGTACCAACATTTAGATAAGGGGTGTTTGGGGGTGGAGGCACGTTTCCTTTCTTTTCTATTTGCTTTTGGGTTTTGTTCGCCTCTCATGTGGCTTGTAGATTGCTGCCTGAGCTTTAAAATTTCTTTTGTTTTCATGTGCTTGTTCAACGAGTTCTATCATTGTTGGCTTCAGGATTTGAAGAAGATTACGCAGCTCGGGCAGGAGCATTCTGGCGATATTCCTTACACACTTTCCTATTTTTCTGAGGGGTACATCTGCTGGTATAACTAAGACTTTCCACCGGATAACGATTTCTGCCTCTTCCTCAGAGTGCTGGGTTCGTCTATAGAATTCAGTCACGAGGTGCGCAATTACTTCCTCGCTGGAAAACTGTGTTGACAGGCACCCATATAGCTGTCCCCATTCGGTCACAAACTCTCATTTATTCCACCATTCAAAGACGTGACCATGGACTTGTTTTTGGGCTCGTGAAATCCCTTTCTTGCTGGGTATTTTGTGTTCATTGAAATCCTTTTCACATTCCTCGGTAAAGGAGATCAGGTCTTCATGGAGGCGGACAGGGAACTCTGGCAACTGAGGCTCACGGGTACCTCGAGTGGTAGTTGGACTCGCACATTGGCACACCTCACACCGATAGACTAATCCCGGTTGTGTAACACGTTCCTCTGACCTACCTATGCAGTTATGATGAAAGGGTTGTGTGCAGATTATGCAATGCACTATATTGATCTAGCAACCCGGGCAGGTGATCCAGCTACAAAATGCTGCTTGGTGTGTACAGCAATCATGGTATCTGTATTCTAATCCATTCATGTATTGTACCTCATCTGGTCAGCTTAGGCACTAGTAGTAAAATACTTCTTGGCAATGGGCACACATGATTGAATTGACTCTGGTGCTGGGCAGGTGTTTAGATAGCACCAATTTTCACGGGCTTCGGTCATGGCAGCCTCTTGAGTTAAGTGCTGGCTTAACTTGGTATATGACATGATGATCCGGGTTGTTGGGCGCCACAAGGTTATTTTGGACTCCCTGAAGTCTCTTAGCGGGCTGAATCTGGCAGTCTGGCTAGCTTCTACAATTCTCGGGCGGTGCTGGCCTGCTTCTGCTTTGCTACTGAATTAGCCAAGATGCTATGGACCCATCTTGGGCACCAAGAAAACCTTCCTCTACTAAACACGTGAAACTTTCGGGCTCAGGTTAAATTACGTCATGGTAGCAGATTTTTATAGTGCAGACCCGTTACACAGGGGTTCAGGTGGCTAGTTCACAACTTTCTTGGTCACAGGAGCCTCACCAGTATAAAGTGTAGGTCGACTATCTGCGGGGTACAAAGTCTATGTTCGGCTTTGCTATTTGTTGGGCGTTATGACCTGAGGTTGCTGGTTTAATCACACCCATGCTGGGGCGGCTGGGCGGTGCTTCTGGATGGCTGGTTGAGGGGCGGCTGCTGGTGGAGCTGGAAGGGTGGTCCCCCAGTCCGGGCTGGGGTAGCAGTGGATGATAAACCATGGGCAAGATACGCCCACAGGCCCCTTTCATCCTTGGCATATGTTGGCCCCCACTGGATGTGGTTTCCCTGGTATCTTCTGGGGTGCTGAGAACAGAGAGGAGGATGGAGATGGGGGGTGAAATCCCACCAACTTGCCAGTTGCTTGGGTTCGTTCTTAGGGGTTGTCTTTAAGAGTGCCTTATCAGACAGGGTGCAGCCCCAGGTAGCTCTGTAGGTAGTGGTTACCTTAGGAGTTGTTCTGAGACCGTGTTTTCCAATACATGCACAGATACCCTGACACCAATACCCTCCGCACTGAATTTTAGAAAAAGTATTACTGTTAATAATAAATTTTAAAACATTTTCCCTAGACTCATTCAAGTAAAGATAATAACATCTTAAGAAATGCACATTTTCCCTTTCCAAAGTAAACACAACTATGGGCCCGGGAATAACTACCCTGTTTTGGAGAACCATAAAATTTTTGGTTGAAAAAAGGCAAAATTTTTTTTGAGGTATACTTGCTACGCCAATATATATATATATATATATACATATATATTTAAAAAAAAAGTTAAGTTTGGTTTAAAACTGCAGCTGTGGTAGCCAGAACATACTCGCTCTCTCTACTATGAATAAACTTCCGGCGAATGTTGTCTCAATCCCACACTACATGGCTGGTGTTTTTTGCTTTAAGCAGCCCCTTGCTGGGTCTGGCCTCTGAAAAGGTCACTTGCTCCCTTCTTCATCTTGTTTCCCCCCCCCCCCCCTTAAACAGTTTACCCTTCACCGGCAGTCTATCATCCCTCCCATTAACCACTATGCCTACACAGTTTCCCTTTCTTTCTCCTCCCATTCTCCAGCCATGCCCACATAGCCACACTCCTTTTCTCTTTCCATCATCAAGCCACAACCACACAGCACCCCAAGCTTCTTTCCTCCCACCAACTGTCACAACAGGCAGCCCGGAATTTTATTTGTCCTACTCTCCCAAACTTCACGCAGGGCATGGCACTGTCGCATCTTTTCACCTCTTCAGTGGACGGTAGAGGCGACGAAAACCAGTCAATAGATATGAAAACTCTGGCCTGATCATATAAATTCCTATTCTTCCGTTTGGGGGCAAATACACACTTCGAATTAAATTTGATTTTGAATTAATCTACTTAGAATTAATGAGGTTTTACTGTATACACACTGGAATTTTTCTCTAAAGAAAATGACTTAATTGTGTACAACTGATACTAATGTATCAGCTCGATACCATACCAGATACCAATACATTAAAAAAAAAGTGAAGCATCCAGAACAACTCTAATTGCCTTCCTCCTCTGAAAATCTTGACCACCCTTTTTAGTGTAATGCATAGGGGTACTAAACTCTGCCTTAGCAGAGGGGAGCAGATGATGAATAGTTCCCTGGCTAAAGTGTTCTGCCGCAGCCGCAGCGACGCTGAGCCTAACAGTTACTCCAGTTGGCAACACAAACAGTGCGGTGGTTGGAGAGCGGGTTTTTTCTGAGTCGTTGGGCGAACAGGCCCAACCCCGAGCTGGCAAAACTCTCCATCCGGCACCCCACATGATGCGGTGGATGGAGGGGAAGCTAGTCTGGTGGTCTCTCCTCCCTAGGGGAGTATGGCTAGTGGTTGGGGCTTTACCGTTTGATGCATTGAGTGCACCGAACAGGTGGCCATCGAAAATCGAAAGTGTGTGTGATCTGACATAAAGAGTCCCTGAGAGGGACCCACTGTCCTACACTAGGCAGTAAAATAGTGAGCTTAAATGCTGATCTCCTGCTCCACTCTGGGGGGGAATGGTATCTACTAGGAATCTTGAAGTCACTTATAGAAATTAAAAATCAGAATACGCGAGGAACGTGTTTATTCCGAGAGGAATAGAATACGATGGCCCGTATCACCTCCCGACTACCTTGAGCTGACTGGAAGTATATATACTACAAGTATCCAGATGAAGGGGACTTGGTTCTAAGCTAAAGGGTGGCAGTTTCAACTAAGGTAACTAAGTACTTTACCTGTCAATGCTGTTCTGTGTCTTGAAAGGACTTGAGGAACCCACTTCCGAAGGATTGTGGGGTAGACATTGCAGAGGGCAATCAACTGGGGAGGAGCGGCATCTTCATGAAGGTCTACTGGGGTGAGATCTGGATACTGGTGGCAAAGATGCTGAAGAGCTTCTGGGTTGTCTAGACGACTAACAGCAGTCAGAAAGCTCCGGCTCACGAGATGGTGGAACAAGTTGCCGGGGCTGATGTGGCTCAAAGAAGAGCTGGTGATCAACTGGTGTTTTCGGCTGGTGCACAGGTACAGTGAATTCTCGAACATTTGTTCCCTTTACGTACGTTTTACCGTTTTCCTCGTTAATTTATTTTGGTCCCACCAAAATTCCTACATAAACGATCACAGATTGTGCACATCAATAGTTTTTAACACTTCACAAATGCAAAACAACGTGGATAATTGATAATGGGTGATATCGATACCATTTTTTATATCCCGCAGCAGTTTTTCATGCTCTATTTCATAAACTTCTTTTTTTTTCTTCCATGTTTACTGCACTTGTAGGTTAGTGCCAGTGAAAATGTTTCTCACATTCATCTCCTTCTTATGCATTTACAGCACCCTTGGGTCGGGAACAACTAGAATGAATCGCACACGCACAATCACAGACTGTTTTGAACGTTCTATGATGACATTCTCGTAAAAAGAATTTGGAAAGATGTGGCAATATTTTGACGGGAGTTATTATTATTGAAAGCAATTGGTTGCAAGTTTGTTTACTATTGTACAGGTTTAAAGTTTGTTCAGCAAGTACATAATGGTTGGCGAAAATTAGTCGTTAGTAAATAAATTGTAGCAATATTCATCGCTGGATTGAACAGAGTTCTGCCGACAAAGGAAGTCAGAACACTGGATGAGACAACAAAAAAACTTATTTAAAGAGGCCTAAATAGACACTGTAAATGCTGAAATAAAAAGTGATTCCTAACCCTAAAATTTTTTGTGAAATAAAACAACTGCTATTATAAACAAGGGCATGTCCGCCTACATCACATATTCCCCACTGGTTCTAAACCTTTTCCAAATGTTTTAATGCATACATGCGTAACTGTGAAAAATGTGTCAAATAACTAATAGTAATATAAGACACCAAATCCCCTTAAGATTATAGCATTTGTTAGCTTTCTACAGATTTTGCGCCTGAAAAAATATGTATTATTTGTGCTAGTGATGACATGTAAACTGAACAGCCAGAATATTGGATCAGCTAGTGGCGTGCTGTTCAGGTTTCACAAGATGGCCATTATATTGGCACACTATATCAATACGGGCGCGAGCAGATGATGGTTGAACATACGTGGAACATTCTGTGGCATGCGGATCAGGTGTCATTATTGCTAAAAGTGTAGAAATTGCTTGTTTACGTGCATACACATGCAACAGTGTAGGCAATGCACGTTTTATCATAATTATTATAGCTTTGATTAATTAATCTGAACTTCACATACACATTTGCATGAAATCCAACTTCGAATTACATAACAGACGAATTTTGTATTAACCAAACTTAAAAACACTTCAAAATATACACGATTTTGAATTAATCGACCTCGGATTAACAAGGTTTTACTGTATTTAAGCTGTCGGTTCAATCAAACTTGCATTTTGAGGTTATGTATGTTTTTCTCAGATCCAAAATCTAAATTTGCATCCATAATTTTCCCGCATGTCACATTTTTTTTCCTTGGTCCACCGAAAAACGTATTTTCGAGAATTCACTGTACATATTCTGTTGGCCGGGCCATCGCCGAGGCTGGAGTGGGGGTGGGAGGGGACAGGCACTTGTCTGTAGACAGAGCTAAGGGCTGCCTTCTTGGCCTTCATTGCTGGATGGAGCATGGGTAGCGGTATCCCTCAGTGCGCCCTTAAACTACCTGCTCACTCAAGGGCGGCAGCTGTGACTCGTCCGCTGGTTCACTCAAACTTGAGGTCTTCTTGAGAGGGTTGGCTTGGCATTGGTTACTGTGTTGATGAAAAGCATACTTCTGACATGTCTGTAATTTCACACACGCACAGGATTAACTGTGTTAATTGGGTTCGGAAAAAACACGAATAAGCAAATTTGTATTAAAAAGCCCAGATAATTGAATTTACACAATTTTACTTATAATGAACAGTGATATTAGCTTTGAAAATTATGATACAACAATCCGAAAATCGTGATAAAAGAAAGTACATACACAAATCCCGCACTGTACGTGCAAAATTTAAAGTACACAATACTTAAACTGATACATATTTATGTTCCACCGAGTATAGTGTAATTCATGGTGCATCGAAAATACACAGTCTGCGCCACGCTCCAGCGGCAGCATGGAGCAATAGATAAGCGGTGCTGCACTGAGTGCGCGGGTGTGACACTTTCTCAACGCGCATCACTCAGACCTGTCCTTTAGATGGCGGTTAGTTGAAAGTTTATAATGTAATGCACTTAAAACTATAAAAGGACTTCAAATGAAGCAACTTGGCATTTACGCACTACAGTATAATTCCCATTACTAGGAGCTTATTTAAATTTTACAGACTTACACACACACACACACACAGTTTAAAAATTAGGCTATGTTTAAGTTTTAAACACATGATATGAAAAAATGTGAGAAAAGTTGAACAGTGCCCTTCTTAAAAAGTCTTCAATTTTTTTTGGCTTGGAATTGCGACTGAAGTCTGTTTATAACACATGCTAAAAATTTGTTTTGAACTTTTCCATGATAGTTTAAACTGTACTTTTTCGCTTTGTTGAAATTGCGAAAATGACACTACAAAGTGAACAATGACCCGGGCCGGCGATCAATAATAAGCTGGCATGACATGATGTAGAACCGGGGGGGGGGGGGGGGGGGGGGGGGGAGGAGGATGAGATTGTGGTGTATCTGAGGGTGTTTCCGAAATGGGAAAATTATTTAGCAAGTTTCACTCCAGACGTTGCGTTGTCAAAAGCCACTTGTTTAGCACTAACGGCAACACATTTTTACATTAACAGTGAAAAATATTTCTATCTAAATTTATGCTTAAAACATACGTAATATTTCTACAATCATCACTGAAATGCTGCAAATACGATGATAAATAAGAAATTCAAAAACGACTCACAAATGACTCAATAAGGACTTCAAAAAAATTAGCTGTAAAATATAATACACACAGCTCAACACCCTCTTGCTTTTTAAAACATGCCTAGTGTTTTTATGAACAATTATTTGTTTTAAAAATATTTTATTTATGCATTTTCACAAGTGTTTTGAAAGTAAAAAACATAGGGCTTTGTCATTTTGTATTTAAACTAACAACAGCAAGACACAAAATTCAAATACTAAATTATAGAATAGGCCACCATTTTTGTATACAAAATTGGGTCACGTGATCATTTTGTCAACAAAATCTGCCATTTCAGACAGGACTCCAGGCGATCACATATGCGCTTCAATGGGCGGAAATGGATGACTGACGCTGTTCTCTGTGACAGGCTGACCGTTTAAAGAGATAAACATCAACTCACGCAGTACAGTGGTAGACGTACATGGTACCGCTGCTTGTTAAACGACACATGTTACAGCATCGCCTTGCTGCAAAAGTTACAATAGACTTTGAAAAAGTAAAAAATCCACACAGATAAGCCGAAAACCGCTTAAGTGAAGCACGAATAAACGGGTGTGTACAGTTTTACATACACATACACGTGCGCGCACACACACGTATAAATGATGTCAAAGTTGATTCCTTGATACCCTCGGTTATTACAGGTATCGAAGAATCGAGAATCGAATAGTTAATTGTTATAAATCCTCATCCTCCTCCATATTCATTCCTGTCACTAAAAGTTGCCTTCAATGATGGTTCGACTATGAAAGAATTAAGATAATACACTAGAACTTTGATTATTGGTGGTAACAGGAGAAGAGCTGGTCGGATAGTCAAAACTCGCGGTTAAATGAGTCGTTTTTATCTTGATGGCTGCCATGTGGCAGACGAGTATCAACAGTATTTGGCTGCCTCACTTCACTCCGATGTCACTATGTGCTGTGTGGCACGACTGTAATGGGGAAACTGCACCCGTTTTCTTTTTAGTGCACTTTCTGACATGATTTAAGTACACGTGTATACTGTAGCAAGAATACTACAAATGCACATGGAAATCTACCACATAATATCTAAACCTGTAAATGTCCGCGTAGATGAAACACTAAAACAAACTGGCAGTGTAGGATGAAAGACCACCGCCGCACACATGGATACTGTTGGAGATCTCATTTTGTTGCATGTAAGTGCTGCGATCAGCATTAGTTGATAAGCAGAGCGCCGAAAGTCCACGTCAGTCTGCAAACAGATGTGGTTTTAAGAACCGTCGCTAGTGGAAAGCTTCTAGAGTTACAGGTCACTGACGCGGAACATGCATTGGCTTTTAGTCTGTTGCACAACAGTTATTACCAGTGGGAGCATAAGGATCCTGGTATTTTTCGGATTTTTGATTTTGTTTACCTATTATTTAACGGTAAATTAGATAAAGAACAGGCACATTTATTGTACCATACATTTTTCCTGTTTGTGACATTTTCGTTTTTCGAGATTCAAAGCAATTTTTTTTTGTGGAGACCATTATCAAAAATTTCTGTCTTTTTTTTCTCTCTAAAAAAGTGGGTAGTGTTAAAGTTTTCAATGTACTGAGGATTTTATTGACATAGACGTGAAGAATATGTCAAACGATGGGTGGAATTATTTTTCAGTTGACATAAATGATTTTAATTACTCATCTTGCAGTTTGCGTTCGGCAAAAATTTCACGAGATGGGGTTAGTCGCACAACTAGTAACATGAGAAAACACTTACCTAAACACCATGAGTACAAGAAAATTGCCAATAATTATGATTCAGATCTTTTGGGCAAATGTGTGTGTAGCAGCAAGCCATGCAACTTAAAATGTCTGGTAAAAGCATTTTCATTTAGCAATGCTAAATAAAAGGTTACTTGTATTTCAATTTCATTATTACTGAACAGCATCAATATTTGTGTACATATTGGTTAGTTTCATAAGTTGACCTAAAAAAAGTTGAAAACTTTTGTTTAACTTTTTTGTATAATACTTTGTTGATATTCATTTCAAATAAATTTTAGATTTATCAAAAAGTTTTGATAAGAGTTTGTTAGGCCTAATTAGATAAGTCTGAACGTTACATAACTATAGGAAATTAACTTCACTTAGCAGCCTATAAAGTCTTTCCTGTAATTGTTTCATATTTTTGTGTGTGTAATTTGACCTATAAAACAAAATTTCAAAACAATACATTGACTGTAGGCACATGATAATCGCTATATCTTAAATTATGGTATCAGTATCGAGGGAGAATCGAGTGAAAGGTTTTGCTATATTATATACACACACGTATATATTGCATACTGTTATAAAATACGTATGTGTAATCATTTTTCACATATATTGGATTTACATGAACTTATAATCGTGATTAGGTTACAGATATTAAAATATTATGTGTACTTGTGACACATACAGTGAGCTTCTACTTCCATTGGCTTTATCCACGATGGATAACCACAACTTACCGTGAGCATTAGAAAAATGTTATTTTGTGATGGGAGGAAAAACTCATTCAGCAGGTTGTTCGTTGCCCTTCTACTCTATGGAACAGATCATCTCCAAAAAGCAATGCTGCAAAGACAAGGGGAGTAGACGGGGGGAATTTCCATCAAGGTTCAAAGACCATGTAGAGAATATCTGGAAACAGCACATGGAAAGTGTTTGTGCAAAATTGTACAGCCATCTGCTGAAGGCTACTGTGCACAATGGGTCATCAGCACTGCCTTGACAGCAATGTGTAGTTAACACCCTCCGTAGAGTAGCCTATTAGTGTTGAAATACATACAGGAACAGACAGTCTGATTTCTTCTCCAAATATTCATTGTAAAGAAATCTCACTTTACTGTAAACAGCATACATGTGAGATGCTATAAAAAGACTCCCTTTTTCTGTATTAAACATTATGCACTTTTCGTTGAAATTGATGCACTTGTCTGCTAACAGTTCAAGTCAACATTTTTTGCATTCTTGTTAACCAAAGAGGACATAAATCTTAGGCCATAAAGTTGTATAACACTCTAATCACCAGCTGACCACCACTGCCACATGACAAAACCTGAACTATATCAAATGTGTGTAACAACATATACAGGTAATATGACAAGTCTTTAGCCATAATGCATAAAAATGTGCTCAAATAAGTCACGCGGTGCATGGTAACCTTGCTGTATATTACACTTAATTAATTTTGAAATATTACTGCACATGTATTTGAGAAAAATTAATCAGATGGTAAGTGGCAAAATTTACAAGAGAATATTATAAGGCAAACACACGTAATTTATATTTCATATGTATTTTACAACTTATGAAAGTCCTAGAAAACCATTAAATGTTCTCCAGTATATTGTTGTCATAATGAGTATGAGTAGTGAAGTTTTCCTATATACTAAATGAAATTGAAAATATATAAAACAATTATACATAATGCACACTTGCAAATGCATAGTTGAATCTAATATGTATAATAATTTCAAGTGACAGTTTGGTTACTGAATATGCAGTCAGCAAAATCAAACAGAGCAGGTACTCTCAACCATTTGTAACAATTAAAAACTCACCTAATGTTCATCTTATGGGTGATGAACCCTAGATGCGGGTCAAGAACTAATGAGGTTGCCAAGTCGTCATTCTCTGACAGTTCCTTGGGAGTCATCCCCGTCGGCTGCATCTTGTTAAATGAGTGGCGACTATTTGGGTCCACCACCATTCTGAGTCACTGTAAGAATACATAGACGTAAAAGTAACAAGTAAATTTCAAAACAGAGGAATATCAAATCCAAAATCAGGTTTTACTTCTCAACATGAAATTACATAAAAGAAATGCAATACCCCTTCATGACACCAAGATCACAAGTTTTTGTTACAATAAAAACCTGACATCAAGTTTTTCAGTTCAGGTGTTAAAATTAAATTTTTTAAATTTGTTGTGTGGTTCAGTACGTCGTACATAAATAATCAGCCTGTGTATTTGGATTATATAAAATTTCTCACACAATTATTATGAAAAATGAGTGTCATGCCAGATGGCAAACTGTAGTGATCCACTGTCACTAAGGCACGGATCCAGAAATAAGTTTTAGGGCTAGCAAATTTCTTTGAAGAAAGAAGTCCTTACAGACATCTTTCCACCCATATTAGCAAGATAGTTTACATATGTAGACTTTAAACCTAGCTCAAGCATCTTACTGCTGATTAAAATATTTTTAAAGTGAAACCTCTCCATTATGACCACCTCTCTATTATGACCCAATCCCGAGGAACTGAACTGTGAAAAGTTTGGGTGGGTCAAAAAAGTCGGAAATTTGAGGCATATCTAAAAAGAATTCCTAGCCAACAGCTGCACAAGTTTCAATTATCCATGGTTTTCGGTCTATGGGAAACTAACCTTTACTGATGTTAATGGCCTCAAGTTGCCAACACAGACTTTGACATTTGTTGTCCCAAGCAGCGTGAAGCAATAAATTACTCCATGCCAGAAGGTGACACTGGTGTATTGTCATAGATTGGGGAAGGGGGGAGTTGCAGGGCAGGGTCAGTGAGGATTCTTTGTCCTAGTCACATGCTGCCTCTACCTTACCCTCCCTGTCTTTTTTCACTTCCATTATCCCCCCTCTTTTGCTGTAAAAACAGTAGTACATTACAGATTATTAATCAGTGTATGTATAGCTTCAAATTTAATTCAATGTCCCTTTTTTAATAATTCTTTTTTTTTTAAGTTTGTGTGTGCCCATAGCTCCATAATATGCTAATTTTTTGGTAAGCATTTGTTTTTTTTTTTTTTTACTTGTGAAGTCAATTTTATGTGCACAGTGAATAAAGGTAAGAGTGTGTAAATAAAATGTGTTCTTATGTTACCATATTTTGGCGAGCAAGGCCGTGTGCGTGTATAGGTCACGTCAGAAGTTTCTGATGAAAAATTTGGGATAATTAATATTTCAAGTAGGCCGCACTAAATTTTTATAATCCCGTAAACATTGCTGGACATCATTGTGCCAGCACAGAGGCCAACATGCTGCCTATATTTCGTATAAATTTAACACATTGACGTGAATCGCCTCTATCAACATGTTTTATCAACACCGGGCCACTGTTACGAAGCGAACTGGCCCTGTAACGACAGCCAGCCCCGCTCACCAGAATAATCTTGTAGCGACAGGTAGACAGCTGCTCAGCCGTAAGGATCTAGGATCGATGGACAGATGCGAGTTGCCGTGCTGCAGAGGATCAAGGCACTCGCCCAGCTACATGTGCACGGCAATGTATTCGCTGCTAGCCCCAGCACATGAGTGATCCAATGTATCTTCATATATATTATCAATAAACAAAGTTCTGTGTTTTGCTTCAAACATAAGGCATCTCCAACAGTGTTTACTTATATTTTAATAATACCTAGTTAGACTTTAATATAAACGGAAATTCTTCAGTGTACTCTTTCCAAAATAATCAGAAATTGGTTTTCTTATGTTTTCCACTTATTTTCCCAATTACTACGCAACACAATGTAAAAAATATGTACTTACAACACGAACATGGCCGACCAGTAAAAACACAAGCACACTGTGTGATGCATTGATGACGAGATACGAGTCATGAACATTCATAAAAATATGACTTCAGCGCTGTCTACAACTTCAGTCAGCCAATAACATTCTGCGATTAGCTACCAGATTCTTTGTTACAGTGATGCATGTCTATCGCACTATCTATGGCGATCATAAGAAAAATACGCAAACGAAAAAAAGAAAAAAAATAAAATGTTATGATGAACAAGAAAAACTGTAAAACTTGGGACTTTTTCCGTAAACCCGTAAACAAACTATAAATTCTGTACGTATTATGGGAAACCGTAAAAGTTGACAGATTTGGATATAATCAACTTTGGTGTAACCTCATATTTACAAGATTCGATAACAGTACAAAAAATGCTTGTATCTATAGAGTACTCGTAGTAAAAAAATGTATGAATTAAAATCAAATTTGAAAAGCTAAAAAAGTCATCAGTTACCAGGAGGATCAGGAGTTGTATAACGATTTAACTTGGTTGATATCTCTGCTAATAAGAAGTACACTAGACAAGTAGGATGACAGGTTTGTGTTTATTAAAAGGAATGTGATATATAATTGTCTTACGAGTTATTTGTGAGCTTTGGATTCCCCCCTCCCCCCTAAAAAAAAAGGGGAGGGGGGCTGGCCACAATGAATGAGTGAATAGCACAGCAATTTACCCATCGCTTGTGATTGGCCAAAATGAATACCGTTGTATCAGCAGACTTACCAACTTTTAAGGTTTCAATAAGTAAAATGGATAAAAACTATTAAAACACGCATAAACTGCCCGCTGAAATTTCACATACTAATTTTCTTAACATTCGCACAAAATTTCAAGTAATATAATTTCCATAATTTCACAATAAAAATTTCATATAATTTAACATTTGTTCAATGTTTCAGACCAGAAACTACGATTTCTCCTGGAGAAGACTTATACATCATCGAAATGTGTGTTTCTATTTTCTCTCTCTCTCTCTCTCTCTCTGACAGAAGTTAACCTTACACTTGAATTTACGATGTAGACAAATAAATATTATTCACTCACTACAAAAGTGTGGCAAGTGCAGCATTTTTCAGGCCACGTGCATTTCAATAATTATATTAACGGTTTACACATACATTTACAAAACACGCAAAGTTACTGTTGTAACCTCTTGAATGTGTTTTTCTATGACAATCCTTGCGAGTTTACTTCACTAAAACCACGTTTGTTCGTCACTAGCAATAAATAATTAATTTGCAAAATCATTCAGTAAAATCAACACTGCGCACGTTTCCTGATACAAACAAACTTAAACTTATATACGGAAATTATATTTGTGTCACTTCATTGTGGAAGGCGGTTAGGAAAATGGCGGAACAAGCAATTTTAACGACGTGCCAATTAATATTCCTTTTCAACAGACAAAATGCACTACAACGGTACCTACTACTAAATAAGTTTGGAAAAAGAAAATAAAAAATAATTAAGTACGATTAAATATTCCGACAACACCAATAAGATATTCATATAATAAACACAATAAGAAAAAGTGCACGCACAACTGCCTTCACCAGGGCGTTTATTCTATGTTCATGGAGAAATCTATCAGAAGATCTCGATGTCGATCTTGACAGTCAGCTTCCTACCATTCGAGACAAGCAGTTTGAAACGATCAGGAGAAAAATGTGCCCAAATAGCTTTTCTAAGCGCATTATCGGTTCGAGACCTCACTACCTCAGCAATCCTCTAGTTTTACCGACCACCCCACCACAACTCGCATCCGCTCCCTGCTGGTGTTCAGGCAGGCAATGTGGTGAATGCAAACATAGGCTGTGCCTGCAATAATGTATGATTACAGTAAAGCTGTTTTTATAAACTGTGCGTTTTAAGTGGTTAGTAAATGCATAAAAGTGCACATACATATCTCTATTATTTATACATTGTCTTATTCAAAACAAATACTATTCCATTTATTAAACCGTAACAGGGGGATATTTAGAGTGAAATTTGTCGATTAGCCTACGATCTTATCATAGACGCTTGGCTGAGGAAAATGGTGACACGGTCAATGGTTATTTGTTATACACACAGGTTGGCTGTTGAAAATATTACTTGTTTTAAAGGAACATACTGATTCAAGTATAAACACGACTGTTAAATATGAAATAATTTGTTAAATAATATTCCCTCTTCCCTTTAACAGTCCTTTAAATTAACGTTCACTGTGATGTATGTAACAAAATGTATAGAAGACGATACATAAAATGTCATTTTGATAAATACAACTGTGAAGTTTGTTTAGAAAATTACATTAGGCCTAAACAACAAATCTTACATAATACAGTATGTAATTGATTTGTTGTACGAATTCAGGAATTCCCATTACTAGTGAAGTGACATGATTTGTACACAAATACTGTAGCCTACATTGTTATTCATAAAATGATAGAAGCTGCCCATTTAATTAGTTTTATTATTGCACGTAGGTATGAGGAGTTTGAAGGGGCTTGCTTTAGTTTATAACGTCTTTTGTGAGAAGATGTTATTTTGACGCTCTTACGAGTGTGTGGCATTTCGAGTTTCATATTGTTTTGATGGAGCAGTGGTAAATTTTGCTCATATGGAAATAACACTTACATTATTGTAACTTAAACGAAAAGCAAAATGTGATACATATGTCACTGTTTGTATTCGTACAGATGCAGCAGTGAAAATATATATAGAC
The DNA here is from genome assembly GCA_029891345.1 of Dryococelus australis. Classification (NCBI taxonomy): domain Eukaryota; kingdom Metazoa; phylum Arthropoda; class Insecta; order Phasmatodea; family Phasmatidae; genus Dryococelus; species Dryococelus australis. Next base: position 125,645,956 of record CM056994.1, on the reverse strand, counting down.
ACACGGACACACACGCACGTGTTCACACACAAAAAATACCCCAAGTTAACGTTACACTTATTGCATTTACGATACAGACAAATTAATATTATTCACGCACTACAAAAATGTGGCTTTTTAAGGCCATGTGCATTCCAATAATTATAGTAATGTTTTACAAATACATTATTTACAAAACACGAAGACTTACTGTTTGTAAACACCGCAACCTCTTGAACACGTGTTTTTGTAGGTTAATCCTTACATGTGTATTTCATTAAAATCACGTTTGTTCGTCGCTAGCATTAAATAATTTATTTGCAGAATTGTTCAGTAAAATCAACACTGTGCATGTTTCCTGAAACTAACAAAACTTAACTACGTAAATTATATATAAGTTACGTAAATTCATTGCAGACGGCGTTAAAGAAAAAGAACTAGCAGTTTTACGAAGTGGTATACACGCGCAAATTACTATTACGCATTTCACTAAGAAAATGCACTACGGCCAACTATGCTTGAAGAAAGAAAATATACAAATAATTAACTACCAATTCATTATTCCGACAACACCAACATGATGCTCGTATAAACACATAACCTCTATGCCATTGCTACACTAAATAATTAACTCACGATACAGAAATATAACTTCAGCCTCCCGAACATATGTGGATACAATTACATGCATATAATAATGTTCCACATATATTGTAACCTTTTGTACGTTATGTATTATGTTTACGAAGTACGAAACCATAAGATATGCAATAAATATGACCACCACGCTTCTCACCTGCCATGTTGAATTTCCACTTCCCGATCAGGACGTGGCTTTCAACAATATATAGCTGACGTAAATCGTTATTTCACAATCGGGAACTCCATTTCGACAAACTTAGAATAAACGCCCAGACTGGTAACATAAATATGGCTAGCCATTGACTGGAAACGTTTACTGTTTGTATGTGTCGACATACTCTGTCATAAATGCTGAACATGTTTTTAAAGTCAGGTTAGTAATAGCCAAGAAAATTTAATATTGCTTTAGAAACATAATTTAACCCATAAATATTGCAAGTATAATTAAGATTTTAAATTATAACTTTTAGTTCCGAGTACTAATTTCATCCAAAGACATCAAAATAGCCAACCTAACAACACGAATCCTGTAGCAGTTCATCAGCTGATACAATACTGTAGGAGCGAGAGCATTTACTGTTTACATACTGTGTAGGTTGGTCACATTATCTAACAAATTTGAGACCACTTATATGAAATGGACAATACCAATCCCAACACAGTTTATCAAATCCAAGTTAAGTTGTTTTAAACATCCAATACTGCAAGGCTTGATAATATATGCTCATTTTGTTTAACATACATTTTTTTGCACTGCTTCGTTACAATCAATGAATTGAATGAAGTCTTCCCTTACATTCATTCATTTACATCATATTGCAAGGCTTAGTTGCATAACCTGAGAAAAATTGGTGGTTTCATCAAATATGATGATACTCGGTTGACGCTTAGCAACCCTGTTTATTATAACAGAGATACTCACTTGAGCAATAAAAGTAATGAGATCATTTTGTGTTGTCTTGCTTATATACATTGCTCGCAAATTTTCTGCAGCAAAATGTTGCTCCAAAGCATGGTCTCCAGCTTGAATACGAAATCAAAGCAACTGTCTAAAATTGTCTTCATAAAGCTGTTTATTTTTGTGATTAAAGTAAAAATAAGCCAAATGTGTTCTGTGTTGGGTTGAGTGTTCAAAGAGCACGAAGAACTTAATGGTATTTCCCAAATGTGGGGCAAAAGCATAAAAATGTCACGTTCAACTCAATGAATACATAAAACTTATCCTATTTTCCTGAAACAACATTAAAAACTGTCACTGATGATGTTGATTTTAACAATTTTATATTAACTTTCATATTTTATATTTATATATTTACTTTTTTATTGGCATGAGTACAAAACAAACATACAGTACCATTACATAATTTCTTTACCTGAAAACTTTTCAACACGGCACCTAACGCATTTATTTCCTTCATTGCCTACAGACTTGAGCTTAAAGGAATTAGTAAAATTAATTTCATGGAAAAATTGTGTCCATATAGATCTTAGTAAATTCCTCATATTTTTGTTTGCATTAAATTTATCAGCCAATTTTGAGGAAGAGTGGAACCCTCCTCTAACATTCCCGCATGTAAAACCATTATTTCATGGTCCCATCATTTCTCCATGAGGCTTAATATTTTCCTTTTCTGCATGTAACGTTGATATTTTCTTATAACCACAGTATTTGTTGAATTCCTTGCAGCATCTCAAATGCTTTTTTCTTAGGTAAAATTTGACACACATTAACAATGCAGTAGCCTACATGCAGATACATAAAAAGTTTTTATTTGAGGGTAGTCTCGCAGATTTTAGAGGTAATGGCCCTATTATTATAATAACCAAGAGTCTATGGGAGTGAGCAGACTCCCAGAATACACGTCATGGTGCATTAACTGAAGATGTTATGGTCCATGGAATTGAGATCACTGATACACATGACGATTTTGAAGAACTTCACTGGCTATTTATAAACCAAAATTATTATGTTAGAATTTTGTTTTACTTTTGATGTCCCTACAGATGTAATACTGTTTCCCGCTTATATTATAACATTTTATTTTACTCACACCTTGAAAAAAGTTAAAACTGTGTTTTACTGTAGCTATTATGCAAAAAGCTGGAAGCTTCTAGCCATGCCTACCTGGATCTGTCTAGTGCATTTGCTTAATAACAAAACCAACTTTACTGTAATTTTAGGACCAATTACTGTTTCTCTTTCAACAACTGTACTGTGATATAACTTGGGATAACTGTTGCAAAACCATTCAGAGTAAAGAAATAAGTTCACTCATCAGGATTACAGAGAGTGGGTTGTTAAAACACAGTTAGTTGGCAAGGACAATGGCTACAAGTCCCACTCCAGCATCTGTGAGGAGAGAGAACACGAAATACCCTAAACTAACAAGGCAATAAATATTTGCAAATATAGGACTTCAAAAATGTTCGTATGCTGTATTATTTCCCCATACAGAATTATTTAAAAAATATATGGAATATCTCACCTATGACTGCTTTCCAACTTTCTCTTAAACTGAACACTGCGCTGTTATAGCGCTAGCACCTCAATCACGTTCTTTGCATGATTGGACATATAAGCCGAGGCATAATGCAGCATCGTGAAGAACGACACTGCAGCCAAGTGAAAAACACCAGTGTTCTTCCTACAAGAAACAGAATGCTCCCTCATACTTTCAAACACACTTTGACACATTAATTGTACTAGTTTGTTCACTAATCTGTTAACAGTACAGACACAATTGGACAATGCTAATGATTTACTACATGACTATTTCTTTTAGCAGAAACAGCATTGAGGAAAACAAACATTGACAGTAACTAGTGAAAGGTATGACTGCTATTTTACAACAAAAACAAACCACTATTGTCGTCAATGGTTATAACGCACCTTTGCATAAAACTATACACATAAAATAAATTTTTTTATCTCTTGCAAAGATACAGGAATACTAGTTATAAAATACATTCAGTAGTATCAAAAACTTGCTGCAAAATACACCTTACTGCACAGATGAATTAAGGGTCACATTAGGAGTGTTCTACATATGGTGTTCAATAGGTTCAGTGCAAGGTCTGGATCTTTTCCTAGTCAAGAAAGATCTAGAAGCCTTCAAAACCATTTATAAATATTGCACACAGTTAAGAGAGCATTGCAATAAAACACAAAATTGCATCTGCAGTTCAATATACAGGCTTCCATTGCACATTCACTCAAAACTAGATATTACAGTACCTCTACCCCTTCAAACTGCATGACATAGGAAAATAGAAATACAAAAAAAATCAACAGAGAATTTATTAAAATTTACAGTCGCTAAAAGACAATGCATGAGCGAAGTTGTTGACCTGCCCGCCGTCAGCTATTTTACAGTGTGCACATCATCTGTTCGTGCAGTTCATTTGCACATGTTGAACTTGTCTGTTAAGGTACGCACGTGCAGCATGGCACTTTCCAAACCCTGCCCATGGCAAAGGCACTAGCCAATGTCGACAATGATGCATGCCATAAGTGGTAAAAAATATTATAAGCCAGCTTTTACCCACCTTTTTCTTCCCCATCCCACCTATTACATCCATCTTGCTACCCTAGCTTGTTATGTACATTTTCCACCTTCTTTACAGCACTCCAACAAACTGACTTTTTGCTATCCTTCACAGAGGATTTGGATTCTGTTTGGGTTATAGTTCTGACTTATGTCTATTGACAACCCAATTAGATATTTCACTTGAATTTTCATTTATTTTTGTGTACTGTACGCTGGCTTATGTCGCGACAATGTTAACCAGTTTTTAGTTCATTTTGAATTCCACAGTTGTTTACGTACAACTAGGGTACCGTGTTGCAAAGAAAACATTGCCCTATCACACACACACACACACACAATATATATATATATATATAATCAACAACAAACACTATGCAAAAGAGGACATTTTCTTGTTGGAGAGCCAGGCCTAATAATTGCTAAAAAAAATCACATGAGACAGTAAGATGGGGAAGGGAAATTTACGATTATTTTCCTCTACCTGATACAGGCAGAGTAAATACACAATCCAGAAGAGCCTCAAAATGGCAGACAGTCCAAATTGGCATCAAAATTAGCATAAAACAGGGCAGTGAATTGGGCCTACGATGCAGTGCAGGAGACATTTTGTTTATAGTTTACGTTATTCATTCACAAAATTATATTTTTTAATGTCCGCGTGTTCCAATTAATTTTTTCCCCCACAACTGTAAATATGAACACATATTACCATCAAAATTAGGATAAAAATGAGGCCGTGAATCTGCTTAAAAAGCTGCACCTGACGAGAAATTTTTTTTACAGTTTGCTGACATTCATTCAAAAAACAATATTTTGAAATGTAGGCATATTTCAATTAAAATTATTCCTCAGAACCTGCAGGTACGAACACAATTTTCCATTAAAACACAAATATTATCTTCATAGTAAAGAGTAAGTAGTATGGCCATGTATTTTTCCACCACAGCTGCTGGGGGGGGGGGGGGGGGAAGGGAGGCAGGAAGGGAGGGAGGGAGAGAATGAATTAAATGCACTCATTTTTATCACCTTTTAACTTTTGTTTTATTTCATGACAGGCACTGGAAAAATGGCATTAGCTAATTTCAATCCAGTACTCATGTATTATACTATAGCTGGGATTGTGTTTAGTTTTAGGAGGGGTGGGGGAGGGAGGGAGAGAAACAGAAAAAAGGGGGGGGGGGACAGGGGGGAAACATATTTCATGAGACTGCCTTGCTTTTTGGTTATTCTCTTACAAGTAAATTATAACTAATTAATTGCACATTGTTTTGCTGGAGCAATGGAAAATATTGCACGTATGGAAATAACATAAAAATGATAAAAACTTGTAAAAGTTTTTTGAAGTTGTCACTGTTTGTGTTCGTACAGATGCAAATAAACTCAATAAAACATTTTAGCAATGTTCACATGTTATTCTTCATATTCTATACAACAGAGATGAAAGTTTTTTTTTTTTTTTGGCCGCACACATTTCAAACATCTTAAACGTGCAACTGTTTCAGAATACATTTTTATAAAACACACAAGCATACTGTTTGTAATCTAATATCTCCTGAACACGTGTTGTTTCAAAAGCAGTGGATGATTACTTCACAAACACCACTTTTCTCTGCCACTGACACAAAATAATTTATTTGCAGAATCATTCACGTTTCCCAAAACCAACCAACTTAAACTTGGGAACATAAAGTTTTGCTGTGCTTCAATGGAGGATCATGCTATTTTAAGAATTGGTGTAGCAGTATTAAGTATTATAGACTGTTCACAAAAAAAATTAGCACTTTTGAAAGCCCTGCTTAGGATCTACTTGTATGAATGTAGTGTATTCTTCCACTTTATGAAAAATTAACATTGCAGTGGGCTTCATAACTATTCATGCATTGGTAAAATGAAACTGTGAAATTATTATAGAAGTAAATATTTTACAAATTTGCACATTTTTACACTTTGACGCATTAAAAAAACATAAGTGATAGAAGTAATATAAGTTATCACAAATGGCTACCTAACACTTTTTATTCAACGTTAAGATATGGAACTACTTTCCATCCATCATTACCAACTTTACAGTGGCACATGTCACCCAGTGCACCTGTTAAAATACACGCAAGTAGGAAGAGTGACTTTTTTCTAAAGTCAATTTCAAAAAGTGCTCACTTGTAACATGAACAGACTTTACTGAGACATACTGAAAAGGCACCTACAATCAACTACACGTAATGAAAGAAAATACAAAAATTAATTAACTATAAAAACATATTAAAACCTATTTTTTATTTAGAACTGCACTAAAAAGAGGAAAATAATAATAGTTACAGAATTTGTAGACCTTGTAAGACGTGGATGAAAAGCAATAACAAACTCTACAAATTATGTTTATATCAATTTATATTTAGTATATAATAGCTTGGTGCGAACAGTTAAGAGCATTAAGCAAGATATATTTTTTTTACTACGCTTGCGAAAACGAGTTATACATTCTATATTGAGAATAGTTAAAAGCTTTATACAAAATATGTGCTTACTACGGTTACGCAAATCAGGTATACGTTATAAATTGCGCCAAGCTTTTATATACTAAATGTAAATTGATATAAACATAATAATAAGTAATAAAGTTTCTTACGACTTTTCGACCATGTCTTACAAGTTCTACAAATTCTGTAACTACAATAATTACTTTTCTCTTTTTAGTGCATTTCTAAATAAAACGGTTTTAGAAGGTTTTATATAGTTAATTTATTTTCCAATTTTTAGTCTCAACAATTTTTTTTGCTATTATTATATATGTAGACTATTTATACATTTGTGAGACTAAAAAGATTATAAAAATGTGCAGTTAAACACTGATGGCCCTTTCCATACTTCGGGCAGCAACCGGACGAACAGCGACGTGAAAAAAAATAGCAAACTAAAACAACTAAAAAAGTGAAATTAAACACTGGTGGCCCCTTCCACACTCCGGGCTGCAACCCTACAAAACAGTACTGCACTGCAGGCAGACTGCACGCCAGTTCAGTGCATAGAGGTCGGACAGACACAGTACATAAAAACAATGCACGTTAAATAAAAGGTTGTAATAATTAAAAACTATTTGTAGACTAATCTGACATAAACAAGCACATCTAGAAGAGAAACAGCCTGTGCTCTGCTCTAATTGCTATGAGCCTAAGTGCAGTTTTTGTGTCCATGTGGACGCATGTGTACATGTAGAGAATGGAAAGCTAGGTGTGGCGGGGCAGAACATAGTTTCATTCAGTTCAGGTGCGCGTGCAGCTCTCATCATCGGGGGGAGAGCAAGCCAGCCGCATTCCATTACTGCAGAGAGCACTGAAACCACTGACATTTCTTCAGCATTCGTCAACTGTATGAGAACAGTTATCAGTAACTAGCAAATCTTATTTCTACCAGCAGTGGATCTATTGTTCCGGAACACTTGGCAGTATATTATATTTAAGGAAAAGTAAAAGTGAATTCCACTCATAAATTTAGTTTAATAGCTAATTGATATAAAAATGAATTTGAATCTGGCAGAATATCTTAATAATCTATACTACTAAATAAAATAGAAGTGCCTGTTTGTGATTTTCGAATTTTTCACTTTTCATTAATTTTTCATATAGTATAATTGATAACTAAGCCAAAACTAATGTTAATTTTTTTTGTGTGTCTGTCCGAACGGATTTAACTCAAAAATCACTGTAAAAATGACGATCAGGGATGTAAATAGGTACTGGATTAAGCTTCTTAAGATTACTGCACAAAAAAAGTATTTGTTGAAAAAAAATTTAGTAATTTCTCCTTTATTTTTTGTCCACGGGCTGAAAACATTTCCTTCCAAAAAGCCGTAGTGGCCCAGTGGCTAGAGTTATTCCAAGTGGGGCCGCAGTGACCCAGTGGATAGATATATATCAAATGGGGCCGCAGTGACCCAGTGGATAGATATATATTAAGTGGGGCAGCAGTAGCTCAGTTGCTAGAGAAGCCAATAGTGGGGCCGCAGTAGCTCAGTTGCTAGAGAACCCAATAGTGGGGCCGCAGTAGCTCAGTTGGTAGAGCACCCAATAGTGGATCCACAGTAGCTCAGTTGGTAGAGCACCCAATAGTGGATCCGCAGTAGCTCAGTGGCTAGAGCACCCAAAAGTGGGGCCGAAGTAGCTCAGTTGGTAGAGCACCCAACATTGGGGCTACAACTGTTCAGGGGCTAGAGCATCCAGTAGTGGGGCCGCAGTACCTCGGTGGCTACAGCAGCCAAAAAGAGTCCGCAGTAGCTCAGTGGTTAGAGAAAACAATAAAAAAAAAGTGGCCACATTCATTCAAAGTCCTAAATATCATGCTAACAAAAACCATGTGCGAAGCGATTGCAAGGTGCAATTGAATAACTTCATTAAACCTGAAAGAAGAAATATTAGTATTTTAAACATTAAACCATGAAACTATGGTGGGCTTTATTTTAATACCTTAAAAAAATCATGCGAACGATGTTGACGGGTCAGCTAGTATACATAATATTTTTTTTTGCTTTGTTACTTTACGAAACAAAAACTATGACTATATCTCACACAGAACTTCTTGGTCACTCAAAGTCGGTCATATGACAGCTTTTGATGACTAAGGCTCACCTTCACCCCTTTTGCAGAAATTCTTCATTTTCGAATCATAATATCGGATTCATAGCAATTACTGTCAGTGTATAATAACAAAAAATTTACACTTTACAAGTTTTTTTTCATATTTTTGCGCTGAATTTTAATTATGTTATCTGCTAGTTGAAAAAAGTCAAGAATGGGTTTATATTTTGTCAATATGTTCCTGTCTTTTAGCAAACAGGAAATAACACACAGTGAAAAATTGGATACAAAAATATTAACTTGAGTAAATTGTAAATCTTCTATGATCAAACATTTACAATAATACCCCTGAAACTGAAATAATGACACGAAAACTAAGAATTTCTGCAAAAGGGATGCAGCTGAGCCTTAACAAAGACTGACTTTGGAAAACTGTGTAAATTATACGATAAAGGGAAAATTCAGACAAAAAAATTACAGCAGCTATGCATGAGAAAATAAGTTGCAGATTTACCTTCCATGGCAAAATTGATTAAATACTGTAGTTGATTTTAGTTATAAAACATCAATTGAAGGGCAAAAGTTTTTATGGAAAGCAGCATTACCACTTCCACAGGTAAAATTCCTCTGAAAAATCTACAATATTCACCTGTCTGGGGACATACGACGTATGTATATTTAAAATGGACGAAACTTGGGTAAACTGAAATACAAAAAAAAATTATGGCAAGATTCTGCTAAAATTGGCCTTAATATTCTTATTGGTAAAAGAGGTTGTTTGATTTGTGTCATGTTGAGTCGGTCAAGATGGATTTTATTCCCAAATGCAACTTGCCATTCAGGTTAAAATATAAAATACAGTGGAAACTCTAACCATACAATTTCAGGGGGACTGACATAAAATTCTATAGATGTGGAGATTCTGTAGATGTGGACTAGACATATTACTCAACCAAAGAAAACCCAACCTCAAACTTTATGTTGAACATATTGATAGGCCCATGGCCACTTGAAACTTTTTTGGTACTCGCCTTCAAACTTAATAAAAACTGTATTTAAACACTTCTTTTGAAACCACATGCACAGGAAATAGCTGCCACGCAGCAAAAGTAATATTAATTGAATAACTAACAACAGTCGTAGTTACTAGCTAACAGTACGTTTATACAGTCAGCTGAAACATCAGTTTCGGAAACACAACTTTCCAAACTAAGGTTTTAGTTAAGTGTTTATACAGTCATACAAAACTCAGTTTTGGAAACATGCGTTTTGTGTGTTGTTTTATGCAGAAAATCACTAGTACCAAAACAATGAAAAACAATTTATAATTTTTGTTATGGTATTACAAAAAGGGAAATACATTTTATAGAACTTCATAAATATCACTAAAAAGTTATTTCAAGTTGCATAAATTGCTAAAATATCATCAGTTAAAAAACTGTATTTTGTTAACATTTTTTAAGATGCAATATATGTATTTGTTGTGTATTAGTTATTTTCGAACCTACAGCAAAATTATATAATCAATTCACATTTACACACATTATTTTCAACCAATTAAACATCTTGTTTTAAACTTCAACATAACCTAGTTGTACATTTCATACCACAATTACAAACGAGCACGAAACCTAATATTCAACGTGAAAATTGAATTACAAACCTCAGTTTCAAGATACGGCGAAACCTCACTTTGGCAACGTGTATACCATACACAAACTCTGCTTTCCAAACCCTAGGATACCGATACTCTGGTTTCAGGTGTCACGTGTACACTCCTCTCGGTTGGGTTGAGTAAATGTTAATTTAAGAAAAAAACACAAAACACTTCACACCTAAATTGAATAATTAACGTAGGTCGGCGAGACACAAACTGAAGAATTAATTCATGTGTAATAGCATGTGCGCCGGCTAGACGGGATGTTTGCAACACTGGGACAGGGGTTTCTTGTTAAGGGGGTCGTTGGTGTCTGCTCTGGGAACTGAACACGGGACTTTCTACGTCAATAAAAATTTAAGGCTCGAGGTGAGTTTTTGAGTGGTTTGTCTCTTCACCACTGAGGAGGACTTCGACCAACGTGATGCCAGTATCACGAAGGACATTTAAAATGTCAGAAGGAGAATTTAATTACATGTAGGGGCATTACCACTGTATAACATAGACCTCATAGGTTTCCTCACAGGAACAAAGTCTGGAGTGGTGAGCATTGTAGGTCGCAGAGACCTTAGGTTAGTAATGCCAGGTCACGTTGCTCCTTTTCTTGTGGGCTGACTGCTGCAGGTGGCAGCTATACAGAGGCCTGCATTAGCTGCGACGAAGTGGGCGTGAAAAATTCTTTGAAGTTGAAGGAAGGTAATTGACAGGTAGGGTGTTTTATCCAAAGAGGATCAACACCTAATAGGGTGTCCCTGTATTTGACTACAGTTAAGTGTACGGAGGGTGGTCCCTTAGGCAGCTGGGTAGGAAATTCAATTAGTGCAAAGGGTTTTTCTAACCTGTTGGCAATTAATTCAATAAGTTCGTTGACAATATTTCTCAACCTTACATTTATACCTCACACCTCCTTTCCTTTTATAAGGCATGACATGAGCATGCTGAAAGAAAAGCTAATTGGAATAAGATGGGATATCACGTGACCCTAACGTGCGCAGCTGAACACACTGGCTTTCCAACGGGTTCGCATGCTCTGTTATTCCTGGTCTGGCTCTTCAGCAGTAGCTTGGTTTTATTCATATGTGCCCAGGTGAGACTCCACAGTGGGTCAGTTGGTCAATGCACTCCTTCCTTCCTTCCTTCCTTCCTTCCTCTCGCTCTCTCACCCGGCCACTACAGCGAGGGCGGAGTAGGGAGGTACTTCGTTCACTTATTTCTACTGCTGGATTGTATTCCTAGTGATCTGAGTACTACCGAGGACTACCAAGCGGCAGATCTTGGTTTGCCACTAACATGGGTGTTTCTGCCTTAGTGACCAACTATGTCGTTTACCGGTTATTCCTCAATATAAAACTTTCAACTGACCTTAACCTTAAGGGCTTGAATTATAAAGGCACAATTCTACAATGAGAATAAAATATGCTTGTAAATATGTTTGCTTTATTATGTACGTATTCGAAGAAGTGGGACTGCACAATCCCAGTAATTTAATAAGTTTAACAATTACTTGAAAATTATTGACGTTAAGATCTGGTGAAGGTAACCTGAAAGCCAAGTGAAATTGCGTTATCTCCATCGGCATGGCAAGGAGGCATCTGGTTTCTCTGCCTGGCAGTTGTGTCTGTCTCTCTCTGTTCGGACTGTTCTTTACTCCTCTTTGCTTCCCTTGACCCCCTTAACTTCTTGGGGTAGCAAGTTGTGTCTCTGAGGTCAGCTGACTGTTGGAAGGGCCCATTGTTCTCTCTCCGCAGGGGGGAAAAGCTGGGATCGGGGAAGGAAAGGGCAAGGTCACGGGCTTGTGGGATTTAAACTGCCTTTCCCTTATACCCGTGAGGTATTGCGGCCCTTCTTAAATTTCAACGCGCCAGTTCAGTTCACAAGCTTGCCCAAGGCATTTCTTACTCTTAAACAATTATATGCACTTTTATCTGCAAGAAAATTTTGTAAAACAATCTGGCATGTCTCAGACACTGGTGTAGCAAAACTGTCCTACTCGCAAATGACAGGGAGGAATAAATAAGTTAATAATATTTACAGTGAGCACAGCAAAGTAAAAGGAGACTTGTTCAAAGCTGTGTTGTGTGTTTAGCATGGTAGATAATTATTTTGTGTACCTAAGGTTGGAGTTAATCTCATTATTCCCTGAAATTGATTACAGTAAAAGCCCAATATAACGCGGCTGTTGGGGGACATAACTCGTACCCGCGTTATTGCTTACCGCACTATTACAGAAGTGGCTGAGTACAGTAGCGTAAAAAAAGCCAGTGTTCTAATGGGGCATGGCACATATCTGTCAAACACAGGGCAAGTGTTGTCATTTACTGCCGTAACTCATGAAACGTTTAGCCCCTTGCTATCAGAACATTTTTTTATATCTGCATCACTGGACTTGAATTACCCAAGGGAGGGAGACCGAAGAAGAGAAACACGCTGTGATAAAGGGGGTCACATGCATTCAAGGAAGAATAACAAAAAAATACCACATTTTCCAGGCAATATATGTACTTATTCCACCAACGGCAGTGTTCGCTGCGAGTTGTCACGCAGGTTGAAGAAGGGTCACCCTCCCCCCCGCCAACCTGTCGGTCGATTTGCTTTTACGCCACCTGCTGGGCCTGGTTGGGTGGGAATGAGAAAGGAAGCTTGAGTCCAAAGGTTGAATGCACGCTTGCACTGTAGATGGGATCTATCAGTGCCTCACGTGACGTGAAACATGTCACTTGCTAGTCTGACTTGAAAAAAAAAAAAAAAAAAAAAAAGGGCCACTTTTCTGCATTAAGCCTTGTCCATAATAGCTCATTCGAAGACATACAGTATAGCCAGTACATATACATTATAATGAAAGTGTCTACATCATAATTGTAGTGATTACATAGCACTATATTCCGTAGGAGATTAATAATAGGCCTGTAAATGAATTAGGAGCATGAATTTTGAGGCACGTATCAAATTTCGGAATAATTTTTTCGAAAATGGGAAGACATACCGAATAGCCACTATATACACATTACAATCAAAGCATCTACATCATAATTGTAATGATAATGTAAAGCTATACGCCGTAGGATATTAATTATATGCCTGTAAATGACATAGAAGAACAAATTTAAATTTTAGGAATTATTTTTTTCGAAAATGGGAAGACATACAGAACAGCCGCTATATACACATTATAAGCAAAGTGTCTAGATCATAATTATAATGATTACTTAGAGATATACCTCGTAGGAGATTAATTATACACCTGTAAATGACTCCGAAGCACAAATTTTGAGGCCCATATCAAATTTGGGATGGACCACCCCCCCCCCCCCCCCAGAAAATGGGAAGACATAATGTTATAGCTACTATATACACATTATAATTAAAGTGTCTACAGCATTATTAAAACGAGTACGTATTATGCTATACAACACGCACATTTCATGTTCACTTGTAAATGCCAGTAAATGCGCGACAGCAAGACACTTGCGAGCATGATATACAGTTTGGGATATGGCAGTGCCATCCTCCTATACTGATTGAACGCCCAGATAAGATGGAAAGCTTTCCACAGTATCTTTTTTTTTTGTCTGCTTACAACCAAACAGCAGAACAGGTATAATAGGGTCACATAAAAAAAGGACCACTAGGAATTATTACGTCAAAGCTTCACACCACTCCAGCGACATTGAATACGGAAAAACATACAATATTGGCTGTAAAGAATCAGTAAAATAGACCTCTGCGCTGAAAGGAGGGAGAATGCGCTGCCGTTCCCTCCGCCTCATCAATGTCCACGACTTACGACCACCCGCCAACAGACCACACACCTACCTGACGGCACACTTTCCACTTATTTATTTATTCAGGTTGGGGGACATAAATTGCCTCGCTGCATTCTTTACCAATTAAAGTTTCACACATTAAGGCATATAGGTAACTGAATTGAAATAAATGATTATATATTTATGAGATTATACAGCGGTACCATGACAAATAATTATTTAAAAATATTATCCAATCTTACAAAACTAATGTACTGTGAGCTCTCAACGACAATTATTAAACATGTTAACATATTGTAGAGAAAAATTTGGAAATTATTACAATGTTAGTCTTAGAAATTCTTATTTAATACAAATTCCTATGATTACCATATATTCTCTATTGTGAAAACCATTCAAGTTATCTTGCCTGTAAGAACGTGAGTCACACTTTAGCTAGTTAAATCAAAGAAACAATAGAGAATTAGTAAATGATATGTACAACTTTACCCTATCCCAACGATGACACATTGTCAGAGGCTTTATTTAGTAACTGTACTTATCTTGACGAAAATTCTGGCAGTAAGAACAAGTTTTTCTAAATCTCTTCAATTAGCAAAACCAAGCGAGATGGTGCAGTGGTAACTCACTGGACTCGCATTCGGGAGGACCTGGGTTTGATTTCTGGTTTGGCTATCCTGATTTCGGTTTTCCATGGTTTTCCGATATCACTCCAGTCGAATGCTGCGATGGGCCCCTAACAAAGGTCATGGCTGATTCCTTTCCATTCCTTACACAATCCCACTTCCCTGTGCAACATGCACCATCTCTAACGACCTCACTGTCGACGAGACAATATTCTTGGCCATTACGAGGATCAGGCGGGCTAGCACTTACTCTTAACCGACACCTCAGGCCATCACAGTGGAGATTTGCAGCAGAATGTCCTAAGGTCTGGTCTGCAAGCCCTATTTATACTGAAAATTTGAGCTTGTAGGTCCTCTGAAGTGAAGGGAGAAGCTGGCACCGCTTCAAGGGGGTTGGAAGTTCTTACATTGCATATGGGTGACTGGATCCCTATCTGCTTTGTGCGAAGACGTTGACAAATCTTCGCTCTGACGCTCTCATGAAGGCTGTGATGCTCCAAATGACTGTGTGTTGCCCTCCAGGTGCACACTGTGAAACTCGTGCCACGGTCCTGGAGGAGCCGACGATCTAGTAGATAGAGCAACCTTCTGAGAGGGGTTTTGACGTGACTGCTTCTGGGTGCATTGTGGTGAAAAGTAAAATCTAGGATCACGTGTCTGTAGTATCATTTGACGCTTCCCAATGTACCCTGTAGGCATGAGTCCCGCCTCAATTACTGTTTTGAAAATGATGTGACTGGCCCATAAGGATTAATGCTCTCCAAGATGCGGTGCAGTCATAGCATAGTGTGTGCTTCCTAGAAGTGCAGAAATGTGTCACATGCCAGTATAAACATAATGTAATAAATGAAAACTACTTTAGTATTGTCATTGATAAAGTGCAGCAAATAGGGTTTCCTTAATTTTGCGTTACCTTTTTTTGCTAACTTTCCAAGTATATTTGTTAGTTACATTTATACATATATGCATTCGTAATTTTCATTAAAAAAATGCAAGTGTAAAACTTCAGTAAGTGGTGTTGGCAACGTCACATAGCGAATCAATATCTCAAAAATATGGCAACATTATTTATTGTTGTTGCTGGTTATTACTAGAGTTGTTCCGATATATCGGCCGATACTTTGCCTTTCCCCGAGGTATCGGGCCGATACTTTAGTATCGGTTGTAGACAATGAAGTCAGGTTATTACTTTCTTTAGGCACAAAAATTACGACATTTCAGTTTGTATACGCTGCACATTAAAACAAAAATAAAAATAAGAACAAATACTGTATTTACTAGTGCATAGTGCACCCCCCCCCCCAAAAGGAAAACATTTTTGGGGTGCACGATATACGTGGGGAAAAAAAAGAGGAAGGGGGAGTGGTAGTCATAAATTGTCTGGGTTGAGAAAAGTGGCGGGACTGTCTGTTGTCTGGTTTCTCATTCTTACATCACTCCTCTCACTTCTTTCTCTCTCAGTGACCCTTCAGTTATGTGTAAGTAGAACCCCCCCACCCTCCAAACACCTAACGATATTGTGCCACTCAGCAGCAAACCAGAGCTGTGACATGTTTACGGCCCCGCCCCCCTTTCAAATAATACCCAGATGTTGCCGTCGATAATTCCATCAAGCAGTCTTTGTTTCCATAGCAGAGGCTAGGGAACCATGTTCTTGGGAAGGGGGGGGGGGAAAGAAGGGAGAAGGGGCAAGGATACCCTTTTATTTTTTGATAAGGGTAGTGCTACATCCTAGCACTGGGGAAAAAAAAAAAAAAAAAAAAATACTAGGAGCACAAGAATCCGGATATTTGTATTCCGGCTTTTTGCACAGAAATTATTTAATTAAAGTATTTTCCAAACATCACAATCACCACACAATAATGTAAAAAAGAATAATTCATTCTATACCGTATTTTATCGCATATAGGTCGCAAATTTTATTGAAAACTTGGGGTACGACCTATAAGTGAGAAAATTGATATTGGCTCCGAAACTCATAATAAAACATAGTTACCTATTATACATTTCAAAGCAAACACAAAATCACGCACTGTACGAGTAGGATTTAAAGTACACGATACTTTAACTGATATTTATGTTGCACAGAGTGCAGTTAATTCACGGCGCATTGAATATACACAGTCTTTCGCTGGCACCGGGCGAACACTTTGGGCGGGCGACCCAGAGCGATAGATAAGCGGTCCGTAGTTGTGTGCGTCAATTTCTCAACTTGTGTCACTCAGCCCCGTCTTTTAGATGGCAGAATTAGTTGAAAGATTAGAATGCAATGCAATAAAGACTAGACTATAATGGGACTTTAAATGAGGCAACCTGGCATTTAAACAATACAGCACAAACCCCATTAAAAAATACCCCTTATTAAAATTTTACCGACTTACAAACGCACACAAAAGTTTTAAATATATATAATGTGTAGTTTTTTGTACGCATTTAAACACTTGATATAAATTTTTTTAGAAAAGTTGAACAATGCCTTTTCATTTATTCCAAATGCACAGCCCGCAGCTCAATTTCACAACACTTTTACTGTGTATAGCATGCCCTTTTCTCTCAAAGGAAAAAAATCCCGGGGTGCCGCTGGGGAGAAAAAAAAAGTGTGGGGTAGTCGAAAATGTTTAGAACCACCCATGAAAAATAATAGGGGGGGGGGGGGGGTTAGGGAAGACGTGACACTGTTTATTTTGGAGAGAAGGGTAGTGACACATTTTAGTACGGGGGAAAAAAAAAGTCACTGCATAAAAGAAGCAGAGACCAGCCACTTACTGCTGTTATTTACGTTTCTCTTTCAACGACCTGTCACTGCATAAAAGCAAAAAAGAAATGAAGCCTGCAGGTCGCCTGCATCTGTCATCCTTGCCACAGGCTGTTTTGTACAGGATGTACAACCACAAAGATGAGCGAGACCCATAATCTATAAATATTGTTTTTTTTTAACACCCCTGGAAAATGAGGGTGCGACCTATACGTGATAAAATACCGTACTGACTGACAGGGCGCCACAAATTTCTGGTGGTTTTATTTTTAAAAATATTTTCCCCTGGAACTCGTTGCAAAAATCATGATGTGCACTACACACAAGTGCATGCCTATACACTGCGCACTATACATGAGTGCACGAGAAAATACAGTATGCGTCACTCAAAATAGTAGTACCTAACACCACTTGTATTTCAAAACAAATGGTTTCACCTGAAAATGTTATGCAAAACATTTAAATGAGGTTTTATTATTTGTAAAGAAGTTTTCTTTTGTTTTATCTGGTAAGGTTGGTGTTTCATTGTATCTGGTATAAAATTAACATGATTTGAAACTTAATATTTATTTAACTCAAAGGGCAGCATCTTTGTGAATAAAATTATATGCCCAAAAGCATATAATCTACCACTTGTCAGCAAAAAATTGTTTGAACATCGAGGGACTTGTATTATAAGTGTTCATTTTCAGTAACTTCTTGTGGGGAAATTGGAGGATTTATATTAATTTATTTCAATAGACAGACATCTTTGAATAAACTTATAATATGTAAGTGCCTAATTGACACCTTTTGCCTTCTAATAATGGGTAGGTAAACACCGAACCGAGCACAGTGTAACTCATGACAGGGAAAATCAGAAGACGGGGTTTTAAATGATTAAAAGACAGTGAAGAAATCAATTATAATTGCCTCATTTGTGCCTCAAAATCACAAGTTTTCTTTGCAGTAAAATATGATTAATTACTTTATTTAAATGAGTCTAGGAGAAATATTTTAAATGTAATATTAACAGCAATACTCTTTTTAAAATTTTATACGAAGGGCATTGGTATCGGGGTATCGGTATCGGAAAACGTGGTATTGGAACAACTCTAGTTATTACCAACATGGCTTCTGCCATAAAAATTGCAATTGCTTGCTGAACGTCTAATAAAACTTTTACAGTATGTATTTCATACACATATATTGTATTTGTACATTTTTAAGTTTTTTTTTTTTTTTGTATTTCGTGCTCTCTTAATTCATGATGTGTAGTCAAGAGACAACTTTTGTTATTATTTATTATTTTTTGTTACAAAGTAAGAGTTAAGTGTGACATTGTGACGAAATCAACAGGTTATTACAGAAGTGGTAAATTACTGTACATAAATAGGATTGAAAGCAGGGCAGTGAGATGTAAGCGAAAACTATATGTTGAAAATTTGTTTCATTTGTGTTATCTAATAGTATTATTTGTGCATGAGTACATAAAATACTGTATACCAACTGTTTACAATGGTGAGCAGAGTTGATACTTATACTTTTTTGTAGAGATGGGCCAATTCCAATTTTTTTATGCCGATACCCGATTATTGATTTTCTGTTGATTCTCAATTCTTTTCAGATTCTCGATTCCTATGATTTACAATTGATAGGGCTTTTAACACACAAAATCACATTGCCATTCACAGTCATAACTATTCTATTTAAATTCACACAAATTTTATGCCTTGGTAAGTAAAAAACACTGGAAAAGTGCTCAAAAGTTGCAGAAATCATTTTATTTTATATGAAACAAACAGGTGAGGTAGGATGTTTCCCAAGATGTAGTGGCGCCGAGCAGCAGTATGTCATGATTGAGGTTATCAGATGTTATGTTGCTTGCTAGTCATGCCAATTGTGAACCAGGTTTTACGTATTATTGCAGGCAGTAGAGTTTGTAATATTCTAAATGATTCCAGCAATTATGCTGACTTAATTATCACAGATTTTTAAGGATAGGTTGTACAGTTGTATTACACTATGCTTTATACATGGCCTAAATATTTTCTCTGCAGCTTGGATGCGACAATAACGATGTAGGCCTATCTACCTTCCTATTAACACAAATAGTTACAGTGTCACATGAAATATTGAATCATGTAGGGTCTCACCGATTGAAAACATTTAGTTAAAATTACGTGTGAATTTCCATTGGTAAGCAGGATTAATATATTGGACTGTTTATCTGATTTATTTACGGTCGGTCAAACTTGCAAAATAAGATTTTTTAAGGATTGTTTACATAGGAACTTACTCGGGACCACCGAATATTTTCTGTAGACACAGACTTTCAATACATGGTGCTAAATGGATTGAGTTTCCACTGTATACATTTCACTGTGTGTGTGGGAAGAAAAAAAAAAAAAAAAAAAACCCCTAATAAATTTGATTTCCTAGCAAACTAAGGAGGAGCAGGGGGGAGATGTAGTGTAATTCCTCCACATCCTATAATTGTCAGTATGTTATCAAAATGCTATGGGCTAACCAAAGTTGCTGAATTAACAGAACTTTTAAAACAGCAGACAGGAAAAACTGATGAGCCATGCTCTCAACAGAGTTACGAAACAAGTCTGGATATCAAGAGGAAACCACGTAGAAAATCTGCAAGAAGATTTTCATTGTGAAGTTTTGCTTGACAGTGTGCTTGGAAATATTGTAATTACTGCACACGACAGTGACATGGACAGAATTGTTTCAGATTCCAAGATATTGGACAGCGAAGAAGAGATCATGCTGTATTATAAGCTACAGCAAAACACATGAATTATTTATTCTTTACTACATGCAACAGCGTGTAAATGAAAATTATTAAACTTGCATTTACTAGACTTTGCTAATCACTCAACGTGTCTGAACATTTTTCCATAAAAGTTTTGCCTGCTAACGCTATTTACTAATTTCAAATGCATATATCAGGTATGTACTTTATCAATTTCTATTTTTACTATATCCAAATGATCCCTGTACATACTGAAATTAGATTTCACATCACACATGACGGGGCATATGCTTGATATATATGACACTAAGACTCCATAATGTTCACCAACACGCTGACACTACACAGCAAATTTTTTTTTACAATTAGTGTGAGGCAACTTAAGTTTTATGAAATAGGGGCCTCAAGTCAGGCTTTAAACTTCTAACTACGAACCCACAAATTTCTTATTATTTAATTTCACATGCATTACTTGCCAACTACACTGACACATACCACATGCACTTATGAGCAGTAGGAGACATTTAAGCAGCCAAATAAAAATGTACTGTGAACAAAGCTTGTAATATACAGACCATGATAGGGAAAAATTTACGTAAACAAGAAAGCAAATATTAAAATAATAATTATATACACTTTTGCTACACAGCAGGCATAGCCACATTTTTATTAACCAGAGATAAATTGTATACAATTTATTGAACACTATAACAACGATTTACTATTTATTGAAATAATATTAACATGTAAATAAAAAACTTTTTAAAAATTTATATTATATTTTAAAGTATTACTTGAACAAAACTTACAGGGTGATAATCCAAAATGTTACTCTGCGAGTAAACTTTTCTCTCTGGCTGTTCCAAAACACTTTGAGAAAATACATAACTCGCTCTTGCCAGTGTCCCAAAACTGCAGAGTAATTACTATGAGCATTCTGGCAGAAGAGTAACACTTTTATACGTATTATTTCTATGAGTAACAAAAGGTAAAAGAAATTGGCATAACGTTTAGTAGAATTAAAAAATTTGAAAGAAAATGTGAACATTCTTTTTACAGTCACGAACGGGAAAATTACAAATGATAAGCTTTGTATATTTTATTTAAAAGTTAACTTTTATAAAGATTGCATTTTAAGACGTAATATTTATGATTAATTTATGGCAAGTGAAGCTATTTATCTGTACCTTAATCAATATTTTTAAAAAGAAAGAATTTGGGGAAAGAGGCAAATATATTTTGGAATTTACATTGGTTGCTTAGTTAGTATTTGTAAACACAGAATGCTATTTAATGCCCATTCCAAACCTAAGATTACATTTGCTTTCCTCAGGTGTTACTTTATTCATAGAGTAACATTTTGGAACGCCGCCCAAAACAGCAATATAAAAAAAAAGTTAGTTACTAAAATACTAGTTTCCAAAAAACAAAAATTCACCCGCATTAAAACGTTTCAGTATGTCTAACAACCAAACATATGTATACCCAAAACTGACCAGTATATTGTGATGGACCGCCCCTGCTTTACAGCCTGCAGTCCATGGTTTGACAATGGGATTAAATACCTAACCTTTGATACTCAAACATTTGAAAGTCTGTGATTGCATTATTGTACTTCATAGAGCAAAATTAAGTGCAGGAATTTCACATATGGAAACAAAATACCAGACCTATTGCTTATAGTGGACTCCAAACCACGTGGTTATGGACTTAGTGCTCACATTCCAAGTCATGTCATTGAACGATGCCAAATTATAATAAATTTTGATTCCTTACCATAAGATGCTTTCGTGATCTTTGCCAAAAAGGATCTGATGCCTATACAGTACACTCCCATTTATTTATGCTTCGCTTAACCAGTTTTCGGGTTATCAGCGTGGTTTTTTGACTTTCCGCAAAGTCCACATCTGCGGCAAAGCGATGCTGTAAATGTGTTGTTTAACCAGCAGCGGTACCATGTACTTCTATAGTTGTGCCACATGAGCTGAGGTTTATCTCTTTAAACTGTCAGCCTGTCACAGAGACCTGCTTAAGTCATCCATTTCAGGCTGTTGTGTAGTGCGTATCTGACCGCCTGGAAGCTGTGTCCGAAATAGGAGATTTTGTTGATAAAATGATCATGTGACCAAATTTTTTATACAAAAATGGTGGCATAATCTGTAATTTAGTATTTAGTATCTTGCTGATGTTAGTAAAAATACAAAATGATAAAGTGCTATGTTTTTTACCTACAAAACACAAGCACAAATGCACAATTATTTTTAAAACAAATAATTGTTCATAAAATACACTACGCATGTTTTGAAAAACAAGAAAGTGTTTCTGCAAGTGCTACACAAGTGACTGTCGACAACGTCTGAAATGAAACTTATGAAATTACAACTGAAATAACGAGTTTGTCAATTTTGGACATGGCCTCAGTTACCCCCCCCCCTTTTTTTTTCCACCCATAACCAAACAACAAGTCTTGCCAGTTAATGGACCGCCGGCCTGGGTCATTGTTCACTTTGTAGTGTTGTTTTCTCAATGACAACAAACCGTAAAATTTAGGAAAAAAATTTTGGTGCATGGTGTGTTAACAAAACCATCAATCCCAGTGCCAAGCCAAAAAAAAAAATTTGAAGATTTTTTTCAAGAAATGCATGATTTATCTTTTCTTACATTTTTTCATATAAAGTGTGACGTATGCCAACATGCCGCGCGGCGCACATGCCCTCTCTACGGGTGACTTTGCCCCATCTCGAGCCAATGAGAGCTCAGGGCAAGCCAGAAACAGTGGCAAAGCAATTTCACGTACCGAGCAAGGAGACTCCACACGTTGGTCAGCAGTGAATGTAAAAGTGATTAACGAGATTAACTATGGAATGAGCAGCCCGCTCAGAATCCAACATGGACACGGCGGAATAAAGCAAATATTATTGACAAACCATACCCTACATATAGCCTTGGAAGAAGTTCCCGCAACACAAGATAGCAGCACCTTGACTACCCTGTGACATCACATTCCACTAGCCTGAGGTCAAAGTGTTTAAATTTGGTGCTGCCTCCCAGCAAGGAGATAAGAATGAGTGGTGCCGCCGCAACCCTGATAAACCTACCCCTGCGCTGGAAGGCTATTCTACCCCGCACCCCCAGAAGATCACTGACCACAGGGTTTTTCACTATATAAGGAAGTCCGAGAGCACGCCCTGGCAGAGAGACGGCACTTCACTTCACATTGGGCTTTCGTCGCCACAGGCAGCAACGCACCGCGCTCCTCAGAGAATTAGCTACCTATAGCTTTCGCGACATCACATCTGTGTACTCTGGTCGGCTCAGCAATGCAATTCTAGCTTGCTGGATCATCTTGAGCCTAGCCCGTAGAGGTCAGCGGCTAGAGTACACTGCAGCATTTTAAGCACTCTTTATAACACAAAACAACACTTTTTCGTGTTTCATTCCATTCCTCCCCCTCCTTTCTTCGGGTCATGGAGATGGATGGAGGGGGGGGGGGGGGGGGGTTGTTTACGGGTCATCTGGCTATGCGGGAAAAGGTCCCACCGATCCAGACTTCTTCCTTCAAAACTCCGGCGTCCTTAAATGCTCCAGGCTAACCCAAACAGCCCAGTTTCCCAACAACTCTTTCCTCAAGGCGTACCCACCTATGAGGATTTGATCGCAATCAAAATATCGGCTCAACATCACTTAGCACCCCAGCCTCCTCCCGCCCAGCAACACCTGCGGAAGAAATAAGCATGTTTATGGACACAATTTAAACTGCCGAAAAGAAAGGGAAGTTTAACCACGCAAAATAATCAGTCAAAAACCACACAGGAGAACAAGCGTCTCCGACAGGCGTCGTCTGAGGCACCAAAACACACCATCCCGGTTCAAAACCAGTTTTCACTTTTGCAAGAGGTTGGAGACACGACCTCAAGTAACTTAAACCCTGGCTCTTCAAGCCAGCCACCCGTCCTCACACAGCCAGGCGCTTCAAATGCACAGAATCAAAGAAAACAGTACCGCACAGTCATTCCCGACACTTCCAAACCCCAACTTCTGACACAGAAACTACGAGCCATCAGCAAGGACAGCTTCTCTCTCCTGCACACCAGGCAAGGCACTCACATCATCGCCACAACCCCAGAACAACACAATGCAGCTCAACAAATGCTCTCAGCATATGGCTTCTTCTTCTACTCATAAGGCCAGATCTCTGAGGCCCCACAGAAGGTGGTGTTCGAACTACCAGAAAAATTTGACATCACAGAAATAAAACAGGATCTCACAAGCGCCGGCTACCAGATTTTGCTTATTTACCAATTTAAAAAAAAGATTCCACACAGTAGCAATCCAGAACAGTTCACGCTGGAGCCGCAGGGTTTTTTCTGCACGACAGCTGCGCAGAACACACATCTACCCCCACTCCACAAGGTCACAAAAATTAATATGACTATAGTCCCCCCCACCTCTACAGAAAGCGACCACAGACTGTGGCACAGTGCATGAACTGCCTGGCCTTGGGGCACACCAGAAATTTTTGTGCCATGCCTATCTCCTGCCCACACTGCGCCCAGTCACATCCTGCGGGTGCCTGCGCTCAAACCACTGCTCCACCCAAGTGTAAAAACTGTTCAGGTGACCACTCCGCCCTATCAAAAGCCTGCCCTAAGTTCCAGGACCTGGTCCTGAAACGACAAGCATCCAAGGCCGCAACATCAGCAAAGCCAATTCCAACTCCTGTTTCGTACAGGGATCAGGCCAGAACATTCACATCAAAGATCAACCCCAGCTTTCCTACGCGCAGACACTCGGTAAATCCGCACAAAACACAACACCCACACTTGATGCCTTAGCTCCAGCAACAACAAAAACAAAAATCCCATCTTGACCACACCCACGAGGCTAGCTCGGTGGAATGGGAGAAGCAATGCGGGAACTCCATGAATTCATGGCATTCCTAAAGTATTGCAACTTCCAGGCCCTCCCAGCGTACTTCAAACCCTTCGGATGTCCGCTGCCAAGCAAATTTCTGACCCCCAGGAAAGATCAATCCTACTTCTCGAGGCTTTGTCGATGTACATCTGTCCTTGGTCTGTACGACCTGGAAATATACCTTCCCTTTCCCTAAACCTAAACTGGAACGAACGTGAAATTATACAACAAAATTACTAAGCTACGACGAGTGACAAAATTTGATAATTAAAATGATAAACAAACTGATCGCAGCAGTTTTACCCCATTCAATTTGCTGTCAAATAAACTACAAGCAACCAATTAATTGTCTTTCGCTTAATAACTACCGGCTAACTAAGTAATAAATATCACAGTCTCTATTAACTTAAAATCTCTCGCAATTAATATAGTTAAGTGCACTGCACAACCATCAAATGATTTACTTAAACCATTAAATGGCCAGATAACTTAAATTATAGCTCTGACTCACATACATAATTTAATTTCAAGGAACTTTGTGGCAAAATCAATAAATATAAGAAACTTTTAATTTTCCCGATGAATTACAATCAGAATAATTCATAACAACAACAGTGCTGCCATCTCCTGGTCGGCGAAGAGAGGCCCGTCTCCGGGAGACTTGCGACCAATCAGAGCACTCTAGCAACATTTCCCTAGAAATACAACAATCGCTAATTGTTTTCGGCCTTTTACAACTTTTAATTGCTACTGGAAGTTTTTAAAATCATATATTATTAACAAAATAACATTTTAAAAACCTAAAATACCCACCATCTACTATTACAGTCAATAAAATTGCCTTCTGCGACAAAATTAAACCCCGAAACAGACTGAAAATTTTCACATCGGTCCGTGACAAAAATTCTGTCTCTTTAACAAAATTAGTTCCTGCCCAGCGTGCACAAGCCATTAGTCTGCTGTCACTCGTCCATGCAACGCTTGTAACACACAACAAGTTTAATTTTACATCAAGTCCCACAACCACTCTCCGAATCTCAACAGAAGTTTTCTAATTAAGGCCCAATCATTCCAAATTATTATCAAACACTATATAAATTAATTCTCACCAGTTACAACTACACTAGCTATATTCACCACTTAAGTTAAGTACAATTTTCTCTTCGTCTCATTCCTAACATGCCTTGCAACTAAATCGTCTTATTGATAATTTTAACTTCATTTTGACATAATTACAACAATTTAAATTTCAAATATTTACAAGACCTGATTCTATTCAAAATTCTCGTGAATTAACCTCACCAATCCCCCTTCCCCCCTTTAGGCAGGGGGCTGGGGAATTACAGTAAAACCAGCAGAAATCAGCATTGCGAAATAGGCTCCAGGTGCTACCCTGGAGCTCTTAACAAATTAAAATTGCAGGTTGCTGTAAACTTTATATGTGCCTTTTGAAGACAGTCAGAGGGGGGGGGGGGGGGGGATTATCACCACCCTAACCTGGACTTTATTATGATGACCGTATAGGAGGACAGGGGCCCTAGGTCTGTACCTCCCCCACACTGAGGGAGAAGCGTCCCATGATGATAAATCGGCGGCTGTCCTGACAAAGATGCCGGGCTCACCAGTCACGTAGGTCAGTGAGTACTCCCTGGTCTGCGGAAAACCTATCTCTCTCCTCTCCTCAGCCTGTGACACGGCTTCAACCACCTCTGCAGACTGCGAAGACTGCATCATCCTTGCAGCTTGAAGAAGACTCGCCCACCACTGCACCATCCGACCGCAAGGGCGGTTCACCTCCAGAGGTAACCCAACGTCCTGCACCCTTTACTTCTATGACTCCGCGGCAGCAGGTCGTCGCGTTTTAATTTACCCTTCTGGATAAATCCCCGTAAATTTGTAGACACTGTAAAGAGTGTACTTTACGTAAATTTTAAAACCTAATATTTTATTATTATTTTTATCAATCTCATCTTCGCCTGTTCACTTGTGTAATACAGTTGTATACTTTTTTAGTTAATTTATAAATTAACTGGGACTTTCCCATTTCTCAAGTAATGTAATAAAACTTATTGGAATTTAAATTGTTTCGCTTACCGTCAATTTTAACTTTAGTCCCTGGGTCACATTTATATTTAGTATTCGTGTTGTTAGCCAGTAAATCTTGCGACAGGTGTAACAGCAAAACTCCGGTGGAGACTAGCTGTGAGGCGCACCAAACTCTACAGGAGACGGACCTCGCAAAAAGCCTTAGTCTGCACAAGACATACCACAGCTCCTGGGTTTCCGGTAATCCCGCACCTACCTTCAGTGACGTCCCAATACCGGACTGCACGTCTATATGTCAGAGCCTTGGGTGTGACTGGATAAGTCATACCTCCAGGACTGCACATTGGTGGAAAGGTCAGGGGGGCAGTACAGATGCGCCCTAAGAAGGGTGGAACTAAGTGTTGCATACGCCGTACAGAACACAGTGCATTACAGAGAGTTTTAACTTCCAACCCCAATACAGAAGCCACGAGCGAGGTCAAGTCTTCAGAACCTGAATTCATACCTAGGCCGATATCACCTTTCGTCCCCCTCGACCATTGGTCGGATTTTAACAAGTATTTAGGTGCCTGTTGGCTGGAATACGATCTGGAAGGGACACACCCTACTCAGTCGGAGACTCCACCTTCAGTAGCAAGTGTTACTCCAACCAAGGTAGTCCCCTCGAAGGACGAACCGAATACGTGCGTGATTAAGTTGACTTTTGGGACAACGGTCCAGGTTCGAATCCCGCCAAAGGTAGTCCCCAAGCCTCACGTAGTGTCTTCTCCTACGAATTACGTTCCTGCACATTGGCTCACGCGGCCTCTGCGCATAACCCCAATCTCTCCAGCCAGATCACCCACCCACACAAACACAATAGTTTAAACCTCTTCCCATCTCATACACCCCGGGACAACTGACATCCTGCCTCTTGGCAATCATAGTAGTGAGGAAGATTGAACTGCCTGGTCGGAAAACAATCTCGTTCTGCCTCACTCTGGGGTTTGATTTCCCTCTCTTCCGACGGTACCTTCCCACGGAATCTGAATCAGCCACGACCCACTGGGCCAACACATTTGCCACCACACTGCGGTAGGCTTACCTGATGAACTAGAGAGGGCGGTCAGCGCCTTAACCACCTACCCCTCGACGTAGGAGGATGCATCAAGTGTTTAAATGTTTACACAAAACTTCACATTTCCTTATTTCTAAATTTGTGTGTGCGTGTGTGTGAAGTTGGTAAAATTCAATAAGCTCCTAGTAACAGATATTGTACTGTGATGTTTAAATGCTGGTTGCCTCATACAAATTCTCGTTATAGTCTTTAATGCATCGAATTCTAAACTTTCAACTAACTCTTCCATCTAAAGGACTGGTCTGAGTGATGCATGTAGAGAAAGTGACACACACAACTTCACACCACTTATCTAGGTCGTACGCCCAACGCACCAACGCCTGTTGCCGGCACTGGCTGTGTATACTCAATGCGCCATGAATTACATACACTCGGTGCAACATAAATATCAGTGAAAGTATCGCGTACTTCAAATTCTGCACATACAGTGCATGATTTGTGATTGCTTTGAAATATATAACAGGTACTTTGTTTTACCACGATTTTCTGAGCCAACATCACTGTTCCATTAATATAAAAAAAGGTATAAATTTGATTATCTGGGCGTTTTAATACAAATTTGCTTATTTGCATTTTCTCTGGTTTTGATTAACATGGTTAATCGGGAGTTTAGTGTATTCATATCATACTCAAAATTTAATTAATTATTTAAATGTATGTTACGGTTGTCATGGAATCCAAACCATACAAGTATAAAAACCATATGAGAACTCTAGTAACAATTGCTATTTTCACACTTCTTTCTGAGGCCTTTAGAGGCTAAATGTTACAGGTATCAAAGATTCCAACACTACAATGGAAAATCACAAAGCATCAGTAACGCTGCACCCACCACACACTGATGCAGTGTATTAATGACGCACAGCAAAGTATGTAAATTGTATATACAAACATATTGAATGAATCCAGATATCCTCTCTTCACAGCATATAGGCAATCGAAGACAGCAGTACGGCTTCATTTATTTCTGAGAATCAACAAAAAAAAAAAAAAAATCTGTTAATACTAATAGAATACAAAATTATGAATTAAATTTAAGTTTCTTCAGACATGGATCTATTCAAAATAAGAACAAATAAGATACAAATTTCATAACATTTTCTGAAACAAAATGGTGAAATGTTCCTGTATCAAAAGAATATATATATAGCCACACACACACACAGTATTGCAGTAACATACACTGTTTATCTAAAGAACAAAATGACCTTGCTTACACTGAATCCTCTTTTAGTGCAATCTAACACGCTATAACACATCTCACTCTTAGATTGCAGTGTGCGGTGTAATGGACATTCACTCTCTCTTTCCAATGTACAATTTCTGTCGTTAACGCTGTCCTTATCCCTGTGGGCGCTGTTGCATGACAAGTTATTTTTTTGCAACTTTGAAAAAGAAAACTATCTACGTTGCATGCACGCCAACCAATCACAATGATAGGGTTTCTCACAGACTTCAGTTTCAAAGGAGCAGCTTAGCTTTGCGTCGTAGGGTTAGATTCCTTTACGAGTTGGCAGGGAGGTAAACAGATAAAAAATTCTTTTAATCAGGCAGTTTCCTTCACCGCCCATTTTTTTTCTCAGCTTGCCAGTTACGTCATAAAGCTGAAGCAATTTGGCAACAGTGAGCACCATAAGCCCTGTACAGCAATCGTAGAGTGAGATGGATTATAGCTACCACAACTTTTGTGAGGCAGTAAAAGATAACATAAATGGAGGAAGAGGTGTTCACAGCAACAATAGATACTGTACAAGTTTTCGATTAATTAATTTAAATGTAATAAATTAGATGATAATTGTATTAAAGTGATGTTTGTCTGAAATATACTACAAAACACTGTCACTGCACGAGGTTTCGATTTCTGATTAAAAAGTTCCAAATGATGATTGATGTATACAAGGGGTGGCATCTATATAATGCAATATTCAAGTACGTAATGCTAAATAGCATATGAACATGAAAAAGGGGAAGTCAAATACAGACAAAAATGTGCCCTTATGTGGGCATTATTAAGCAATGCATACTCTACATGATGATCCAAATGAAGCCCATCCTCTCTGTGTAGCAAAACCTTCTTTGACACCACGAAACATTATGACGGACGATCGAGCATTTCAGCTGCAAAGAAAGATCTTATTGACACTTTGCTCTTTATCCATCTTACTTCTCATGATTTCTATTAGTCACGGAAAACGTACAATAAACCTGATATCTACATAGTTTCGAATCAGGAGGACAAGTGTGGTGATATGCCTTCGTATTGTACATAACTAAATCAGTGAACAAAAATCTTGCTGCCTAATCAAAAGGGGATAAGTCAAGATTATCAACTGGCAAAAGAGACATACAACATGTGTTCATACATAGTCTGAACTTAAAAGATATTAGATTTCAATAATAGAAATAAAGTAATAAATATGAACACATCCTATAAATACATTTACTTGTATAATCCTAAAAATTCCATTTTAAAATATCTCGATTTTAATAATTTAAATTTTTTACGTGCATTCATGAAATATCTACGTGTTATCTGACTTGCAGACAGAACGATACACGGACCTCTAATGGTTATAGGATTTAAATGAATTTGAAATGAGATATAACCACCCAACCTTTTTACTTCCATGTGCATAGCAATGGCTAGTTAAGGATATGCACAAAGTCATGTATATTCCTGGAAAGAAATAAGGAGTTCTCCATAGAGTTTTTTGTTCCTCTGCTACAATCAGTTAACAGTAGCACAGGAAGAGGCCACAGTGTAGCACCCTTTAATAATGTCCACCCTACATCAACGGAATGTCCTTGTCAGGCCTTGCCCCTCATTAAAGCAAGACTATCACATCACAAAATGGTCTGTTTACTTTCCTACACTCTGTGAATCTTAACACTACTCAAGTGCTATAGAAATGTTCTAGTACATTTATTGTTGGTGTGTTCTGACATTACTTACAAAGTAATTTCACATTATGCTCAAGTTTGACAAAAGAAGAGGAGGATGTTTGACATAATATGAATGCAGTATAACTTACACATAATGTTTTCTCTCTAAACTTTTTGAATGTTTTTGTAGGTGTGTGTGAGGAAATGTAAGGTTGACTGTGTTGCCTACTTTTTTTGTAAGAATATGTAAGTTGATAAAGAAATTGAAATGTGATACATGCTAGAGTGGATAACAGCTAATAAGAATAGGTACAAAACTAATGAATTAATAAATTAAAATATTAACAATAGCAATTTTCAACATAACTTTTAGTTACCAATGAGAATTACACATACATCACTTGTCAAAATAGCACATATCTTCTTTAAACAGTTTGTTTATGCAAACATCTGCTGGTTAGGTGTGTGTTGCTTAGAGACCAGCATACCCATCATTGGTAACTTTCCATTGTTCAGCACAGACATGTCCAACCCTAGTTCCCCCTTAATATGGTTGGTGTGCAGTTGAGGTAGTTGCCTAGCAACTAATGAGATATTTCATCTGACAAGGAGGGAAGTGGATAACCTCCATCATGTAGGGTCAATTTTCACCCAACAGAATGCAACTATGCTTCACACCTGTGAAGAGCCAATTTGAAGGTCATTGTTCACATTCAGCTTCAGCTCATCACCTCTTCACTTTGTAAAAGGAGTGGCTCACACACACCAACATCCACATTTCTAGCAATGATAAAAGAGGCATTCTTGGCATGGCATGAATCCCTAGATGTGATGTGCACTTTGCCTTGTAACCAAGACACCAAACTGCTTGAAACAAAACAGGTGTTCATGATACAAAATATTTTCTGCTTTTTCCAGCACTTTAAAATCACGTGCTAATAACACAGTATATTGATTATATAGTAAAAAAATGTATTACAGTGGTCTGTTGAATTTCACCCAGTTACACACTTTTCTTAGCAATAGGCAGCAAACAATATGGAACAACCGACAGCTGACAGCCAATCTCCCGCATAGTCCAATCATCTATTTAAGAAATTATTTGAATCACACTGAAAAGAATGATAGTTTAAACATAGTTAAATACATGTATACTGGCATATTCTGCAAAACTCTCTTATGGTATTAATGCATCAGGCTGGACCAGTCTCATACAGAAAGTAGTAAAAGGGTGTAAGGGGGTGGGGAAATGAATTAACTACAAAACACTTCAGAATATTAAGAATTTTTATTATTTTGTAAGCACACCTTTATATGTTTTGATACAATTAGATACTCAACTTTTAACACTGCCCCTTGTATTGTTGCAATTCTTAAGTTTTAGACTACTATTAAGAGAATCAGAGTATTCAAGGCAGGATTAAAGTAAAATATTTGACACAACAGACTGAGGTTAACTTTCCTCCCGCACATTCCAATTACATAGAAACCCTAATAATGACACATGTTTAGCACAACGTGCCAAATCATTACAAATTTTTCATAAAATTTGCTTTAGTTATTTGAAATTATGAAATAAATACTTTACAAAACACAAACAAATTGTGTTAAGAGTGACATGAATCCATTTTTTGAATGG
Organism: Dryococelus australis; assembly: GCA_029891345.1. Classification (NCBI taxonomy): domain Eukaryota; kingdom Metazoa; phylum Arthropoda; class Insecta; order Phasmatodea; family Phasmatidae; genus Dryococelus; species Dryococelus australis. The sequence continues at coordinate 125,613,072 of CM056994.1, read as the reverse complement.
TGAATTACATAATCAATTGCTCATCAATGCAACAACATTCAATATTATAGAATGAGACTTTAAATTTAAAATTGTGTCAGTTTAAAATGTAGAAAACAGGGTTGATATAAACTGGTTGTTAAAAAGTTTTTAATACAGTTGTATACATGAACAAGGGAGAATTTTTAATGTTTCATGGAATGTTATTGCTGCAGTGTGTAATATTACAATACACTGCAATTCATAATTACCTCTAGAGTTCTGCAGCTTTATTGTCCAAAAACTGTTAGATGTACAGCAAAACTATGCTTATCAGTACATACAGAATCTCTCCAAGTTTTTATTTGTAATGTTTGACATTATGTAAATGTAAATTTCACTGCTAGAGAGCAGCTGTGGTAGTAACACAAAAAAGGGGATTTCGAATGAAATATCAAACAGTAGCACCTACAGACAAGACATTACGTGCGTGGTACAACAGGTTCAAAGACACTCGATGCCTGTGTGACTAAAAACGAACTGGCAGACCAAGACCGCCTGTTAAAATGATAAACCACTTGCAAGAAACATTCGCTGCGAGTCCTAGGAAGTCGACACATTGTGTGAATTCACAATTACAGATGTCCCAGCGAACCGTTTGGCGTATTCTACACAACAATCTTCACATGAAAATATACAGAGCACAGTTGTTGCAAATAATGGTTGAGTCCCCAGGATCACAATCTTCAATTTTAATTATGTATGGATTCCCAAAGGCAGCTAGAGGAGGATGGTTTGAGAAAGTGATTTTTAGTGACGCCAAATTTCATTTGTCCGGAAAAGTGAATTGTCACAATTTCCACTTCGGGGCATGGAAAAACCCTCGTGAAACAGTACAATACATCAGTGATTCCCTTCAAGTGGATGTATTTTAGGTTCTTTCTTAGCCAAAAGTCCACGGACCATTTTTATTTGCAGCGCGAACTGTTAGGGGTGATGTATACATAGACATGTTGCAAATGTGTCTAATGGCACAATTCTAGGAAGACAGGGAGGACTTCATTTTGCAACGAGATGGGGCTCCTCCACATTCCCGTAGGGATGCTCATGCATACCTCAATGCTCAATTTCATGGCCATTGATCAGATGACTCTCCTTGTCTTCCATGGTATTCATGCTCATCCAACTTAACCCCTGTGATTTTTCCCTGTGTACTTACATCAAAGATAGTGTATTGTGCCCCCTTTGCCAAATGACTAAGCACAACTTTAAGACACTGATATCAACCATGGCATGTTGGGACAAGTGTTGGCGGAACTTGATTACAGGATTGATGTCTACCACATTACTAGGGGTACACATATTGAGCATGTGTAGCATGTACAAAAAACTTGGAGGGATTGTGTACGTGCTGTATGTGCAATAGTTTTTTTACAACAAACTTCTGAAACTCCAGAGGGACTTCTGAATCACGGTGTACAAATATAAACAATATATTCGTAACTTAAAACATAAATGCCAATAGCACAGCACAATACTCAAGAACAATTGATATGGCACAACGTTTCACTAACCTAATTAGCATCAGCGGAGAAAATCAAAATCTAAAAGGGTGGATAAGTTAGTTCAACAAAACCTACTTCTACAGAGGGGGTGGGGCATGAATAAAGGCTTTTCAGTTATTTAGTAGAACCTTTTTTATGTTATTGTAACATATAAATTGGATAAACTAAGTAACATAAGTAAATTAATAAAACCAGTTTTTAAAGTTGCATGGTGGTCTAAGTTCTTGCAGTCAAATTGTTGAGATGATGCAAAATGTGGCATTCTACCAAAATGTTTTACATCTCGCTTTTAGAAAAAAATTATTTTTATAGCTGTATTTAACAATAGTTCTTTATTTTGTCTGGGAATCATGGTGGCGATACATGCCATTGATTATATTTTATTACACATTTGTATTATCTCTCTTTCAGATGCACATACAGGTACTGTGTACACGGACCAGCAGGTATGTTGGTCTTCCAGTGAACGGATGTATTGTAGCCTTTAAGATAACATATTTACATTGAAGCACTACACGTTTAAATTTATTAAATGCCACCTGATACAAGGGGAGGCTGATTCTTGCATCATAAGCGTTGGCGGAATCTTGCACCTGCGGGAGCGGCAGTTTTGAGGTTTCAGACCTTGGTTGCCAATACTAAGGTACAATAAATAACAGATCATTCATTTAAGCAATCACCAAGGGGAGTCGTACACCAGTCCCGGGCGTAACTCCCTTGTGGGTCCTTTCCCACGCTGGTAGGTGCGATTATGTGGCGAGTTTAATGGAGGTGACTTGGGGATTGGAACCCTGATGAGCAACCTGAACTTAAATGTTCTATTGTACGCTATGCGGACACGAGTGGTTGTGGTGGCAGTCAAATATCTAGACAATGCAGCGGTGATCATGCTCTGGGGAGCTAATCCCTCTTGGACAGAAAGCCAGTATAAAGTATAGAACTTGGTTTTTGGGAGGGGACAAAGTCAAACACTGCAGTAGATATATTTTCCAATGGGTTGCCTGTGGTATCTATGGTAGTGGAGCTCTCTTCTGCTCCATGCACTACGCTGGGTCGGCCGGAAGAGGAACAGCGGCCGACTCTGGTTAGTACTCTCACAGCTTGATGGAGGGGAATGGCGAGGGAGTATGGCAGTGTACTTCTCCGCAAGATCGTCGGGTTCTACCCCAATTACTGAATGCCCACAATGCAAAAATTTATAAGTATTCACATGGCATTCTGCCTTTGACTCGTGAAGGCCCCCCTTCTCCCCGAAGAATAGCCAATGCAATACACTGAGCATTACTGTGGCCAAAACCGGAATACCACTCAGTGTTCCTTGTAATATGTGTGGCTAGTTCGTGAAGCCGGTGTTGCCTTATGTACTAGAAATAATAATTCAATAATAAATTTAATGAGCTTTCATAACACTTGGGGACACAGGTTAATACTAATATCTAAAATAGAGTCCTGGAATTCAATTGGGGCAAAGGGGCTTTTATTACATTTACGTAATTTGCATGCACAGTAATACAGTGAAGAGAAATTTAATATTAGGTTGATCAATCTAAACATAAATATTCACTGTGAGTAATATACTGTGGAAGTTCAGTCAAAAATAGTTCAGGTGGAGGCAACCAGATGACATTACATTTAATGCACTTTAAAGATAATAGAAGGATTTGATAATTTATAGCTTAAAAAAATTATTTAACTTAGCCCTGGGAGTCCTAACCTTAATTAGGGATTGTCCAGAAGGGACCTTGTAGTGTATAATACAAGGTTCTCTACCCAACTGGTAAAGAAGTGGCTGGGCTAAGGCCTTACACGGTTGTCCTTAAGGGACTATGTCGCTATGACCTTGGATTACCTGGCGAAGTAGGGGGCTAAGAAGGTTAGGTCGACATGTGGTAGCTGCTGATGGTGAAGATGACCCAGGGGTTGCCGGCGCTTCTGAAGTAGATACCTTCTGGTGGCAGCATCCTCTGGAGTGGGTGGCGTCGTTGGCGATCACTTGCAACTACAGGTGTCCAGCTCTTGTCAGGATACCCTAGCCTTCACAGTCTGGAGCGTTGCAAGACAGAATTGCCGCTGTGATTCCTCCCCTAATGTGGTCCCCAGCCTTCACAGCTTCCAAAACGATGAGCAACTCCTGAGTTCGGGTAGGCCTGGCCTTTTATACTAATTTCTGCTAATCATAGGTGCTCAGAAGAATGCAAGGAGTCAGCTCCACCTCTTAGAGATGTTGTGACGTGACATGTATGAGCTTTGGATCATTGTCTTGCCTGCCGCTCAGCGCATGGTGTCAAGATCTCTGGTCCATAGGTGCTCGAGAAGGCTTGCTTCCTGCAGCGGCGTGAAGTTGAGTGGTGTTTCTTTTAGGCAGGGGCGATGACGTGATGGCTTCTTGGAGATTCGCATTAACTGTAAAAGCTAGGAGCATGGGTTCGAGGTGTGTTGAGGCTCTGTCAACGTCTGTAAGTCCCTCGTGTCCTAACTCTATTACTGCACGTGAATGGAGTTAACTTACCCAATGAACTTTGCCATTATTCAAATGGGGCGAAGTTGGTCATTTGGAGTGCACTGCTTCTAAGCGCTGAAATGAATCATGCGTCAACATAAAATCAAGCTTTCTCATTCAGAATGTGCTGAACGAAAATTAACTGTAAACATACTTTAGTATTTAAAATATTAAAATTAAATTTTGAAAATCACTGAAACTTTGTACTAAATTATAGAAAACGTGGCGAAAAATATACGGAAATCACCTAAAACCAATTAATTAATAATGATAATATTTTCACCAAAAAACAGGTGTCCATATTAATGAATTTATAACGGTGGGTATAAACACACAAAAATTAGTACATATATTTTTAACGTGTGTAAATAACTGCATTTTAAGCACCTTTCACGGTGAAAATAATTAAAATTTTTACAATTTTGAGTAAAATATTTGTGTTATATGCAAGAATACAAAAATTTTATTCAGAGTAAAGTTTTTACATTGCTTCATTATGACCATAAAATAAAGGAGTTTACTAAATGCTTTGTTTACTGCACAATTGAACGTGAAACTTATTTCACAATGTTAGTTGTAAAAAACAGGACTTGAATAGGACTGCTCAGCATGTGAACAAACTTTACACACCTAAACCTTACTTTGCATGCTTAAATACTAACTTATATGTTATACATTATGTATCTTAACCACACTGAAAATTCAAATACTCTTTCTAGATATATTTCTAGGAAATCATTTAATTTCACTTCTAACTTGGCGGCATGTTCCTGCCAGCAATTCACACCAAGACTACAGCACTAATAATGTGTGTAACTCAATGTCATATTTCAATTTTTGTAGTGCAGCATGACATTTCATCTTGAATGACCTTTTTCTTTGTTTAGTTTGTGCATTCACTATTAGAATTATCTGTTGATTCCTGGTATAATCCCACCGTAGAAAAAATATTGTAAAGAGACCGGGAATATTTTTTTTCATAACATGGGTTTGGATTCCAGTCCGAGATTTGAGAATATTTTTAAGTATTAAACTATGGATTCGGACTTGGCAAAAAATAGTATTCGACTCATTCTTTTTCACACATGACCTACAGTCCATTCATTGTTAATTCCAACTTTTCTGAAGACATGCTAAAGTTTTACTTCCATGATATTCCTCCACCTCATGCAAACAAGAGTCTAGAAAATTGCACCAAAATTACAGTGCACTCACTTAAATAATATTTTGCATAAGGACTATATCTTACTAGGTATTATCAACACAATTTTCTCACTGTTTTTATTAATGTCAAGTACATATATTAAATATAATTTAGAGATAGAATATAGGTGAAAGTTAAATTTGTCTGAAAATAAGGTACTTTTGTCAACAGAAGTATAAAATGATTTGTGATAGATAGCATGTTTAGGAAATAACCAAACACGTCACGCATGGAGAGAGGAGGGGGGGAGGAGGGGGAAGAGAGATTTCTCATAATAAGTTTGATTCAAAAAGTGTGATGAAACCATGAATAGACTATAGGTAGTTTTTCCTTGGAAATATTATATAGTGATTTATGAAAGTTCTGTAGCTTGTAGAACATTTATATTGTACAAACTTAATTTTATTATTTGGTCAGAAGAATGATGTAGCATGAATATTGTTGTTACTTACTGGTTAAGCATTTTAAGCTCATGGTTAAGTAATTTTTCACTAGTTTGAACTGTGCTACAGCATGTAAATACTAAATTTGACACTGTCAAAAAATACAATTCCACAAAAAAAAAAAAAATTAAGTTAAGCTCAAAAGAAAATGCTAAAAGGAGCCAGTATTACGAAAAGGATATAATGGAAGAACACGCTAATCAAAGTATCTATGATTTGCACATCAAATGTACCTGAAAATAATATGTTCAAGCAAGTGCCTGCATGCCTCTTAAAATACTGTGTGTGTCCTCCATTTTAAGCTCTGTTACCAGTTCCATGGTATTCCCGGATTCAGATTCTCTGAACTACACCATTAAGTGAGTTATGGTATCTGTAAATGCTATAGGGCTCTCCCTAGTTGGAAAATGTGAGAATCTATGCAGTATTACGTTTGAGACAGTTGATGTTATTCAATTTTGATAAACTGTTTTAATGGCAGCTATAAAGAATATCACGAACTAACAAAATTTTCACCTTTACCTGTACTGGCTAAAAACAACAGCACTTTTTATGTAAGCATGTTTCAATCCACAAGTCTTTTTACTAAAAACATACATATTTATCAACTAAGTAGCCAAATGTGTGAAACGAATAATGTAGTCTGTATAGAGACATTTATGTTTTAATTCTTACAATTTAAGTTATCTCCAAAAACTGTCCTCACTTTCCTTGTTTAATATTCTTCACACAATTTCCTTTCCCCAACTGCAGACAAAATGTTAAAATCACTGCACAACAACAGCAAAATACAATACGTTCACATTTTCTTGACGGAAAAAACACAGAAGATGGGCACTACAATATTTCTTCTGCAAAAAAACACACACATGCACACACGTTATTACTTTATTGTCCAACATCTCAAAATGTAGTATATGCAAATAAACAAGACTCAACACATAGCATAGATTTAACAGAAAAATATTCACGCACACACAAAACACTGCTCTTCACTCTCTGTAGCACCACTTTGCTAAATCCTCTTGCAGTGTCAGAAGAACTGTAAAAAAAAACACCTTTTACATGCTTATTATGACTTGTAAGCAATGAAAAAGTGTTTATACAAATATTATATAACATTACATGCCACAACAAAAGCCAATTAAAAATAAAAGCATCCTGAGAAGAGAAATTATATCCACTCATTTTTGCAGAGAATGTAAAATGCAATAAATAACATGACTTGGAATCTGCTCTTTATATTTTACTGTTTCAACATCTAATCAATTAGTAAAAAAAGGTTACGAATATAAGACTTTTCACATGCACTAGAAATTCTGTATTGACTGAAAGTTGATTAGATTATGCAGTCAGGAAGTCAATGACCTCCTGCCATAAAACTCCATCATGAACAACAATTGCTGAAGTACGAAAGGCTCTTTACTATGAAAGTTTGGTACTGACTATGCTGTTTGTCTTCGTTCCAAGATTCCCTTCCTTGGAATATGTAGCATTGCAGAGAAATAAGTACTCTGGAAGTTGAGTATAACACAATCTTGAAAAAGGTGAGCCCAGGACTGTGAAAGGAAGAACACACAAACACATTCACCAAACAAGAGATGGCTATCATCACTTATGCTATACAAAAAAAACCTTGAAATGTTAGTTTATATTTAACAGAAATTAAACACTCTAAAATTAAAATTATTATTAGGTTTAATTATGGTGTTGCAAAGTAGCTATAAGAGGCCGCCTATAAACTATTTGGACAATGTACACGCTAAATGGTTTCCATATTATAAATAATACTATATTCAGTCAATTATACTGTATTTAATGCTAAGCAGATATTCATAGATGTTCATAGGTGACGACCAAATTGTGAAAATACCAAGACTAATATTTATACTTTCACAAATTTTCCAATTTTCAATTGTATTTCTATTAACTTAAACAATTACAGTAAACTCTCGATTTTCCAGGGGTGCATCAACAGGTTGACAGCTTAACTGGGCTGTATTTCCTTTCATAAACACTTTATACTTTATAGACCTAAACACAATAATATTGGTCACATTTGTTTTTGTATATCAACAGCAGTGTGTCAAAATAATATTTGCATTTTAAATGGATATACAGTTGTTTTAAGTTAAATAACAAGCACATCTTGTGCCTGCCAGCCAGTGGTTAGTAACTGCCACTAGTTGGCCAGCTGCCGGCATCGCCAGCATTTAGAGGGGAAGTTCTTTAGTACAGCTTGGTTAGGTTGTCTCCATTTTCCTTTCGCTCATTACCTTACCCCTATAACTGGGAATAAATAAATATTTTTCTCCTTCCTTCAATCCCTTGTGAATGGAACTGCAGGGTGGGTGGGTAGGTAGGTAGGTAGGTATTTGTGGATGATATAAATGATTATACCCATGTGTTTTTCAGCCAATGGATTCCACTGTATTCTGGAAGAACTTTGCACAACCATTGTTTTACATTTTGCACATTTATTGCAAAAAACAAAAAATGTTATGAAAATTTCATGGCCTTTCCTGCACGAAGAGGGCACAGGCTTTTCGAGCACTTCCTCTCCACCGCCATTCCTCCCATCACCTTGTACGTGTAGTAACATTTGGCAGGGGAAGAGAGAGGCAGTAAAGAAGATGAAATAACAGAGGACATGTAGAAAGGAATGAGCACCAATACATAAATACTGCTGTGTATTGTTTATGCACTTAAGAATCAGTACATGGAAAGAATCATTTACATTTAGGTTTACATAACTATGTAGGCCTATTATTTTATCAAGAAGTAATGCAAAGACAAACTTTGATATTCATACTTTAAAATACAAGTGCAAACCTTATGCAAGGACAACCACTTTATGAACAAATATGGTATGTCATTAACAATTTTATTACATTGTGACATTCTGTTCATATTGATTCTTTGTTTACTTGCTACAATTTTTGTTCTGTTAATGTGTGATGTTAAGCAGTACCCATTAAACTGCTTATTTTAATATGGAAATGATGCTCTGAATCAGCTGGTGTTTACTGCATTTTAATTACATATTTACCTATTAAAATAAACCTACATTTCATCAATACACTTTTTATTTGCTTGTGAATGTATGCTTCAAAATGGTCTTAGTTCCTGGCATTCCATTTGCAGTAATGTTATGCTGCATTTCTTAAGTGTGTCCGTTTTCTGTGAACATATTGCCGGAGACCTAAAGTATAATTTTATTAGTAAATTAGCATTTCATTAGTGTAAATGTAGTTATTTATTGTGTGCTGTGTTCGGCATATGCAAGGTATTGTGGTATGGATTTTTGTTAATATGAACTCATTTTGCTCAGAATAATGTCGCTCTATTAAGAAAAATTTAAATTTCATCAATGAAATGTCTATTTTTTCGTCAGATATTTGAAATGACTTGATGAACAAAGTTAGCTAAATGAGTTGAGACAACATTGTTGGCTTCTGAACTTATGCCTATTAGATTCATTTTGGGTTAACCACGATTTTGATTTACCGTGCACTTCTTCCCTGCCAATACCCTGGTTAACTGAGAGTTGATTATACTTGCTTCTAAGAAATAAGTAAATTTACACAAACCATAAAATTAAAATGTTATTGAAACCACCACTAAAAATGTTTCTATACTATGTTACCAACTTCAACAATCAGGTTCAAAATACGAGCTTCTAAAAAAAAATCTAATTAGCTCTTTAGCTGACATAATTTGTGAAACAGCTATTTGTACATTCCTCATATCAAGAGTGTTGAAATTTTGGATGTCATAATTTTATTTAGTCTCACTGCTTCAGTAAAAAAAAATTAAATTTAAGTGCTGTTTAATTGTTTTCCTTTAAGGTAGTGTAGCTTTATACCGTCAACAGCACACGTGAGAGATGAGAGAATGAGAAAAATTATGGGAGAGGAGACAGCAGCAAGAGAATGAAGATGTGAAGGGGAGTAGAGAAGGGGAGGGGAATGCGGAAGGGCAAGAGGGGAAAGAGACGAGAAAAAGAAAGATGTGGAATGGGGTGGAGTGAAAAGATCTGGGTGGCTCTCAATAGCGAGGTCTTGAAAGCCGATGAGGGTGATTGAAGTAGATATGGAGCGGCGCCGGAATGAAGGGGCGGGGAAAACGGGAGATCTCAGAGAAAACACACAGACCAACGGCATTGTCTGGCACAATTCCCACTTGTTAAAATCCGGTGACACGGCCGGGGATTGAACCCGGTTCGCCTTGGTGGAAGGTGAGCGTGCTAATCACTTAAGTCACCATGGGCCTGGAATGGGGTGGAGGTGAGACAGGACAGAGAGGGTGTTGAGGGTACATGATGTGTAGATTGTACTGGGGGTTTTGAGTGGAGAGATAATAGGAGAAAGGCAATAGAGAAAAGAGAAGGTAAAGAGAAAAACAATAAAGGGAAAGAAGAGAGGGCAGATGGGAGAGACAGAGGTAGGGGTAGGGGTGAAGAGAGGGGGGAAAACAGGAGAGGAGGAGGAGGATGAAAAGAGGGCAAAGGAGAGAAAGAGGGGATAAAAGGAGAGAATTGGGCAAAATGAAAATAAAATTATTCTCCTGTCAATTTTTTTTATAAAAAATACACAACTTAATACTCATTACACATTACAATGTAATAATTAATATTTTTCTTTAATTGAAGAGATGGACACCTCAAGAGCTATTTTCAACAACAATGAATAAAAACATTTTTATTTAAAAAACCAATTATCGGTTATTTTGTCCTTCAAATAAATCTGTTATTTTGACACTAACGTTATTTTAATCTTCTCAGTTCAATGAGTTAAAATAGCTGATCCACTAATTTTGTCAAATTAAGTCATTAAACACTACACAATATAGAAACTGAAAGATTAACGGAGGAATACTAAGGACAATTATTATTTACTAAACCGTTCCTGAGATTGCAGAAGATATGAAATACAGTGGATACCTATGTGGTACGTATTGTTATGTGCTTTCTACTTTGCATTGCTTCCATTGACCAGTGCGAGTGAGTGAAAGAGTGTTTGGAGAAGAGAGTAGTAACGTGAGAAGCCGATGGTGTTTTACAAAGGTCCTCCACCACGCATACAGATAGTTTATTTCTCTCTCTCTCTCTCTCTCTATATATATATATATATATATATATATATACATACACACACACATACATACACACACAATCAAACAATAACAGAAATACAACCATATTAGCCAACAATTGTTAATATCTTACTTTCTTTGACTTAAAACTTTGTTTTGTCGCTTTCCGCTTATATGTTTTCTCAGTGTTGTGTCTGTGTATCATCCAACGGTAGTCAGCCGTCATGCTGACGTCCCAACGACCCTGGTATTATCTTTCTACATCTTTACTGTAGTCTTCACCGTAGTCCCCAAGATTAGTCAGGAAATGCTCAATATGCGAATTCAAAAAATGTACCTTTAAACTCATAGTGCAGCCAAGATGTGTGTGAATATTAAGGATTTCCCTGACAGTTTCTTTGTAGTTTGGATCCTTGACATTGCCTAAAAACGTGGAAATCACCTCTTTGAATTACGTCCATACCAAATGTTCTAAATCAGTTATTACACGCTCAAAATGTGTATCTTTAGTTAACTTTCTAATGTCAGGTCCTGTAAAAATGCCTTCCTTAAGTTTAGCATTGGAAAAATGAGGGAATTTGGTGGAAATATATTTGAAAGTTTCTCCATCTTAAGGCAGTGCTTTTACATATTGTTTCAGCAGCCCTAACTTAAAACGTAGAAGTGGAAGTAAAATCTTATTTGGATCTATTAAACTGAATTTGATGATATTTTTCGTACCAATTTCTAATCTTTGTCGAGTTGTCTAATAGTTTTGTTGCCAATGTAAATGTCTAGCTCTGCTATCCCATTCAAATAGAAAACATGGAAATTTGGTGTAATCTTGTTGCTGACCAAGCACCATAAAACAGATTTTAAGATTTCCAAATATTAACCAGTTAAGTCTTGCATATCCAATCAGTTCCAAAACAGTTTTCAGATTATCATATGTTTCTTTAAGGTAGACTGAATGTGCTAGTGATATGAGTATAATATTGCCATTGTGCAATAAAACTGCTTTTAAACTTCTTTTGGAAGAATCAATGAATAACCTCAATTCTTCCGTGTTGTATTCAAGAGCACTTCTGCATTAACCTTCAATATAGTTACACAATATAATATTGTCTTTTTTTTGCAGAAAAAAAAAATGTAAATTCCTCTTCTCTTCGTCGATACCAAAAAAATGTAGTGTCCGGATCTAATAAATTGTTTTCCTTTAGATGATATCCAAGCATCTGAGCTGCATCTTTGGGGAGTCCAAGAACCCTCACCAAATCATTTAGTTGATACAGTGTTAGAGGTTGCGGTGAATTACTAGAACATCCTGCTTCAAATATATCACCACTACTCGGAATATTAACATCTGTTAATATTTATGACAATATATCACCAATATCTGTAGGTGGATTAGGTACTGGTAGTTCGGTTTCGTAACTGATGCGACATCGGCATATGTAAATTTTTGTTTGGTTTTGGAATTATGTCCTTTGACATCAATTAAACAAAAATAGCACTCAATGTGATTAGTTGGCTCTCTCCATATCATTGTAAAACCAAACAATATGAGCCTTCTTCACATCAGCAATCCACTTCCGTAGTATTTCAACACAACGTGAGGGAATGGCCCCTACAGATACAAGTTTGTTGCTTACTTATTCGTTCAACGTTTATTTTGAGGAAAATGTTAATACTGATTATATGTGTTTGTTATGATTCTTGTCTGGTTTATTTACAGCTTAAAATGTTTACATTGGCATAGTAAATATTTACACATGATTACTTTAATATTGTGAGGTGTAATAAATTTCTTGATTCTTTTATACATATTTTCAAACACAGTTTAAGGTAACTGCACTAGTAGTCGTGTTAAGGTATAAATCTCACAAAACCCATCACTTTCATCAACCTTTTTTTAAATCTTAAAATCGGAACATTCTATGCCAAATTTCAACTCATTCTTAACAGATAGAAAAGTTAGTGGTGAAACACCGTTGTGTAATCTCCTAAATATGAACTCAAAAAGTTGGGTTTTTGTACCAGTAGTAGTCACTGCCGAAACTATTTCGTCCAGTGTTCGTCACACACATGTAGCAGTAGTCATATTTTTTAAATTATAAATATGACATTTTAAAATCGGCTAACGATATAAACAAATAGGTTAGCAATATAAACAAAAACCTTAAGTAAAAAATAACTAATAACATTGTAAAAAGCTTGCAAACCCTATACATACATACATACATAAAAAAAAATTATGGCCAATATATTCACATATTTCAGTTACCTAATTACAAATATCATAAATAATAACAAACACTATTCACTGTTTTGCATGCTGGCCTTGCAAACAAAGTGTGTACAGTCAGAAAGAGGCACAAAAACATTGAACACACATAAATAATAAAATAATAATAAAAAAAAAAAAAAACATAAAACTAGAATAATTCAGAAAAATTGAGAAAATTTAAGACAACATGTAACACTTACAAACTTTTCCAAACAATATAGTTTCAAAGTAAAATGTATAAGTTAACACTCCACATAAATAAAGAGTGGAAATATGGCTTCCGATTGATTTAAGTTTTCTTCTTCTTTTCTTTATGTTTCAAAAACATTAACAGGATATTAACTTTCAAGTTTTCCCCTTGTACCTCTTGAATGATGCAGACATATCTGTATTTGGAGACCCCTATTTTCCCACCCAAAAATGTCACAAGCGCAAAACTTCCTGGAAGAGCATTAGCTTTAGGCATATCTTCAAATGCCATAGTATTTTCTTCTTCGCATGACTAGCTCCACTCATCCGATGATTCTAGAGGCACTGGATCATCCTCTTCTGAGGATATTGTATCATCTTGGTCAAATTTAGACCGAGACCTGGCTTCCAGTTTTTCTTTTTCTACCTTCTTCTTGTCTCTTTTTACTTTCCTTTCTTCCTTTTTTTTTGTCCCTCTTCTCCCTTTATTGTTTCCTTACGTGAATAATATTCTTGCATACTTTTGATCTAGCAACAGTTGGAACCTTTTCCTTTGGAGCTCTCTTGCAAATTTTACGTTTTTGAGGCCCAGGCCAAAACAAAGCCAGCTTGAAAGGCAATGGGATTATTTTACCAGATGAAGTTCTACAAGTATTGTTTTGACTAGATGACCCTTGTGAAATGTTTGAAACACTAACAGATGGTTTCACAGTTGTTGAAGGCACACATGTAATATCAAGTTGAACTGGGAAGACTATAACTTGTACGAGATGGAGGTATGCTTGATGAAGCAGCAGGCAAAAAATTTAATGTTGTGGATGGATCAAATGAAATTGTTATATTGTCACCAATAGGTACGTCAGCAGATGTTGAAGGTCCATCAACAGATGCTGAAGGTAAGGCATCAGATGCGGCAGGTGAAACATCTAGTGGTATCATCGGCTGAACGTGCGGAGAATAATCAGATGGCGGAGTTGCAGAATTGACACCAGTACCAGGTTGTGTTGTCACCAAACTTTTCATGTGCTTCCAAAACTCAAAAGAGATGTGTCCCTCACATCTCCATTTCAAAGATCTCCAGCTGTGATGAACTGGCTTAATTTCTCCTTGCCCAAAATTTTTTCTGGTTCTTGAGAAGTGCCAGTGGTGTCACAGGAAATGTGCTGAGATCTTGGACTGGTTGCATCTGGCAGAGTGGAAGATCTGGCAATTATCTTGTTCGCATCAATTGCAGATGGATCCCACGCGTATATTCCACATTTATGGAATGCATTTTGCAATTGTTCAGAACAAAAAGAATTATTGATGGCTGTATCCAATAATTTTGCAAAATATTTTTTCAGTGTTGTATCTTTACCATCTGACACTTACTGTATTCTCCATTCATGAACAGGCTTCTTCGACCCATTCTTCAGTGGTCTGAAGACCCCAACATCCATCGGCTGAAGGATATGGGTAGCATTAGGCAACAAAGCTACCAGAATGATACCATGTTAATGACAGAATTTACTGGTGTGCAATGTCAGATGTGATGAATGTCCATCAATGAAGAGCACCACAGGAAGAGAAATGTTCTCAACTAACCATGGATGGAAGATATTTGTCAGGAATTCATAAAAAAAACTTCCCCTGTCATCCATCCATTTGGGGACTTTTCAATGCCCCACTGTACTGGCATGGATGCAACTATATCTTGGGGTAGTCGCTCATATTTAAAGCAGACCAGTGGTGGGCATAAACTTCTAGATGCATTACCAGTAATTAACACTGTCAGGCACTCTTTTTTATCAGCATTCACTTGCTGATATATACACTTTTGTCGCCTTTGCGTGCAATAATTTTGCTGCCTTTCGGATTAAGAAAAAAGGCAGTCTCATTTGCATTAAAAATCCTCTGTGGGTTTGTCAGAACTGTTTCTATATCACTGCCCTTTAAATATGCACCAACCTCTTCAAACCATGATGCAATTTTTTCTTGAGTAACTGCTGCACAGCTTACAGTTAAATTTTGCGGTGTCCTTAAGGTGAGACCAGGATTTCTCCTCCGAAAAGACTGGCACCATTTTCTCCCTGGGCGACCATCTTTGAAGGGAAATTCCCTGTTCAGTTCTTTCGCAAGTTGCTGTACACTATTTTGTAAGTCTTCTTGTGCAATGAGAAAACATGCCTTCCCTACTGAAATTGACCCATTCAACTAACATTTCTTCATCTTCCTTTGTCAGGCATGAATCTGGGCCCATTTTTCTTCCAGCTGGTGTTTTACCTTTTATTTGATCTGAAAGTGTGTTCCTGGGCAGACGATTATTCTTGGCAGCTTTTTTGATACTGAAGCCAGCCTTGACATCTTCAATGGCTGCTATCATAGCTGATTCTTCATAAAGAAGAATTATTCATTGTGACATTTTTGCTGAAATAACAGAAAATATTGTAGAATAATTTATTGCATGCCTAATTGAATAAAATAAGACAAGTAAAGTGTAATCTTATAATAAGAGATGAATTGTTTAATTAATTTGCAGGTAATCCAAAGCTCAATCTTAAAAATACAACTTTCTTCCAACCGTTATGCTAAAAAATAAGCAACATATTAAGATTTTATCTTGATATAATTTTTAGGCAAAAATACGTTATTTCATGCCAAACATCAAATAATTTTTCAGTTGTTGTAACTTTACCCCGTCCTATTAGAAAATCATCACAAAGCAAAACTAGAAGGTAACAATTATTTACAATGCCTGAAGCCGTCACATGCATGAACCAGAGGTAGTCATATGCATGAACCATAAGTCGTCATGGGTGAAGACTATTGGATCAGATAATCGTATGTAATCTTTACTAACAGTGGACTATAAATTATTCTTAACTGCATTTAACTTCATCATATATAAATACAGTTTTTAAAACTCACTATTCATCAGTGCTTGCCACAAATGACGAACACTGGTAATTAGGCACAATTTATTACCCAGTAATTGACACCTACATTATTATGAACACTGACAACATTGTTAATCTTACGACACTTTTAACCCATCATTAATTTGTTAGTTAGAATGCCAAACTCCCTACATTGATAAACATAAAAGGAAAAAAATATATATGACTATAAATACACTTACCTCCTTAGGAAATGGAGTAAGAAATTTTTCACCAACACAAAAACATTGACATTCACTCGGGACTACTCCAAACTAAATGTTTAAAAAAGGTGTGTTCCAAAATCGACTGGGTGCGATCATGACAAGGTCTGATGAAAACACCATAGAGTCGTGACAGTAGAAGATTGATTATTTTCCTTATTATCAATGTGTTATAGTAAAAATGACTAGCACTGGAACAATGACGAAAACGGGTGCAGTTACCTTATTTACATGCAGTTTACTGACACTTTTATAGCTTTCAACACTGACCTAGGTTAAAATGCTTTGGGTATGGAGGAGTTTTATTTACAGCTACACCTTTTCTCCTTGGTGATAAGGAAGATAGTATGCATTGCTAGTTGCATGGAATAATTTTGAACTAACAATGGGACACGTCTTCCACCCCCACGATGCGTGGGCATAAGCCTTGATTTAAGTGGTGAGTCTCTTTCCATACGCCATGCGGTGCGGACCAATGTAATAATAGGGAGCAAGCTGATGAGAATATTTAATATATCAGTCATCCTACATTTAGTCAGGAAGTTACCTGAGGAGAGTTTAATAGTTGGCTAAAGTTTTGAAGGCAATTTAAGAAGAGGCCTGTGTAAAACTAGATAGTTATTTGAGTGCTTCCCCAGACGATGCCGACGTCAACAGAATAAACTGTACGATGAACTCTTCAGAAATTAACTTCTGTACTAATTTACTGCAGAATTATTTAAATTCATACTAACGAAGTTTCATTTTTGTGTAGAACTGTTGAATAAGTGTTTATACGTCCTGACAAGATTAATGATTCTCACTAAATTGAAAAAGGACTTACGTACCAAAGGATGAACGTAATTTTCAAGTTAATTGTTTCATACACATTATCTACGAGATAATGATGTGATTTTACATACTGAATTAGCCAGGAGCAAATCATTTTTGTTTTAAAAAAGATTAACTTCTGCAGTGAAACAGTGACAGATTTATTTAACTGCTCACATAATCAGCGTGCTCTATACTGTGGTAGTAATTGAGTACTCGGAAAGCTCATTGAAATAAACATTAAGCAATTTCACCAAGCCCTAACTTAAGCTATCACAAATTTAATTTGGATCAATCTTAAAAATAAGATATCCCACACTCCAGTTCTTAAAGATTAAAAATTATTTTTGTTATTTATCCAAGTGTTTTCCCATGCCTGTTGGTGGTAACCAATCAAAGGAGCAGTAACAAATCAAAGCACAATCTAATGAAACCGAGTTCTTTTATGTGTTATTTATTTTTGCAAGTTTCTTTATCAGTGTTGAATTTGTTTCCAAGTGTTTGGTTTGCAGAGCTGTTAAGTTGTTCCTTTTCTTTTATTGTGTGACCATTTAATTCCTTGTTTTGTGGCACAGTGGCGCTTATGATCTCTATGCTATTAATAGCCATTCCTACCACATAACGCCTACCCACCCTTTATCCACACACTGTAACGTTGATTGCTGTGACACTATACATTTGGAATCCGTAATTATTCTATCCCATACAGTATACACATATCTACACTGTACAGAACAGGTAAAACACACAGTCATTGTACACAAAAGAATCTGTAACTTTACAGATAGGTGCCGCAACGTGGTGGCCGAAGAAGATTGTGTTGCATGTATTCAGTCGCATATTATCAGTCAGTAACACTAACAGATTGTTGACTATATGTGAGGCCATGATACACAAGGGATTTAGGTGTGTTTTCATGTTAAGCTTGTCACGTAAAATAGGAGTGTTGAGTAAGTCAGCTAAAAGTAATTAACATAATTTATGAATGAAGAGCACGGCCACGAGCCGTATTTTCTCAGCAGCTCACTTCATGAAAACAGAGCAGACCAAAGAGAATTAAATACGGAATTTAGTAGTTCGGAGACAACTGAAGGAACACTACAGCTGGACGATGTAGAAAGCAGTGAGGAAGATTTCCTAGGCAATGTTGGTCTAGAAGTTAATAGTGGAAACCTGATCAATTTCACACCCGGTACACATAGGGGAAGTGAGGTACCTACAACTAGTGTAGGGACAGTAAAGACCACAAGCGCATTAAATGGCTACCATAGCGAGATGTAGGTATTAATTTGCATGATTGAAGCTCAAACAACCCAACAACCCATATGGCAGAGTTGAAACAAAATACGGCAAATCAAATTGCCGGGCTCGAACAAAAGTTTGAAATTCAAAACGATAGGTTTGATTGTATCGAGAATAATGCGGCAAATCAAATTGGGGAACTCCAACAAAACTCCACAAGCCAGATTACTGAGCTAAAACAAATGGTAGCCAGTCAAAATGCAGAAGTTACACAAAGGTTTGATCATTTGGAAAAGAATTTCTCAGATCAAATTACCGAGACAAATCAAAATTTTTCCAGACAAAACGTAGAAATGAACTGATCTGAAGCAGTATGTAGATAATTTAACCTTCCAACTAGCTGAAACACAAGGAACAGTAGTCTTGTTACAAGACAAGGTGAATAATCTGGCAACCTATACAGCAGAACAAACAGCTATTATAGAGGAACTACAGGAAGGGTTCGAGTGTTTGGAAGTTCACGCACACGAAAAAAATCTCACTCGCAAGAGCAGTTCGAAAGCAACCTAGCTACTGTAAAAAAAATGTACGTGATGCCCAAATGCCAGTCGAAATAGAAAAAAAAGTTTCTAGTAATTTGAAGCAGACCAAAAGCGAGTTGTGTAACCAAATAGGGGGTTTGGAACAAAGCTTGTCTAATGAAGGTATTACCACGGGTCATTCCATGTCAATTCAACCAAAAAATAATAATTTCTTTTACGCAACAACTTGGCATGTTTATTCTATCTATATAGACAAGTAACCACACCAAATTTCATCTCTCTATGTCACTTGGTTTTCAAGTTATGATTGTTCAAAGTTTTGAGTTTTTTCATGTTTTGCTAGTGGGATGCCGCTAAACCAAAAGTGTATGTACACAGAAAATAATTTGTCATATGTTTATTTTTAACCCAATCGCTAAATTTTCAAATTTTGTTCTCTAAACTATAAGGATTCTAAGGAAAAATATAAAATTTCTCTCAGCTAAACAGTTTTCGCAGAAAAAAAAAGTTTTGAATCTTTGTATTTTTTTAAAAGAAAACATTGTTTAGCTTTAGACTCAACATCTCAAAAAGAGAAAGGGATAATAACAAAATATTTTTTTCCTCAAATAACTGTTATGAAATGGACTATAATATAAAAAAATATAATTGGGTGGGGTTTTGATTCCTATGTATAGTTTTATGATTTATATTACATGTAAAAGTTTTAAAAATAACTCACTGATCAACTGTAGGTCTTATTTCTAACCTTAAATTGCCGGACAAAACTTTTCAATAATGTAATTATTTATTGTCTGATATAATTTATAATTGTAAACATTATAAAATTTTACAATTTTAGAGCAATAATTAATCAATTACAATTCTTTATTGACTTCAAAGATAAAGCTGCAAGTAATAACAGGCAACTTGCAAGTGTACAGTCTTGTATGTTTGATGCTGGAGCCGTGCAAATAGCAACAGGAGACAAACATGTCTGGACAAGTTAAGACATGTTTTCAAAGAATAGCTTCAAACAGCTATTCTTTGATTATCTCGTCAGTCTACTGCAAGTACGTCCTGAGTTAATAGCTTGGTGTATAGTGCTCAGTATTTTGTTTGTTAAAGTGCTATTACTTAGCAACAGTAATTATTTATATATTATTGCGAGTGTATAAAGTGGTTTTGAGCATTTTTCTTTACTTTAATTATAATAAAAACAAATTGTAGTAATAACTACTATTTCATTTTACTAATGGTAAAATCTTGTTTTAAATAATATTTTAAAAGACTTACTCAATAACAAGAATTAATGAAGTTTTTAGTATATTTTTAGTTAATTATAAAAGCAGTTAATTTTCTATGTAATTTTGATTTAAAATGGTAGATAAGTGTAGCTTAAGGACAAAAACACTGACAATGCCGTAAAACAATTTATGTTGCAAAAAAAGCTATAGAAAATGCAAATGATGTGTGTGAGGAAGAATCTAATTTACTTAAGCTAAGAGCTGAATTAGGGAATGACCTTACTACTGTCTGCCTTCACAATAAGAATGTATTTTTAAATAAGCATGAATTTATACAAAAAAATTGTTGCGTTCCCTTCAAAGGCACAAGAAACACATAAAAAAATCCTTAAGAGTAGTAACTTTACAACAAAGCAAGGCATATGTCAAGCAAGGACTAAAAATAAAACCTGGAGAAAAATTATGTTGCTGTTGTCGTAAAATCTTATTTTCAACTCTTTCTAATCATGATAAAAGTGAGGTACAGCTAAATAATGATGATGTTGAATTATCAATAGAAAATGAGATACAAAAAGAAGAGGCTATTGATTCTTTAAATGCTTCTTAAACAGATGCAAGGTGTTCACCTTTGAAGATACACGTGCTTAATGAGAATTCTAAAATAAGCTATGTGCAAAATAAACTAAAAAAATTACAACAAAATGTGAAAAAGAAAATTAAAACTGTTCTTGATGTTGAAGTACCAGCAAAAGGTAAGAAATTATAAAATACAATTGAACAAAAAGCTACTGATATGGACTTACTGGTTGAAAACATGAATAGCCAACTACCTCAACTGACATCAAAGAACAAAGTTCAGCTACTAACAATCACTGCATCTCTTAACTTGCTGAGAAATAAAAAAAAGATACTCTTCAAGTTTCTGATTACCCTGTTCGGCAAGCCTAAAGGCTCTTCAAAGAAAAAGGTTTTCTGGATGAACCTGAACCAAAAAGAGGGAAGAAACTCAAGCCTGAGGCCATAACTTTCTTGTAAACTTTGTATCAAAGTGATGAACAGTGAAGGGTATTAATAGCCAACTACCTCAACTGACATCAAAGAACAAAGTTCAGCTACTAACAATCACTGCATCTCTTAACTTGCTGAGAAATAAAAAAAAGATACTCTTCAAGTTTCTGATTACCCTGTTCGGCAAGCCTAAAGGCTCTTCAAAGAAAAAGGTTTTCTGGATGAACCTGAACCAAAAAGAGGGAAGAAACTCAAGCCTGAGGCCATAACTTTCTTGTAAACTTTGTATCAAAGTGATGAACAGTGAAGGGTATTGCCAGGTATGGAAGAAGTGGTAAGTTTAGGGGGGAAAAAAAAAAAAGTTAATTTTGAGCAATCTAAATGACACATACTCTAATTTTAAATGGGAATATCCTGATATGAAAGTAGGTTTCTCTAAATTCTGCATGCTCTGCCCCAAATGGTGTGTTTTGGCAGATGCCAGCAGAACTCACTCGGTCTGTGTCCGCACTATTCACCAGAATGGTATATTGGTTATTCATGCAGCACAGCTTGAAGAGGGATATAAAGAGCTCATAAATCTGTTGCTATGTGAAAACCCTAATTGTGAATGACTGCTCAGACACTGTGACAAATGCCCCTCCAAAGATAATCTAACAGACTTTCTACAAACAAAGTTTGACAACTGTGATGAAGAGGGCAGAAATGAATACAAACAATGGCTTTGAACAGACAGGACACAAATGATCACATGTACAGCAAATGCTGATGACTTTACTGATCAACTTACAAACAAAGTAGAAAAACTAGTTCCACACTTGTACATTACAAAGTACCAATCTGAATAATTTAAAAGCCACAAAGATTCCTCTGCTTCAAATGTAGCTGTTCTCTCAATAGATTTCAGCAAGAATTACTCTTTTACTATACAGGATGACACTCAGGGGTACCATTGGACTTCAGACTCTTGTACAGTACATCCTGTTATTATAAACTTAAGAAGTTGTGTTGATAGTGAAAAAATAGTTTCAAAATACTGCATCATATCTGAGGACTTGAAACATGATGTTTGTATGGTCTACAAAATACAAAAAAAAAGGTCGACAGCATATGTCAAGGAAAACTTTCCCGACATTACAGAAATTCACTATTATAGTGACGGTTGTGCAGTACAGTACAAAAACAAGTTTAATTTTATGACCGTTTCTCTGCATGAAAAATATTAAATGTTAAAAGCATAGTGGTCATTCTTTACTACTAGCCATTGGAAAACAGAATGTGATGGGATTGGAGGAACTGTTAAACGACTTGCTCATAAAGAAAGTCTCCAAAGACATCTTCAGAATCAAATATTGACTCCAGATTAATTCTTTCAATTTTGTAAGTTTAGCATCAGAAAAGTTAACTTTCATTTCATTCCCAAGATTCAGTAAATTTGATCCGTTCAAAGCGAGAAGAATTCTTTGAAGAACTAAAAACACTTCCAGGAACAAGAATTTTCCATAACTTTAGGACTAGATTGTTTTGGGACTTTGGAAGCAAGAAGAGTCAGCAGTGATAAGAAGCCCAGCCTTAAGTACAACTTAAGAGAAGTGACATCAAATGTGAAAGAAGCAGACTTGGACCCTTCTTGTTACACTACTTGCACGTATGACAATCGCTGGTACTTTGGAATAATAACTAATGTCACTAAAGAAGAAGGTGATCTTAAAGTTAAATTTTTACATCCTGCAGGACCATCACCATCGTTTTACTGGCCAAAACGAGATGATACCTGCCCAGTGCCAATTCCTCGAATCCTTGCAGTCGTTGAGTTTCCACACACCTCGACTGGAAGAACTTACCAATTCTTAACAGAGTTTATGAATTCAATTCAAAAACTAATGTCAAAATCCTTTAAGTGATATAGACTGAAAATGGAAACACAAAGTGAAAGACTGACTGAAATAAATCTGTTAAGTTTCCAAACAAATTCCTAACTGCGGGTCTAATTATTTATCTGTAAAGATGTAAATAGGATTTTCTACTTTAATAAATGTGTCCATGTTTATTAATCCTTGTTTAAATATAAATTCCAGTTGAAAAATTCACTATGTTTTTTTCACAACCAAAAAATTAATTCATTTGTGGCACAAATCAACTATCAAGGGATCAAAGGGGGGGGGGGTCTACAAAGCTTCGCTGAAAGATTAAAAACATTTCCATTTAACTTTCAAAAAACTATACAAATGAATGAAAACCCCACCAATATTTTTTTTATATTATAGCACATTTCATAACAGATATTTACGAAAAAAACTTTTGTTAGTATCCCTTTACCTTTTCGAGATATTGTGAGTAACGCTAAACCACGATTTATTTTTAAAAAATTACAAAGATGCAAAACAAATTTTTTTGCCAAAACTGTTTAACTGAGAGAAGTTTTATATTTTCCACTAGAATCCTTATAGTTAAGAGAACAAAACTTGAAAATTTCACAAAGATTGGGTTAAAAATAAACAAATGACAAATTATTTTCTGTGTACAGACACTTCTTGTTTAGCAGCATCCAACTGGCAAAACTTGGTGGAGGAGGGAAACCCCCCCCCCCCCCCAAACTTTGAACACCCATTATATGGAAACCAAATGAGACACAGATATGAAATTTGGTGTGGTCACTTGTCTATATAGATAGAACAAACATGCCAAGTCTCGTAAAAATCTGAGATGTTGGGTGAAATGCCCTGATTGAATTGACATGGAATGACCCCAAATCAGTTTGACAAACAGTTGATAGATTTGGAGAAGAACTTAAATGATAAGCTTAGACGAAAAGAGAATGAATACCTGACTGCAAAACAGCATTTTGATGCCAGAAGCGGTCAAATTCAAGAAGAAATTAAGGAGTTGAATGACAGGTTATGTTTGAGCAATGTATCAGGAAACACTGAAGGTACATGAGTGCATTCAAAAAACCAGAGCACAGTTTTCTCTGTTCCAGTGGAAGGACAGAATACACATAGCATAGTGTTTATTCCTGCAGTAACAACCCAGCCAAGCAATGGGCTGAAGAAATCCCCAAATTCTCCGGAAATAGTCAGGAAAACCCTGTAATTAATTTAAGGAAATTTGAGTACACTACACTGTGTGGTTTATCAGAATCAGAGGTTTTGTTCTGCTTGGGGTTAAGCCTCAAATCAACAGCGTTCTTTTGGTGGGAAGTGGAAAAGGACAGAGTTGAGAGTTTTAACCCATTTTCCCGGCTTCACCTAGAACAGTATTGGAACCCGAGATTTCAGGGTAACCTACGTGCCAGGCTACACCTCGATAAGTAAGACCCAAAAAAAGACAAAACCTTGGAGCAACACATTAGCGAGGTTTTTGAGCGTACCTGACACCTAGATGCACCTATGGGGGACGAGGAGCTTGTGCAGATTATTCAGGATGTCTACTAACCTCCTTTTACAAAAATCAGTAACTTTTTGGTTACTTTTGGGGACCTTTCTTACAAATTTTGGTAACCTCATTTTTCTTTAGGCTGTAGATTTAATTTAAACTAGCTGTCCGAAAACTACTTTGTTAGCATGTTTCTTACGATTTGGTTACATATTTTAACACTAGAAATAGTAATATATTAAATTTAATAAATTTTTTATAGTTAGTTTGACTTACAGGTATCCGTGGTATATACATTGTCTCCTTTACCGTACAAATAAGTTTTTATGGTGTAATGTTCCGGAACTTTGGCATGCGCTCGCTCTTACATCCCGTTCATAATTTTTTTAAAATATCATTATAACTTCACAGGAAATTTTTAATTTAATTCTCAATTACATATTTTCCAGTCAAAGAGAAATATGGATATGCAGCTATTATTGTTACAGGCTATTGTTTTTCCAACTTTTAAAAATAATAAACCTTTTGTGGGAAAAAATAAATGATAATTGTAACTATTTTATGTTAAAAATTTAATAATTTCGAAACAATTAACGAGACCGATATGAAACAAAGTGCAGATTTTAAGTTGAAATATACTATATGATCTCTGAAAGTTTCATTAAAATCGATTCAGCTGTTTCGGAGCCTATTCTAGACAGACAACGAAAATTTTAAAAACCGTTATTTATACTTCAGTATCGTTTAAATAACATATTACATTTAGTTATTGGTATTAATTTTGAAATAACAGACAGACACATTATTTTTATTTATTAGTATAGTATATGTTCTGCCGGATAAGAGAACTATATTTGTAAATACGAGTCCCATAGTATGCACGTTTCCGTCGTATGCCATTCCAACCTGTTTTAAATTGTTATGGCCAAATAATACAGTTCAGGCAGTTATTTTATTGTACAGGAAGAGGGAACATTAATTGAACTACTTTCGTGAAACTGCATTGTTTTTCTCTTTTTACACAAGACCATAGCAATTCGAATTTTTTGACGAAGCAGTGGATAATTTAACCTGAACAGATATAACTTTCAAATTATTGGAATAATTTAATTTTAATGAAACAATAAAACATGAAAAAAATTATGCTGTTTGTTCCAAAACAAGAAATACGCCAAATTTTCAAGGTGTTAACCTTACACGTAAAAGTCGTTAGCTGTTACACAAGTAACAGATTATTAAAAGTTACTTTAAATTACAAAACAAAATGTCAAAAGGTTGGTTTTTAGGACAAAGTGCATTAAAAACACAAACGACCGTCTTGGATGAGTAGTGGTGATGGGGGGGGGGGGGGCGGCACACACACACAAACTTACCGTTTTTCATTCCCAACTGCGAAATCCCGACCACTTTCATACTTTGGAAATCCTTTTGATCATCATTTCACTAAAATCATTTTTGTCTACCACTGAAAACTAAATAATTTTATTTGCAGACGCATTCAGTTTGTACTACACACCACCGGTTTCTTGTAATAAATAAAATATGTAAAAAAATCACATACACACACGGACACATTGAAATGTAAATATATGACGCGGTTATACTGGCAAGTCTGCCATTTTACTAAAAGTTAAACAAAAGCCGATTATTACATTTAATTCAAGCAGTTGTACTTACAAAGCACTTGCAACCAAATACGCTTAACAAAATGTACAAAAATAATGAATTGATGCTGATTAAACATCATGAAAACACCAGCACCACAGATGACTACAACAAGATCATGTACTCCCGTAAGTTAATGCTGTAAACACACATATATATATATAATATGATTGGAATATGAAAATCTGACTGCTCTCAGAGTGAGTTCTAGTAATTATAATAACATGCAACACTCCACCAGTGTGCACAGAGTGCAGTCCAGAGCAGTAATTGGAATACGATATAAGTCGATGTAGTACTTTTTTCAAATGAGTGCATCTATTGTTTACATGCTTCGTACGTTGGTCACAATGTCTGTCCTTTGTGCCAAAACAAATGTAGCGACCTTCAGAGCTGTTACAGGCCCATGATTCTCGTACAGACACAAGAAAGCTCGTATGTTTGCTAACCGCTTAAATGGTCCCACTGTAGTTGTATATGCATAAGAATTTTTGCATGCTTGGTAATAATACCGCCTGGCAGTACATCAATATTGTACTCCCTGCCCGCAATAAAACTAATACAGAGAGAGAGACTGACTCCCGCGGGAGGCGTGGAATACACATTCCTGTCTTATCTCTGATAAGAAAAAAAAAGGGGGGAGGGAGGGAACTGTTACCAGATACTTTTGCAGTATCTGAGAACCACAAAAAAATTCATCTCACTCACAAAAATACTTGGTGACCACATCTCAACTACCGTATCTTCCGCAACCCTCTCCTAAATTCCATGACTTTTCCATGACTAATAGACACCCTGATATTATTTCTCGGTTGACACCTTGCTACCAAGACAGATGGGCAGACATGCCGTTCACCAGTTTGGCAGATTTCCGACACCAAATTCTAAAAATGGACCACACCAAAAGGCAAAAATTAGTCATGTTCAGGGACACTGACCGGACTAATATTCCGCATCCACCACCATTACAGGTTGAATCAGGGTAATATACATCAATATCTGGGAGAAAACCGTAACCATAGAGTAACTGCTTTCACAGTGGACAACAACACCAAGCAGTGTATGCCTTATGAGCCATACAGGGATAATAACCAGGGTCACTTCAGAGGTTATAGACGACAGCGTGGTAAGTGATATTCGCCTTGTTATCATAGGAGAAGGCGAGAAGGTCGAGAAAATAGCTCACCTCACAATACACGGCCACAGCCAAATGCCTACATACACTCTGATAGAACAGTGTCGCTTGGTCTACTCATAGGCAAAATCCCGGTAGTCAGACCCCAGTCACCAGGTAATTCAAGGAGGATGAGTGACAACTTTACTAGATGGCCCGAATATTCAATTGGTGTTCTGCAGCCACGGTTTGTCTCAGTCCCAAGAAATAATTATGCTAACCCAGTAGGACCAAATGTCTGTCCGACATGGAAACCTCCTCCAGCCGCTCCGACTGTATCACAGACACCCACTAATGTGTATTATCCTCCTAATCCTTCTTGTTACATGAAGATAGTGAAGATGTGATTTGTTCTAAAGTTCCTCTTAATGATTTCAAAATTGAAAATAAGCATGATTTCTTGTTACGTGAAGATATGATTTGAAGTTCCTCTATGTCCGGAACTGAACTTGAAAGTTTATGGTTTAATGGTTCTTACACCTTTCGATAGCGATGGAGAAACAAGTTGCGTGAATGAAGAAGAGGTCAAAGAAATTTAAAGTCTTGGACATAAGTTACCAATTCTTCCCGTACCACGCTTGAAAATAATAGGGGTTACGTCTAGAGTTAGTCCTGTAGTCAATAAATAAGCTATTTTAACCATTGAAGGGTTAGGCTCAGTCAAACTGGCCTGTGTCGATTTTAAAAGGCTTGGCTTAACCTCTAATATTGGGCAAAATTTTTTTTATCTCTGTATAGCATAATTTTGAACTTTGGAGGTTGGCTTATTACCGCTCCAGAAACATAAGGTAATATTCCTGTGCATGAAAATTGTAAGACTTCGATAGCATTGTCGCATTAATCCAAAGAGATTTACAGAACTGTCGTATGTACACTGAACCTACTCAATCTTGTACTAGTAATCAGTATGAGGAAATTTCAAAGGCAGTCATAGCAATAGCTACAATAAAGGAGGTCCAAAGACAACAACTATTTAATATGTTGATGCTGCATCAAAATTACATGTCTGAGATTCCAGGTTGCAATAGATTGAATTCCGTAGACATCAAGATGCTACACAATTCTGTATTTCATAAGAAATCCTACCAGATTCCTGCAAAATTTCTAAGTGAAGTCCAAGACTATTTGACGTTGATGCTCAACTGGAAGGTAGCCCTTGTGCCAGTCCCATGTGTTGTGTTCGCAAAATGAACGGAACTGTGCGTTTGTGCTTTGGTGCCCAAGGTTCAATAAGATCACGGTAAAATATTGGAAATGCCCTATTCAAACCAGGGATGTACTCCGATTATATCAAGGAGTATCTTACCACTATTGATATTACAAATGCTTAATGGCAAGTACCACTAATCCCCAGGTGCTAAGGAGTACAATTAATTTTTGTTCAGGAACTAACAATACATATTTTCAGTCATGCAGTTTGGTCTCTGTAATGCTGTGGCTGAATTTACTTGCCTCAATATCACCTTGGGCAAAGAGTGTAAGCAATTCATGAGGGCCTACGTCGATATTTTGAATACGCCCACATGTTTTGAAGACCACCTTCGACACATGCATATTGTGCTCAAGAAACTTCAACCAACATGTATGACAGTCAAGATCCGGAAATCCTTATTTTGTCGCTCAGAAGTATCTTTCTTAGGACATGGGCTATCAAGCAAAAGAATCAGAACCCCTCCTGACAAGCTGAAGGCAATCACCGAGTTCCTTGTTCTGAGAAATGCGAGACAGCTAAGAACGTTTTTAGGAGTATTAGGTTTCTACAGGAACTACTCTGATAAAATTTCCAAGATCTCCATTCCGCTGTTAACACTTTTGAAGAAAAGAGTAAGTTGGTGTTGGATCAATGAATATCAATAGGCGTTTGAAAGATTAAAGATCTTTCTGCAGGAACACATGATCCATCACCCTGTTCAAGGCTGCAGATGTTGAGAAAACTGTGACGATGGCCAGCAGGATACTAATAGTGTAGAGAAAAATTACACTGTCACCAAGTGGGAGGCACTTGCAATAGTTTGGGCATTGCAAAAATTCAGAGACTTGCTAATTGGAAAGAAAATCAAGTTGATGACCGATCACCACACACTCATGTGTTTACGTATAAGAAGAGCATTCGGAGACTGACTAACACGTTGGCTTCTTTACTCGCAAGAGTACGACCTCGAAGTGAAGTACATACGTGGAATTAAAAACACAGTCGCTGACTACCTAAGTTATGTACCTGATGTAGGACAAGACCTACTCCATCCGCCAAAGAAAATTGAGAATTTTAATATGGCTAGCATCAACACTACAGCATTGAAGGCTAATCGAAGTTAAAGGAGTTGGTAAAGTCCTGACAGAGATTTTCATAGGTATTTATGTATTTCCAACAAAATTATGTTATTCTATAAGCGCGAGAATGTTGCGCCATTGGATAAGACCTAGAAACTTGTGATCCCAGTATACGTATTCCTGTAGCACCGAAGTTCATCACCCTAAGCCACATTGATTCTAATAAGTTGTATGATAGTATTAGACGCCTAGTTTGCTGGCTAGGAATGGCGCAAACTGTTAAGGAAGTCGCAAGGTCATGTGACGAGCGAGAAAGCCAAACCTCCACAAGAAAACTTTCAAGGCGAGATGAAGGCTATAATACCCAGAGAACCTTTATCGTAAGTGTCAGTTGACATTTTTGGATCTTTGCCAAAGTCAAAATCAGGTGTTAAATATGTATTTGAAATTTTAGACCCCTTCTCAATATACATAAATTGTACCCTGTGGTACAAGCCACTTCTACAGTGTTATTGAACAAGTGTACCACTGAGAGAAAAGTTAACAGGGAGGAACATAGGTGAACTGATACCCGAGTTTAATGAACTACGAAGGCTAACTGACGTAATTGTACCGGAAGATCCCGAGAAGATCCGTAAAGAATTAATTGAGTTGGTAAAAAGACGCCTTGAACATTCAGCAGAAAGCCGTAAGAAGTATTATAGGCTAAGTAAGAAAACTAAATTTGAAATTAATGATATATTTATGCGACGAACGAGTTGAACAAGTAAGTATTGGGAGTGTTACTCTTAAGTTATTTCTAACTTTTGAAGGGCCATACAGAGTAACAAATGCAATTAATGACAATTGCTATGAACTCGTCGATATGGAAGATCTGTAGGCAGATATATCACCCAGCTCAAGCCTTACATAACTCCGAGCCCTATGATGCAGATAACAGTAAAGAGTAATTTGAATGGTTAAACTGATCCAGCTATACAAATATGGGTAAGGTTAGACTGAAGTCGTTAATTGAAGGATTAAACTGCCAATGCTATGATGGTGAGTACAGTTGAGCCTGCCAGGTGCTAGTGTTAGAAGCTCTAAGTGACAAATTTACTCACTGTATGGGAGTTCAGAACCCTTAGCTAACCTGCTCCTCTGCCCTGAGATCTCAGGATCCTAGCTAGCACGTAGTCGTTAAGAATATCCAGTCGCTGAAAATTATAACTAACTTACTGTTTAAATCAGCAAGATATTTAATGTACTGAGGTGTACGTATATGTAAAACTGTTTGTGGAGAGAGAGTAACGAAAGGCACTGAATATCATGTTATCGCAAAGTTATAGATATAACGAGTTCGTAATACACACAATTTGTACGAAAGTTAAGATCTTAGCTGGCCTAAACACTGATAGAGTTTAAAGACACTTACAAAACATACGCTGCTAGCAGTTCACAGGTATTAGTTGGTACTCACCATTGCTGATAGTTAAATCCCAACATGTTCTGATGACAGGGAAAGCATTTATTTGTTTGGGGATTTTATCTTATTTTGGTTTGGACATTTGTCTTCTTATCAAATGATTCTTCACAGGATGTTTTGAAGGTTAAGACACTAAATGTTGTTACTGTTTTGTTATGCGGTATATAATATTTAGTGTGATATATAATTTAGTGGTGAGTTGTTCTACATGTATTTATGTCTTATTAATTTCTTCTTGTTAATTGTGTATTGTTGATTCTCTTGATGCATTCATTAATGGTATAAGGTAATGCATTGCCTATGTTTATCACTGACATTAGGACTATGGGATTATTGTCCCTGTAAAGATTCACTTCCTATAGATAGTTGCTAGTGTGTTCTTGATGTGAAACATTAGAATAGGATGTTAGACAGGTGACGTGCTAAAATCACGTAATCACACTGCCCAAGTTCTCTCTTACTGCGGCACTGACAGGTGTTGATAGTGAGCAGAACGTAAACATTGACTTGAAATTTGCAAGTGAACGATGCACTACACGATGTAAACTGTGATACTTTAAAAAATGTTTTTTTAAATGATACAGTGAAATAAACAGTACAAGTGATAAAAGTCTACGTATTTTCGAAAACAATGTAGCTAATGGAAACTATGCAATACTTTGCTCCAAACATGAATTTTCTAACTTGGCAAAATGATACTATTTCACATACTTCTGATGATAAAAACTGAATATAATGAACTGTGATCAATAATAGAGCAATGTCGAAACATTTCAGAAAGTTGAGTGTTACTGTACCTCGCAAAGACGTCAACGACGACAAAGCTACAGCATGAGACACGACCCGACAAAAGCCATGTTTCAACTAATGGCCACTGAAGCTAAAAGTTTACAACTGGATGTAGCTGGGTTGCCAGACTTCCAGGAGACAACACTGTACAGTGTTGGAATGAAAGTCTCTACAGCACGTCGAAATTACTTTGTGACTGAAGTGTTATGCATTTACTTAGTTGTTTCTTTCTGTTGTTTTTCTGTTTCAGCAAGACTTGAATGGAAAATGGAATTAAATGTCAGTGAGATGTTTGTTAATATTATGTAAGAAAGTGATTATTTCTTGATACTTGTTATGTGAAGTGTTCTTTGTTTTTTTTCTCAAGTGTTGTAATATGTTTTGATTGGTAATATAAAATTGTGACTACTGATGAATCTTGAAAATGAAACTTCAGGTTAAGCTGATCCAAAGGATTTTTTTTTACTATAAGCCATTCATGGTAAAGCGAGCACTTCTTGAAGCTGTTTCATCAGATATAATAACCAATAAATACATTTACTTGTGGTCTCTGACTTTTGGTTTTGGGTATGGTGAGTGTATACACTGTGTTGATTACTCACATTGCAGGGTTTACATTAACAAGTAGTGGAAGGATATAAATTAGTTGAAAGAAAAAAGTAACTAGGGCTTCAAAAGTGTTCACTTAACCGTGAACAGCCTATAAAGATGTCTCAGAAAACTCTTTTAAGATATTTAAATTTTCTTTCAAGCTTTGGTATCTGTGAGGGAATGGTCCCTACAGACATGTACGAGTTTGTTGCTTACTTATTCCCTCAATGTTAATTTTGAGGAAAGTGTTAATACCTACTGATTATCTTGTTTGTTTTGATTCTTGTCTAGTTTATTTACAGCATAAAATGTTAAAACAGATATAGTAAATATTTACATATGATTACTATAATATTGAGAGATGCAATTAATTGATTGATTCTTTTATATGTATTTCAAAAACACAGTTTATTTACATGCAGTTTAAAGACATTTTTATAGCTTTCAACACTGACCTAGGTTAAAATGCTCTGGGTATGGAGGAGTTTTATTTGCAGCTACACCTTTTCTCCTTGGTGATAAGGGAGATAGTATGCATTGCTAGTTGCATGGAATAATTTTGAACTAACAATGGGACACGTCTTCCACCCCCATGATGTGTGGGCATAAGCCTTGATTTAAGTGGTGAGTCTCTTTCCATACGCTATGCGGTGCGGACCAACGTAATAATAGGGAGCAAGCTGATGAGAATATTTAATATATCAGTCATCCTACATTTAGTCAGGAAGTTACCTGAGGAGAGTTTAATAGTTGGCTAAAGTTTTGAAGGCAATTTAAGAAGAGGCCTGTGTAAAACTAGATAGTTATTTGAGTGCTTCGCCAGGCGATGCCGACGTCAACAGAATAAACTGTACGATGAACTCTTCAGAAATTAACTTCTGTACTAATTTACTGCAGAATTATTTAAATTCATACTAACCAAGTTTCATTTTTGTGTATAATTGTTGAATAAGTGTTTATTAGTCCTGACAAGATTAATGATTCTCACTAAATTGAAAATGGACGTTATGTATCAAAGGATGAATGTAGTTTTCAAGTTAAGTGTCTCATACACATTAGCTATGAGATAATGATTTTTGTGATTTTACCTACTGAAGTAGCCAGGAGTGGTAATTCTTAAGAATAGGGACTTTATTGAAAATTGGAAAAATAATACGTTCATATGTTTGGTGTGATTGATAGTAATCATAATTGCTAGGAATTTTGGAGGGGTTTCAAGCAGTTTAAAAAAAAAAAAAAAAAAAAAAAATTTGATTAGGGGGAGGGTTATCAAGATTGTGTTTATGCTATAAAATACATATAATTTGCGTAGAATATATTTATATCGGGTCACTGAATTGTTTTACATGAAAGAATACCCTTTTACAACAAACATTTAATGCGTAAAACATAATTAACACTGTATATTTATAGCACGGCACTGAGGTTATACAGGTAAACAACACTGGTATCTAGCAGTGTTCGGACACATGTAATTCAAGTGAATTACTTGAGGCTTATCTGGTCTATATTGACAAGAGGATAAAACATATTACTAGTAGAATAAATATAGATATCATAGATGATACAGAACCCCATTCTGAGACTGTGTTTATAAGAGGCGACGTATAACGCAAATGGTATGTTTTCAATACACTGAACGTCCATGTTGGTTGACATCAGGTGCATTGTGAGAGATTGCGGGACATAGCTAAAGGTTTGATGTGTAGTGTTGGAGGTTTCAGATTTACGAGTGCTTAAACGTATGTTTTAATGCAATTCATGTTGTCTGAAGTGTTAAATTTCATAATTGTGTAAAGTTAAGTGTGTTTCTATACTATTACAGCAAGGGAAAAGTAAAATTATAATATATGTGCTGTGACTGTGTGTGTAGTGTGGTCAAATGGATAGACATTGTGGCTTGCACAATAACGTACGCTGTATGAACGGCGAGTGATTAGGTGAGTATAACTAAATGAAATGTAACTTTATGATAGTAAGGAGAGCGATGAAGGTCTAGGAAATTGCGCGGTACAAGTTGAAAATATGTATGCTTTAGTGATAAAATGTTACCCTACTATTTCCTTCTATTTCATAGCCCTCTCCGCTGTCGAATTTGTAACTTGTTTTAGTAATAGTGTCGGTAATTCATAAGACTAAGTGCTTTTTCGGGGGAAAAAACTCAAAAAGTGGTATAATTCTACTACACTAATTACACAGAATGCAAATTAACTACGCACATCAAAATTTGACCCATCGAAACCCCAAAAAAATATAGTGGGGGACGGTTATGGAAATCAGGGAAATTGTAGGGTAAAGCAAGTGAAACACATGTACAGACGTGTGCTCAATCTTTGGAAAAAGGGGAATAGAGGTTAGGGCACTGACCACCCTCTCTGACACACAGGAAAAGAGGGGAGTTAAAACCCAGAATGAGGTTAGTTTCCCACCCAGGGAGTTCTATCCTCCTCACTACTATAGTTGTCAAAAGTTGGGACGTCAGTTGTCCCAGGAAGAATGCGTTGAGCAGTAATTAAGCGATTATGAGGGTGGGGGTGGATGACCTGGCTAGAGAAACTGAATTGAAACACATAGGCCTGTTTGGATGGTGCGTGGGGACGTAATCTGAAGATGATGCCACGACACTGGGTTTGGGAACTGTATGTAGCGGGAGTATAACCAGTACCGCCCTTCCTGAGGCCAATTTGATAGTGTAAAAGTTGGGTAGAGCTACCTCCAGCAGGTGCCGAACACGAATAAGCATACCATATGCCAACTTTACAATACTAGACGACTATATGAGTGGATGTCACATTCTGGACAGCATGCTCCTAACAGGTGGTTTAAGGATGACTTCTGCGTGGGTGAAAGTAAGGACGAGTCCGGTCGTGGAAGTGGAGCAATTTCCATAGGCTGTTGTTCTACTGTATTGGGGACTGCATTTGCGGTATTGGTATTAAAAGATCTTTCTAAAGCATGACGCTCTCAGCGACGTTGATGGCTTTGTACGCCACCGTTCTTGTTGTACATCTGCCTTGTCCCGTGATCTCTTCTGTGTACGTGCAGTCCTGGAGGCGTGACTTCTGCAGGCACACCCAAGGCCCAGACATGCAAACAGAAGTCCGGTATTGGGACATCACTGGAGGTAGATGCTGAAGTAATGGAAACCCAGGAGCCTAGGCATGTCGTTTCCAAACTAATGCTTTCTGCAAGCTCATATCTCCTGTTGAGTTCTGTGCGCCGCACACCTAATCTCCAGCGGGATTTAATTACAGATCTGAATAAGCACTGAGTAAAATACCAGAGAACAAAGTATTAAAAGTGACACAGGATCTACAATGAAAATGACAGTAAACTGAGACTTAAGTTTCACGTAATTTTTATTACGCCAAAAAGGAGAAAAGCGGAAAGTTGCGGCTAGATCAATTACAAAAGAAATCTAAATTAGCTAGGTAAAAATAATATTAAAATGTCAGTATGTACTGAGAAAATCAGGCGAAGAAGAGCCTGGAGAAAAATATTAATTCACTAAATATGCAAAATTCTAATGTACGCAATTTTACAGCGGAACAGGTTTATCCAGTAAGGCTAGAATCGCGACGACCCGATACCACGAGAATCAAGTGAAGTTGACTGAGGCAAAGGGTTGTGGGTGCAGGAAGTGCATTACCTCTGGACAGAGATGCTGCCCTCATGGTCAACTGGGGCAGTGGTGGACAAGCATTGTCCAAGCTGCTGGGAAGTTGCAGTCTTTGCAGTCTGCGGATGCAGGCTGAAGACTTATCCAGACTTCTGTAGGCTGATATATGTTCCAAGCTCTGGAGCTGAGCCGTGTTGTAGGCTGGGAGAGGAAGAGGAGAGAGAGTTTTCTTCAGACCAGGGAGATCTTGTGAACCTCTTCGGCCTGCGAGCTCGGCATCTCTGCTGGACCATGCTGCTAGACTTCCTTACATACTGAAAATGTTCTGATAAACAATCTTGCAGTGAGGAGGGAAGGGGGGTAGCGTAGCCTTCCAACACAGGGGTAGGTTATCAGCCTAGCACCAGCGCCGCTCGTTGCTTATCTACCCGCTTGGAGGCGACGACAAATTAAAACATCTCATCCTGAGTTTGGCGGGATGTGGGGACACAAGGCCACAGGGGTGCTACCCATCTCGGAGGTTTGCTGTAACATCTTCTGTGGCTAAATGAAGAGCAGTGGATTATCAAAAATATTTATTTTATTCACAGGATAGCGCTTGCATGCTGGTTTCTGGTCATGCGATGCATATCGTAATTAAGTGTGTTAAATACTGTTACGTATTCGGCTGTCCAGCTTGTGGAGATTCCTTGCTTGATATGTTCAATTATTTTTTCCACTGTTATGACTTGCCCCGAGCTCTGGTTACCCGTGGATGGGGCGAAGTGGCCTGTAGAGTGCACATCTGTGCTGTGCAGCATGCTGGCATGCGTCAGTACACAATGTAATAATTATTCACGAAAATGTTAAATTGCAAAAAAACTGTAAAAGCATAACTAAATATTATGCACTGAGCCAGAGTCCCAGCGCCAGCAGGAGAGTAATTCCCCAAAACAGTGATTAAAGGTGTGACTGCAATTTTTTTTGGACGGTGATGGGAAGTGTCACGCATTAGTGAATCTTGGAGTTTCCCAGAAATGATTTTCAAGCGTAGTCCCTTTGCAAGGAAAATTACTGTACAAGTGTAGCCAAACGTGATGCACAGAGCCAGAGTCCCAGTGGTATCAGGAGAGTAAATCCCCAAAACAGTTACTCAAGGTGCGCCTGCAATTTTTTTTAGGTGGTGACGCGAAGCGCCACGAATCAGCAAAGCTTGGCATTTCCAGATAAAGGTTTGTCATAAGTAGCTTATTTGTACTGAGAAATAATGTGTGTGTTTTGCAATTTAGTGTTTTCAGGAATAAATAGTACATTAGTTAGATATTTTTCACCTACTTCACCCCACAATTTCCCTGAACTTCATAGCCCTCCCCACTATCGTTTTTGGGGTTTCTATTGGTCAAATGTTGATGCCCTTAGTAAATTTGTATTCTGCGTAATTAGTAGAGTGGAATTATACCACTTCGAGATTTTTTCTTCAGAAAAGCCCCTATTCTTAAGAATTACCACCATTCCTACCACAACACGCCTACCCACTGTAAAGTTGACTGCTGTAATACTACTTACATGTTTGGAATCAGTAGCTAATTTTTTATCCCGTATAGTGTACACATATCTACACCGTTCAGCGCAGGTAAAACACACGAGTGACTGTACAACAAAGAACAGATTTTACAACAAGCCAGACAAACTTTGTGCGGAGCCCGCTGTTTATCTTTATTTACTACCTGTCTTCCAAAATAAGCAAAATATGTCTTTTCTACGAATTCACCAATATTTCTTCTTTGTTTTGTTACAGTATTGGCCACATATATAACAATATATATCTGCACTATTTTTACATTGTCTCAAAGCCATATTTTACTATTGAAAGGCACAGCAAACATGAGCATTAAACATATGTGTTCCTTACAAATTGCGTAGCGACATTGTTTGAGGCTGAGTGTGGTTAGGAAGGGCGGGGAAATGTCGGTTAAATGGAAGACTCTCTGTCGACCGAATGTATTTACTGTAATGTTTTGTAGTAAATGTAGACAGACAACATGTATTACTGTCATGAATATGACACAAATTATTTATTCGTATATAAACTTTTGCAGACAAATGTGAGGTGCACACTTACAAGTCATGCTCGTGTTCAGAAGCCAAAATTCTATAAGAATCACATACATTCATTAAACGAGCTTTTTCATCGCAGACCTGTGTTATTGTGCAGAAATAAAGTGCATGTACATGTTCTATACACAAGTTATCAGCAAAACATTGTCAAGGTGGTGTATCCACTGCTTACATGGGCAAGTAACATAACTGATGATTGGTTAATTAGTTTAATGGCCTGTACATAATCTAGTTTTAGCATTAAAATTGTATTCAGTGTAGAGAATTGTAGAGTGTAGTATTGCATGTTAGCATGAGTACTGAAAGGCATACGTACTGCTAGTGCCTAGCAGTGTCAAATGTAGATGGCCTGACCAAACTAAACCTAATTTCACAATAGGTTACTATTATCATTTTCACTTTGTGTTTGATTAATGTGGTTCTGTGTAAATAAAGTTCAAGAGAGTAGTCCCTCGCAATCAAAATACTGTTCAAGCATAACCAAACATTATGCACTGAGCCAGTCGCCAGCACCAACAAGGAAGGTAATTTACACAATAGTCATTTTAGGGAGGTAAACTGGCAGTTTTTGGAGGTAGCGAGTACAAAGCGCTGGAACATACATGAAGTAAGGAATTTCACGTAAAAAGAATATTATGTAAAAGGGGTTTACTATTATTATCATGAAACCATCCCTTTTACAAATATTTGACGTGTTTTACCACAATATTCCTGATCATAGCCCTCCCCATCACATTTTTATGTACCTACTTACCGAGAATGCAGTGATGCCTCCATTAAAATTCTTTTCAGATCCATTATTGTCAATACATACCATTTTCTGAAATTTTGTCCCAGTTTTTCGGAAAAGAAAGATTCTTAACAATTATCAGTAGCTAAGTCTTGAAAAAACAAAATGCAGTTTTCATAGCTCAATTTATTTCAAACCAGCAGTGAAAGTTAATTACTTTCATGCTATTAGTAAATAAATTTGTTTTTAAAGAAAAGAGAATTATCAACCTATTAAAGACTGGCAACTTCATACTTGTTTCCAATGTAAAGAACGTGATGCTGGTGGTCACTTGCTGTCATACCAAAGGTACATGTTTAAAATTCAGAAACCCAAAATAGTGCAAAACACAATCAAATGTAGGTCCCTCCAAAAGTACTAAGAAATTAAAATATAACACTGCAGGTCCCTACAAAAGAACTACCTAATTAAAAAATAACACTGCACTACAGGTTCAATAACACTTTAAAAGATCTTTCACCAACCAACACATATTATTGACATAATTAATTATGGGTCTGAATAAAATAAATTTAAATATTCAAAATTCAAGTCACAAAGTAACTATTTATATCTCAACTTTTCGGAGCAAAAATATTGCAGATAGGGCTACTACATTAATTTTAGTTTTTTTTTTTTTTGTAACTACAAAAGCTATTAGGTAAAAATAATACCTGCTAAACAATTAACCGTCAAAATCTAAAAAAACGTACACTAAATTTTTAGGTAAAAGTATCTCTCCATGGCTGACAAGCACCAACGCATAATTATAACCACTGTCAACACAGACTACATCGATACATTTTTAATATATCAAGCTATTTTCAGTCCATTTATATTACGGAAGTGATAA
This sequence comes from Dryococelus australis, assembly GCA_029891345.1. Classification (NCBI taxonomy): domain Eukaryota; kingdom Metazoa; phylum Arthropoda; class Insecta; order Phasmatodea; family Phasmatidae; genus Dryococelus; species Dryococelus australis. The sequence continues at coordinate 125,573,218 of CM056994.1, read as the reverse complement.
ACGAACTACTGTAATATAACGACCATATGTTTTCTTAGTTCTGTTTTCAATTTCTTCTGACTGAAAGTTTGTTGTGGCATCACAAAAAAAAAATGTAAACAGTTGCCACTACCTGACGAAAACAGTTCAAAATAAAATTCCAGTATTCTTGCAATTCCGACTGTATGTTTCGCATTCGCCAATCAGTATCTAAAAACGATTTAAGCTATACACCTCAAAACTGATT